>CM072822.1:10524135-11724135 GCA_036937905.1 Salvia rosmarinus
ATGATGCTCGACACTTGACACGGTTAAGTAGCCTCCCATAAGCTCAACCTATTAATGTATATATTAGATGATCTCAGTCACACGTGCGGACAGACAAAGTGACAGTTATCATTAAGAAAAGTGACAATTATACTAAAGAAATGTGACAATGTCTGATCTGTCCACACAAAAGTCCACCTCAGATTGAAAGGGTGAATTACCAGTTGTTTACAGATTGCAAGGCCTAATCCTGTCCCACCATACTTTCGAGCTGTATCAGCGCCAACTTGCATGTATTTCTTGAACAAAGTCGACATAGCATGTTCTGTCGCACCAAGTTTGAGAAACAAATGCGATATTAGCACATATGCATACTTACATAGGAGAAACAAAGGACTTAGAAAAGTACCAGGTATTCCAATGCCAGTGTCGTAGACATCACATTGGATCCACACTACTCGTTCCTCAGGCTTCATATGACTCTCTTTGTCCTCGTCCATTTGATCACAAGGTGTATTGTTGAGTTCGGATGCTTCAAGAAGCGCTATCATTAGCATGTCCATTCTCTTTCTGATCACCTTTGCCATTAGTATTGGCTGAAACAGTTGATTGATCTCGAGGATTCTTCTCCGAGCCTTGCTCGGGTATATTACTTGGCTCTGGAACCACATACAGATTTATTCCAACTTTGCCTTCATGAGTAAATTTGATGGCGTTGCAAGAAAATAAGAACATTAAAATGGTAAATACTAATTAATGCCATCATAAACAGAATAACGCTTCTTTATAATGTGTGTCTAATTTGAAGGTACCTGATCAAGTTGGTAAGAATTTGTCGAATCTTAGGACATCTCCCATAACCTAACAGAACAACAGTTGTAAATGCCTCTATCAACTAGTAAAACATTTTTCTTTTTGGTAATGAATATATCCTTCCATTACCTCGATCGGAACATCTTCTGCTACATGACCTTCTAATGTCAGTAATTTCTGGAGTGATGCTGCTGCTGTTTGCAGCACATGCTTCTACCTCTCTCGGTCTAAACTTGGTCGCCTCCAATTTCATAACTCCTAATAAGAGACGAACATCACTTCATAGTTACACTGATCTTTCTAGACCAGCAAATGAATTTACAAAACAAGGTGAGAAAATTAAAGCTCTATGTTGAGAATGTCACACCTGACTCCACCTTGGAGAGATCGAGGATGTCATTGATTAGTTGAAGAACCAAATCTCCGGAAGACAACATCACTTTCAACAGCTGTCTTTGCTCTTTATCGAGGTTAGTGGTTGCAAGAATCTCGGTCATGCTCACAACTCCAGACAGAGGAGACCTTATCTCGTGAGACATTGTCGCCAGCATTTGTTTTGCACGCATCGTTTCCTCTGCAGGGATAATACAGTTACCAAATTAATAAATATAACTAACCTAACTAACTATAAGCAACCTGTTATGTGGATCGTCTTGTTAAGCTCCGTCTCCTTGGCCTTCTGCACAGCAATTTCTCTCTAAGTTTCGTCATCCTCTCCCTTTCCTGACCTGCATTACAGTTATGAATGTAATGGCATAAAACTATAAGGAAACGGCACCAAGATACATTCAAAAAAGATAGGAATGACTATATGAACAAGAAAGAGAGAATTTTACAATCTCAGAAGCAAATGTCATCTGAAGCATGGAAAAAGTTTGATATAGGTGTCGTTGTAGTAGTTCTTAATGGCCTTTTTGATCAACTCACAACTCAAATATAAGAGAGACGAATTATGAAAACTCGAGAGAAAGTTCACCTGATCAGTAACTTCCATCCCCATGTAATTTACACCAATTGTCTCTCCTGCCTTGCTGAAAACAGGTTCCACATAGATCAAGAATGTCTTTGAACCGAACAGCTCTGTTTCAAAGGTGATCTCCTCTTGCAGGCAATCCACGTTCAAGAACCTCCTTTTGAAGTCTTGAGACTCCTTCACGCCAGAGCCACTGAAGATCTCTACATCCGTTTTGCCTATGATATCCTGTAAAATCAGTTACTCTGAGGAATTATAGTGGCAGATACTCCACCAAAATGCCCTTGGAACGAGACTAAATCCACAATAATTCATCAGAAGCATATTGAAGTTATATACCTGCTCTCCCAAACTCGGAAATGATTGAAGATGAACCTATACCGCATATCTTTATCCTGTAAAACCGAATGCTTGTCAGTTTAGAACATTGTGATGGATCCAAATGAGCCACGAGAACATACCTGGTGGCCTATAACAACGGGAGCATTTTGGAGGACGAAATGCAAGAAGTTATCGGCCCTCTTCAAAACCTGGGACAGCTCCTCCACAGGAGTGGACTGCCTCCAAATTCTCTATACTCTCTTGCAACTTCTCCTTCAACACCTGCTCCCTTTGAAGGCTCGCTTCTAGAAGCTTCTCAAGATGCATTGCTCGTTGCTTCCAGTACACAACGCTGTCATATTCTGCATCTATAGACACAATCTCGCCTTGGGAGACGACATCCTTCCTCCTCTTCGAGCATCCTGATACATATACTTCAGATTCTCATCAAGAATGGAAATGGGGCGCTTGTCGCCACCATATCCATCCTTCTCAAAGCGATGCTCCTCCAAAATCTCAAGCTTCTTGAGCTCGACCTCCTGCTGCTGCTTGCTGAGCTGGTCAAGTTCCTCTCTGAGGAGGCGCACGACATTCGCCTGCTTGAACTCCCAATTCTTCACCAGCTTGTCCAGCTGCCAGTTGCCCTTGTCACTGTAGTTTGTGAGCTCCATCAGCCTCTGAAAATCGACTATGTTGGGCTCTTTGTTGATGGTGACCTCCTCCAACATGTCTTCATCCTCCGGGCCTCTCCACATTGAACTGTCTCCGGCTTCGTTCATGTCCTCCGCCACATTGAGGTGAGCACAACGTCCAATTCATCGGGTTGAGTATCACTCTCCGTCTCACACCCATTCTTGTCTATTATTCTCTCTCAACAACTAGTCTTTCTTCACTAATTCAATGGTGTGATTCTATCAATCATCAACATCTTTTATATCTATATTCGCCTTGTTTCAGCCTAATTTGGTGTTTTGATGCCTATAAACAGCAAGGACCACAATGTAGTAGAGGCTACACACACAACAACCATGAAAAGATAACATAAGGCCTAAGCGAGAATCAAGGAGTAAAGCAGCAGTAAATGAGCAGAGTAGCAAGATTAAATCCAAGCATTTAGGAGTAACAAACTGAACAAAACGAAGTTAGAAATAGTGAAATCTCTCACAGAAAGTGAAATATTTGCAAGTTAAGACCCTTCTAATGGAAAAACTGCATAATAAAGTTCATCAAGAATTCAAGATTCATTTTTTTTATGGTGCAGCCAGTTAACATTTAGCAGAGAAAATATCAGATTAAAAAAATAAGACTATTAGAATTGCAAATGATCACATGAAACATTATCAAAGATATCTTGCACAAGACTCATTAGGTTCACATTTTATCAGATAGGAAACCTTAATTCTATCAAATTAGCAGAAACAAGAGGCTCATTGACCAAATTGAGAAAAAAATGATAGAAAAGATGCAGCAAAACTAAAATTAAGGTTAAACAAGCAATCCCATTTGCAAGAAACCAATCAAAATCCGAAAAAAGCTGACCTTATTTGATAAAATTTATGAGAAGTCGAGAGCCACTTGTGCTTGAAGAAGAACAAAGTGATGCTGCAGCAAAGTTTCAGCAATGAGTAATATGCACCAAAAATAATAATGCGATTTCACAACCATTTTTCTTTCAAACGCAGCTCAATTAACTTCAAAAAGATCACTTATCTCAACTCTAGAACAAACACGAGCAAAACACGCGAAACACAACACAAAATGAGAAGGAAAGGCAAACGAAGACACAAAACATGCATCAAACATTACTCAAAAAGTTTTCGAGATTAAAATAACTCCTTTATAAGAGTTATCAAGACAACACAAGCAAGAGGGTAGAGCCCTTATTCGAATTTTAAGCCCACTTATTTCACAACAATGACATATTTTCTTTTCTTTTCTCTTTTTTTTTTTTTATTTGTCCACTTTTTCTTGAAAGATCATACAAGAGATGGGTTCCATTTACGAAGCATACGACATCCGATCACACACCTTGTCTAAACACAGCTTCCTAATTATGTCCCACAGTTCAAATTGACACCTAAGTTTCATCAAACTAAAAACCATATACCAAGATGCAAAGAAGTTCAGATCAAAACGCAATTAATTCAACTTAAAGCATAATTCTTCATACACCATTGATTTCAAGAAGGTAAAATCATCTCTAATCCAAACAAAAAGT
The DNA here is from genome assembly GCA_036937905.1 of Salvia rosmarinus. NCBI lineage: Eukaryota > Viridiplantae > Streptophyta > Magnoliopsida > Lamiales > Lamiaceae > Salvia > Salvia rosmarinus. Next base: position 10,528,440 of record CM072822.1, read on the forward strand.
TAAGAAACGACAAAACACAACAAAGCCAAAACGACGAAAACAAACAAAGCAAACCAAACGGAAAGAAACCCCCACACTAAAAACAGTAAGGTCCCAAGAATCGCGCCAAAATTTGTTCCAATCAAAAGTATACTCTTAATCGACTCCTAATCGAATGAGGTGTTATAGTAGGAAAGTTAACCCTAGTCGCCTCTCAAGGAAAACTTAACAGAAATGCTACTAAGTTGCCACACGAAAACAAATAAATTCCTAAACACTCTAATCTCAAAAGGTTTGATTGATTACCTAGCAATAAATTATTAAAGAAAGAAAGATTTAATTAACTATGCAGAAATTTACAAAGCGATAAATTATCTAAAAAGAGTTAAACCCTAAATCGAAGAATATGGAATCAAAATTATAAACCCTAGACATGAATCTAAAAGATTAAACGGAAGACAAGATTACTTAGACGAATATCAAAATTAATCTTAATCCAACGAAGAAATCAATAACAATCAAATACGAAACGATTATACGGAATAAAGCAATAGAAGAAACTTACGAACAAAACGAACGATGGAATTGATAATCAAACTTCAGAGTACGAATCCAATATCCTTACAATAATTCTTGAATCAAGATCAAAAGTAAAGAGAATAAATAGCAATAGAAATTTTAGAACTAAAGGAGAATTCTCGTCTGGGAGCTCTTGAACAAAAAGACGAAAAAAAATAAAATTGAGAGGTAGGTTAACAGCGTTTGAAAACGTATATATAGCGGTCCAAAATAACGCAGTTGTCGGACGCCGAGCCCAGCACCGACGCGCGCGCTGCAAAACAGCGAAGCCACGGACTCGAGCCGAAGCACGGACGCTAAGCCCTGATGCACTAGCCGTCACGGACGGGAGCGAGGCGCCGGACTGCGTCGAGCTTTGACGACAAACACTCAAGGCACAAATACGGACGATTGCGGCCGCCGACGACAACTCTGGGCCGCTTGCAGATGCAACCCACGGACGAGGCGAGCCGGACGCTGGTCTTGGTTTCAGCCCCAGCCGGACGGAACGTCGGACGCGGGCGCCTTGACGAACGTCAAAGGGCGCCCAACGCCGGACGGAAGCTGTTGCCGGACGCGAGTGCTCTCGAAGCGTGCCCACGGACGCACACCAAGCGCCGGACGCGCTTCCTTCGAACGGCGGCGGCGTTATGCGCCTAAAATACGGCTTACGCCGAGTCCGGCGCTGCGCGCTTCTTCGTGCATCAAAAGTTCAACGCAATCATTTCACACAAAACCCAAACGAATATGATTCCAACAAAAGATGTTCTAATATGACCAAAAAGGAATCAAATCGTCGAAAACAAACGGAGAAAAACAAAACAAAAACATGCAAAACAATAAGACATAGTCTGCCAAAAGTATTGCGATCCATTCAAGATTTACTATGCAATCGTATCACCGACTCTACCATTCTATTCAAGTGTTTTACTTGGTCGTATCCTATCAATCATACAATATTTAGGGCTATTTGAGTACGCTTTTTTTTCTTGTCTGGGTCCTAAGCAGGAGGAGGCTAATGGCATTCAATATATCGCGCAGATATTCATGCAATATCTCCTCTATCAATAAGTAATAGGATGCAAGTCTATCACCATTAGGCGCCATTACGTGGCTTTGTTGCACCCAATATCTCAGACACGTAAAAACATGGTTTACTGATATACCAACAACCACAATTTAGATTATTGATTATTAGCTACAAATACAAAAAGGGGAATTAGTGAAGAAAATAAATAAAATTCGAAAGTTACAATATAAGGGAATTAATCAAGAAAATAATTAAAATTTATCCACCAATACCAAAAATGAGAATTTACTGAAGATAATAGTTAAAATTCCAAACTTAAAAAAACTTAATAAAGCAATGAATTGCATAACTTTTAAAATCAAATTTTCATGTCACCACTGCACCTGGATAACCTTCACAATGGATGACGGTACTAAACCCTGAAGACTCCCTACAAACTTCTCTTAATTTCAAGGAGAATTGAACTAGCAACATTCTTCATTCGCAATATCCCGATGCCCAACCTCTACAAATTCACGCCATCACAATCAGATAAATGAATACACCCAAGTAAACATACATGCATTTATCTAAATATATTCTTTTGTTGTCCAGTTGTCCTAGAAAATAATATTTACTACACCTCCACATCCTATTGTTGCGCTTCACATAGATGAAGAGGCAACATAGACACAAACCTCGAGTAACAACCAAAATATTTTACACGCAGACGTCCGTCTAAAAAAGAGATCCTACCTTAAGATGTAACAATTGAGATCTTCAAAAAATGCTTCAATCAAATCTTAGAGTTCTAGGCTGATAGTTTTAGATCTCAAATCAAACAATTAAGAGAAAACAAAACAAATAGAAAAGAGAAATAGTCTAGCTCATCTATATCGACTTAACCTCCGACTTGTGAACCACGATAATATGCGTAAAATTCCAATGAACAATACTTGTCAAGACATCAACAACTATTCGCTTGTCGAATCAAAAGCATACACTCTTCTTCCTCACATATAAAACCAATCCAAATTAGGTCGATCACATGACCCTTATTTATTCACACAAACAAAGACCATAAAAAATACATCATGTGAGCATATAAATGACTCTTGTTAGAAATATTAAATTCATCCAATCACTCGCCAACACTTCCCAATTTGATGTAATGTTCGAATGCTTTAGGAAATAGAAATTAAAATGAATAAAATACTTAAGTGGCGAAAATTAAACCTTCAAAACTCAATCAAACCCGATATATCCTATCCACCTCAAACTTTCAACACAACAAACAAAGACCATTATATGAGGAGATTTGGTTGTTTGTATAAGTATTTATGAGCTCGCCATCTTGAATGGTTCAAGATTGATCTCTTTTTGAATGCAATAGTATCATTAGGGAATTTTCAGGTTGTGATTTCCACCCCCTGCCAATCCCCATGTTAAACTGTCATTTTTATGTAAACTGACTGGGTTTTTTTTAGACAATTTGTGCAGTAGCTTTTACACAATCTTGACAAAAATGCAAGTTGAAAAAAATAAGGGTGAAAATGTGTTATAAGCTAGTTTTTAAACAGTGTTAGATTATTCATTTCGTTTAATAGTCAAAATGGTGAGATGTGATTTTCTTGGTGGTGGATATTCTTGTGAGGAATGAGAAGCTTCATTTTCCCATCCCATATGGTTGCGTTCTTTGAAACATAATGGCATGTGAGAATTAATATCAAGTAGCATAGATGTGAGCCAACCTTTACACTTACCTAGATATATATGATTGATTGAGATCATCTTAACAGTGGGGAAAATAAATGTTGTTGCTATATTTTGATAGGATTGAGCATCAAGAAGATGGCTTGAAATCTAGAACTATAACTTACTCATTGTGTATAGAGTAGACCACTGTTTGTTATAATCTTGTATAGTGCATGGCATGAAAATTATCTACAGTTGCTGGCATTAAGAAAACCACAGCGACCTCATTTAGCTTGAAGGTTCATACACAAATCATGATTAAATCTTAGTATACAACGACATAGCCTTCCATATTAGCTTAAAATTTTATTAATCTTCGGGTTATTCTAGGATATTTATGTTTCAGATTACAGGTTCATATGAAAGATGCTATTAATAAGCAATCAAAGTTTATGTATAATTTTTTTCATCACTATGTGATGAGTCATCATAAAAAATCTTGAAAGTAGAGATGTATTCTTGGTGAACACATGAAACCTAATGAGGTATGTGACCCCCAAATCCTTTTATTTGCAGAGGCTAACAACTCTAGATTTTTGCATAAGTGATTTTCAATTATTTATAGTTATTGAACTAAAATCTTAATTAGCTTGGAGGTAACATTCAATTTCTCTGTATGATATAAGAGTTTATACATTTTGTTTAAAAAATAAAAGGTGTTATTCTTATGGTGAGATAGGTGGCACAACATTATATAAATGATAAGTGGCTTTTATAAAGGTAAATACCTTTTGTATGGTTTCAAGATCATTAAATCTGGGGTAGATGATCAGTTTCTTATGCTGAATGACAAGTGGCTTGATCAAAATCTGGGATTCAATTATTGTGGGGTTTTGTAGGACATAAATGAGATCATCGTTTGCGCTAAGGGAATTTTCACATAGCAAATAAAAAGTTCCATAATGTTTTCACACAGTAAACATTATGCATTATGTGGCAAAGACGGGTGTTCATTGGTGAATCATGTTTCACCAATGACAAACATTATACTTTGCCCATGGACAGTTGCCATTCTGTTTTCTTTTTCGTCTGCATGCATTTAAATTAACTACCACACTGCAATTGGGCTTTGTAAAGCACTAAAACAAACAAGATTTTAGGTCTCTCATCAACTCAAGAACGGGGCAATGAGCGATTTCAAAGAAGATAGATAAAAAGCGACAAGATACTCATGGCTTAGCTAGCGGACACACATCCGAGAGCGCATAAATCGATTAAGCATGGAATAACACCGCACAACGATAAACAATACTTGAATATGTAATTGGGAAAATTTCTTACCTCAAGATGTAATTTGACAGAGTATTTTGGGAGAAATTAAACCCAGGCGTTTAAGCGTATGTCGCCTTCCAATTCGTGTTCGAGAAGACAAGAAACCACCGTGATACAAAACATGATTAAAACCACAAGAACAAACATTGAAACATTGAATAAAAAGCATTTCACCTAGTAAGCGTATTCTCAAAACCACAATGAAAGGGAGGATGTGTTCTTATCTTCCTCGTCGGATCAAATCGCTTGTTGAACTCGTCGTCATGGTTTCAACTTAACGGAGCTACAAAATCTCCTCACGCGACGCAGCTTGAATAATTGGAGGGTGGAGTTCAAATGTCAAAGATGAGCTAGGCATTTTGTGCTCACCGGAAGAGATGAATGTCGCAGATGTAGTAATGTTGGCAGTGGTACAATAGTCATAATTTCACTGTGACAATTTTGAAATCACCGATAAATGGCAAGATACGCAAACTTGAGGGAAACAAGAGATGGGTAAGCAAGAAGAAACAGTGGAATAGCACCGGGCCTCTAGTGGAAACGCGGGCTCGCAGTCAATGGAACTAGGATACCAAACAGCCGGATTAGTCAAGATACGTATGCTATCTTGGGCTTATCTAGTGAACCAAACAAGCACCTAAATCATTAATTACATGGAAGTACAGTTTAATACAGAAATTTTAAAGGTTGCGTCACGGTGGACTCGAACCCGAGACCTTTGGCCTCGGGCATTAACCACTCTACCACTAGGCCAACACACACACACAAAAGTATAGTTTATTTATTAATCTTTGATGTTAATGAATAGTGACTTATATTATTAATGGGTTGGTTATAAGTACTACAAAGTATGCATAATAGTATAATATCCCTCAAATTTTAACAAAATCGATCCTTTTTTGACTGAGTTGTGCTCTTCGACCACAACGATAAGGGACAAGAAGCCAAAAGCGTAGAGTTGCCCCCGAGCCAAGTGGAGCATGCATGAAGTAGTCAGATACTTCTTCTATTCTTTTCCCTGGCACAGATGGGCCATCTTGGACTTGAACCTCCCCAAGCAGCTCACCACGCTCGCGCCACGGTGTTTTCACCAGACGGTCTTTACCAGTAGTGCCATCCTCGAGTGCAAAGGTAGAAAGAAGCTTGACTGCAAGACTCACTCATCAAGCAGGGACGAAAGTCGGCCTTAGTTATCCAACGGTGCCAAGTGGAAAGGTCGGTATACTCTAAAGATGTCTTTGGTACAATGTGACAATCCTACAAAGATACCATTTCAGTGATTGCCTTTTACTGATCTCATCTTCTTTTCATTACAAAACCAATAAATCGGAAAAGATGGATTATTTTGCTATTTTGTTTTTTTGAACTTTATTCAATTTATCGTGAAAAGTAAAGGGGATAAAGGAACCATATATTTTATTTTTTCTTGTCCATCCTAGTATTAATTTTTTAATGGCACGACTAATTTACCCTCCTAGAATTTTGGATTGAAATTTGTGTGAGTTGATTTGTGATTTTTCTTTGAAATACAATTAATTAATTTAAGAAATAAATTATTGATTTCATTCCATAAAACAAAGGTTCTCAAAGTAAGAAACATACTAGAGTCCCCTAATTAATTCATTCCATTTTTGGGTTCTGTTTCTTGTTGTTGGGGACATTTTTTAATATATATTTGAGCGGTGTCATCCGCATCAATATTATATGAGGTTTTATGTTTTAAAGAAATAATTTTATTTTGTACGAGTGAACTCTAATGATACGAGGGATAGTACAATATATTATACAGTATCGATTATCTCAAGAAACATTATATTACACATTAATATACTGGTAAACGTAAATTAATTAATGGCGTGCTTCTTCTAATTCATTCAAACGTGAATAGACCCACTGAAGTCCATGGCTAGCAACCGTGATCTTTTGTATGGGTTATTCAGATCCAATTCTGAAGAGGAAATGTCACTTGCGGACGATAGATCGAATGGAGCTGATGTCCACAATTCACATGAAATATTCCCGTTGCTAGGTGTCAGGGGCCGGGCCTCTATTGCCTGGTGTCGGGTGTTGGGCTCCCCGTTGCATGGTGCAAGGCGTTGGCAGCCCTTGCTGGATGTTGGGCAGCGATCTTTTGAATTTAGTAATCGAATAATATGGTCAATGTGTAATATTATTCTTGACATTATATCGATTCTTATTAATTTTCTATTATTCAATTCCATTTTTTCTAATATCTCGTAATCTTTTTGCACTACACTAGTTTTATGACCTAATCAAATAATGTGGTTAATGTCCAATCTTATTCTTAGCATTACATCAAATTTCTAGTAATTTTTTGTTATTCAATTCCAATTTCACTTATATCTCGTAATGTTTTTGCCTTACATTATAGTTTATGAGATGACCAGTGTGCACATTAATACTTGTTAATAAGTTAGGTAGATAAATGACAACTAGTGGATTAATATGCAAAATGATAGCAACACATGAACAAATTAAGCTGAGTTATTGCATTATGGTCCAAATTTGCTAAGTTTTTATGGAGACAGTGACGGAGCCACATGAAAGCATGAGTAAGCTCAAACCCATGCCAACTTTTTTTTCTTTTTTTTTTTTTGGTTCTCAAATATCAACAGTCGTCATAATTATTACTGTCAGCTCATGTTAACTGGAAGAAGTTAATTGTGCAATAAAGTCCCCCTTTGAAAAATCCTAACTACGCCACTATATGGAGCTCCAAGCTAATCAGAACCACTCCCTCCACAATGTGAGCATTACTCAACTTGTCTACCTTTTAATATAGCGATGCTGCGTGAATAGGAAAAAGTTAACATATTAAGCCACCATATTTTTAATTGCAATTTAATATTATTATTAAAGGCCAACCTTGTGGTTGGGTTGGGGGCGGTCTGTGGGCAGCTATGGGCGGCCTCATACTTAATGATTTTGTTTTTCTTGTATCAACAAGGGAACTCTCTCTCGAGGTGCTCCTATACCCAAAACTCCGTAAAAATATGAAATGGTAAATTAAGGCAACGGTTAAGTAGTTATGATGATATTTACATATTATCTATAATGAGTTGCTCTAAATAGAATGAAATTCTCATATTACGACTGTTATGACTCGATTATTGATCTTTATCCTAAATTTATTAACTGATATTGTAGTCGAGCTCAATTCAAGAAGGGTGTTACAAGAGATAGTCTCAAGGTTAGTCATAATTCAATATATTTTTTAAATACCTCAATTAATCAAATCATGCTTAAACTAACATTTATAATTTACAAATAAAAATATTTAAAATTGATTTAATCATTTAAGATATTGAACTAAAAAGTTACTCTAGTATGTAAATACATATAAAGAAAACCAAAAGTCAAATAACTTTTTAGTATTTTATTATTCATCCATTACTACCACATTATTACATTACCAGTAAAATTATCCATTTGCACAACGCATAATCTTATAATAATAAAAATATCGAAGTGGAATATAAATTAAAAATAAAAGCAAGAAAATGGTCTTGAAAAGTAAAAGAAGGTTTTGTTACTGTTTGCCATTTTCCAAAAGAGTTAAAACTGAAAATTGCAAAAGCAAACGACCCCGTCAAGCTCGCAACTGATTACGATGGCTTTTTCTCCATATTTTACTGTGCACATGCATGGCGATCTTTTTTGTTATTTCCCCATTTTATTTCTTTTTTATTCTTTTCCCTTTCTTTCCTTTTCACCGATTTTCTCCACACCTACACTTCTCGCACTTGCAATTGATATTTTCCTACACCAGTCCTTCAAACTTTCGCTTTCACAAAACCCATCTCTTTAAGTTCCTCACTTTAAGGTCTCGATCTGGAACAAGAGAAGCCCATTTGTTCTTGTTCAAATAATTGATTCGTTTTCTTAAGGTGAATTATCCATTCGTGTATTATCTCGATTAAATTGTGATTGCAAAATCGTAATTCTTTTTCATTTTAATTTTTCAGTTTTAGGTGGTTTTCCCAAGTAGATGAACTGAATCGACTGTTTGGGAGCTTCCCAGCTCTTTATTGTTGTTATAGAGGTTTAATATTTATTTCTGGATATGGACTTTAATCCAGATTCAACTCCATATTTGAGGTTAATTTTATTTCTCGCCCCCTTTTTGTGCTGATATTTAACAGTTCTTGAATAGAATGAAGCATTGAATATTTATGCTGACTTTTGTCCTTGTTCGGGAAGATTCTTTATTGTTCTGTTACTCTCCAAGTTTTGATTCTGAATTAGCATTTAGTTTGCTATGTTAATTTCCTCTGCTACATTTTGCATGTATTGGTTTGGCCTTTGAAATCTCTCAAGTAAGCGTATCATTAGTTTGTGTATGCTCATTGTAAGTTAGTAATAATTGTTTGAAATTCCTGAAATTGCATATGTCATGTTTTGTCGGTGGAATTGGAGCCTGGAAAGAAGTCATAATGTAGCTATTTTATCTGTCGGAATCATCTTAGTTCCACTCTTGGCATGATATTAAATGTATGGCAACATTGCTATTGGAGATTGGATAACATGACTGAATTGTGCTAGCGCCGCTGCAGTTTGTGTACGAATATAGATTGTTGCTGTGATTTTGGATGAGCACTAATGTAGTGTCTGTTAGTGTGGAATTGGAGCTTTGAAAGATTTTATTCCATACTAAATGCACATTGGCATTGCTATCTGAGCATTTTGAGGTTGCACGTCAGGAATGAACTTGTGGCAATGGTGGATGCAGTTTATTTGCTGCCTTATCATATGGAGTTGCTTCGATGGCAATGGTGTTCATCAATAAAGCAGTGCTTATGCAGTATTCAGACTCGATGACTCTGCTTATGTTTCAGGTATACTGCACTGAAAATGATTTTGCTTTCCCTTCTTTATTGCCATCTTCGCTTTTCAGATGATTTGACTCGTCATTGTATTTTATGAGGTATTATTAGCAATTGGTGACGACTTTGCTTATACACTTCGGTAGAGTATTGGGATACACAAAAGCAAAAGGATTTAGTGTAGATACGGCAAAAAAACTTCTGCTAGTTTCCTTGTTCTATAACGCCAATGTGGCCTTTGCATTAGCAAGCCTGAGAGGAGTAAATATTCCAATGTACATAGCCATTAAAAGGCTTACACCACTTGCTGTTCTTATAGCTGGATTCTTGTATGGAAAGGGGAGACCTTCAACTCAGGTTTGTATTTTCAATTAAAGTTAGTGTTGCACATTTTTTTTTCTTGTTATTGAAAAAACTATGTGTTGGTTTGCCATCAAGTGAGTATTATTTTAAATTTACATTGTATTAGTAATTAATGGTCCATGACATAGTTACACGCATTCTGTTTTACCACATGGCCCTTAGCATGCTCCACAAAGAACGATGCTGAAATTAGATCTGAGTTGCAACTTGCAAATTGTAACTTATTTATGGTAGCGATAGATAAATTTGTGATCAAGTAGCTTCTTTTTATAAACACTTCTTTAATAATGTTGCTTAAATTCATTCAACCATTTGTTGGTGCCTCTGCATCTCAAGCTTTAGGTTACTACTTTACTCTCAACATTGGAGTTGCAAGAAGGTAAGTTCGTTGGAATAATGTGATTTTAATTGTCAAAGCCGGCCTTCTCCAACTGAAATTGTTTATCTTGTTCATTAAACTCACAGACATGTTAATAAATCGTGAACTGGGACCAAATAGGTTTTGTCACCTCAGAAATTTCTTGTTGGATTTTGTCTGCTTAATCTGATATACTACTTACAATCAATTAGTACTCTAATTCTGCATTTTTTTCCTTTTGATATTGGATTTAGCTTGATGCTGATAGTTGGTAACAGACAGCATTTGTTTCCTAATAAAATCAGTTTTGATCATTTTCTATTTCTTTTTTCAGGTCACTCTCTCTGTGCTTCTGACTGCTGCCGGTGTTCTTATAGCAGCACTTGGGGATTTTTCCTTCGATCTTGTTGGATATAGCATGGCCTTTATTTCTGTCTTTTTCCAAGTATGCTTGTTATTTTTCATTTACTAATAATAGGCATTGTATTCAGTGGATTTATTATTGCAAATAGGAATTGAGTATTTCTTTGAACTGATCCCAATTTATCTGCAGACAATGTACCTAATTTTGGTAGAGAGGTCAGGTGCAGAAGATGGACTTTCATCTGTAGAAATTATGTTCTATAACAGCATCTTGTCACTACCCTTTCTTCTATTCCTCATCATTGCTACCGGAGAATTTCCAAATTCTCTTATTATGTTATTTGCAAAGGTAGGCTCTTAAAACATATCGATACATGTAACTTTTTAAAATTTTCTTTGGCAGTGCCAAAACTAGAAATAATCTTCTGTTTTCTTTATTTTAATTTCAGTAAGGTATTACTGATCTCTTTAGGTGCAGTCATTATACACTATTTCATTGTCGCCTGAATGGCTACAGCAGATTACATGATCTGATATTAAATTTTTTATGGACAGAGTAACTCGTTCTCATTTTTGGTTCTTCTTTTCCTTTCCTGGTGATGGGTATAGCATTGAACTACACCATGTTCTTGTGTACAATTGTTAACTCTGCTTTAACTACAACCATTGTCGGCGTCCTTAAGGGAGTCGGTTCCACGGTATGTTTCTGAAAATCTCCTTCCTCCCATATTCTTAAGAATGCTTTGATCTTGTGAAAATTTAAAATCCTTGGATATACTAAGAAGCTGATTTCTTACTTCTGGGCAGACTCTGGATTTTTCTTGCTCGGAGGAGTGCAGATTCATGCTTTGAACGTCACCGGGCTTGTGATCAACACAGCAGGCGTGTGGTACTCACTAGCGAAATACCATCAGAAGAGAAACAAGCTGCCAAGGTGATGTCTGATGTGGAGACGATCGTAAATGAGACTTTGCACTGCTTAAAAAGGTGCCTTGCTTACCTGTTTTGATGGCATCTCACATTTTATGCAGAAGGTCGTTTTGTTGTGGATTCAATATACATTAGAGGAAATTTTCAAAATTTGTTAACTTATTACAAGTATATTATTGATGCTATTACCTTTAACTTTGAGCATGTCAAACTCGGATTTTGTTTACCTCAATCACAAACTCAAGTAGGAAATTGTTCCAGAAAGAGTTGCTCAAGCCATTCATTGTCAGATGTGTCAGTCATTTCGGACATGAAGATTCTTGTTAAATTATTTAGTGAGGAACAACTTTGAAAAGATGAGGATCTAAATCAGCCCAGAGCAAATCAAATTCATATCTGTGTGTTGGCTGAAGTGGCTTGGATTGTAATAATCATAAAGTACAAGAATCCCACATATTTCGTGTCACATCTCTGTGTTTCGTTCTCGGGTTCAATGACAATGAGTCATGTTTGCCAATTTTGCTTCAAATGAAATCTTTTCCTCGTACACTCTTTTGAAGATACACAACTTTCCTCTTTAGAGACAATGAAGCGTGTTTGGATGGGGATCTGAAACGCCGATCATCGGTGGCGGGCCGATGTGGCTGCGGTGGCAGCCGGAACTTTAAATTGAAATAATGAATTTATCATTTAGTTTTGTTATTTTTAATAATTAATATTAGCAAAACACATCAAGTATCTTGTAAAGAATTATATTTGAAGTCTCTCAACCTTATATATCATTAACATGTATAATTAAAAAAAAATTCAAATTTTATATGATAGTAATCCAAAGAAAAGAATATCAAATTTATCTGAGTGATATCAGAAACAAGAAAATCGTGTTAAATACCAAAAGCTATCATATCATTTCACGCTTTTCTCGAGGTGAAATGGTATGTCAGTCTATAATTAAATTAAACTTGTCACATTTTTTATTCAAAAGAAGCATACATAGCTCAAAAGATGCAACTTATTGCTTCAACAACGAAATATACATATATTAGTATCCAATAGTTAATAAGTTTGACAAGCATAAGGGATCTCTCTCTCTCTCTCTCTCTCCATGTTTATATTCTATCTCCATTCAAACACATAGTTCGAAACCTCCAATATAAACCCCACCAAAATGGTCAACGACCAAGCACCATCAAGTGAAACACGAGATGAAACATAAACACGCTTGAAAGAGAGCTCTACACCCGACTTCCTATACAAAACTTCTACCCTAACCACCCCCAGTTGGAGCACATTCAAATCCAAGCCAATCCAACAAGTATAATAGCCTTAAAAAATACCTAAAACGATTTCATCCAGCTCGTCTCATCTCCCACGCAGAGAAAAAACAGCGCAATCTGTTTCAGAGTTAAGCTAGTCCTCATCAGCATCAGCCGAGAAATCCGGCTCCTCAGGCTTCCGCAGCTTATGCATTTCCAAATCCTTAACCTTCTGAGCCCCTCTCTTCGTATTGGCAGCGAATCTCGATGCTAGTATGGTAACACCAAGGTTTTGCTTCGCCTGAGAAGAATTCTCCACTGATGCTGCTACTTCTTCTTGTTCGTGTTCTTCCTCTTCTTCGACGTCATCATGTTCGTCTAATAACTGCACGTCGTGAGAGAAGTAGAATGACTCACTCATGCTGAGGTTTTTCACCATCATTCTCCTCTTGCAGCGACGCCACGCAGCCTGGATAAAGCAGGCGCCCACGTCCTCCAATGGTGGGAGTAGTACCTAAAAGTGTGCTGCAGTTTCTTGCTGTGGAGACGTCTGAATTGATTGGCAACGAATTTGAGGTCTTCCGCTTTCAGCACAAACGCCTCGACTTGCTGATTGCTCTCACTGTTCGTGTAGAGGAAGGAAGTTCAGGTGGACCTCGGAAGCAGCGCCCACGAGCAGCTCCTCACCACAGAAATCACCTGGCCTCAAGGTTGTCGAGTTGAAGAATCCTATCCGCCTCCGTTGGTTGTCGAGCTCTCTAACGCCCGGATGATGAAGAGCATCTCGGAGACGGATCGCCTCACGAACAATGTAGGTACCTTGGGTGCTCAAGGATGAGACGAGGCGCTCACAGATGGCATCAAGGAGTTGATCATCCATTTGGGAGAAGAACGGGACCTGAAATTGGGATAACGTGCATTCAGATTAGAGACACTTCAAAAGGAACGTCGAGCATAAGAATCTACACAAGCCATTAGAGACTAGGGCTGACGATTACCGTGTCAACAAGATAATTATGTGCCATGTTTGTGTCTTATCCGTGTCGTGTCATGTTTGTGTTCGTGTTCGTGTTGGATCATGTCGTGTTTATGATAATTTTGTATATGTGTTATTAGTTATACTTTTTATTTTTGATTTATTTCCTTGTTGGGGGTTGAATTTATGGTACCATGTTGTGTCAACACGAACGAAATCGTGTCACCTTTGTGTTCGTGTCGTGTTCGTATCTGTACAAATCTTGTCATGTTTGCGTCAAGCAAACCCTTAAGGGGTCATGTTCATATTTAGTTTTATTGTGTCGTTATCGTCTCGACACGATAACGAACTAACATACATGGATTGCCAGCCCTATCAAAGACAATTTAATGCATGATTTGGACAAGAGTTTATGGGAGATCTTACACGGCGAACGAGATCTAGACATAGGTTTCGCTGAATGTCACGACGGAGATCTATTGGCAAGGCATGGAGGATAGATTCCTCATCAACTCCTCTTGTGGTAAGCCATTTGTACTGTATAAAACGTCTCACACGCTGTTGCAGAGCCTCCGGAGTTGGCGATGCCTCATCCATTCCTCAGTGTCTCGACGTCTCAGTCTCCACTCCTCAAGCCTCACAGTCATAGATTGCAGATAGGTCTACATTATAAAACGTATTGTAAAACATTAAAATCAGAGAAAAATTTTGACTTACAAAGCAGATGTCTCTTGATAAAGAAGCAAATTTTTAAGGAATCAATATTCGAAGTAAGAGTTCGTACGAAACGAAAATTTAATTACCTGCATATTGCCAATCAAATGAGCAAATAGAACGAGCCCCAAGATGGCGATGAGTATGGCAAACATAGTCTCTCCAATAAACGTGCTCGTAGACAATGTCTGACCATAGGAACTGTTGCGTGAAACAAGAACAACAGAATCACGTTAAAGAATCACACCAATCTAAACATTTATTTTTCAGCTGTGCAAAAGAATATCTCAAACGAAAACATGTAATGCATTGTTTCACTCAAAAGTGAAGAAGTTTGGAGTCATACCTTAAGTTTTGTAAACCCCACCACAAACAATAGAAGTACTTCTCGAGAAATCCAGACGATACAACACTGTTTGCAACGGCGTTTCCAAATATTCCATAATTAAAATAGGTAGTATCATCCGGGTTGCATTTCTTAAACACCTGTGTGCTGTTTACCCATCTTCCTCTGTCACTATGGGTCAAAGTGCCACAATCGAGAAAACGAAGTGAACAACCAATGCCATTGAACTCATCCCTGCAAGCAGATTTCAAACATGTTGCGTGTCTCTCAATTGACAGTAAGTACCAGGAAGCCCCTAATACCTACAAAAGAAATAGTAAATCATTTTAGTAAAAAGGGAAAAAGATGTTTGCTTCAGTTAAAATTTAGATGCAACTCCAAGAAAATATTAAGCATACGTGGCTTGCTAACATGTAGAGCACCAGATTGTAAGCAGCGCCGGCCCACGCTGTCTTTGTGACGAGCCCATTAGCTTTGATGATCTCGGAACTCAACGGGAAGATGAGATACATTCGTGGGATGTATTGCAGCAAAACAATAAGTACGAGGGCGTTGTTGGTGTGATCAGCATGGGAGCTTCTGATTGCTGGTAATATGGACCAAATGACTATCTAAATAAATGAGAAGCAAATACTTAACTAACTATACCACACAGAATCATGAAAAATAAAGAAAAAAGATTCATATAATCAAGAATCAGAAAGCTTACGGTAATTGTCTAAACACATTTGTTTTGTTAGCACATTTAGCAAAAACATCAACCAGACAACATTTCCAGGGAAAACCACAATTGGTAACATCTTTCCTTGAACATCGTTCAAGATCCTCACTATGAGAAAAATTACTCAAGCTTTCCTAATTGGGGACATCTTTTCTTGGAGTGGATCAAGTTATTACTCTTCACAATAAAATATTCAAGCCCTTCAAAGTCTTTTCAATAATTTCCAAAACACTGCCTAATTTCACCATTCATGTCATAGATCATCTCGTTTCTTTAAGCTAAATCTCTACATAATCTCTCTTCACAAAGAATATTCAAGCCCTTCAAAAAAATTTCACTATCTTCCAAACACTGCCTAATTCCACCATTTGTATGATAGATCATCTCGTTTCTTTGAGTTAAATGTCTACATAATCTTCAATATATGGAAAACATAATATGCACCAATCATGTAAAAATAATTCAATAAAAGCAAATTCAACTAACTGACCTGAGGAAGAGGCAATGCTGCAATGAAATCAATAAAGAATTCCGACTTCAAGTACCTCACCGCTATCTTATTCCGGTCCATAACAAGTTCGCCTTTGCCAAAAACCCTCGAGCTTGGAGAGACATAAGCAATCCTAAACTTCATAATCACATGTAAGAGATAAAACACATCTGCCAGTGTCCTAAAACATGTTACAATGATCCCCAAATGCAGGTCTGTGTGCATACATGAAGAATTGTCTTGATTTAGCACAGAAGGTAGGTAGAAAAACAAAGGATCCACAAACAGAGCCATTATGCCAGAAAACAAGAAAACTCTGTTCCATTTCAAAACAATTTCACTCCCGGGATCAAGAATTGCTTTCTTGTCAGGCTTTGAGCCTTCTGGATAAACCTTAGCCCCACCAAACTTAGGAGCCTTGTCTTCACATTTCCATAAATGGGCTGAATTCTTGAACAAAGGGAGTGACTTATCTAGGTTTTCAGCCTCATTTTTCTGCAAGAAAACTTCAAGATTTCTTTTTTCTTCACTGTGAAACCTAGATAAAGACATAGCATTTCCTCAACATCACACACAACAAATGGAATGGGGTGGGGAACAAACATACAACTAGCACAGAGAACACCTACCTAACTAGCTTTTCTTTCTTGAAATCCATTCTTGCAACCTTGTACAGCGTCAAATTCATGTGCAGAAATCTTGAACTGAATCTCTGCAAACAAAAGCTATACCCAGAAAATTCTTTTCTTGATTCATGATGATTGTGCTGAAAAGTTTGCACAATTCAAGAATTTGTCCAACATCCCTTTATTTAAAGTTTAAAGGGAGAAATGTGGGAAAAAATGGAGACAAAAAATCCGAAAATGTCTTTTTGTATATGAGGTGGAAACTTTTATGAGTGTACATGGTTGACTCGTCCTAATTCATCGGGTACATTTTCCAGCTGTAAGAATTAATTGAGTCCAAGAAAACAGTTGGATTTCTTTATCTTTCTTTTTCAATTTATTGTTTCTTTTCTTTACTTTTTTCTCTCTTTGATTTGATTGAGCAGTAATGGGGGAGCTCAAGGTATGGTAGCGGAGAGAAGAAACGTGATGCCCATGACATTATTTATAAAGATTTCAAGACCTACCTCTCATAAAAATTTATAAATTTCATGTTTATTTGAATAGCTCAGTAGAAAATTACAAAGATAATAATAGTCCGTAAATTATCAAATTTTAACTAAATTCTAATTTTACATATCATAAAAGCATTATATTTGTAAATTACTAAACTTTAATTTATTCTAATTTTCCAATTAAGATCGATTTGCCCCAATATTGAACAAAAGACAATTATTTGATTTATTGTGAGGTCTGAGTCTGTTCTATAAAATTCTATTGCTACACCCAATATTAATGCATCCATAGTATCATAATTTACTTAATTTGGTCACTTGGGGAATAACATAGTAGAAATTTTGAATTGATCAAATAGTCATGACAACCATATTGTACAACTACAAATATAATCCGTGGAAAGTCAGGCACATGATTCGATGTTGGGAAGAAAATGATATAATCGGAAGAGTATCTTCTCCAAGTTATATATGCTTATTTTATACTTTTACAATAATAACTACTTGTGACTAACCACATCAGCACCAAAATTTTCAAGGTCCAACCAAAATAGAGAGATCACATTTTGTCTCTCTTCATTAAATAAACTCCGCACTTTACGAAAAAAATTTGTTTTTCCTACTTGTCAATTAGCATATTGTCTTTACAACAATTCTTCCAATCCATGCCATTTTTCATGAACGAGATTCACCGGCTGGATTCTCACGTCAATTATGTTTATAATTCCTTAAAGATAAATAAATTAAACAGACAAAATATGCATAATTTGACCAAATTCATTTGACGACATACTATAATCTCTTATAAGGATAAATATCCTAACACAAATTGATACCAATTAATCTGTTTCAAGCTCAACTATCAATCTCAGGTTCAAGTTCAACGATACTGAGTTCATCATCCCAACAGAAGTAATCGTAGTCCACTCAAATCAATATCAAGCTTGCAAACATGCCACATCTATAAAAACAGGTGTAACCTTTTTATACTATTCAACTCAATTACACCTATGTTATATTACTGAGACCGTAATGATAAAATTTGGATGGCTCAATCCGATACTTGCGTATGTCACTAGTGGAAGAAGCCATGAAATTATTCGATATTAAGATAATATTAAGATGGCAAATAAAAACGTTCCCATATGTCCTTAGTGGAGGATACGAAGTTATTCTATAAGATATGATAATTGGTAACGTGTACGACACAAATATTTTGTCAATGTCTCCTACCTTTGTCCCAAGTCCAATTTTAGGATTAAAAGATGAATTTCAAACCACCCCCAACATATACCCAAAATATAATACAACCTGCTCATTCAGACAATATTTTACAAATAATATCCGACCTTACCCAAATCAGAATCAAACTCAAAACGTCTAAAACGCAAAAACTTATAGCAGAGCATCATAGGATCAAGGATTCAAGATAGGTTAAAGCATCTGGATTTGTGTACGGCTACTGTTTTATGAGTTTGGACCAGTGAGAAGATTTCAAACAAAATTCAATCTATCCAAAACGCATTTTCTAGAGCATTTATGGGGTTATGTTAGTGATGCAATTAGAACTATTTAGATTGTATTCTTCCATTTTCTTTTTCTGATTGTTTGAAAAAATGAGTTTATCGTTTTATGATGACCATATCATATGATATCGAGATATTAGTGTAATTTTGTAAAAGAAAAGGGAAAAATGTATCCCAACATATCACAAATAATCGAAGATATGCCAATATTATGACCATATCATATCGAGATAGTTAAGGCAATGATGTGGACACATTTATTTACAACAACAAACAGGTTCGAACAAACGGGAAAGATGTTTCAAATTAAATATCATATATCCATTAACATTACGAGTATATATACAAATTGTTTTACTATATCCTCAAAAATCCTAAATTCACAGCAGAAAATATGGCCTTCTAGAGGCCGAATCAGCTTCTGCCAAATGAAAAAAACATGTAGTGAAAAATGCATATACAAAAAAAATAGGGCAAAGATAACAGAAATGAAAGAGCTATCCAGCAGTAGCGTAGATGATCTCAACAAAGACGCTACCTCGACAATCCATTGCAGAAAGCCGGGACCAATCAAGCATGCACAACAAAATCGAAGCCAAAATTATGCCAATCGAGTTTCCAGTATAGTCAGAAGGCTAAAAGAATCCTAACTTAACACCGTCAGGCCCTGATTCAAATGAATTAGAGAAGAATATACCATAATCCTAAACTATAAGTGAGTCAGTGACTCACTAAAAGAGAGAAGTTTGTGAAAATATCCACAGTATCTCTATGAGAATACACCGCAAAAGAAGAATCAGTTCATGAACTTGTATTTGCTAAGACTCCTAAAACACCAAAACAACAAAGAAATCAATGTCCTTGTAAATACACCAGATGAAACAAAAATGCTCGAAATGGCTTTGTTACGTATAGCAAGGCATAACAGCAAAGATGGCTGCAAGGAAAGGGGCACAAGAAATGAAATTTAGTCAAGACCAGGTGCATGATGAAACTTTATGGTGATACCTAATTCCTCAACTTCCAACTCATGAAAAGCTTGAGATGAACCCTAAAAGTATGGGATGATGGGGTGGGGGGACTATAAAACAAGAAGAATATAAGACTTTATTTATGAAAGAAATAGAAGAACACATCAGATCACAATTCCATAAATGTCAACTAAATACTTAGGAATGAAGTCATGCTGATAAAAAGAAATCATTTAGAGCAGTATTATGGATTAAGTCAAATGGCGACTTCCACATAGTGGATTAAATACCTGCCAGAAGCATGGGAAGCCGACCACCATCCTTATATCTATTCAAATACCATTATTATTGAGGAGGGCGCATCTTAGCAGCAGACAAGCAATGAAAAGTAGCATCTAGCAGAGTAGCCAGCCGGATCCACAATCATTCAAATTGAAGATCCTAAGCAGGGCAGTGAAGGTCGAAACCACAAGTGCCGTTCTACAACGGATCCACAATCATTCAAATTGAAGATCTCACAGCAGGGCAGAGAAGGTCGAAACCACAAGTGAAGTTCTAGATAACCATAATTATCGAGAGAGACGATCTTAGCCGCAGACAAGCAATGAAAAGTAGCATCTAGCAGAGTAGCCAGCTGGGATCCACAATCATTCAAATTGAAGATCCCACAGCAGGGCAGAGATGGTCGAAACCACAAGTGCAGATGTACAAAACCAATGAAGCAGTACCAGGCAGACACCTCGACACATAGAAAAACAAAATCATAAACTTTCAGAAATGTTCTTTTAGTATAATTCTAATGATAAAATATCAACTAGCAACATCAGAGCCAAATATAAGCCATAAGAAGGTTCATAAGTAAAAAGGAAAAAAAAGCAACAATAAGGATAAAGTGACAAACTTACTACTTAAATAGTAATGACACAACCAAATCCACGAGTCGAAACCTGAGGGCGTCGCCCACAGCTTAAATAAGTCGTAAATAAGTCCAAGCACAGTAAACACACAACTTGAAGAACTTCGGTAGAGATTCAAAAGTACATATAATATCCTAGCTCAGCTTCTGCTCCTACGCCTTTCTCTGATACCATTTCTGCAAATATAGACAACACAGCACAAATAAGTTCACAATACTAACATGTAAAACATGTTAAAAATACAACAGATGGGCACAGACTCCTAAAACACAACAAGAGCCATTTGGACAACTATAAATTCAATCACCAAAAATATCAGGTTTTAACGGAGAAGCCAATGATACTTCACAAGAACAGCACCCAGGTACTTCCGATATATATTAAAAAAAAGGCTAATGAAGATACTGGCGAAAGAAGCTCCTGTACACAAATAAAGAAGCTCTTGTACACAAATAAGCCTATCAGAAAGCATCACAATAAGGGATTATACCCATTGGCATATGTCACTTCCTCTCGTCCACGATAAGGTGGTGATCTGCTGAAGCTGCGAGGCCTCGGAGACAAGCTGCGACGTCGAGGTGAGCGAGCACGCGGACTGTAACTCCTATGCCAGCCGAGCAACAGCATCAATTTAGAATAGTTTATACTTATAATGAGAAGCTACATTTTAGATCGTATAACCAAACAATGTACTTCTCTCATTTCACCACAAATTTTCACGCCAATCTTACCTCCGACCATAGCTTGGGCTCCGACGATATCTAGCAGCAGGGCTACGACTCCTACGCCTTCCAGAACCTCCCCTCATTCGGCACTCACGAGCAAAATGGCCAGGCTCACCGCATTCATAGCATTTCAAATCAGAACCAGAGCGTCCGCGACCCCCACCACGGCCACCTCCACCTCCACCTCTAGAGTTGTGTGATAGCTCAACTCTCCAGCCATTTTTACCTGTTCCAGGATAAAGCACTATAATCACACCATATGGGATATTTAACGGACGCAAAAATGGGAGCTGTTTTAGCAAAGGTAAGATAAATCATGCATTGGCAGGCATCATATGACAAAAGGTACTCTGGTTAGAGTCCAAAGCTCAGTTCTAGCAAAAC
This sequence comes from Salvia rosmarinus, assembly GCA_036937905.1. NCBI lineage: Eukaryota > Viridiplantae > Streptophyta > Magnoliopsida > Lamiales > Lamiaceae > Salvia > Salvia rosmarinus. Next base: position 10,550,017 of record CM072822.1, read on the forward strand.
AGATAAAAACAACTAACCAAAGATGAATAATTTAGAAGAACCACAACATAACCTGTTTCCAAGATTAAAGATGCATAATCTTTTCCAAAAAAAAAAGTCCAGAAGCTCACCATCAAGGTCCCTAATAGCATCTTGAGCATCTCTACGGTCATCAAAATCAATGAAAGCATAACCAGGGGGTCTTCTGGCAACCCACACACTGCAGAAAACAAGACAAATCAGGAAAAGGAATGTGTTTATCCAAGTAATAGTGGCTGGAAACAATAACGTCAGTACATCATCTCTCTTTTATAAGAAAGGATCTTTACATCTGTTTTAGAATAGAAACCCACATCACATACTTCGACATCTTATAATTTAAGATGCAGCATTTAGCTTTTGAAAAGAACCGTGCCAATTCCAAAGCTACGGTGCTAACATAAACCATGACCTACGTGCTCTCAAGCTCCAGAGCCTAAATAGGTGAGGAAATGAGACAATTCATGTGTTATAAATGGCGCACAAATTGATATGTCAAATGCATCGTAAATTAACAGCACTTCCCACCCCCCACCAATCCTGCCCCCACAAATAAAATAGTAGCAAAAAGAAAGAAAATTAAAATTCTTATTGATGAACAAAATCCCCCATTTAAGACTACTATCAATATCAAAATATAGGTTCGCTGCAAATTCCTCTAGTGAAATTTGCCACACGAAAAAATTATGCCTTACCTTCTAATAACTCCAAATACACGAAATTCATCCTCGAGTTCTCGTTCTGTGACTCTTGGATCCAAATTCCCGACATAAACCCTTGACATCTTGAACCAAAATTCTTGGGAAGAAAATCCTAAAAACGGAGTGTAAGAAAGAAGATAGATCCTAAAAATCACGTACAATACCATAAAAGGACCGCATGAGTAAACAGAATAGCAATCATACTTGAAAGGGGGCAAGGGAAACAGGTTAATATTCAAAATCCCTTGACAAATAAAGAACCGGGTAGATTAGCAGAATAACTCCAGAAAATATGTATAAATAATATTAGATAATACACATAGTTTCTTGATCACTGAATTAAATAATAAAATAGTTTACATTGCATCAGAAAATTAACGAGCGTACCTGAAACCCTAGTTGAGTTCTGGAAAAACCCTAGCAGCTCGCGAAGGCTGATTAAGAATTTAAGATCCAAAGGAGTGGGGCGTGTTTCGTTTTAAAGCGGTAACAGTTTGGTGCATGTATAATTACATTACTACCCTCGAGGATTTTTTGCTTTGGGAATAATAGCTTTAAGCAATTTTACGAGCTTCCTTTTTTAAGAAAGTAAAATAGGAATTTTAAATCCTACACTTTAGATCTTGTTACGAATTAAATTCGACCAGTAAAGTGGTTCAATATTATTTCAATACTTTTAGGTGTTTATTTGATGATTAGGTTGAATAGATAAAATTAATCCAATCAAATCAACGTTTTTTTATGATTAATATTGAGATATCCCAGTTCCCAGATTATTTTAATCATTCAATTGTTCTTCATTAATTTTAATTTAACCAATATAGATAGGATTGAAATAATCCTTCAAATAAAGGAAGAATTATTTATCCCAATTTTAATCCTTTATTAATCCTTTGTAGTAAACAAAGGATTCATAGATAAAAATGTGTGATAAGATAATTTTTATGATTAGTATATTGGTTTGATTAAAATTAACTTTCAAAGGATAATTCTTCATTAATTTCAATCCTACCTATATTGGTTGGATTAAAATTAATGAAGAACAATTCAAATGATTAAAATAATTTCAGGCTTTGGGATATCCTCAAATATTAATCCTTAAAATTAAACACTTGATTATGTTGGATTAATTTTATCTATCCAACCTAATCATACAAAGTAAAACCACCTTATTTGTTACAAAATTTGGTCATTCTATTTTTTGCTCACGAGTTTACAATTGAGAGTTAGATATTAATTAAAAGTCAAAACTCAAAATTTAATGGGATTTTTGGAGTTCATTTATTATCTAGGTTGTGTTCAATTATTGTCAATTTAATAGTTTGACATCTAAATTGTAACTCAAATCATATGAAAGTTTTTTTTTTTGTCAATTTAATACGAATTTAAAGTACACACGACGACGATCGAACCCGAGACTTTGGCCTCGGACAAATCATATGAAAGTTTGAATTCTATCATGTCAACTACAATCTCAATTACTCATTTATTAAATATCCGGAACGAAATTGATAACAATTGAGGATAATCCAAACAATGAGCTCAAAAAGCGTTCAATCAATTTTAAGTTTCAATATTAAATTGATCTCTAAATCTTAAATTCAAACTCATGCAAAATAATAGAAGGAACAAACCTACAACAAATCGAATGATTTAGATATTTTTAAAATAGTTTAAGATTATATTTATTTTGTAGTAAGATCCCAAATTAGGGATTTAAGTTGCACTATCTATTCAGCCCATAAAAAAATTACGGCCTGGTAGGATCGAATAGTGAATTTTTCGAACTACATTCATATTTTCACATACCAAATGCATAGTTAGTCAACCTTAATTGGGCCGAACGATTCATGTAATAATATTGCACATGACTAATTATTTGAGTTGTTCGCTCTTAATTGGCTGACCAATATTATGAGTCTTTGTTTACTAATTTTAAGCTTTAATATGTATCAGATAAACTGAAGTGCGTGAAAGCAACTAATAAATTATGTACTATGACTCATTTTGTAATTTTAACATTATTTTTTAAAATTGGCAAATAAATACGAATTTACAACTTATTAAGAACAAAATCCATCTCATATTATGAAGTAATTTGGTGGTCTAATCAAAGTTTGAAAGCAACTAGTAAAAGAAACATGCATGTTGGATTCGACATAAAATCGAATTTTCAAACTTTTTCTTGTGAAAATGAAATACAGTTTGTACATTTAATTTATGGATTTTGATGTTTTTGAAAATATGAACATTTTAATATACAGTTTGTTGATTAATTTTAGTTGAGTAGAAAAAATATTTTTGCAGTGATTTGAGTTTGAATTGGGAAAAAAAAATAGATTATGTATTTAATTATTAACTATGAAAGCGTTGTTGAAATTATAAAATAAGTCATAATTAATTATTTATTTGACAAATTTCCACTAATTGTTTTTACTTTAAGTGACAGCCATCATCTAAATTAGTGAAAGTTATCGCACACCTTATCCATCCTTTTTGTCCATTTTTGCAAGAATTGGTATTGTTTAGTTATTGTAGGTCGTGGATGACAAGTACGTGTACATAATTAAAATTGTTAATAAATAAATTGTGCCGTGTGTAAAACTTAAATTAAATAATTAATTATATTTTATATTTCATTAACGGAATTTATTATAAAGTTAAATATATGCGTGATTAATATTTAAAATATTAATTTTATCAATTAGTGAGAGAAGTACATGTGTTAATGACACATTAAAAAATGAAAGATGTTCAAATTACGCCGCCTAAGTCCTAAAAAGCTCATGACATTGTGGCCAGAGCTCATAAGTCTACTATATCATATCTATAAATAGAGGAGTTGGGGGCTTCATAAATCTTAAGTGAAAAAGGGAGAGTCAAAGCATTCAAGAAATTATTTAAGAAGTATTCTTCAACATCCAAAGGTTGTGCAAATTACCATGTTCTTTATTGAAAAAATTTCTCAAATCAAATCAAAGATGACGTTCAATCAGAAAACAAAGTGAATATCTTCCGCATTAACGTTCAAAGTTGAAGATCTTCAAGGTGTTATCGACACATCAAATCAAATGCAACTTTCAATTTAAAAACAAGATTGGAATCCTTCCATATTGGTGTTATCAAATCCCAACTTCACTTCAGCACATAAGATGAAATCCAATGGCCGATATGAAAACAAGACCGAGGTCCTTCAGATCAATTCTCATCAAATCCAAATACTTAGAAGAACATTCAAATATCATTTGAAGAGTATAATCACAGGATAAGATATAGATCGAGCTTATATAATTGAATTTTAATTTAAATATATTGATTTTATATACAATTTAATTTATTAAATTAAATATGAACATATGTTATGCTAACAAATCAAATAAGAATGAAACAATTATTTTATAACAACAAAATCAGTTTGAATATAGTGGCCAAGTTTTTGTTAGAACAAATAACCTCTTATTTTTTTGGTCAATTAAATAAAGAAATTTAAAAATCGTAAAGGTAGATTTAAATCCGTGACTTTTGACATCAGACATTAACCACTCTACCATTAGGCCAACACACGACAAAAAAAAATGTATTATTTGATATTCAATATTGCAAGTAAATTATGTGCGTATAACAGTTCCTGTTGATGCAAGTGCTTTTGCCATGAGGATAAGTATCTGGCTCTAATTATCCCCTACAAAAACACCTCCAAGTACATAATACACACATATACACTAGACGTGTATTTACGTAAATAAGAAAATAATATGTGTACGTTGATACTTTTATTCAATAAAAATGATATTTTTCTTCAATATAAATAATATTTTCTAAATTATAGGGTAAAAAACAAATGATATTTTTATGTAATGTAAATGATATTTTTCTTAATAATAAATAATACTTTTTTCCATCCGTACAATATGGACAAATATACATGAGTTTTTGTGAAAGAATAAATACTAGAGGTACACACGTGTGCATATACATATACATTGACGCAAATAGGACGGATTTCATAACCCATAATGTCGACGCGATTTAATTGCGATTTAATTGTTGTACAGTCTGCTCCATGTAAGGATCAATAATATCTTTTTTTTTTTTTGATATCACGTGAACCCAGCACCGCTACCTTAGCCACAAGACCCAGAAACCCACTGGTCCCGCGCAATACCGCAAACCACACACGACATGAAACCACACTTGAAACCAGCGTGATGAGCCAAACCCATAGAGGCGTTTGGTGGGGTTCAACCTGTGACCTCGTGACGCGAACCCACCTTAACCATCGGCTATCCCTAGGGGACAGGATCAATAATATCTATTTACTTGTATGCTCGCCAAATGGCAAGCGCTTTAATCAATTGGAACACGAAAGTCTAGAATTGTTACACTATAGTCCATAATCTTCAATATTATTTCATCTAATAACTGCAAGTTAAATTTCATCCCCCGTACATAAGAGATGTTTACTTTTAATTTTATAAATATTCTATAATTATCGATTAGTTATTTTTTGTAAATTGGTTAGCTAGTTTAGTTACTAATTAGTAACAGAATCCTCTTATTTTCTATTTTATTTTTTGGAATTCATGGTAACCTTTTTTGAATTTATAAGAAATATTCAGCCATTACTTTTGATTTGCACTAGTTAAAATCAATGTTTCTATGTAATAGTATGCAAATTAGGACGCGTAAATCACATTTACAAAACTAGGTTGACAGTATCACACCTATAGAGATATTAGAGGGATTCAGATAAAAGTAACGCTCACGACGCCAGAAACCACATTTGTAAGAACTGACGCGATAGACTTATCCTATGTAGGCATTAGTTGGACAACTAAACCATATTTGAAAAACGAACTATGATAAACTTAGATCCATAGAATCATTAGAAAGATTTGAATCAATGACTTTTTGACATAAGAAAATCTACTTTACCATTAGATTGACTTAGAGGGACACTGAAACATGTACAAGTTTAAGAATTAAGAATGTTTTGTGTGTGTTAGTCTAGTGGTAGAGTGATTAACGCTCGGCACTGTGCCGCCTCAGCTCGGTCCACCGCGACGCAGCCTTTTAAAATTTCAGACATTAATCAAAATCAGAAAAAGAAACATGTACAAGTATTTATAACTTTAACATGAATACGACAATTGATAGATTTGATTTTTCTTCAATTCCCTCTTTTTTTTCCAATAAATAAATTGGATCCGATTTATTCCATACTCACCGGCGTTGACCCTTTTATATAGTTAACTAGTTAAGAATTTAAAGTTTGACTCAACCTGAAGACCCATGTCACCCGTCCACATCCTTCATCATTACCCATATATATATATATATACATTACCCTTCCCGCATTCCCATCTCTTATCTCCAATTGAAGAAGTTTATTTTCTGAAATTGCAGTGAAAAAACCTCAGACTTCTGCAGATTATAGCTCCATGTTTCCGTCGCAGAAAATGGTTGTCCACTTGCTCGGCTACCGGAACCTCAATGGCCATGCGCCGTTGGTCCAAGAAGCGGCCGACCGGTTTAAAATCGATGCAATCTGCTTTTCACCAAAATCAATCGTCGAATTTCACGCTTTTCAGCTCGCAAAAAGTTAATACAAACCCTAACCGGACGTGACCGGTGCGCTCCGGTGCAGCCGCAGCCACAAACCTCCGCGTTGGTTTCAGTTCAGTATTCTAAACCCGGGGATTCCGGTTCACACCAACTTCAAACGCTAAATCTATTCTCCGATTCATCCGTCTTGACGGTAGCGGCTGCTCTGCTGTGAATGCTCGATCTCTCCAAGGAGATTATTGGTGACCATGTTTGTAGCTTGTCCACGACGGTGTCGACATTGGGAACTCATCTGTTACTTTCACTTCGACTATTACTGGCGAAGGAAGCGTTTCCAATGGTAAGATTCGGTCGCCATCGACAGTCCTGATCTTCGTTGGTAAGCCGCCGCTCTCCAACAAGAGATGTCGCGAACCTGATAACATCTCTGGCAAAATCTCCGATTCTTCCCGCTGCCATTGCAAAAATAGGTAAGCATATTTTTATCAAATTATTCCTGAAATCCATTTAATTTCATGAATTTCAAATCACTGACTGAAAATTCAACTGGTTTTTCATAAAAATATAGAATGAAGAACACAATTAGGGTTCCGGCAGACTCAAAACTTTTCTATATTCCTGCGGACGAGCATTCATGGAGAAAATACGGCCAAAAGCTGATTAAAGGTTCGCCATACCCACGGTAACTACCATGCACCTTCACTAAATTACTAATGACTTTCCGGTTCATCACACTTCACACAGATCAACGGCCAGATTTCGCTAATCATTTTATTTCCAAATTTGTTAGGGGTTACTACAAGTGCAATACAGTGAAGGGCTTTATGGCAAGGAAACACGTGGAAAGAGTGAGAGACGATCCGAAGATGGTGCTCATCACCTACGACTACGAGGGGGAAGCATCGGCACCCAGCATCGCAAGGTGAGATTCCGCCGCGGTCGATGATAGGGGTGAAGATTCGATTTCGGTTCGATTTTTGCCTAATCAACCGATCCGAAAATCCAATTTGAGAGAAATACAACCGATCCGAACCGAAAATCCAAATCCGAAAATCCAATTTTGAGAGAATATATCCGAACCGAACCGAACCAAAAATCAAATTATGAAAATCCAAAATCAAACCAATTTTGTTAATTCTATATATATTTATATTAGATTTAAAATATTTAAATAAAATATTGTTATTATATAAAATTATATATAAATTCGGATTTTCGGATTTTTTCGGATTAAAAAAATCTAATCCGATCCGATCCGAAAATCCAAAATTTTGAAAAATATCAATCCGATCTGAACCGAAAATCCGAACCGAATTTTAAATTTCGGTTTGGTTCGGATCGGATATTCGGATTTCGGGTATTTTGCTCACCCCTAATCGATGATGCAAAGAACTGAAGAAAAGTACTTCCTTTACTCTACTCATAATACAATGAACAAATTTTATTAAAACTCGTACTGAAGATTCCTAAAAATGAAATTGGGAGACGAACTAAGTATTATTTTTGATACATTGTACAATTTATACATTAATTTTAATATCATTCTAAAGCAACTTCACATTTACACAAAAACTCTCGTACATCTATCCGTACGATGCAGATGGATAAAAGTATTATTTGTTCTTAAGAAAAATATCATTTACATTGAAACTGTAATTCGATTGTATCATTTATATTGAATAAAAATATCATTGTACCGAATAAAAGTATCATTGTCCATACATACGGACATCCGCATATGAGACCACGTTTCTCGTTTAAATTTGTAACAATTTTAACATTGCTTTTTTTTCCGCGTTGAAATAATGTCGTTTCAAGGATAAATTTATCTAAAAGAAGTTTGGGAGTATCCCAATTGCAAGAAAAATAAATGTAGAGTCACACTATTGAAAGGTTTAAAAGTGGTATCAAATGATTACATAGTGAATCAAAAGTTACTATATATTTGACAACTAACCATTTTAGATACAATTTGACTCAGCTTCTCTGTCTCTCTCTCTCTCTATTATTATTATTATTATTATTATTATTATTATTATTATTATTATTATTATTATTATTATTATTATTATTATTATTATTATTATTATACTGGAGAAGATAAATTTGACTCGAATATAACTCTGCAAGTTGGAATAACTTGTATAAATTGATACTATGATTTAGGTGGATGGTATTTATAATCTGTTCAATTCAACTAAGTTTGGAAATTAATTCAAATTTTCCTGCAATTTGTCGAGCGATTGTTCAATTTTGAGTGATGGGATAAACTTGCAATTGGTTTAGTTTCGTATCCTTTAAAAGATTAAACAGTAACAATATATCTGTGGAATAGTGTTGACTGATCTCATCATTTAGGTCAATGCATTGAACTTACATTTAACAATCTGACTGTGCTACCTCACAAATGGTTGTGCATGAAGAGAATCTGACTAATATGTGTTTGAACTTTAAATTGAGGAATTTGATATTTATAAATTTACATTAAATTAAACTTAATTTTTGTCCAACAAATTAAGTTCACATATTGCAAAAAGTAAAGATCTAAATTTTTAAATTTTATTATATGCTTGATAGATTTCTAAGTCCTCAAATGATATAATTTTAGCAATTTTAGAAGCATCAATTCGAGTTTCACAATAAGATCAAAATTACTTTATCTCTCAAACACAAGGTACAAACTAATCCTACACACACAAGCTGCAAATGTAGACACTCTTATTTTAATCTATCAAACACCAACAAAGATTAAATTTAGAACAAAATATCATTAGCGCAATCATCAAATTCTGTCAAAGAATTGTTATCAACACTGTTGTTAGGAGACGGTAAAATCATAACTCGTAACCTCTTGCCTGAGTTCCACTTGAGTTTAAACTATAGAACAGAAAACAGTAAAAAAAAACTATAGAAATAACTCCAACTAGTTTTTAAAGATGCAAGTCTAAAATGAAAAATAAGTATACCTCCCAAAATAATGAGTTTGTCTATTAAAGGGGTGGTCTCCCAAAATAAGCCAAAATAAGTATACCTCCCAAAACAGTGAGACCCTCTAATTAATTTTTTAATTAACTAATTAATTAATTGTTAAATTAATTCTAATTAAAATTAATTAATTTAATAAATCTTATTTTAAATTAATAAATGATAATTATAAACTAACAAATAATAATTTTAAATTAATAAACCTTAATCGTGAATTAATAAATCTTAATTTTGAATAAATAAAGCCTAATTGGAATTAATAAACTCCAATTATGAATTAATAAATCTTAATTTTAATAATAAACCCTAATTTTAAATTAATAAATCCTAATTATAAATTAATAAACCCTAATTTTGAATTAATAAACTCTAATTATGAATTAATAAACCCTAACTTTGAATAATAAACCCTAATTTTGAACTAATAAATCCTAATTATGAATTAATAAATCTTAATTGTTAATTAATAAACCATAATTATAAATTAATAAATTCTAATTTTGAATTAATAAATTATAATTAAAAATTAATAAATTTAATTATAAATTAATAAAATATAATCATCATTATTCATCATAATTAATATATAATTATTTGAACAAAAAACAAGGGTGAAGTCATTATGAGGCGGAGCTCACCCAAGTTTTTGTCCTCTTATAAATACGCCATGAAATAATGGGGTATATAATTTATTTCAGGTTTTTAAATCAAAAGCGTTGGGGTTAGTTTTTGGAGAGTTGTAAGAACACATAAAATTATACTTAATACATCCCAATATTCATGGCACGTTTCTTTTTTGCACGTAGATTAATGATAGTTGTATTTTGTGTGTAAAGTAGTGAGTGATACGAAATTCGATGCATTTTTTAGTGTAAAAAGTGTTTCTTTTTTTGGAAACGGGTCAACTTAATAGGACAATCAAAAAAGAAGACGCTACTAATATCGGGACGGATGAGATGATTGAAGAAGAGTGAGAGTCTAAGACTATAAGGTTAAAATAAAACATTCAAAATAATCTTTTGCTTTTATTTAATCTCGAGCCTTATATTGTAAAGAAGAGTTACTATGTATAGCCCATTTGACGTGTTGCATTAACTCATTTTCAGCCCATAATTCGGACAATGAATTGGCCCAACAAAAGCAAGAGCTCCAAAACTGAACCCCTCTGCAGTACCGGATTAGGTATTTAATAACAAGAATTATAAAGAGCAATTAGAGATTAATTTAATAACTTTAATCTCGATTACTAAAATATTGGCTTAGGGTGCCTCCAACAATAAACCAGTTTTTCAGTTTTTGAGATGCCATATCAGCTTTTTAAAACTCATATACTATTTTCTCTCATCTCCTCCAACAATAAACCGCTTTTTCACTTTTTAAAGCCATTCCACTATAATACATACTCCCTATATCTATATATATATTTTCCAATTGATTTTATTTGTATTATTATTTATACATTATTTAATATTTAAATAATACACGATATAATTAAAATTATAGTTTCGTGTTGAGGGTAAGACATTGGATGAGGTTGTGAATTTGAAAAATTGGAACCTTGAAAATTTGGGGTTTCGAACACTAGAATCGAATTTTGAGCTTGAATCATCATTTTGATAAATCGAAAAGAGGAAGAAAAGAAGAATATTGAAATGTTAGATTGATGTGTAAAATGGATGAAATAGATTGATATTTATAGGCTCATATAGAATTTAAAAAACGTAACATAAAAAAACAGAATATAAAAAAACGGAAGGAAAACGAATCGAGCAAAAAAAAAGTCAATCAATAACAAAGTCAGCTAAAATACTTTTTTCGAAAAATGATTAGTAGTTTCCCAAAAACTTGTTTTCAATTCTCCAACAATTTTGGTTTTGTTTTGGATCCAAAAACAACCATCGGAGGCACCCTTACAATAATAGTTAAACTAACTCAGAGGTAGGAACTATAGAATGAGTATAACATAATTGTTACAATAAAGGTCGGAACCCAAAATAAAAAATGAAAAATCCAAATTTCACTGTCGTTTCACTTTGTCACGATTCGTTGGACTTGAGCTAAAGCGCAAATTTTTATCGGTTCCCGATTTAGGGTTCTTCTTGTCTCCTCTCATCCTGATTTTTCTCCCACTCTCTGTGAGTTCCCACTTTGGACCATTGCATTCTGGGATCAACCGTGTGCTACTAGTTTTCGTTGTAGTCGAACTGATCTATATTTAGGAATCCGCTTTTACATTATATATATATGTATACTCTCTTTCTGGAGTTACTTTGTTCTATTGATTCTTGATTTGTTGTTGTATGTGTTAGATACGCTTATAGAGGGAAACGAGATTGGTTCGTGTATAAATAATTCATTCATATATATTGTTGTTGGTTGTTGGAATTTTTGAATTGTGGCTTTTTGTGGTCAAGATTTGGTCAAATTTGGTGAAGGGAAAGAATGGAGGTTGATTTCTACAGTAACCCAGATTAAATTCACTTGATAAGACAAAGATTACATTTTAGCTCGTTGGAGAATTAATTTATAGGTTTTGTTTGTAATAAGCGGCTGGATTAAGTTGTTTTCGATAGATTAGCTGTAATGGATAAGGGCATTGAGCGTTTGATATCTGCGAGGAAGTTGTTAAAGGCGAGCTTAGAGAAATCGAAAGCTTTAGGTCATCGTTGGAGAAAGTTGGGCCTAGGTTAGATGAGATAAACCATAGATTGCCATCAATGGAAGTAGCAATTGACCTATTCGTGCTGAAAGTGAGGCTCTTAGTTCTGTAGGTGGTCACATAAATCGAGCCGTAGTCCCTGCTGCAGCTGTTCTCAAGGTCTTTGATGCCATCCACGGCCTTGAGAAGTCATTGTCCACCTCAATCTAACCTGCCCGGTATCTTAGGTGCTCAAACGCCTTGAAGAGGCGTTGAGGTTTTTGGGGAGAATTGTGGGATGGCGATCCAATGGCTGGCTGGCATTGTGGAGTATTTGGAGGATCATAAGGTGGCGGATTCGAGGTTCATCTTGGATTTGAAGAAGGCGTTGAAGAATCTCCGGAATTGGAGACTGGTGAGGAAACGGCCATCTTGATGGCGGGCTGTTAGACGTTGCTTTAGATAGGTTGGAGAATGAGTTCCAAAGGTTGCTAACGAGTATAGTGTCCCGTTGCTATGTCCTCACCAGCCTTGCCTGGCGAGCAAGCCAAGATTGCCCGTCACCATTGCTCGTGGCCGTGATTCAGAAATTGCATGCTATTTTAGGAGATTAGCCGTGAATGGCAGGCTCGGAAATGTATATCCATTTACGTTGAGGTCAGGAGCTCGAATGTTAGGGCTAGTTTGCGAGCTCTCAATTTGGATTATCTTGAAATATCAGTGTCGGAGTTCAATAATGTTGCGAGCATAGAGAGTTACATTGCTCAATGGGGCAAGCATTTAGAGTTTGCCATGAAGCACCTCTTTGAAGCCGAATACAAACTCTGCCATGATGTGTTTGAGCGGATGGGATTAGACATTTGCAAGGGATGCTTCCTAAAATAGCCGCGCAGGTAGGATTCTTGCTTTCTCAGTTTGGCAAAACGGTGACCGAAAGCAAGAAGGATCCCATCAAGCTATTGAAGCTTTTAGATATTTTTGCATCACTGAATAAACTTAGGTTCGATTTCAACAGGCTTTTGGCGGAGCTGCGTGTGCTGAGATACAGGATATGACTAGGGATCTGATTAAGAGAGTGATCAAGGCTCGTGAGATTTTTGGGAGCTTTTAGTCCAAGTCGAGCTGCAACGACAAACCCCACCTCCTGCAGATTGCAGCATTCCAAGAGTGGTGACTTTATCACTGATTATTGTAATAAACTTCTTGGCGATGAATATGCCTATCCTCACGCAAGTTTTGGTCATCGAGAGAAGCTGGAAACACGAGAAATTCCAGAGAGGATCCTTATCACTGAGCTTCTGAATCTAGTCAAAGCCATCGAGCTCAACTTGGAGACGTGGTCAAGGGCTACGAAGACACGGTCCCTTCATGTCTATTCTTGATGAACAACCGCTGGCATTTGTACAAGTATCTAAAAGGGACGAAGCTAGGAGGCATAGTGGGGAGCCTTGGTTGAGCGCGCAAGAACAATACAAGGAGTATTATTTTGCCATGTTTTTAAGAGACAGCTGGGAAAACTTCCCACACATTTAAGCAGGGAAGGTCTGATTTTGTTTTCCGGGGCGCCACAGCTCGTAATCTGGTGAAACAGCGCTTGAAGGCGTTCAACGAGGCTTTTGATGAGATGTACGCGAAGCAGTCGAATTGGGTTGTTGTTGACAGAGAGTTGAGGGAGAACACGTGCCAGGCTATCGTGCAGGCTATTGTGCCCGTGTATCGTAGCTACATGCAGAACTACGGGCCGTTGGTGGAGCAGGACGCTAGTGCGAGTAAATATGCCAAGTACACGGCCCAGTCTTTGGAGAAGATGCTCCTCTCCCTTTTCCTCCCGAAGCCCATGAAACAAGCGAGTTTCAAAATGAAGCAGGCGAGTGGGAAATTCAACAACGGGGCCGTGGATACTCCTCCAACGGTCAAATGATTGGTGATCTGATCTGATTAAACGCGTTGATCAGATGATTTGCTGCTTCTTCTGTATATACGGAAAACAATTGACCATCGACATCCCCAAACCCTACATCAAGGTCCAGTTTTCGTTCCCCTTTTTCTGTGTGCAATTCATCTATTCAATTTTCACATATCTGTACAATTACTTGTGGTAATTAGTAGCTCTCTCCAGCAGCATTGGGAAAACTAGAACATGTTAGAAGTCACTTTGTTGAAGGCTTTATAGGTGTAAGAATTTAAGAGCTTAATTTGAATATCAATTGTATTAATTAAGAATAAATGTCCACTTTTTGTATGATAAACTGGCTTCAGATTACAGCTTCCATATGCATATTCTGTTTTGGTAACTTCTTGTTCTTGAAATTTGTTTAATCATAGTTTTTAGATCCTCTCTTTGTATTTTATGGAGTTAATCCTATTTTGGTTTACTGCATCCATATATTATGAGTTCGTTGTTTATTTTGCACAAAACTTTTAAATCTTATGCCCAGTTGCCATGACATCAGTTTTGATTGTATTGGGAAAATCATGATGAGAATGCCAAAAATAAAACATTCATGTATTTGGGACACATCTTAAAACTATATAAAAAAATAAAAATCGATTCAAAGTCAGGCACATTTTAAAACAATTATCCGTAAATAAAAAGAGAGAAGAAATCACGAAATAGTTTCATATTACTTAAAAAGGTCAAATCAAATCTATTTCAACAAAAGTGATAGAAAGATTCAAATGATTAGTCAACAATCTGATGCCAGAAATTGAGAATTGTGTGTGTGTGTTGGTGTATTGGTAGAGTAATTAATGTCTGAGATCAAAGGTCTCGGATTCGAATCTATAGTGATGTGATCTTTGAATTTTTATATTTAATTGACAAAAAAAATAAGAAATTGAATCGAATGAATGCTTGAGAATATAGGGATCTTGTAATTTTGCATACTTTCTGATATCCATAGTAAAAAAATATAAACCTTGGGATATAAAATGAAACTTTCCTAATAATAACATGAATTCATATCCATCAAATATCTTTATATTTAATCTGTTTATAAACATATAACAAATATATGGAATCGTTTTCACACACAAAATGGTGAAATTATTAAGAAAAAAAGGAGGAAATGAAATTGAGCGAGTTCCAAAAGTATTCATAGCCAGAGGCTACGGAGGATGAAAATCCCAGCAGTCACCATCTTTGTCATATGCTGATTTCTAAATCAAACACAGCATTTTCTCAACATTTTATTGAAAGAGAGATAAAAAAAACTTAAGCCTCTAACATGCACACAATGGATGGTGATGGTGATGAAGATGCAGGTTTCCTTGAAATTTAGATAAAAAGCTCCCAACTTTTGGAGAAAAGGGAAAAGAGCTGCTGTTATTGGGCGAGGAAACAGGAAGAAAAAGGTGAAAAACAGAAAAATTGAAAGCAAGGGATGAATGAGTCTTATACAGAAATCAAGAATGAAGATCCCTCTCCTTTAGAAACAGATGATGATGACAAAAGTTTTGTGATTAAGTAGTGAAAGAAGAATGGAGGAAGAGCTGCTGAACTCCAACATCAGTATATATACCCAACCCAACCCAGCTCCATTACTATTGAAAATATTTCTGAACTTTTAAATTAACAGACTCGCAATATTCTTTACTTCATTATATATATATATATATAGAGTTTAGTTCAAATGAGAACCATTCTTATCCTAAAACTAAGAACCAAATGAATTCATTATGAAAATTGATGAATCCGCTGAGAAACTTAATGAATTCAACAATTCGTAATTTTTCACCCGGTTCGAATCCCATGAGGACTAAAATTTTATTTTTTGGATTCAATAACTTTTCCAACGGATTCATCAACTTTCACCGTGAATTCATCATTTTTGGTTCTCACGCTCACAATAAAATGGTTCTCACGTTACCTCCCCTATATATATATATATATATATATATATATATATATATATAGTTTTATAAGCTGCCATATAAAGAAAAATATCTAAACGATAAATTATTTGCTTTTCCGCTTAAGTCAACTCGATGCGACATGAGGAGAGACAGATAAGTCGGAATCATGTGCACCTTCTGGACCCTTTCCTCCGCTTTGATTGTGCTTTTATCTTGGCTAAGGGACATAGGATGAAGATTTTTACGTGACTGAAACCAAGCTGAAAATTAATATAAAATTTTATATATATACAATTAGGTTTAATTCTGTAAATTAACTTCGAAAATTATAAATAAATTTGCAAATTTAAATACTATTATAATTCTTTTCATAATTTGAATATTAATTAAAATAAATGTAACATGACAGTCATAGTGATATGGCTTCAATCAAAAGGATTTATTTTGCTTATATAAAATTAGTATATAGAAAAAATCAAAATTATATTTTTATCCCCTTTTCTCTATTTTCCGGGGACCAACAGCCCAAGGGTCGTCATCTCCACCCGTTCAGACGCCAGCGCTCACGAATGCGGCCATCTTTCTTTCTTCTTCTCAAGACGCACACAAACACACACACACCCATAGTAAGTCAATCAACCTTAAACGCGGGCTAGGCTTTCCCACACCTGACTATACGTCTTGGGTTCGATGTAACTCGAAACATCGGGCTGGATTTATGCAACAGGGCGCCGCAGTCATAACAGCTAGGACCATTGAAAGAAGAAGGTTTTGCAGCCTTATCTACGTTTTAGTCCTTTTTCTTCATTTCTGCGAGAACGGCGGAGGAAGCGGCTGAAGAGTGGTGGGTTTGGATGAAGACATCGCCTCTGGTTTGGGCGGCGGCTCCGGCTCCGGCTTCGGCTTCGTCGAGTTCGGGTGCTGACAGTGGGTAGTCGGCGGCGTCGTTGGTATGGACTTGCAAATGATGGGGGTGGGTTGTGGATTTTGGGAAGAAGAAGGAATGAGTTGCCGTATTGGAAGAGGTGGGGAGTGGAGAATGAGGAGAGAAGAGGGGTTTGGTGGCCAACGCCATTGATGCAATCAGGGGACGGAGTCAGGGAGAGAGAGATGGTGGCTGTCGTGAGCGGCGGCAGTCAAGTGGGGGTGGCGGCGTCTGAACGGCGCTTTAGGGGACAGCGGCGGCTCTTGGGCTGTTGCTCGCCGGAATTCAGTGAAAAAGGGGATGAGAGCTATGGGGGGTGAGGTGGGAGTATTTAATTTTGATTCTTTTTATATATGTTGTACAAGTAGAATGATATAGTACCATATTAATTACCATTTCAAATTTAACATTGTCTAATATTTAAATTATAAAAAAATTATAATAATTTTTAAATTTACGTGTTTATTTACAACTTTAAAATTCGTATTAGACCATCTCCAACCCTTGTCAGAAACTTATTTTACAAGAGAAATCTCTCAATCCCATCAGAACTCAAACTAAAAATAAGTATTTGATACATTTCTCTCCCTCGACTTATATTTGCGTATGCCGACTGCTCACCATACTCAAACCACTTTTCATCTTTTGAAAATTGCACATGGATCCTCCTATTACGATGTGTTTGGTTTTGGTTGCAGGCAGAGGATGGGCAAGATGAAGAACGAGAAGAAGATGAAGAAAGAACACAATACTGCAAATAAAAATTTTAGGGCTTTATTTTTTATATTATTTACATTTAAAATGGGCTGTACTCATTATTTAAGCCCATTTATTATTAAAATCCCTATCACTATAATCCACACATTAATAACCACAAAAATCTTGATCGAGTATGTAGCATGTCGTGCCCAATATATAATTATTGTAGCAAATATTTATTAGTATTTTGATAAGATAAAATTTTAAAAAAGTATATATAGCATCAAACATTAATTGGTACTGATCGATTCATATGCAATTATATTGTCTACTAGTAATTATTACCAATCGATTCATATGCGTTCCTCCTGCTTCATTCTGGGAAAAAAAGAATAAATGAGTTGCC
This sequence comes from Salvia rosmarinus, assembly GCA_036937905.1. Taxonomy (NCBI): domain Eukaryota; kingdom Viridiplantae; phylum Streptophyta; class Magnoliopsida; order Lamiales; family Lamiaceae; genus Salvia; species Salvia rosmarinus. Next base: position 10,567,809 of record CM072822.1, read on the forward strand.
GAAATTTGCAGTTGTCGATAAGGTTATGATTCCGCCGTGATCCACTAATTTAGTGATTAATTAATTAGTTTCTAATTTATATAATTTGTAATAATAATAACATTATACTAATAACATTGATACATAAAGTAAATGACAATAACATTGATTCATAATTAATATACTAGAGTACATGACCTAGAACATATTACAAGATAATTAATTGATAATACATCAAATGCATGACATTCTAAAAAACTTAATACATAATTAAAATCGATCACAATAACATAAAGGTACAAGACATACTATAATATTAAATAAAACATAATAGTCTGTAAATCGTAACCGATCCTCCAATGTTATTGAAATATGGAGGTAAGTTCCGTTGCAAACGGATCCAATCGACCTTGTTGAGCTCTTTTGCATAATACGTGCTTGTTCACCTTCAATAAACGCACGATATTGTGGATCTCTTATGGAGCTCACATCTTGATACAATATTTTATTTTCTTCCTTTGATGCTCTAAGTGCATTCTTAATCGCAAGTTGATGTGTGAAGTCAGCATTCGAGGACTTTATCTCCTCCATAAACCTTTTATTATCGTCTCGAGTTTGTCAATCATAGATGATGATTCATCCGCTTTTTGATTTCAATTTGGCTTTCTTTACCCTCGAGGTCGTGATGACGAAGAACCTCCACATTCTTTGTTTTGATCATCATCATCATCATCACCTAAGTTCATGGAAAATGAAGCGAAACTGAGGTCCAAGAGTTACCAATCGGATTTTCCGAATCGAAGAAAGACGTGGTTGAGCCGGTTGAGGCACACCTCCTTACGCAATCCCTAAATTTTCAAAATTTTAATGATGTTCCACACGTGAACAATTTAAAGCCCGCTTGTGTTTTTATCCGCCTGTAACACTTATTAGCTTTCTCCATCTGCAAATAGTTATAAATAATTAGTAATATGTTGAAACATAATTTATAAGTTTTAAAAACAAGAGTATATACTAACAATATCTTCATTCAAGCTCCACTTTGATGCTCGCTTTCGCTTTTGTCTAATGCACCCATGGAGTCTCTTCAACGCTTTCTTAATAGTTCAATTCGAGCTTGCAAAGATCTTTTCGCACGATGCCCTCCACGTGCTTTTTCGCTGAACTTTCCTTCAACCGAGACCAAAACGATCAATGATTGGTACGCCCAATGACGGGATCTTGAGAAATTTCCATGTACACTGACATAAGAGGATATCCTCGTCTTGTAATAGTTAGATGCACGAGGAGCCATTTTTCACTTGAAAATATGAAATTGTGTGTAGGTTACTAATGAAAATCATCCATATTTATAATGATTTTTGATTGAAAAATAATAAATGTAGACACATTTTTTATATAAAAATGCAATGAAGAGATATATATCTTGCACACATTTCTATAAATTTGTAACACTCACCATCAATCCATGATTCTCGCCATAAGTTTCAAACTACTCGCACAAAAGAAAAGGCAATGAAATGACTAAACACTACAATTTCACTCGCACAATGAATACACGCGAGAAAAGCAATGAAACGACTAAACACCGCACAAACACTATGCACAATGACTACACACAAATGTAAAAGCAATGAAATTACTAAACACCGCAAAAGACTCGCACGATGACTACACACACAAGAAAAGCAATGAAATTACTAAACACCGCAAAAACACTGCAGACAATGACTATCGCAAAATATTAAAGTTATGAAATGCCAATACGTATTATTACAACCCACTTTCACAATATATATATATATATATATATATATATATATATATATATATATATATATCAAAACTTGATAGCAATAACTTACTACAACCTAAAGTAAGATACTCCTATGAGATATATTTTTCTCTCTCAAATGAATTTCAATTTCGGTGTTTCATCATCTTCTTCATCGATGATGAAGAAATAATAGCCAATCATTTGAGAAAACAAGCAATATGTCGTGTTATCAATAATAATAACACAATGATAGAAAGCATCTTCTTCTTCACAAGACCACCAAACAACACATGGTGGTTCGGCCTGTGGCACATCGTCATTAATCGTGATCGAGGATACGACATCGAGATTGTATAACGATTATTTTGCGATAATCCGATCTATAATGAAGCCATGTTTCATAGAGATATTGAATGTCTCGCTTATTGTTCGTGACGCATTGTTAATCTGTCATTACGCAACATGATCGATACTTCCAACAACGAGTAGACAATCATGCGGAGGTCGGGATTATCACCCTACAAAAAGCAACAATGCATTGCGTATATTAGCATATGAGATACCAAGAGACGCTACGGACGAGTATATTAAAATAGGTGAGTCTCATCGAATCGAAAGCATGAAAAATTTTGTCGAGCAATAATAGAGATATTTTCATCTCAATATTTAAGGACACCAACAACCGATGATATTGCTAGACTTATCTATATTGGTAAAACACGTGGATTTCCGTGAATGTTAGGTAGTTTAGATTGTATGCACCGAAGTGGAAAAATTGTCCCACCGCATGAGCCGGACAATATGCAGTCGTAGTGGAAGTCCCACGATTATTCTCAAGTCGTAGCAAATTATGATCTTTGGATATGGCATGCTTATTTCGGTTTGCCAAGCACCAACAACGATATCAACGTGTTGGAGTCATCACATCTTTTCAATAATCTCACTCAAGGTATTGCTCATCCGGCTCATTATGTCATTCAAGGAAAAGGATATAACATGGGCTATTATTTAGCTGATGGTATATATCTTAAATGGTCTACAATTGTGCAAACAATTCATGAGCCTCGTACTCCAAAGGCAAGGCATTTTGCAATGAAACAAGAAGCATGCGGGAAAGGAACGAGCATTCGGAGTTCTCCAATCACGTTTTGCCATTGTGGCAGGACCGTGCGTTATTGGAGAAAAGACGTGTTACATGACATCATGACTACATGTATAATTCTTCATAATATGATAGTTGATGATTAACACGATCTTCATGCTCCAATTGAAGTTACACTAGAGGCGCCACAACCGGAGGTCGAAATGGTGATGGAGGAAAGTTCTCGGTTTGAGTTCTTATCTCGATATGAAAATCGTGAATAGAGATGCTCACATAGAACTTGAATGCATTAATTGATCATTTGTGGGAGGAATACACTAATTCCGAGTCTCAATATCAATCTATTTTCGTTTGATTTAAGTTTATGTCTAGTGATGAATAGTAGTAATATGTTTTAATGTCTTTTTTCTTCAAGTTATGTAATTTTATCTTATTTAATAAATAGTTGATTTAATAATTTTTATGAATTTATTATTAATATTTAATTTATAATGTAATATTTATTAATTTTAAATTTTAGAATAGTCTATTGTGTAATATTGAAATTTATAAGGTGTGATTGGAAAAATATAAAATAGTGGTTGGAAGAATATAAAGAGAATATTCTTTTAAGTTTGAGTTTGAGTTTGTGGGTTGGAGAAAATTCTTCGTTGATATGTACGCCATCAGTAAAATAGGTATAGATTTAGTGGGGAGGGTTGGAGATGGCCTTAAAACCAGATTACACCAAAATTTCATATATTAACATCAATAACACCATATACAAAGTCAAATTTGATTACTTTTCTTCTTCGAGGCGATCAAGTTGGTTACTGTTTGATAAAGTTAACTAGCTCTTTCAAATAATCAATTCTAATAATAACTTATTAATTGAAAAAGTTGACAAAATGGAGAAAAATACTGTTTAGTTTTAAAGCATAAATCACCGAGATTAATTAAAAATTCAAGTCTTGTTTGATGAGAGAGAGAAACTTTAGTTTCACTGATGAAAAGTGAACATTATTTCTTGGTGGAAAAAAATGAAGTAAAATACATTTATCTCCGATCCATGACACTAATTCAACCCAATCTTTTAATAAAATATTTATTTCTCTATTTTATATCACAACTTATATCTTAATTTAATTTTTATTCTTATCAATAACATCAATCCAACCTAAATCATATTTATTTTTATTATATATTATCTATGATAATATTTATTTAATTTAAAAGATCTAACAAAAATAAAAATTATTTATATTTAAAATTCATGCATAATTAATTAAAGTATTACCATACAATTAAAATGTCGACACTTAGTAATAAAATGACAATTACATGAATTGAAATATAAAATTAAAAATACATCAATCGAGCTATAAATAGATACATGAAATGCTAAATTACTACTACTGAGACATGCAAATTACATATTTTACTAATAAAAAAATTAGAAAGAATAGAGAGTTTTAAATGATGTTTGTGGAAATATAGCAATATTACACTCTATTTATAGAGAAAATAAATAAAAATTTGATATAATTTTATTATTTTTAATGAAAATTTAACTATCAATATCTAGAATTTAAATTCATCTTTACAAAATCTCAATGAACCAATATAAATTTATCACTTCTCAATATCCAATTGACCCACAAATTATAAAAGTGGAATGACATTGATTTGTCGACCACCTTCAATCATCAATATGTATGATTTTTTGATTTTTCAAGTTTCAAACTTTTATATTTTATATAAAGGATTGGTATGGTGTCATTGGTATGGAGTACCTACTAAAACTATCAAAATCAAGCCTATATTTTCTTCGTGGAGCAGAGAACATACTATATGAAAACATTTCTCTCAAAAATCCCATAAACAGAGAATGATATGAACAAATAGTAATTGACAAGACAATCCATGCACTAATCAACCCAATATGAACCTAAAGCCTGATTGCCGCTTGATAAATGGTTAAGTGAGTGTAGATTTATGAAAGCGATAAAGAACACCAAGCCTTTTACGTGGTTCGATCGTTAATGAGATCTCGTCCACGGATGAGTGTTTCTCAATACTTTCACTATAATGCGGTGAGTGTAGTTCTGCTCTTAGTATTCGATAAGTTGCCAACCCTTCTAATATCGGTTTCCTTCTATTTATACAACTCAGAGCCCGCAAGGCGTGCTCAACCTCTCCATTGGTCGAGACGTGACTCTTGCTCCGCATGCCTCCATCGGCGGAGTAGGGACCTTTCGCCACGTGCGCCACGTGGAGGTGGCGCGACCTCGGTTCTGGGCGTGTTCTCCACCGCCGAGGGTGGCGGTTCGGGAGCTAGGGTTTTGGCCGACAGGGCTCGCCTTGGGCTCAACCGCGTGGGCGCTATCAACGTTAGGCCCACTCGTTTGGGCACATTGGTGAACTGGTCGGTTGGGCCATATCCCATCATAGCCCCGAATAGCCGAGGGACGCCGGCCGGGTGGAGTGAAAGCGCGCCGAGGCGAGGTGTGGCTGGCTCACCGAGTTGTTTGTTGAAGGTGTTGTCTTTTTAATGTGAGGGTTTATTTGGCGATCTGTGCCGAATCGAGTTAGGTGGTCTGTTGTCCGTCGCTTGGAAAAAGATGTGGCATCGAAGGACGCCGGTCCGACACGATATCGCCCCGCCGCGTAGTTACGCCGAGGTCCGATCCGGAGTGGTGTTTCTCCCGGGTGGGTGCGATGTCCACCACGAGACCGCCTTTAGGGGATGTCGGTGCGCCGGCGGCACCGTCACGGGGCTGGTTTGTCGAGGTCCGATCTGGATGTATACTCTCCCGTGAAGTGGCTTGGCTTGATAGACGCCGAGGTCCGATCTGGATCCCTTGCTATTTGTGGGAAGGACGGGTGCGACACAGTAGCCGCCATCCGGAGGGACGCGGGTCAGATGATGATTGCTAGGTCGATCGGGCGGTCCATCTTATCCTCGGCGTCGTCATACGCGCCAGCGGTAGTTGGGCACTCGAACCGCGGCGTGCGTGCGTGTACATCCAATCACGTGTAAGCACGTGTCGAATTTGAAACGGCAATTTGCGGGCGCCTCAGTCTTATAAATAGGCGCAAAGGCAATCGCTCACTTTCCTCTTCGACGCTTAAAATTTCGAGAGAAAAATTTTCGAGAAATTCTCCGAGTTGATCGATCGATTTCGCCGAAGGAGCCGTATAATCGCTAAAAAGTAAGTATGTTTTCTTAATGCTTCTTCGCCTCCGAAAGTTCACCGCCTCAGTTACCGGCCGTGAGTTCCCTACGTAAAAGATTATATGTGCTACAATGGTTTGGGTAGGTCCATAGGGTTGAGCTCAGGTTCCGCCGGTATCCTCGGTATGGGACGGGTTGAGGGTGGGCGTGGCGAGTCGGGTTTGACTTTGGAGGAACTTTTTGAAGTTGTGAGGAATACTGGATCCCTGAGGAGGCGTGGTGGTGTCTCGCCGATCCGGATGATAGGGCGATGGCCCTCTGGAGGGTTTATTCTGCTTATGTAGATAGTTTGAGGCGGGTCTTAGGTACCACTTTGTCCCCGCTTATCTTAGCCTTCAAGAGTATTTCCGGATCCCTATTTGTCAATTGACCTCGAATTCCATTAGGTGGTTGGTGGGGGAGGGCTCTCTTGTTATGGCATTGCCGAGGAGTTGTCCTTCGAGGCTTGATCTTGCTTTTAGCGTGAAGACCATAGAGGGTGTACTATTTGTCACCCCGGCTGAAATTTAAGGTAGTCGTCCTCCAAGGTGTCCCACCGCGAATAGGTATTTCTTTCTGGGGCCGAGGCGCGTGGGGTATAGTGGGCATCGGTATGGTGGTGGACCCGAAAATCAAGCCCTTGGGCCGTATGGAGAAGGTGTCATTGTCACCTTGGTGAGATCTTATCCATAAGTTACACCGAGGACGACTGAAGCAAGGTCGGGCCGAGTGTTTACTGGTCGAAGCGTCGGGGCCGGTGCGGACGGGGTGAGGGCATCCCGTCTTCTTAGTCCTTATACGCTCGATTTTGCATGCTAATGTGTCTTTCTTACGTGATGCGATGAGGTTGACCGGCAAGAGGGCTCGACGATCGCCGAAAAGGATCCGTGAAGAGCAAGCGGGTTTGGACCTACTAGGGGGCCCAAGAAGGTCGATAGCATGGGCGGTGATGAGCGGGCCTCAAAGAGGGTCCAGCCGGCATGAGCCTCGGCCTGTGGCCGCTGAGTTCGGGTACCGCCCCAAGTTTGGCCGCACCCTCCCGAGGTACATAGTTCTTCCATATTTAAATTTGTTAACTTCGCGATCTGTTATTAACTTGCTGCTTTTTTCGGTGGGAGCTCGGTGACGGGGCCCGCAGCGTGTTCTTTGAGGCTGCAGTCGCCGCCAAGGCTTGTCACCGAGAGCTCGCCCGACGAGGCGCCGGAGCGGAGTTTATACATGCGCTGAGCTGAGACCGAGTGGCAGGCACCGCGAGGCGCGGGCCGAGGCCGCCAGGCTTCGAGGCCGGGAGGCTGCCGCCGAGGTCGCCTCAAGAAGAGGCACGGGCACCGGAGGCCATGGAGGGAGGTCAAGAGCTTAAGGAGAGAGGCCGGGCGAGGAAGAGCTCGCGGACGAGGAGGAGTCTGGTGGCGACCGGGGACCACTGGCGAGGGCTTTGCCAAGCGAGCTCATCGAGTCGGAGAGCTTCTCGGCTTTATTGCCGATCTTGCCCCGTCTTTGGCCGAAGGTGGTGTCGATCACCGGGAAGGCTGGCGATGCGCCATGCTGACTTCGATAAGGTCAAGCATGGTCGGACCGAGGTCGACCTCGAGAACCGGACAAAGCTTACGCCCGGTGATCTCGGGGTTGGCTCCTTCCGGTCTTGGAGGCTGCATCCACCTACCTCCGATTGCCGGTGGTCGCCCGGTCTGAGGAGGACCGAAGATCGCGAGCCTGGGAGCTCGCTTGCGAGTGCGGGCCGAGCTCGAGGAGGAGGCGGCGGGGAGCAGAGGGCATGGTGTTGAGCTCCCACGGAGGTGGCCACCGCAGAGCATCGAGGAGGTCGGCGAGGCCGCCATAGCCCGAGGTCGGTGGACCCGATGTAATAGCTTGAACCGCCCAGGTCGATGGGACCACAGGTCCTAATAATTTCCTTTTTTGAGTAATAAACGCAACATTTTAAAATTTGTGTTGTCTTGTTTATTCTGATATTCCACACCGAATGGCTCGGACTTGATCATGGTGTTGACAAGTTAAAAGAGGTCCGAGGCGCCGAGGTGAGGACGAAGAGGTCTGGAGGGGCTGGTCTGCCGAGCCGACCCAGTTTTGGTCACCATGGATGTCGGCTCGGCGTCGTCCGCGGCGAAGAAGTTGGGCGAGGCTGATCGGGAAGTGGCCGCCTCTGGCCGAAACGAGGCCCCGTTGAGGATCACACGGCCGAGTCCAGCGGGCGGACTCATCTGCCGACGCCATCAGGCGTTTGATGCGGTGCGAGGCGGCCACTAGAATCGATCATGGAGGCTAGCTCGGTGTCGGAGGAGCATGCGAGTCTGAGAAGGCAACCACGGGCCGGTGGAACTACCATATCCGGCCGACGACCGTGTTCGAGCTTGGGCGAGAGGTATGGTCCGAGGGATGAGGAGGGCCCAACAAAGAAAACTTCAAAGACTGTGGTCAACATCGTGAAGTATATGGAGATGTCGAGATCGTCATAAACGACGATGCCCGACCGCAGGCGAGGCCACAGCGGGCTCCGCTAGCCCTGATCATAGAAGAGCCCGCGGAGGAGGCTACCATCCGATCATGCCGGTGCTCGGCTGATCGGTCGGTGAGCGGATCGTTCAGAGGCGATCCTCCGGGAGGCGGGCGGCGACCGAGGACCTCAGTCGGCGGGAAGAAGCGGCGGGTGGGGTGAGGTGAGGGCGAGGTCGCATCTCCGGCACGGGTCCGGTCGGGGGGTCGGGGTGTGACCTCGGTGCATCCCCACACCCTGAATGCCCCAGATTGGCCTGCGCACCACTTCAAAGTATCCCAGAGTGGGTGGCGGTGACCCCGAGTCGAACTGTCCGGCCGCCCCAGAGCCCGCGCCGAGCGCCGAGTAGGCCATGGTGATTCCTACCTTATCGACCGGGTTGAAGGCACCGAGTTCGTTCGCTCCAGCGCATAATCGCCACCGAGATTTTGTACAAAATTGGTGCGATCAAGAGTCTGGCGAGGTGGAGCCCTAAGCCCGAATGAGGTGTATAGTGTAGGACTTTGATGTAAATATAAATATATTTAGACTCGTTTGAAGTGTACATTTTCCCTCGAGAGGTACAAACATAGCTTAGACTTCGTTTTGGTCGTAAATGTATTTATATCGTATACGTATGTATATTTTCCCAAATAAAGGGGTATAAACGAGCTCGAAGCCCGGTTGACTTGTATATGACTTGGTACTCGGTTTTAGTCGTTAATGCATTTAGACTTTGTACCGGAGTGCATATCTTCCCAAATAAAGGGGTATAAGTCGCGAGATCGATTACGATGTCGCGTGCGTAGACGCCCAACTTAATGGGTAATCAGATGCTTTGCATGTGACGCCCAACTTAATGGGTAATCAGATGCTTGCGTGTGGGCGCCCAACTTAATGGGTAATCAGACGCTTGCATGTGACGCCCAACTTAATGGGTAATCAGATGCTGCACCTACTTGGTGGATTTTCATCTTCGTAGTAGGCGTCCCGTGAAGGTTTAAATGTGGTGTATCCAAACAGATGTTCACATATGTATGAGACGCAAGTGAAATATTCATTAGAAAACAGATGTTTTATTGAACATGTAATCAACATCGATTTGGCAAAACAATTATGGGACTAACATGATGCCGACCTTTATGGGTAATCAAGCTATGTAAAATACCTCCTTAAATGAGTAATGTGCCAAGTTCGGGATAAGTGCACCGAGAGGTGAGCCACCTTGTAAGCCCCTTGCCGAGGTCCTCGTGAACGCGGTACGGGCCTTCCCATGCCGGATCCACTTGTTAAGACGCTCAACTCCATCGGGTTTATTATTTCGTGAGGACGAGGTCGCCTACTTGGAGCCTAGCTTTGGCCCTTTGTTGTAGTACACCGCGCGACCGGGCCTCAGACTTGGCTTCGCTTATGAAGGCGAGCTCGCTTCCTCGAGGCGCTAAGGTTGGCCGCAGTCTTCCTCGCTCCCTACCGGTCGAGTGAAGAGTGCGTGGGCTTCCGCTACCGATCTCACCCAGATGACGGCCTCGGCATCGTGAGACCAGCCGAAGGGGTTTCGTCGCGACGTCCGAGGTGTGGTCCCAGAGGACGAGAGGACGAGGAGATTTTCAGCCACGCTTTAGCTCGGTCCAGCTTCTTCTTCAATCCTTGTATGCGATCGTGAGGTTCGTCACCGGTCCGACCATTCGCTTGCAGTGTGCGGCGAGGGTGAAGCGTTGATCGATCCGAAGCTCTTCGCACCACCTCAAGTTTTTGTCGACGAATCAGCGCCGTTGTCCGAGACCAGGATGTGCGGTATGCGCCGGCGGACTATATTTTTCCACACGGGCGTCTCAATCCTTCCGCCAGGAGGCTTGAAAGTGGCTCGGCGCCCGACCCATTTTGTGAAGTAGTCTATGGCTACGACTAAGCATCGTCGACTCGGTGCTCGATCGAACGGACCAACAATGTCGATCCCCACCGCATGAAAGGCCATGGACTCGCAGTCGCCATAAATCACCCGAGGCGCTTTTCGTGGTGTGAATCGGCACTTCGCACTTTTGACCAGCTCGGCGAATCTTGTCACGGTGGGCCAAGAATATCCCGACCTCGCCTTCTTTGAGAGCTCGCGACCGACGTGGCTTCCACAGACCACCATTAATTTCATTGAGCACGTGGTCGACTTCCGCCCGAGGCACCTCGGGAGGGTCAAGGTAAGACTTCCAGAGAAGCGCCTCATGCATGAGATATACTGGGATTTCACCATCATCTTTTTGGCTTCGAGCCGATCTTGAGGTAGGCGCCGCCTTCCGAGACAGGCTCGGGAGACATCCACCGCCTCATCTCGGTGATGATGCCGACGCGACTCCACGATGCTTCTAGAATGAACCTCCTCCGGTGGACTTGTTGACGACGCAGCCTAACTTGTCGAGGATGTCACCGGCTGCTTTACCCTGGGATTCGATGGATATTGAAGTACCGAACGAGGTCGATCTCCTTGCTTTCTCGAGGTATTGTTTATTCGGCCCTCCTCGCCTCAGATTTGCCTAACACCGTTCACCACGACCGGGAATCACCGAAGATTTGGATCTTGTCCACCCCAGTTCGGGCGGCGGAGTCCGGAGATCGTGGCTCGTACTCCACCTCGTTGTTGGTGGTCGGGAAAATAAACCGGAGGCGTGGTGACTTCTTGCTTATCCGGGCCGAGGAGGATGCCGCCCGCCGCCTGCTTTTGTCGAGGTTCCGCCCACGTCGTCCGCCAAAGAACCATCCGGTGGTGCCGTGACGGCTTCTCCGCCGATGAGGAATGAGTTACTACTGGTAGAGCCCACCGGTGAATTTGCTTCAACCAGAAGTTGGCGAGCTTGCCTTTATGGCCGGCTTTGGGTGAGTACGAGATGTCGTGCTCGCCGAGCCCAAAGCCCACTTAGCTATATCGTTCGGATGACTGGTCTTAACAAGACTTGTCTCGAGGTAAGTCGGTTAGCACACAGACGGAGTGAGCTGGAAGTAGGGTGAGGCGCCGCATGCTCACCAGGCTGCATTTTTCGAGGCCTGTACTTGTCTCCTCGTCCTTTGAGAGCTCGGTGATAAAATAGATGGGAGTTTTCGTCCCACCTCATCTTGCACCGAGACGGTCTTGATGTCCTCGTCCGGAGGCCGAGATATAGAGATGGATTCACCTGCTTCGGGCGGACGGGTCGGTGGTCGGCAAGGTACTCCTTCACCGTGGCGGCGGCCTGTGTTCTTCCCGCCAGCGAGTCCCGAGCTCTCCTCGTGATCTCAAGAAGTGAGCCGCCTCGCGGCTCGAGACAAATCATTGAGGGGCTAGCACCCGTGAGTTTGTGGATCTCACGGATGGTCCTCGCACCGCATGTCGAGCACCGCCTTTCACCTTGGATTGGCCTTCAGCCCTCCCCGAGAAACCCAAAGATCCCAAGAACTTGCCGTCTTCACCATAAATGTACACCTGGGGTTGAGTTTGAGGTCACGACCGAGGAAATTGGAGGACGGTGCCGAGGTCATCGGCCAGCAGCCTCCGCTTTCGACTTTGACTACGATGTCGCCGACGAGACCTCGACGATCTCCCGATGTGGTCTTTGAATGTTGCATTCACCATCCTCCGTAGTAGCCCCCCGCGTTTCGAGGCCGAAGGCATCTTTCTGCGCGCAGACGCAAGTCGATGATGAACGCGGTCTTCGGCCCTCCGGCTCATCAGATTTGGTGGTACCTTTGTATAGATCCGTGAGTTCGAACATCTCGTGGCCCACCAATGCTTCCACCTTCTTGTCGATGTCGGGGAGGGTAGCAATCTTTAGGCGAGGCTTGTCGAGGTCGGTGTAATCGACGCATACGCGCCACCCTCCCCTGCTTTGGGACCACGATCGGATTAGCCATCCGTGTCGGGTATTCGACCTCGAACAAGATCTTGCCTTGAAGTTGAGTCACCTCGCCCCTTACGACCGGCCGCGCCCGCGAATACCTCTTTTCTTCTGCCGGACCGGCTTGGGTAGCCGGGTCGATGTTGGTGGCGAAGTTATGAGCTCGGGCGACACCCGTCATGTCGAAGGGACCGTGCAAACACGCCCCTATATTCCTCGAGTTGTATGACATGCCGCGGATGTCACCGGGCCTGTACCGACTGACGACCTTCGAGGGATCGTCGTCAGATAGTTGGAGGCCTCGCCGTCATCCCGGTGTCGGTCTCGAGGGCTCGGTAATTGCTATGCTCGGGCGAGGCCGCATCTGGGTCGAGAGTCGTAGGCATTCTTTCCGCCGCTTGGTCCCCCGATGTTAAGCACTCCCACCGGGGTGGGAATCTCGACGAGGAGGTGGTAGACCCATCAGACGGCCTGGTGGCGTGCACCAATCTCTCCCTGTGACGATGTTAGACGAAGAGGAGCTCGGACCAGGAAGAATCGGATGGCCTCAATGACCGACTGGAGCTCGCCCTACCGTGACCGGAAGGGTAATGACCCCTGGCCGGATCGCCTCTTGGTGAAGCTCCGCAACCGGGAGGCGCGGGCAGTACAATACCTCCGACCTCAAGCTTATCCAGACACTCAAGATGATGATGATCTTGAGGTCCGGCGTCGATATAGACCCGGTGGACGTTTTTGTTGCCCACCACGGCCTGTATGGTGATGGCGTCCCCGGGCATGATCTTGGGCACGGGTCCTCCTCGAGAACGTTATGTTCTCACCATCCCGAGTCGCTTGTTCTTCGCTCTTGGGCCGACCCGAGGCATCGTTCTTGTGGACGACCTCGTCGTCCCGGTGGGCACCCGTAACAACATGACCGCCCATAGCGTTGGGACCTTCGTCCCGCCGTCTTCGGGTTGGGTCATCGCTGGGGTCGGCCCAGCATGCTTGTTGCCGCCCATTCCTTCAAGGCTGCTTTCGCCCCCGGCCGAGGTATTTCTTGGGCTCCACCTTAACGAGCTCGCCGATCCATGAGCCCAAGTTTCGCAATCCTCGGTATCATGACCATACCCTTGGCGATAGTCACAATACTGTCCCTGTGGACCTCTTCGATCCTCCTTTCATGGGGGCGGCGGGAAGAGCTCGCGCTGAGCTCGAATATTTCCGCCTCGATTTGAGCAGGGGTGCGGCTGCGCCGTGGTTGGGCCGAGGTCCGAGCCCGGACTCAGCTGGTCCTCTTGATTCGTCGAAGGCGCGGCGATCGGCGCCGACCCGGTCATCCGGCTTTTTCTCGGACTTCGCCGTCCCAGATTTCCGCTTCTTCCGGTCCGACTCGCCTCCTCGACGAAGTTGTCCACCGTGTTCCAAAGCTTACTTGCCGCCTTTGGTTTCTCCCCGTAATTTCTTTGTTCAACACGGGTCGGATCCCGCTTTTGAGCGCGTTGATGATGTGTAGGTCGTTGTCCGTCCAATTTTGAGCGACTCTTTGATGAATCTCGAGACAGTTTGACATCGTCTCGCCCCGCCTGGCGGATTGTGCAGCGGTCGGAGGAGGCTGTCGGGGTGGCATCTTCGATAGAAGCGCCATTTGAATCGATCCATAAGGTCCCAGGCGGTGTATACTGCTCAAGCGGAAATGGGTGAACCGGCGTCGTGCGTTGGAGATCAAGACTCGGGAAGATTTTGCATGTGAAAATCTTCCATTCCTCGATCGTCGTGTTGGTAGTGTGGCGAAAAGGAAGTCGGAGGGTCTCCCAGCCATCGTAGGTCGCTATATTGGGTGCCCGATCACGGCAGGTGGCGGTGTCTAGAATCTCCCGGAGAAAGGGAGATGATTCTCCGCATCGTCGAACCCGGAGATCGTTGCCATCTCTTTACGGAGGGTGGGGATCGATAGCGACGCCTATCGTCCCTCCGGCGGAGTTCGACCGCTTTTTTCTTCCTCTGCTTTGCGGCGGCCCCGGCCGGCATGACGAGGCGGAGGCGGCTCCGCCGAATGGCGAGGCGGCGATCGGTGGCGGCTCGTCCATGCGAGCGGCTCCGCGAATGAGGGCGGCGGCTCGGCGGTGAGCGGCCCGCACGTCGGGCGTGATCGCGTTCTCGCCATCACGCCAAGCGTAGGCCCGGCACGTTTTGGAGGAGTGGCCTCGGGCGTGGTGTTGAGCCTGGGGCCGAGGGGCCCGCCTTTGGTCCTCCGGTTGAGGAAGCTTTGAATCGCCAAGATTGGCGTTGAGGAACTCGATCACGGCCGGCGCCAAGGACCTCGTGGACGAATGAGTTGTTTGCTAGTCCTCGCTGAGGTCGGCGCCTTCCTACGTTGTGGGCGGTCCCGAGGTGTATGGAGACATTTTCCATGTCGCCCTCGTGAGTGTGAAGCCGTGGCGTCTGCGATCTCCTTCTGCGACGGTGACCGCCGGTCGCCCTCAAGACGGTTGTTGCCAACAGGGACGGTTGTGCGTGTTCTCGCCATTTAAGTTGTAGAGGAACGAAGCTTTCTTGTTCAGGTTCCCACGCATGGCGCCAATGATAACCGTTAAGTGAGTGTGCGAGATTTATGAAAGCAATAAAGAACACCAAGGCTTTTACGTGGTTCGATCGTTAATGAGATCTCGTCCACGGAGAGTGTTTCTCAATACTTTCACCATAATGCGGAGTGTAGTTAAGCTCTTAGTATTCGATAAGTTGCCAACCTTCTAATGTCGGTTTTCCTTCTATTTATACAACTCCGAGCTCGAATCAAGGCGTGCTCAACCTCTCCATTGGTCGAGACGTGACTCTTCCTCCGCATGCCCTCCATCGGCCGGAGCAGGACCTTCGCCCACGTGCGCCACGTGGAGGTGGCGCGACCTTGATTCCGGGGCGCCTTTCTCCATCGGCCGAGGGTGGCGGTTCGGGGCTAGGGTTTTGGCGCTGATTAGGCTCGCCTTGGGCTCAACCGCTGGGCCCGCTACAACGTTAGGCCCACTGCTTGGTCTGTCGTGGGCTGGTCGGTTGGGCCATATCCCATCACCGCATCGTCCCTTACCTTTCTATTTTTATTTACGCCCCGCATGTTCACATTTGAGGGCGATGTAGTGTTCTTGTTTGTACCTTTTGTGATGGGCGCCCCTGCTGAATTGATATCTCCCTTGAGCATGATTTTTTATGGATTTAAATGAACTTGTTGGCCGCCCCTCCCCCTCCACCCCCCTTGCGTGTGCAAAGCATGTGATGCAGTGTGGTTGGGGTGAACTCTTTTGTTATCCATTTATGTTATACATTCCTTGTTCTCTTAGGTTGTCTGTTGAGCCTGAGAGAATAAATAATGTTGATCCTTTGTAGTTGCCCCAGTATGATGACGTCCAACGCCGATGTGTGTGATTGTGTATTCCTTTGTGTTGGGCGCCCCTCCCTGGTGGGCTGTTTTTTTTATGACTTCACTTTTATATTCTTGGCATTATTTTGTGGATTCCATCTCCCTCCCCATGAGGGCATTTTGTCCATGATTATTACACTTTTTTGACGTATCTTTTTGTCATTGACTATTAGCAACATATTATTTTTTTCGCGCCTCGGGTTGCGTTAACCTCTAGCATACATATCGTGAGCTAATCTTTCTTTGGTTTTTACTAGCTATGGCCTATGGATTTATCTTGGACGTTATTTTTGATGGTTATACCCGGGCTTTTTTACATAAGTAGTCGTGCTTTCCCTGGGCTGTTGTACCTTATATGCTTCTATCTAATAGCGATGTGGACAACGATAGCTCTTTGTTAGCTCTTGATGTTATGTACATTATTTTCTTTTTGGCCGCTTGTTTGGCCTGTTCTTCGATTGGACCACTCACAGAGTGTGTTCCCTCCCCTTCCCCCCTGCAGCTATGCTGTTGTTTCCTCCTTGGGTATGCCCGGGTTTCACTTGTACTTTTCATTTTATTTATGGAAATTATTTATTCACCAAAAAAGAAAAAGCAAAATATGATATTGATACTGATAGTAAGACTACGCACATCAGTGACATTCTCTTGACTCAACCCTCAATTAAAATATTAATTTCTCTCTCTTCCACCTATACAACCCAACCTTCATCTTATTTTTACTCCCATCAGTGACACTCACATGACGTACAATTTCTTATTTTATTTTTATTATTATATTATCTATAATAATTTAAAATAGATTAATACATTTTGAAAAATAGAAAAAATATAAATTATTTATAAAGTTCGTATTCAAGATAAAATTAATTTACCATACATTTAAAAACTCATAATGTACTTGATTATAAACGGAAATTACAAGAGTTAATATAAAATTTAAAATACATCAACCAAATTACAAATAGATATAGAAAATTTAAATAACAAGTACAACATATACAATACATATTCAATTAGTCAGCCAACTTTTTCCCATATATGCTCAATTAAGTCATTTGAAGATCCAAAATTTGAATAATAATTGGGATCATAGCGATTCATGGCTTCAAATGAAAAGAAATACTCCTCCGTCCCACCCAAGACAACTTCCTTTTCTCAAGACTGGTTATTTAGGAGAATGGTATAAAATGAATAAAGTGATAAAAAGTAGGTAGGTCCCACAACTTTTGAAGAGATAATTATTTCCTAAAACGAAACGTGCCATCTTGGGTGGACACAATTAAAAAGGAAAGGCCGTCTCATGGGACGGAGGAGACTATTTAGATAGAGATGAAAAATAAGAATAATTAAGAAAATGCTTTGGTTTGATGTACTAAAAATGAAATTTCAAGTCCTATATATAGAGAAATTTTTTCAAAATGTAATATTTTTAATTAATAATAATTATTAAATATTATTAATTATTAAATTTTAACAATATAAATTAAATAAATATTTAAATGGCACTCAATAAAAGGATGCCACATAAGCCATGACATCCAATTGCCATTGGGTTGGCAGACCCCTCCCTAAATTACAAAGTCAAGAATTTTTCTTTTTTTTTTAATAAATATTGTTTGGCTTATATGATGACATTGGTGACAGAGTCACCAAAGTGGGTAGTCTAAGGGATGATTTAGTCTCTTTTATAGAATTCACGAATGAAGCTCTCTCCTTTAGAAAAGGATGATTGCAAAAGCTTTAGTATTAAGTAGTAAAAGAATAATGGAGGAGTTGGATCTCCGGAACTACAAGAGACTGCAACTAGTACATGAATTATAGAGGAAGCTGACACTAAAAATACCGCTAACATTGGAACCCTCTCAACTCCAATATCAGTGAATATATATATATATATATAAACTGAGGTTCAAATAATAATTAATGTTAACATGAAAATTAAGAACCACTAAACTCGTTACGAACAAAATAAATTCGTTATAAAAGTTAATATATCCGTTGGGAAAGTTACTGAATCCAAAAATTAAAAAATTTCATTCAGGGTTCTATTCTCATGAAAGGCAAAAATACCATTTGTTTGGATTCATCAACTTTTATACGGAATTCATCATTTTTTGGTTATCACGATAAAAATAATTATCACGTTAACCCTCACATATATATATACATAACCCAAGCCCAAATTCCACTTTCTTGTTTTTAACCAAAACGACGTAGCATATTACATATTTATGATAATTAAATTGCCTCAAATACACAAACTTTGAGCTACTTTTGGTTATGCAGTACTTTTAAATCTTGTTTTCGAAACTCAACTTTTTCTCTCCTTTACAGTTTCAACACAATATTCAGAACATTTTCTCCCAAGAAACCCATAAACAGAGAATGATATGAACAAACAACATTTGACTAAACGTACCATCAACTATTCAACCCAATACGAACCAAAAGCAACAATATACGTAGATAATAAAAACCCTTAAACGGCAAAATAAAATTGGATTATCATGTACCAAAGGTTGCTGAGTTCAATAGCAGCTTTATGATATCTCATTTTCTTGACGGCTACACCAACAAACAGTTAATTTTTTAACCCAGAATTTGAATTTCTAACTTTGAAACAAATGACTGCTTAAAGCTCTCTTTCCCTCATTCAATGATCTGGCGTGTGGCGTTTCAGACATCTTTCATTTAACTGGTCTCCAATAGCACTTAAAAGGGCCACAAAACTATCTACAGACATATTCAATCAATAAGGCAATAAATGGACTACCAAGATCCTATGTGTTAATTTCATATGTATTCACTACCAAAGCTTAATTTTACTATGAGCGTAGCAGCTACAAGTTTGTCAAACTTGATTAGATGAAACAAAATAATGTCAGTTCTTGTCATCATCATAGATTAAAGATCCCTCAAATACACAGTGACTGAAAACAGAATAGAATCCCTTACTTAGAATCACCATACCTGGCTGTTCATACAAGACGAAATTAAACTTGATCAGATGAAACAAAACATTAGTTTTTGTCATCATTGTAGATGAAACATAACAGAAGCCCCTACCTTAGCACCGCTCCGACCATACCAGGCTGTTCCTATGCTCGACAATACAGTGATAATAAGCAAGATCAGATAACTCAATGGAGTCGATTTCATCTGTATCGAGATTGTAGATAATGCAAAAGCTACTGAAAGAAAAGGCCAAGACCTCTGGGTATCTAACCCAACCAGCTGGCTTGAGCAAAACAGTATCTTCTAGCAAATCAAACTGTTGGATTTTGCACTTATGGGCTTCCAAGTCGATATTGGGCAGCATCTTTCTCCATTCCCTTGTTTCTGGTTTCATCTCGCAAACTTCCCACAACCAATCTCCACAATGAATCAATAGAGATAGATACCTCCCCGTTGACAGACAACAATAACTGTGTGTGGTCTCTTGATGATCTGGAGGAAAAATAGGGACAGGAGTCTCTGTAAAAATTTCAGTCTCCACATTCAAACTCACCACATTAGTCTCCAAAGCCCAGTGCATAAAACCTTCTGTGATCAACGGAGCATTATATATAAGCGACCTAGCTTCATAGGATAATTGCTCAACTTCAACATGTCTCCAAGTGTTGTCGACTCCAACAGTTAATATACCAAATTTTGCTAAACCTGACTTGCTATATAATCCAACCACCTTATACGCCATGGAAGCTGCAGCGTAAGCCATACCAAATCTATCCAATAGCGGTCCACGAACAAAAAACCTTGGGAGAATGAAGGCACACTTCGTTGCAGGATTGAAAATAAAGGGGACATCCCCCCCTCTAGACGAGTCTACCCTCAAACACAAGGCCAAACCATTACAACTACACACAATTGGAAATCTGATTCTGCAACTTAACTCGGATATCTGAACTCGGCCTTGCGTTGTTGCAGTCACGAAAATTGGAGAAATCCCTAAATGAAGGTCCGAGAATTTCGTGAGAATTAGTCCAGAGTTAGTACGGTGAAGGTGCGCGTACACGAAAACATCGGTGTGGATTAGATGGCGCCACCGGCGACACACCAGCCTTGCTTTGTCATAGATATCATCAGCTGAGAGACATACGAGAATTTCTATCAACAGCTCGTCGGGGAGCTCCCTCTGCAAATCTAATAGTGTTTTAGTTCACTCTTCTACTCGAAAATCAATTCTTCTTTTCATTTAATTGAACAAACAAGGAGCCAGAAAAATTTGAATATAAAGAATATATGAAGGAGGAAGCTGCTAAACGAACCGATCTATTTTCTTCTGCTTTACTTGTCGCCGGAGCATGTACCATGTTCGAATGGGGATCCCCAATCAGCGAGAAGCGGCGGGGCGGCGGCGTCTGGCGGAGGGCCGACGGCGGAATATTGCCCATTACGAGAATGGAAAATGTATACTATAATTAAAAGCTGGAATATAAGCTGAATTTACGAGAATGTCATTTTCGCGCCAACAGTGACATAGTAAAATCTGTTGCGTTAAAGAACTGATTAACCTAAAATAGAAGAAAAAAGGAAATTTGTTTTGCCCGATGGGAATCTAAACCGAGTTGACTTGTTCGAGTTGGGGGTCGTGTCGTGTGGTTGCTGCTGTTCGAGGGTTGAGACTTGAGAGGAAGGGGGCCGGCGGCTGTCTCGGCTGCTGGCGGTCCGGCGACAATGGTGAGATGGCGGCGGTGGGTGTTGAACGGCGAGCCTTCGCTGGATTTAAGAGAGGAGAAGAGATTCAGATTTGACTGAGTGCTAACCATCGACTAGGGATGACAATCGACCCGCGGGTACCCAATATCCGCGGTATTCGCCTCGATTATTCGTGGGTTTGGTGTCGTTTCAATGCCGTGAGTGCGTTAGTGAACCAAGACTGTTTACTTACATGGAGTGCGAAATGGTTTGACAATACCCATTCGCAAATCCAGATACCTGCATAATTCTACCCGCGAAACACCATGATTACCCACTAACCCTACCCACGAACCAAATAAAAACTATTCGTATAATAATTATTTTATGATAAAAATTAATATTCTAATTTTAATTAGAACTAGAAAGCCCGCCCTAATTTTACCCTTCCGTCGCACAATACACCACACCGCCTTTTTGAAATGCTTGGTTTTATGGTCGCGGTAGAGGTGTAATCGAATCGAGCCGTAGCCGAACACCATCGTCTTTCAAGTTTGGTTTGTTTAGTGTCGAGTTCGAGTCTCGAGTTTTATTTATCGAATATTTCGAGCTCATGAGCTTATTCGAACTTTTAATCGAACCCAAACAAAGTTTTCTAAATTTATATATATGTTTAGAATATTGATTATTTTATTTTAAAATAAATTATTTTATCCATAATAATACAATATATTTATTGATTTCTTAGAACAAATAAAAATAGTTAGAGATTAGCACAATAATTACTAATTATAGAAAGAAAATAATTATATATAGTTAATAATTTTATATTTTCAAAATAAATCGCTTAACGAACTTGTTCACGAGCCTAACGAGTCGAATACTATCACGCTCGAGCTTGGTTTGTTTAGCTAACGAGCTTCACTAAACAATTGAACGAACTTTTGTCGAGCCGAGTTAGAATAAACTCATTTACGTTCTGACCTAGTCGCGGGTAGTCGCGGGTGGCGGTGGCGGATACTGCGTCGGGTGACGGGTTCATGATTATCCGCCAACTCATGGGTTGCAGTATGGTGGGAATCTCTTACCGTCGGTCGGTCGGCGTGCGGAAGTGGTTCGACACTATCCGTACCCACCCGACCCGATTGCCATCCCTACCATCGACAGATACTGTTTAGCTTTTCAAATGACCGTATAATATTTGGGGATAATTATAGTTTGATCTCTCAATTTTCGGGGTTTTTTTTAGTTTATAGTTTTAATTTTTTAAAAACTTAACATGTTTCTAAACTTTACAAAATATATTAACTTATGATCCAAAAAAAAAATCCATCATCGAAACTCTTACTAGGACAACAACTAATTTGAGGTGAAATTTTTATTTTCTAATTAGACATAAAACGACGTCGTTTTAGTTCCACTAGTCAATTCTCGTCAACATTTTAGTATTTATTTTTTATTTTGCTTTCTTTCTATTTGATTGTCATACTAATATGGGGATGACAGAGGACGGTGGTGGCGTCCCAAGATCGAAGTTTTTCCGAGGGGCTGAATGTGTCGAAGAAGCCTTGCGACTACTGCAAGTTCAAAGTGATGCTACTCTTCTGCCGTATGGAGTCAGTGAGGTATGCGAGTAGCCCCAACCGTCGTCATCTTCAAGGCCTATGTAGCGACCCTCTACATCACCTGCAACAACCAAGACCAAAAATTCTCTCGCCAACTCCCTCGCCAATCGTCACGAGCATGGCCAACTCCCTCGCCAGTCGGCCAACTGAGACATCCACTCGGCCAACTCCCTCGCCATTCGCATGAGCGTGGCCCGAATGTGCCCTTCTACGACATGGTGGTCTATCGTCATGAAGTTTGCCGACACAGGCAATAACCACAATCAGAAAATCGACACCGACAACTTCTATATCCCCGACTTATGGATATCGACGAGCCCTATCCTCCCTGATTTGAAGGGATGCACTATTTGGTTTCTCTATGAAGAGAAAAGAGGGAAAAAGAGAAAGAGGCTACATGGTTTTCCTTAGAATAGTGGAGAGAGAGAGAGAAATAGAGAAGAGTGGTTGACGTGGTAGGGGTTGGGGTTCTCAAATTTTCTAATAAATAAAATAAGGAGATTAAAACCATGTCATTTTATGTCTAGGTGTCAAATAAAAAATTCACGTCAAATTAGTCGACGCCTTAGTCAGAGTTTCAATGCCATAAATTTTTTCGGGCCATAAGTTGATATATTTTTCAAAGTTCATGACATTTTACAAAGTTTTAAAAATTGAAGTCATAAACTGAAAATCGCTTAAAGTTGAGGTCATAAACTATAATTAGCCCTAATATTTATTGCTACCACTATAATAGAATTAAGATCAAATATGGAGATTCATAGTTGACTGTTGATTTTAATTACCATATCATATTGAAACTAAACCGAGATAAAGTAAATATAAATTTACGATATTTTTATACGAAGATACACTTGAATTAAACTTTTCAGTCTTCTTCAGCCTTAACCAAATAGTGATTGAGTCAGTAACTGATCTAACTGAAGACAATGATTGTCAGTCAGCAAGCTCAATGCTGAGGCTCAGCGTGTGTGGGATATGGTGGAACAAAAAAACTGATAATTCGACATACTCTAAGTAACATGGACAACGCAGATCATAAGTATAGATGTGTACATATGTCAGAAGGAAAACGTGCGTTATCATATAGAGGTTAAGTTCATTATGTAGTATTGTGTTCAAATAAGGATATCAAAACAACAAACAACAAAACAGTAAAAGACACAAGGATTTAACTTAGTTCGGATAAACCATTCCTACGTCCACAAATCTATGAATAGGTAAATTTCAATTAACTTTAGAAATCTTTATTTTATACTTCCAATAGAAATGATTGTGGATCTAAGATTACCTTAGAGATCCAATCTCGAGCAACTCTCAAGATATTAGTCCATGAGTTATCAGGCAAGACCTCTCATCTTTTACATTTGCTCAATTCACCTTAGGGTTACTTGCGATCTTTGCTTTTAGCCAGCTACACATTGTATCTTACTAATAGACTTTATTCTAACTTCGCCATTCATGGATTAGGTTAGAACTACAATTTCAACTAATTCTAGTGCGCCTTTACAATGAAAAATAACTACAAAGATAGACAACATTCATCTAAGCTCTGTTACAAATATTATATTGAAGATCAACTTAGATATTTAGGAGACTGAACCTAAGTAGTTTCACTATAGATGAAGTGGTGAAACTATCTATAGATTTAGAAGAACGAGTTCGGTTCAAGTCTTGCCGAAGTTGGAGACGAGGTTTGAATTATATCTTATTTATAAGAGCACCAACTTGTGAATACTCCTCGTTATACGCACGACTTGGGCATACTTCTCAAGTTGAAAAAGTCTCGTATTTATAGATATTCAAATTTACACTAGTCGTTGGAGGGAAGCAGTTTGAAATTCAAACTCTATATTTGAAAAATACAACTGTTGGACTTATCGTCTTGTATTTTGTCGCTTTATGAGTCAGATAGATGCATTTAGCACACTAACAGTACATATGACTCTTATTCATCAGTGTCCATCTTCGAGCTTGAGTTGAGTCCACGTCTGATCCCGTGTTAAATTCTTTGAACTTTCTCTTACTTCATCTTCAGGTAATATGATCCACGACAAGGCTCTTACTGACTTCAGATCTTTAACGATGTATCATAGTCCTTCATGTTCTTTGATTTTATGATGCATGCTTGACTCAGACTATCTAAAGCTACAGTTATCATCAGTTCTACTGACAATTAGACATTATGGATCCATTCACTGAACTCACTATCTGATGATAGATCTTTGAGTATTTAACTTTTCTTATGATGCTTGACTTGATTTGGCTTTAAACATGTTGTATGTTGCTTCTGATTTCATTGACTCGACCTTGTTGCTTCAGAGCTTGAGGCTTGGTTTCCCATTCAGACAAAAGACCCGTCTATTTAAGTTCAGCCCCTAATAGATAATACATCAGTGACAGTCACCAGGAAGATATACTTTAGCATATATTTTCTATTAGTTTTGTGGTATGATCAAAATATCGTCTTGACTCGAAATTATAACATAATCTAAATTTCTTGTAATACCTTATAAGGTTATAGGTTGATAAAATGATAGGAATCTATCTTAGAGTTATAGAATTTATAGATTTACATCTATTATCATAAAATAATGGCTTGATAAAGTAATGGAAATATTAACTTTGATAAACTTAGCTCATTTGCTATATAATATGAGAATGCTCAAAATGTTTGACTATGATATATGTATTTTTAACATAAGATATCTATATATATTATGTTTATAGGGATGGATCATGTAACAATACATATATTGGTAAGAAATAGTAATAAATATTAGCCATTGGTCGTGGTAGATCGATGGACCATAGTAATTATATAGGTGATGTCAATCGTAACTAGTTGTGTTATGTTTTATTGTTGTAGGAAAAATTATTGATGATATTTTGTAATTGTATTGTTATATTAATCTAGTAATTCCTATTTTTATGAGATTTTATATCCTCTAATAGATAACTATTTTGAAAATGAATTTTATGTGATTTCATTACCTTTATCGTTTTTTCTCAATGCTAATTAGAATATTTTTAATAAATTGTGTAGATGATATTTTAAATATGTGAAACAAATCAATATGCGACGCTTAACTATTGAAATGCAACAACGATGAAATAAATACTTCAAATATTTATGCAATAAATATGTTTAATATGTGCTACATATTAGTAAGTGTGTGCTATAAATTATGTAATTAGTATGTGCAGATTACGTACATCATATTCATATGCATTAGATGATACCAAATTCCACAAAATTAGGAAATAAGCGATACACATAAAAGTTAAATTACTAATATATCATCTTTATTTTTATTTTATGTTTTAAAATCGTTGCATAAATAGTTATTAATAACAACATATATAGATCTTATATGGTTTATCGATCTAGCATTATCAAGGGCTACAATTTATTTACGGTTCTTACTAATATTTACATTTATACATGATTCACTCCCTATGTTTATGTGTATATATATAGAGGTAGATTACGATAAGAATACTAATATATATAAAATAAGAATATATCATATCTATTAATCAAAATACAATTTACTGTCCATATTTCATTTTAAATTCTAATATAGATTGATGACCCCAACCTCTTTCTTTCACCCTCCAATCGACAGAAAGGTAAAATGATAAAAAAATTCCTTTCACATTCCACCGCTCCACCGTCCGTAATTAATGAGATGTTATCTCTCGTAATCTTCCTGATCATAGCCATTAATCATGCTCTATTCGACAGAATATAGGTCTCTAGTTGCACGTTACTCAATCCAGAACACATTGCACCCAACAAAATAACCAAACCCTACGATTTGGGTGTACTCGTACACAAATGATGAATATAGGATTAGCTAAATTTAATAATTATTATCTGACAAAATTACTTTTAAAGAAATGTGTATTCTCATGACCAAAACAATAACTACTACTACTACTACTACCAAAATAATAATAATAATAATAATAATAATAATAATAATAATTATTATTATTATTATAATAATATAAATTATAAGAATAATGATGGTTATTCTATTTATTTTATTTTATTTTATTTATATATGTTCATTACTACTAGTACTACTAATAATAATAATTATTATAATAGCATAAATTATAAGAATAATGATGGTTATTCTATTTATTTTATTTTATTTTATTTATATATGTTCATTACTACTAGTACTACTAATAATAATAATTATTATAATAGCATAAATTATAAGAATAATGATGGTTATTCTATTTATTTTATTTTATTCGTATATATTCATTCATTGTACATATCACTTATATAAATCATATATTTATTTTATTCTATTTTATCATCATTTAATTTTTATTTAATTTTATTTTTACGTACCGGTCACCATCAAAGTGATTTGTACTCTTTTTCGGATTGTATTACTTTAAGTAGCTCGTAAAATGTATTACTTTTGCATATAAAATTAACTTGAATTTCTTGAATCATACTATTTTACATACAAAATCGTAACTATCTTAATGTGCTCAAATACAATGAGCCTTTTGTAGTAGGATAAAGATAAAATTATTTTGTTTAAAAAAATCACTAGACATGCTGATTCTGCGTCCCACGTTATCCAAACCAGCACTTGTTTTCCTACCACAACTTCTCATCTTCTTCACTGAAACTGCAGGTGTCATTTCATCAGTTATGGCCGCTTCCTGAATCTCGATCAACCCTAGAAATGCAGCTGCTGGCGCAGAGCCCGCAGATTCATGGAGTTCTTCTTGCGTCGCCGGCGATGTCCGCGCTCTGCTGTCGCACGACGGCTCCTCCTAGGCATTTACGCAAACAGTACGCTAGCAAGTGGCCGCTCCGCCGATCATTTGCCTCCGGCCAGCTTAATCTGAAGTCGCTCACCGCCCGCGTCGTCCGGCTCACTCGCCGCCGGCAACTTGCTAAGGTGATTCTGTGATTTGACGAGTAGCTATATCCTTCATTCCGCAAGGGAGATTCCATTTGCGGTGCAGTTTTTGGTTCCGTACATTGAGTTGATGGAAGGAATTGATATTTGATTTAGTGTGTGAAATATATGAAAATTTAGTCTTCTTCAAGTTCGATAATCTTCTTATGTCAGTTTTACACTTTACATAATATGGATTGTTCATTTTTGTGTTAATTCGATTCTGTTGAAGAACTTCTCATTTTCATTGTGAAATACTTGTTTATCTGATTGGCGCTGGTGGTCTGAACTGAAGACTCTGAACACTTCTAATCATAGAATAATGTTTATATGATCTGGCTTTCCTTGATCAGTTTTCCTCAAAACTTTTATGATTGTATTTCTTTTTGCATAATAATAGTCAGCTTGACGATCTTGGACACTTAACAAGTACTTCTTATATTTATAAAATGCTCAGTGTACTACTATTTACTCCAATTTGTAATTTTTTTGGAGATTGTAATTTATAATATAACATAAAATACTGATAATGTATTTATAGTAACTTTTCTTGTTTTCCACCCCAGATATTCGAGGAAATAGACATCGCAAAGAAGCAACATGGGAAGCTGAACATAATCGTGATGAATGCCGTAATGCAGGCCTGTGTTCATTGCCATGACATTGACTCAGCTCTTAGAATCTTTGATGAAATGTCAAAGCCAGACGGCTGTGGGGTTGATAATGTTACCTATGGTACACTTGTGAAGGTAATTGACTACTCAGTTATGCTGTAGAATGTGCTTTTGTGGTGGTTGAATGTGTCATAAGTTAAGGACTATCACTTGTTGTTTGAGGCAGAGAAAATAGTTGATGGCAGCCAGATTAGGCTTGTAAATCACTTGCATCATTTATAGCGATCGATTAATTTTCTTAGGAGAGATAATTTAGGAGCAACGGTCTCATTAGTCATTGATCAGTAAACAGAGATGTAATGTTGTAGAGATTGTGCACTTTCCACCACTGCCTGTAAGTTGAGAACTGGGATTGTAGAGAACAAACTAAAGCATTTGGATTTTGGAGTTAATTTTAAACTGAAAAGGGGCATCTCCACCTTGGACAGTTGGGTTCAATTGATTATGATATGTAATGTGTTATAGCAGCAGGGAATTAATCATAGCTTTGACATGGTTAGTATTCTTCCGGTTGCCAGGTAGTTGCCTTTCGTGCCTCTTTCGGGAGGGAGTAGTTAAATCTGAATTAACTAAAGGATTCATTCAGTGGGCAAATCAAAGAGGATATGACATGTTCTGAAAATGTGTGATTAGAACTACAAGGAAATTCCCTCATCTTTTGATAATTCCCTACTCCCTAGTCATAAAGGTGTAAATGCATATTCTTAGGCAGAAGTTTGCCCTTGGGTAGAGAACCATGTTAATATCAGAATACTGTAGCAGTGATTGAATGCAGCCTCCTTTTGTAAAGAGCTAGACATTATTATCTCAGATCTCTTATTTCTTTCTTCATATATTTCTTGTGAAGAGCAGTTTCCCATATTATTGCGTAATGTTAATGTATATATCTTATCCTAGTAACTCTTATTCATCTTTCATGAAGGGTTTGGGTGCTGCTCAAAGGATTGACGAAGCATTTCAAGTTCTTGAGTCTGTGGAGAAAGGTACAGCTGTTGGTAGTCCACAGTTGTCGGCAGAGATGATTTGTGGTCTGTTAAATGCCCTAACTCAATCAGGTTTGGGTTTCTACTCAAAATATTGATTTTATTTGACTCATTAGTTGTAGCTCTGCAAATTTCCTTTTCGTAGTTCATAATATAAAATCTGGAGGAGCTTTTAACTGTGCCTTAATTGTAAAAAGATAATGATAGTTGGTCTCCTCTGTCTAGTTGCCCCCAGTTTCAGTTGTCTCTGCTTGCTTACCTCGCTTCTCTGTATTTATTATCTAGTGCAGGGATCTCCGCGTGCTAATGGACTTCTTGCAAGATATGGTCATGCACTTCAGGAAGGTGGACCTCCATCAATTTTGACTTTTAACTTGTTGATGAAGGTAATTTTACTAATGTGATATTCTGTGGGATTTATGCAGGGTTTTTCATTTCTCCCCCACCTACAGTTTCACTAGCTGATAAGTATATTGAAATGCATTTCCTCTTTCAGGGATATATAACAGCTGGCTCTCCTCAGGCAGCTTTAGGCGTACATGATGAAATACTGAGACACGGACTGAATCCTGATCGGCTGAGCTACAATACCTTAATTTTGCGTGTATCAAGAATGGAAACTTAGAAAAGCGATGCAACTCTATGAGCAAATGAAGGTCGCATGCAAGTGGCTGAAAGGCTAGTTTAGAGCCTCATGGATGGAGTGATATTATGTATAAAAGTCAGTTTTGAACCTTTAATTTGTTTGTTGCAGGATAAAGCACAGAACCACCGGCACTGTGATGTTTACCCTGATCTTGTTACTTACACTACATTACTACAGGTCAATCCTTTTTGCATATCAATATGGTTATCTTGGACTAGCAACAATTCAACCTCTTTTTGGTGTTTATGAACCAAGATCTTGCAACCTTCACAGAATTGATTTTTAGTTTACTAAGCAGCATTTCTGGGGTATTTGGTTGTTTGTGACTGATCATGCAATTAAACAATTTTTTCTTGTTTGAACAAGCTGGGATGGCATACTATGACTCAATTTATTTCAAAAATTGTTGTGAAGATGTGTCATTTGCTGATTAATTACCTGAATCACCAATTGTAATAGAAAAAGTTATGGTTGTAGGGTTTTGGGCGTGTCAAGGATATTACGTCGGTTGAGAAGATCTTCACGGAAATGAAATCACATAACAGAATGTTTATTGACCGTGTTGCATATACTACAGCTGTTGATGCACTGCTAAACTGTGGATCAATAAGAGGTATTCTATGTCTAGATCAGTAGATTGCATCAATTTTTATTATTATTTTTATTTTTTAATCAGATGGGTCCATAATGATTTTCCAGAAAAGGAAAGAAATGTTTATTACTTAGTAGGAACTTGCTTTTATGATATCAATGTGACTCAGTCTATGTTTGGCTTGAAGAATTTTGTAGGAAGTCTATCATTAAGGTTTGCCACCCATAGCCTTAATGTGTTATAGTTTTCCCCTATGACAGACTTGATCTGACAGGAAAGCAACAAAACATCTTAAGCACTTGAATCCTTGAAACAATTGACTAATTTCACAAAGACATCAAGTGGATCCCCCTTGTTATTGATTTAACTATGGTAAAATAATGTGGTGAAAATACTTGAGCATAAATCTGTGAATCAGAGCAATTCTATAGTGCTACTTAAACATTTCTTCTGATTGTGTATGCTTCTGACATCTTCCCTCTCCCTGTAGACAATGATAAACAGATAGAAATCTTGATTTTGAGTCCATATGTTTCTCTTGCCTCTACATAGCATGTCATCTGCTATATTCCCCATTCTTCACTTAAGGATACACTAACAATGTTTTTTTAATGCCTTTAATCATTAATATTGATGCAATATCTTCACATATTTTCTGAATCTACTCTATTGTCCTTAATTGCTAATGAAAGAAAAACACCACATTTCCAACATCTTCTACTTCGTATTAGCTATCTTCTAATTCTATTTTTTTCCCAGTAATTTACTTTACTTGACTTTCTTTTGTATTCTATGGTATCAATTTCTCTGGATTTTTGTGATTGGCATTGACACTTGTTTATACAGCATGCCTTTTGCTTTAAATTCCAGTATTTCATTGCAAAGTAGTTAGTTTATGCAGTCTTCTCCGAATTATTATTAGGTGCCCTCTGTGTATTTGGGGAGATAGTAAAACAAGCTGGCTGGAACCCTTTGTTGAGGCCAAAACCCCACCTCTTCTTGTCCATGATGCGCGCGTTTGCTGCTAGGGGAGACTACAGTATGGTCAGAAGACTATACGAACGCATGTGGTTTGACTCATCAGGAACGATTTCCTTTTCAATACAATCAGAATCAGATCAGCTGTTAATGGAGGCAGCTTTAAACCAAGGCCAGGTGAATTGATTTAATATGTTAATGTCAGTAAAGTACTGGTTGGCATCAGCATTTTCCATTCTAGGTCTAGTTTTTTTCTTACTTTTAATCCTTGCTCAAGATAATGTGACACCACCGAGAATATTTCTCACCATAAAGATTTTAGGAAATTCTTGAAGGAACTATATTATAAAGAGAGTCTCCCACTCTATAACAGATGATATTAACTGTGATTGATTAATGAACTTAGGGGAGGACCTATATGTTACATTCTAGAGTGTGTGGTACTAAGTGTGCTGGTAGCGGAGGGGAAATTGGATCTATTAATTTGTTTATTTTTCATTTCCAATTTTTGGTTGAAACCTTAAAGATACCACCAAATTCATATGCTTCTCTTTATTTCACTTCTGTAAGCATTATTATATCTACAAGGTAACAAGGTTAGCTACTTATGTCTATATCTATATATACATATTTATTTATCTCAAACAAAAAATTTAAAACTGTGTACTTCTCTGAATAACAGCAAATTTGAACTCACAAATGACTTTTTTTATGTCAATGTGACAAATAAGTTGATAATTGCCACTTATTACAAATGCAGCTCGTCATGTTGTATCAACTACTACTTTAAGTTTGCTTGACAGTTAGATGATGGACTCAGTTATGTATTTTCTTTTCTGGCAGGTTGACCTGGCTTTAAAAAAACTGAAGAAAGTTATATGGAAATGGAGGGATATATCTTGGAGTACTCGAGGTGGCATGGTATGTTCTGGTTGTCCTATTTTTAAGAGATAGCTTTTACAAGCTTAGAGCAAGTGCACTAGAAATTTGTTTATGTGTGTGAATCTGCTCTTTCTTTTTCTTTTTTTTTTAATTATTAATTTGGTTGGATGGGTGTGGCTGATACTCGGCTTCCCTCAGAATTATACATCCTGTCAGTTCTTTTCACAAGTGAAGCTTGTTGAACCATCTTTTTGGTAACTTTCCAAAAGGATCAGGCTGCTAGAGATGAAAAAACCCAAACTTACCCCAACTAGATCTCTTTAGACCTGTTGGATTCACATTTTTATTTTAAGATATTAAAAGTATAATTTATAAAAGTCATGCTCCTAAAATTTGTTCAAGATAAAATTCTGTTACATGTCATAAATTTGCAAACATTTAGCAATATTAAATTGCAAAGTGTAGGGAGTTGAGAACATAAACTCAAGATTCATACAAAACTGATTTGTAATTTTGTTCCCACCCAAAGCATGGGGAAGCAGGTTGGTGCATTGGTGGTTATATGGCTTGTCCAAGTTTGGACAGTTTCTTTGTCATCCCTCATATGTGCTTGGAGATTTAATTATAAGTTGGAGAGGACTGTGACATCGCTATTGGCTACTGAGCTCTTAATTTTTGTCTTTGCTAGACAAGACATGAGCATTACTGACAATATATGTGTATGGCTCCTAGTACTCTCACAATACTTTGCAACTCTTGGTTATAACTCATATGGTGTGGGCCAGACTAATAGAGTAGATTTTACGAGCAACTTAAGTATAAAGTAGATTGTAGATACTATATTTGTCCCATTTATTTTTCTGATATTTCATTACCTTGAATTGCATATGTAATTGTAAAAGTTCCTGCAATAGTGAAATCTGAACTATTAAAAATGCTTAGCCACTTCCTAAATGTTTCAAATTGATTTTTTTCATGCTCCAGTAAATTTATCTTTTTAAAGCAGGTCCATTGGCCTGCATATAAAATTTATGCTATCCGTTGTTGTCTAGGTTCCTTGCGTATAATAGTTCACACATCACATTGCAGGTTGCTGTACGACTTGAGGCACTTATGGGTTTTAACAGGTCTGTGCTGAGTCCTCGTGTACTTTCTCAGGTATGTACAATTAGTTGTAGGTCAAGCTGTAGCTGATGATGTGCAAAGATGTTATTTACATAGTTGTAAGTCTAATTCAGTTCATTTTTTCCCAAAATCTTGATCTAGGTATCACCTAAAGATGCAATCGAGAGCATCATGATACCGTTTGAAGAAGCTTCACCACTTCGAGCTACTTTGCAATTGGAGCAAGTGGTTATGCGTTTCTTTAAGGATTCTGTTGTGCCCATCATAGATGATTGGGGAGGCTGTGTGGGGATATTGCACCGCGAAGACTGTGATACAGTAATATATTTCGATTCTAACTGCTTAACATCATTTTCCTGATTAACATGATGAATTTCAGTGTCACTCAAAAATTAAAATTTGAATGGATGTCATATTTGCATTGGTCAGGCTAAAAGCTTTCTAAGCTGAAGTTTTCTGATTCTGTATTGAGTTTCTGTTGCCTTAGAGACATCGTGACATTAATTTCTCAAGGATTAGTGGACTGAAAAGAATTATTCTGGATTTAGATTATCTTTATAGGTTGGCAGACTGGTGAGAATTTGTATGTTGAGACTTTGTATTAATAATGAGAATCTTGGGGTGGCAAGTATTCCAGTGCTACTTAATTGAACTGTATCTGTTTGGAGTTTCTTCAGGAACTGTATTTTTTAGGTAGTAGCGGTGGATTGTTCCTCAGTTCAATAAAGTAGTGTAAGTGCAGAACAAAGGGAAAAGAAGGAAACAGAAAGAGGTAGAGGGGTCAATGGAAAAGATTCTCTCAAGATTTCCAGATGTAGGATAAAAAGAAAGCAGAAGCTATCGATGTCTAATGGCCTGTTACTGAAATGCTGTATGGTATCTAATGATAAGAGAATCTAATAAATTTCTTAAGCCTCGAATTTTGGACCTTTATATTGATCGGTAAGTTGCATATGAGGCAGCAACGTGTCAAATGCTTTGCAGTAGGGATGAGTCAACACATGCACTTTTCCCTTGGGTAAAGATAAGCTAGTAGATGTAGCCACCACCTAATAGATGGATTTGAGGTTACGACTGAAGAACAACTGAACAAGCTCGTATATTTCACGCTAGTTGGTTTAAACCATGAGATATCTTCATTTGGGCATGAATTTCAATCATGGTAGCATATATAGTCTAAGGTTAGTATCTTAGACTGATTGTTCCTCTTTTCCCAATGTGGAACTTATCTTATTTTATGTGAAAATAAAACCAGCTTCACAATCTAATTGTAGTCTTCCAGTTTGTGATGGTCAATTTTGAAGAATAGTGCTCAATCCTAACTTAAACCAGAAGTAAAGTGCATTGTCAGTAATCAATCCTGCAAACAATAGATTGCTACATAATGACTTCATGATTATACCCTTCTAATCTTGTTTCATTTTTCGCTAGTCTCCTGCATCATTCTGCCAGATCTCATCCTATTGTGATGTTCATAATCATTTTCCCATTTCTCTTTTCTGCAGCTAGATGCTTCACTTGCAACACTTATGAGGCGACCACCACCCTGTGTTACAAACTCAACATCATTCGGCTGTGTAATTGATCTTATGTTAGAGAAGAATTACAAAATGGTAATAGTTGTCAAATATGGTGACATCCATGGAATATCTTCTGGCTCGAGTTTCAAGGCTGTAGGAGTTTTTACGTATGAACAACTATGTAAGCTTACAAAGAACTCATTGGAGATCACTGATGAGCAGTTTTGCCTGTCAAATAGCAGTACAAATATTTGAGATGAGTTATCCTCGGCTTTATTTCATCATTACGTACATTCTACCTTTTTGTTTTAAGCCTTCAGCATATACATATCAGATATTGCTATCTCTCCTGGAAATATTATTGCTAGATCTGCAGATTAACAAAAAGGTTAACCTTTTAAACTATATTATTTGAGATTCTGGTTTTACTCCTTTTCTTACCACATAATTTCTTTCAACTTCAGGAAGATGAATTGTTGCAATCCTTTAGTTATTTGGTTAAGATCACGTATTTGATGTTGATATAGGAATAATTGGCGAGGATAAACTCACATCATTTCTATTTATGAATGAAATTACAGATGGTAACATGTTAGCTGTAGCTTATAGCTATACTGTCATTCTATGGAAGTGATAAACAAGAATTGACGGAAGCTATAAGTCTTGATGATGAACTAGTAATCTACGATGAATATGAAGTAAAAGATAAATTTCATCAAGTAACTAATAAAGGATCACCTTGTACAGTTGTATGGTGTTTGATACAAATAACCATAAAAGATCAAATGAAAAAGCAAAAGTCAGCTTAAAACACAATATGTTCCACTTGCATCATTATATACCAGTTTTCCCCTGAAAATCATCCTTGAGTGGTTTGTCACTTCTCCTGCAACGAGATGACGGTCTCAAACGCTCCAGCAAGGGCTCTCACTTTGTTTTTCCTCATCTCGCGAAGCTTGCTTGCAGTCTCCTCAATGACATCGTTGGAAACTGGTGAGTCATACTTCCCATGTGTTTTCTCTTGTTTTCTCTGCGGAACTGAGTTTTCTTGCTTCTTTTCCACTGCTGATTCAATTTCCTTAGACTCAACAGCTTTACTTACAAGTGCTGCTTGTTCCTCTGCTGCTACTTCGACCACTTTGAGCTCTTTCTCCCTCGCCTCCTCATGAGAATTGTCTGCAATTTTCTCAACTTTATCGCAGGTATTTGTTTCATTCATATCATGTTCTAACTCCTGCTTACTGCTTCTCTCCAACTCTTGTGTCTTGATATCGACAGGTGACTCCTGCTGTTCCGAGACTGTAGAAGATCCGGCAGTCACCACCGTTGGATCTGCATGATTGACCACATCTTCAATCTTGGCAAAGCTCAACGGCTCTTGATCCTCTCTTACGAAATCATCCATGCCCTTTTCAAAGTCGCTCAAACTCTGCACCGTCTTCTCCTCAGCTTCAGCGAGGTAAGAATATTCTATATCTTGGAGCTGCATCTCCGGTTCAGGAACACAATACATGCTTAGATCCTCATTTTTATCGAAAATAAAGCCAGTGATATGTTGTTCTTGTTCCTTTGCTGCTGAAGTGCTATGTCTGCTCTCCTTCTTCAAGCCGGTGCTGCTCCTCCTCCCATTGCCTACAGACGTGGAGGAGAGGCGGCGTTTTCCTTCTTCCTTCTCCACTGGCTTCCATTTCCTAGCTAGAGCCGGTTTAGGGTCAGCAACGGCCTTGACTGGGAGGGAAGAGCGACGTGCGGCACCAGTAGCAGTAGCAGTAGGTAAGACGCGCGTTTTCTGTGTGAGAGTCGCTGTCTTGTTGTCCAAGGATCGTGTTCTCGTTTGTGCAGGCTTGCTTGCAGTGGCTGGGGAGGCTGCTTTCCTGGTCTGAGGCTTAGAAATATTGGTAGTAGGGGTTCTGGATGCTGCTGGCCTAGTCTGCTTTTGTGGTGCAGTTGAAACTTTTGGTTTGGAGATTTGATTTACTGCTCCTCTAAGCTTTGCTGTTCCTGTTTGTGGAGAAGGTGTTGCCTTCTCCTTCCCAGGAATAGCGTCTCTTCTTCTTGTTGCCATACAGTGATTCGCACTTCTTGATGCCTGCAGTCGGGAAAGATTCTGTGTATCAAGGGTCGTCCTTTGGATGGTAGAGTGAAATACGAGATGTAACGGAGAATTTAGTGAATGCTTGAGAATGGCCCTTTTGCTTTGTAAATTGCAACGGGAAAATATATAGTATTACTAAAGCAGAAAATCCAAGTAGGCTGAGAAAATAATGTGGATCGTATTATCCAAATGCAATAAATTGCAATAGGAAATGAATTGGAAGATAAAAACACATAACTCCAAATGGTGGTGGTCGAATAAATTAAGGCTCTTTTCCATTATAAATTGCAATGGAAAAGATCCAAGTCGGCCAAGAAAATTGTATTGATTATACTAACCCCATAATGAGAAAATGCGCATATATATGCAACGTGACGATGGAAATAAGAACATTTCAAATGACTTTTTCTTTTCTCTCTGGCATTTTCACATTAATCCAATATTCAAAATGTGATAAATCTATAACGTGCATGATGCAAAACAAATAGATAACTGAAATAAAATTAATTTTAAAGATCGAGATTTGTAAAATGGAGTATTATTACCTTAGATGATGCAAAAATTATGAAAACTTTTTCTTCCCAACTAAATGATTGAGAAGAAAAAGAATTATGAAGAAGATGACAAACAATTCTTGTTGGAATGAAAGAAAATTAACAGTATTTGAAAGGGAGAGATGAGAGAGGTATTTGTGAGAAGGATTGGTTACTTTGAAATCAAATCTTAAATCATGGAGAGCCCCAAATATTATAGAAATATCTTATTTTCAGTTATCATCTTATCTGGTTAATATGCATTAATTAGGTGTGTGGTAATAGCATTATATGTATATTATAATGCTATGTATTTTTATTACAAACTAATCTCAGTTTATTTCATTTACCAACAAATGACATGTGCATAGTAGTGGAATTGTGAATCTATTATATATATTGGGTGCATTTATTTAATAAATTACGAGATCAAATATTTCTTGGTTATGAAACTATTATGTTAGTTTTTTTATAATAAGGTTTAATAGTAAAAAATTTAAAATATCGAAGCATTCACGTGAATTTGTTATTTCACTCTAATTCACTCATGATTTTAGTAATTGAGTGCAAGGTGTGCCCCATTTTGTAGACTTGATGAAATTTAATTCTTTGAATGCTACATAACAAATTGCTTATATCGAGTAAATGAAAAGTTTTGTCAAATTGGGTACATCCCCATTAATTAAAGTAACATATATGTGACATACACCAAAAAATAGTTAATTTAAATAAAAATAAAAATATTACTATAGCAAAACACAGTCACACACTAACCCTCTAATGACTTGACCCACCACCTATTGATTGAAAATTTAATTGATCACTAAAGTTATTGCTAAACTGAATTTCTGTAAAGATTAATTAGTTACAAATTCCTTCTCAAAAAAAAAGGTTCCCGTTTTGTTCAATGTCAGCCCAAGTCATAAATATGTACCCTATTAGTATATTCTAGTGCCCAGACAATGCCTTTTTACTCATTTCTTTTCTGGAGAAGGCAATGCCCTTTTACTCTTATGACTAATAATTCATATAAATTTCGATGATTGGAGACCACTAACACTAAGTACAATTATTGAAACTAATATTTAATTTCTTATATATGTTTTCTTATACAAAAATATCTTCCCTAAGAAGAAGTTACAAAAGTATCCGAACATCATTCCTATAATTAGTCATAACACAATAAAAATAGTGCAACATAAAAAATGAAGAAATTCGAACAATATTGTGATGTGCCAATAATAGCCAATCATATATTAAGAAGGACATTATAAAGCTGCCCAAATGCAAAAGAATGTTTGTGAACGTTGTTCAAGATTACAATAATGTGAATTTTTTTGTTGGATTTATTTATTATTTGTTTAGAAAAAAATCAAAATAATAATAATAATTTAATATTGCAACGAAATTGATTACGAGGATTGAACTAATCAGAATAGAGAACGGTAGTGATTAATTATTAAGTAGCTAACCTTTTTAAATATGTTAGTGAAATTGGGCGCCAAATAGAGAACATTATGCACAAGTTACAACAAAAAGTTCTACAAAGTCGTAATTAGAACCAATTGTTCGAAAAATAATATTGCAACAAGTTCACGAAGAAAAAATAAAACTTATTAATCATACACAGTTGAATTTATTCAAAATTGTTGGTTTTTTAATAGGATAACTTTTATTTTCTAATGTATGTTTTTTTATAAAAAAAAATCAGAACATTTATATTGACCGTGAAAATGTATTTTTAGATATAATATCACTATATAGGGGTAGCTCATACGTATAGATCGGCTAACAAAGCTGCTCATGCTCTGGCTCAATTTATGTTTAATCAGTAATCGTCCAGTTTGTTGGTACGACAATTTCCCTAGTTGGCTTGCTGATCTTGCTAGGAAAGACTTGATGGATTAATATGATTATCTTACTTTCAAAAAAAAAAAGATATAATATCACTATATAAAAATTATGCTACAGACATAACATTTTTGTTTAAATTATATTGACTATAGTAGGAAATTGGATCATTTTGTAAACTATAACAAATAAATTGTAATATTTTTTATGAAATTAATATTATAAAATATTTGATATGTATTTTGCTAAGGTACTACAATAATGTCGGTGGTATTTTGCTAAGGTACTACAATAATGTCCGTGCATCGCACGGATGGTACGCTAGTTATCCGTTATTGATAGGAAGTTCGACTCAAAGGGTCAAATTATGATTTATAAGATATAATTATAATTTCTACTAGACAAAAACTTGGTGAGCTCCGTCTCACCGTGAGCTCATCCTTGTTTTTTATTAAAATAATTATATATTAATTATGATGAGTAAGAATAATTAGATTTTGTTGATTT
Organism: Salvia rosmarinus; assembly: GCA_036937905.1. Taxonomy (NCBI): domain Eukaryota; kingdom Viridiplantae; phylum Streptophyta; class Magnoliopsida; order Lamiales; family Lamiaceae; genus Salvia; species Salvia rosmarinus. The sequence continues at coordinate 10,607,194 of CM072822.1, forward strand.
ATAATTAAATTTATTAAATTTTAATTATAATTTTAATTCAAAATTAGAATTTATTAATTCAATAATTATGGTTTATTATTCATAATTAGGGTTTATTAATTCAAAGTTAGGATTTATTAATTCAAAGTAGGGTTTATTATTTTCAATTAGGGTTTATTATTCAAAATTAGGGTTTATTAATTCAAAATTAGCATTTATTAATTCAAAATTAGGGTATTATTCAAAATTAGGGTTTAGTAGTTCATAATTAGAGTTTATTAATTCAAAATTAAGATATATTAATTTAAATTATTATTTATTAATTTACAATTAAAATTTATTAAACTAATTAATTTAATTAATTAAGATTAATTAATTACTTAATTAAGGGTGGTCTCACTGTGTGCACGCACAAGACCACCCCTTTCTCCTATCATCTTTACATATATTATGATGTTATCTCTCTCTCTCGCTCCATTGATTTGATGGGATTGTTAGAGCAAATTGTTCTGTAGGGTTTCCATTTCCTAAAATGGTGTTTATTGGTGCTAATTTTTTTTTAACTATTTGGATACAAATTGATCGCATTAAAAGTTTTCAAGATGTCTCAAAGAAATAAATAATCCAACTTGAATAAACCTACGTGTGTTTAAGGATATCAATTTAATCCTCAACCAATGAATTGATTATAATAGACCGAGAAAAAGAGAAGATTAAGGTCGGAAATATATAGTTCGAAAAAAAATTAGTTTGATTGGCCTGAACCTAAAATATCTAGAACCCGATAAGACTGGCCCGAAAATCTAGTGAATTGATCCGATTAACCAAAAAAATCTTATTACTTGATCGTCAAACTTCATTCCTTTACTTTTTTAATTCGATAATATGGTTTTGATACTTGTATAATATGTTTGGTTTTGTACAACGTATATTAAAAAAACTGACATGAAAATTGAAGAAAAATAATCATATATATTAAATGTGTATCAAATCATTACCTTTTACGAAATAATATATTTGTTATTTAGGTAAATTAATTTTGAAATGACACTTATTTTTCTTTCTAATACAAAGTTAAATATTTTAATTGAAAAAACACAATCTAGTTTTTCTTACTAGAAAGTAATTATCAAGAAAATTCATACATGTAGTTATTCCGTAACCGAGTGGATTTAATGTTAGGGCCGAAATGTAGTCTAATATTTTTAATAAAAAAAATGATTGATCCGAACCCTTCATAGTTCGAAACCGAGTGGACTGATCCTATTAATATTTCTGCATGTGTCAGTGGTATCAACAAACCAAATTATATAACGTCTTTAATGCTGTATTTCACACGGACATAATTATGAGTTAATAAATTATATTAACCACTTCTTTACAAATTGAGTGAGTTATTTTGTAAATTATGGTACCAATCAATATTAACACAACTCTGTAAAGTTCAAATATACTGAATATTCTCTTATGTTACACTTACTTTATATTTGATCGATAATACTAATTAATTATATTTATTGTATTTTTGTCAGTACACAGTGGAAGAATATCATATCCCCTATATCTCACTTGGTTTATAAGCGACTGCTAATGTATATCAATCACTTTCAAACGTGTTTTTATTAGTACGTAATGAGAGAATACTCTAGTTTTGCCCGCCATCCTAATGATGCAACATTTAATTAATATTTATATAAATTGTAATATTCATTTTAATTTACATTAACTACGCAGATAGTTTAATATATCTAAATTTGTAAATGAATATTTTATTATGTGAACATGAGTCGAACAAAAAGCCGCTATGATCATTCCAAAACAAGTTAAAGAAACCCAATCACGTAGGTCCAAAATGATATAATTAAAATTCCAACAATAATAAAGGATGATAATGACTCAATTAATAGAAAATGACAATAGAATAAAAATAGAAGTTAATATTGAGGCCATAAAGTGCATGGGGTTGGGGGGTGGCCAAGTGTTGCAGTTTGAGGTTTAGTGGTAGGATTTGGTAATTGCTTCCATCCACAACAAAATGGGTCTTTTTGTTCTTTAGCTATTTTGGTCATTTTTTTGGTTATTATCCATTTGCGGGGACTAATAAATGGCTTTGTTTCAAAGTATAATGATTCTTGAATAATTTTTCCAATCTCATATGGTAGTCCTTCCGTCCGTGAAATTCGTTTGCAGATTTTAGTGATACAAGTTTTAATAAATTATAATGAATCTAGAGTTAATGAAGAAGGAGACCCATAATTATAAGAAATATTAGGTAAAAATGAGTAAATTAATATTAAGTGGAATTAAAAAGATGTATCATAGCTAGAGATGACAATGGGTCGGATCTGGATCGGATTTGGCTAGATCCAGATCCAGATTCGATTTTTTTTTGCTTTGGTCCGGATTCGGTCCAGATCCATTAGATAAAAAAAATTAGATCTAGATCCAAATCCATAAGATCCACATGGTCCAGGGTCTAGACCAAAATCCATATATTTTCGCTATTAAAATAAATTCTAAATCAACTATAATTCACAGTAACACCATAATAATACTATAATAATTATTTAGAATTTCTACAATTATCACTATATTGGAAGACGTTAGTTACAAATTTACTATAAAGTAGAAAACAACAAACAAATCGATCGTCGGTGGTGTAAGTAGCACGATCCGCCGTGAATGCCGATTGATACATAATTGAGAGTATTTGAAATGAAATTTGGAGCATATTTGTTTTGGGAGGATTTGAAAAATAAAATTAAAGAGTTTTAAGTTGGGGTTATGTATTTAATTATAATAAAAATAATATATATACATATATATAAATAAATATATATATAAAAAACTAATGGATCTGTGGGTCGGATCTGGATCGGATCCGGATCTCAAAAACTAAATCCCAAATTCAGATTCGAAATATAGAAATAGGATCCAGATCCGATCCAAATCCATCGAGTCCAATTTTTTGAGGATTCAGATCCTGAAAAATGGATCTGGATCCACGGATCTGGACCGGATCCGGGATCCATTGCCATCTCTAATCATAGCATGTATTTTAGTAAATAAGTGGGTAATATAGGAGAGAATGTTAGGAGAGTTATATGAGGTCCATATCCATAAGAGTAAAATAAACGTTTTTCGTGGATGACCTAAATAGAAAATAAGTAATCGAATTTTGTAGACGGAGTGAGTATTTTTATTTATATTTTAATTTCGTGAATAAATAAAACACTATCTAGTCAAATAATGGTATTTGAAAAAAAATATAGAAATTTACTTATACGGTGATTGAGGTAGGGATGACAATCGGGTCGGACGGGCACGGATAGTGCCGAATCATTTCTGTACCCGCGAAAATGATCCCCGCCCACAACCCGTCCGCAACCCGTGATGGGTAGGAGATTCCCACCATACCCGCGATCCGCGGTACCATGGTTGGCGGATACCCACGAACCCGTCACCCGACGGGTATCCGCCACCGCCACCATGACTACCGGCGAAACCTTCACCATGCGGACCACCATGACCAAAAACCAAGCATTTCAAAAAACATGAAAATATCACTAACAAATTCATAAATCATAAAGTTCAAATCCACAATTCCACGTTCAAATCCATAAAGTTCAAATCCACAAATCAATAACACAATGAAAATTCAAATCCACAAATCAACAATACTAAATGAAAGTTCAAATCCAATTTAACAACAATAAATGGGGAGATCAAGTTATATTATTCCAATTCAACGGTTGATATAGAGCAATTTTCCTTGAACTCTTATTCCTCATCTTGAAGACATGTCCAAAAACTTTTATTCTTTCCTTCACCTATGAAATAAATAACTATTCACATTAGATATTAGGGCTTCAGGCTTCCTAGTTCTAATTAGAAATTAGAATATTAATATTTTATCATAAAATAATTATTATACGAATAGTTTTTCGTGGGTTCGTGGGTAATTCGCAGGTGTTTTCGCGGGTATAATTCGTTGGTATACGGGTTTGCATGGCATGGGTATTGCTAAACCATTTCCGCACTGTGAAGTAAACGGTCCTAGTTTTTAATCACGAACGCATCTACGGCACTGAAATGCACACCAAACCCGCGAATAATCGGGCAGATATCCGCGGGTATTGGGTACCCGCGGGTCGATTGCCATCCCTAGATTGAGGTAATATATTATTAACTTTTGTATTTAAAATATTAATTTGATGTTTTGTCCAACGAGAGACCTATAAAATTTAGAGTAATATGCTTATGAGAATAAAGAAAAGAATAAATCAAATTTTAATTTGTATGTAATTTATAAATTGGGTTATTGATTTTTAAATATACCAACTTTAGGCTTATTTTGTTTTTTTTTCATAAATTTTAAAAATTGTCACAAAACACACTAACTTAATCACTTTAGTTATTTTACCATGATTTTAAATTCAAGCCAAATTAAATCTGACTAGGCATCTCAAAAATTTATTATAGACAGAACATTCGATGATATAAACGATAATATAGAGAAAAGACGTAAAATATCGTCATTCCATGAAAATAAATCAGATTTCTTGATTTCTAGGGTTCATCGCGTCAACCCTCATTAAGAAATCATGTCTTCTCGTTAGTTTCATCGTTGGTTTTAGTTGTGATCAAAACAATCGATGTCCTCTCTCTATAGTATCGTGTATATTATTGACTGTTTTGTCTACATAAATTTATTGAGATGTCAAGTCATATTTAATTTAGTCTGAATTTGAAATCATAGTAAATTACTAAAATGATTAAGTTTGTGTATTTTATGACAATTTTTAAAATTCGTGGGAAAAACCAAAATTAGCCTAAAGTTAATGTGTTTATACACCAATAACCTTTATAAATTTGATAATTTTGATATCAATTTATGATATATCAAAATAAAATTATCCTAAAAAGAAAAAAATATATTAAATTGAACTATATCAACACTGTTAACAGAAAATGCTTACAAATACGTAGGGATAGTTTGGACTATTTTTGATTAAAAAAAAGAGATTAATTTAATATAATTAAGAAACACGTGCATATCACATGTGGCCCAAACAAATCTCCTGGCTATGGGATAACGGAAAAGCCCAGTGGGCCCAAGAAGCTGACGTACACCGGCCCAACTCGCCCGAATATCGGACCGTCCAATCACTCCGGCGGCAAATCCTACGGCTGAAATCCGCTGAAGAGACTCGATGGCAGGACGGCAATTGAGCGCTTGTTTGTTATGGATTTGTTTATTTCATGGTTACAGTGAAAAATTAATGTTTATCATATCTCCTGAAACTCAGTCTCCAATTATCCTCGGATCTTCAACATAGTATTTTTTTGATTATATTGTTATTATCCGTAAATATGATGACATACTAAATTTAAACGCATCCCTTTTCTCTCTTAAAAAAGGGGAACGCCTTCTCGTATTAAGTGGTAGTTGGAAGCCTCTCTATTTTTTTTCTTGGTTTTTTCTTTCGTTGTAAAAAGGAAAGAATAAAGAGTCAAAAGGGAGCAGAAAAGGTGAAGAATACGAGAAAATAGTTTGCAAAGATTTGTTTTTTTTTTTTAATATTTCAGGTTGTCATCATAATCAGCATTTTATGATTGGTTTCTTGTTTTATCGGTTTTTGGGATTGTTTCTCTTCAATGGAAATTCATTTGATGAGAGTCTTGATTGTGATAGGAATATCTGCCACTCATCTTTTTGTTGATGTATGCATCATATTTTGATTGTGTTCCTGATTTTTTGATATGGGTTTCCTTATAAGTGTTGGATGTTATCAACTTTGCTGTTTTAGAGTTAAGGTTTGTGATAAATTTGCAATCTTGATGACAGCCAATAATTTCTGTTGAAGATTTGACTTTATTGGTTTTCTTGCTGCGGACTCTATTTTGCTTATTTGAATGTAAATAAGTCTCATATCATTTGCTTTGATCATGTTGATCAAATTTTATAATTTCCGTGTCTTTTCTTTATGGTGGCCATATAATATCCAAGACCTTTGCTTCTCTAGGAGTTTGTTTGTTGTAGAAGAGAATTGCAGAATCCTCTTTGCTTGAAACTTTATGGTGACTTAGATTCTGATAAAGTATGCCTTTAACAAGAAAAGTATGACGCATTCCATACAAAGTATCGTATAATAAACACTTAACCGTAAATATAAAAAAAGCTATCTCTTGAGGAGTTTTGAACTGCCTTAAATTGATTTTTATATAATGCTAATATATGTCCTGCAATTTTATTCTCTTCTAGTTTAGTTTAGTTTTGTATATGATGATTATTCGGCACTGTGTCTCTAAAATCGTATTCTGGTATGTCCTTCACCATTGAGAAACTCTTTGTACACTTATGAAAAATCATTACTTTCTATCTAAACTATGCATTATTTTCATTTGTCCAATGATTCACATGATACCGTGTTGTGACCTTTGGGTTTAGCTTCTCAATATGTTGCACGTTTAGATAGTGTAAATAATCTGTGACGGTCCGACGGATATAGTAAAATGTTTTGGTGGTTTTTTAGTATATGTAATACGATTGTTTTTTACCAAATTTGCCTGATTCCATTCATTGATAGCTATTCTAACAATTACCTCTTCTGTTTGCCGACTTATTTCCAGATGCATTGTACTAGTTTGGTTTGTTTATTTTAGCAACTCTTTTAGCTTTGAACAAATAGGCAGAAATCTGTTTCTTGATTATATAGTGCCGTTCTTAGATTAAGCATGTTGCTCAATGCTTGAAGGCTAAATGTCTATTTATTCATGCAACAGAATAGAAAGTCAACACAATCGATCATGAATGGATACTCCAGCAAAAGAGGTGTTGCTATGAATCGAGCACCTAGAAAAGGTGTTGGTTCCAGAGATGCTAACTCGGCCCAGGATCAGAATGTTCAGTTTTGTAACCGAATAGGATGCAGCGGAAGAATTAAGTACGGAAATCAAAATATGAAAATTGGAAGCTCTGAGAAAGCCAAAAGCTCTAAGTCCACCTTTTGCTCTTCAAACGGGAATGGAGTGATCGAAACCTCCTCCAAGAGTGGTTCTGTGACGACTAGGGAAAGGACTTCATATCTTGATTCGAAGAGAAAGTTGTCCTCCCAATCGGGATGTAATCAATCTGAAAGTAGTCAATCAAGTGATTCCAAAGCCACACAATCAACATCTCGTCATTCTGGATCAATGAAAAAGTCTGGACAAAATCCTGTGGCGAAAACAGGGAGTGTCCCATCAAGTGTTCGATCTCGAAAGAAAGTTCATCATATGTCGGGGTCGAATAAGCAAATTACTGAGACGCCTTCTGCTGTTTCTTCGACTGCTAAAAGCTCTGGCATTGGAACCCTTAATAGTAGTAGTAGTAGTAACAGAAGTAGGTGTCTGAAAAACCTCAAATGCAGTTCGGTATCAGATGCTGGACCACCACCTAATTGTTCATCATCAGGTTTGAAATCTCCGTGCAAAAACGTGATAAAGAAGAGAAGTCTAGAAGGTGATAGCAGCGAGTCCGGTAGAGGGAGACAAGCAATTGAAGTTGCACATGTCTTGTCTTCAAGTAGCAGTGCCTCCGTCTCCAACTTTAGACGTAGTAGTTGCACCTCTGGTGCGGAAAGGAGCGTCTCTGCTGCTGCCATGGCAGGCGGGTCGACTAATGTGAGCAAGAGTCAGACGAGGCTTTCTTACCGACAAAACGGAAGAAATACTTCGAGCTTTAGAGAATCCTCCGTTCGTGTCTCCCGATTTCCCTATTCCGAACCGGCTAGACACGTAGGCAGATCAAGATTATCACAGCAATACGACGCCAATGCCTCTTCGAGTGGTTTGAGTTCGTATAGTCTTTCTAGTAGTAATGACAGTCGATCCACTTTGATGCCTTACACTTCAGCTGAACCTCGCTACAGCCACTTTATGACCCGTGACACATTGCAGCGATACAATATGAATGATATAGCGGAGGTATTGTTCCTTCTATGCATTGAATTTCGTTGGTTTTTGTTTGTTTAGTTGCATTTGGAGATAGGTTTTCCTGATCAAATGATGTATGGTGCGTGTGTTTTCGCTGTGCAGGTATTACTAGCACTCGAGAGGATCGAGCAGGATGAAGAAATAACACATGAGGTACTCATTCTTTGTTTGCTCTATCTATAGTAGTTGTGAATCGGATTTTTAATACAAATGATTTCTACCTGCCCGCAGCAAATACTCGCTTTGGAGTCCAGCTTATTCCTCAGCGGCCTCAACCTATATGACCAACACCGAGACATGAGACTGGATATTGATGACATGTCATATGAGGTTGTTTTGCTTTCCTTTTCTTCATTCTGTGGTTTGATGGATGTAACTTCGTATCATATTCCCTCTTCATATTTATTTGAATTTCTCCGAGATTAGAGTTTGTAGTTTATGGTTTCGAGTGTATTATTTTCTACACCATTTGTTGCGTCTGCAACAGTTTCTCTGACATTCTATCATTGCGTATTTGGCAGGAATTGTTGGATCTAGGGGATAGGATGGGTACGGTTAGCACGGCCCTTTCAGAAAAGGAACTATCTAAGTGTATCAAGAGAAGCGTATATCCGGTTACCCCAACAGAAGCACGATTAACAGAATCAGGCGAAGATGGAGATGATGTCAAATGCAGCATTTGCCAGGTCATTTTCAACCCAAAACCCTATTTTAAACAATCTGTGGAAAATGATATGGAAATCGAAAAAAGTATGAAAAATAAGGTATATAGATTATAGATGACATGCATTGTATATACCACACCAAGGAAAGAAAACTCTATGACGCTTCAAGAATGGGAAATAGAGAAATATCCTTAATATTGTGTTAACAAAATTATGGGGCACTCTTACACTTTAGCCATACAAAGATAAACTTGTTCAGAATTTGTCTTCTGTAGTTCCAACGTCCAATGCCAAGTCTTTGATCATTGTTGGTCCTAGATTTGATCGAGGCTTCTTGAGTTTCGACTGGTTTATGGCTTTATTTATTATGAGCTCATTTTGGTAATTTCACACAACCATAATGCATCTGTGATTAACAGTTAAAGAATGTAGTAAACAGTTGTGATAAATTTTAGGAAAATACAGTCTTGATTGCATTTAGGGTAGAATAATCCCCTACTTTTTCCTTGCACGGCCTCGCTCTACTTTTACGTATATCATTATGCAGCCTGCTCCCGAATTTTGTCGTTATGTAATTGAATGAACCCTCGTGTGTTTTGCAGGAGGAGTACGTGAAGGGAGATGCTATCGGGGAGTTAGTCGAGTGTGAGCACGCGTATCATGTAGCGTGCATAAATCAGTGGCTGCGGCTGAAGAACTGGTGCCCTATTTGCAAGAGTGCAGCAGCTCCATCTTCTTCTTCTTCTTCTCTTCTTAGTGCAAAGTTCTCCTCTGTACAGTAATGGATGTCTTCAATGGTTCTGGTCTTTGAATTTCTTCTTTCTTGTGTAAATATCATTATTGACTATTATATTCAAGCTCCTAGGCATTCTGGTGAAAACTGTATGATGAACTCTCACTGTCTGCCTCAGTGAATCAAGTTTTCCAATAATATTTTTTCTTGCTTGAAATATCTTCTTGCCTTCCAACCCATTGTTCTATTTCATTTTCTGAGATTTATGTATATAAGTTTTCATAGCTTGACAATTAATAATGAATTAAGTCGATGTAATATCTGGCAAAGTAAAATATTTTAGGTTGAGCTAGTTAGCGCTCGAGAGGAAAATAATGTTTGTAATATAACTTGGTTTGAATGAATTGTTACATTTTCTTACCTCAAAGAAAGTTTATTACATTCTCGATTATAGGTTGGACGTACTTACATAATTGTGGTGTGCTTATTTAATATAAATCTCAACTTAAAAAAGTTTCAATGATATCATTCTCATATTCAACATCCTTTTCAAATAAGATATAATTTAAAAAAGATATCATATTATATAATTTAAAAATGCTATCATTTCTTAAATGATAAAATTAAGAAAAAGAGACTTTAAAGTAAGTGATGTAGTAAGTACATATGGTCGTGACCTTTGTACTGACCCGACTGCAACCAAAGAGAGTTAGCAAACGTGTGACCTTATTATTGATGATGAACCCTTACGACAACAGGAATCTCCATTTTTGTGTGTGTTGTGTGTGAACAATCTCATATAACATATTAGTCAATTCTTGATCTGCCATGAACTGGATGACTCTTTTTCTTGTTTTCCCTTTTCATTCCATACCGACCATTTTCAGAGTATCTCACATAAATGCAGAAAAGGAACACTTGTATATGTGTTTTTTTATTATTATCACTGAATAGGGATGTAACTGTGCTTCCTGCCCGATTTGGAAGAATAAAAGAGCTCCGTGATACAAGTTCCTGGATATAGGATGACTTTATATAACTTTTGGAAATTTTGAGTTCCGATGGCTAGGATAATACTTTCTCATTTGTTGTTATCTAACAATCTTTATATCGTGGATAAGTGCTTTCTTAGAGAACATGAACCACCTATGATGCAAATCTCATTGGACGGTTTCGACTGTCGACTGTCTTGAAGAATCTTTTGAAACTACGGACTTGGAGAATCTCCCAGATCCAGCACCACCACCCACTGTTATGGATGCCACGTTTAGTGGAATAGCTTATTTTGGCTGTCAAGGATTTGGGATTTCACATTAGTTTCAACAAACTTGATGTACGTTAAGTTCAGAGATCTGCTGATCAGCTTGAAACTAATCACCTGAAAAATGGATATTTCTTCTAACCTTTGTTCAAATCCAGAGGGGAAAAGAAGTTGGCAAAGAAAGCATTCAGTTCTTTATGGGAATCATCAAAGAAACATCCTGCTCTTTCATGTCATGTAGATGCCCGTCTAAAAAAAAATCTTGCTATTTGCCGCCAATTGCTTTTCTTAGTTTTGCCTGTTGTATTGTCTTAAGTTTCATTTTTGGTAAGTTAGTACGGCATCTATCATCTGGAAAATTGGCTACTTAATATGATGCTATAAAACTCATCCTTGGTCTACAGTTTATTTAGCCAAAGAATAATTTGTCAATTACATATGTGGCTCTTCCTTTTTGTTAGGATAAACTGACTTCAGCAGAAATGGTACAATATGGACGCGAGTCTCAGCTCAGAATGCAGAGACCTGAAACCAAGTGGCTAATTGAGCAGCTTATTATGCAGGAAGATTTTCAAGGAATTTTCTTGAGGAAGACTGGAAGAGCCTGCTAGTTCCTTAGTTATGCTTAATTTAGATGCATTTTGATTCCTGAAACTTCAAAAGTCATCTGCCTTTCCAATTTAACTTTGTTGACATCTATTTTGTTAGTAACGGTATGTAGAGATGCGAATATAATGAAAACAAAGCAGGATAAAACCGAGACAAGAGTTGCACTTTTTCTCCGAAGAAAATTTTGCTCCGCCACAGACATGCGGTTCTATAGCAATTGTCTACAAGATACAACGGTTTAACAAATACGAGTAGTTGCACTGCGAGACGTATTTCGACGAACTACTAGATACTTTGTCTACAAGATACAACGGTTTAACAAATACGAGTAGTTGCATTGCGAGACGTATTTCCGACGAACTACTAAACTCGGCATAGAGAGGCTTTGAGGGATGTATGAAGTAGATTAATTATCTACGAATTGGTGTGTTCAATCATCTTCTGCGGGGTCCCTTTATAGCCCAAGGTATCTGTTCGTGAAGTAGTAAGTGCAAAGTACGCCTCTAAGCGTGCACGTGCTCGCTCGGATGGTCCTCGTGGCATTTGGGTTAGCTATAAAATAGCTAATTAAAACCCACTAGAGTGTACCATAGATAGAAGCACCTTTGATTATTCCTTGTTCGTGTGAACTCATTTATATATAGTTTAAAACTTCATTAATTTTGCAATGTGGGATATAAATAATTCCTAACCATTATGAAGCTAAATTTGTGTATTAATTGTTCATTTAACCCACATCGAATTTGAACACATAAATACACTAAATTGATTTACATAAAATGTAGATTTCAAATACAATTTATTCCTAACATGTTTTTACTACAAGAAGAGTGTGATTGACTATAGTTCTTTATTCACGAGTTAAGGACTGTTCAGTTGATGCAGGGGACAAAAGATTACTTGCAAATTATCCTCAGCAAATAGATGGTATTTCAATAGGAAATCTAGTACTATCCTTTGTTTGAATCTTTTTAATTGTTTATGCCGTTCTTTTTTTCATCAGCAGAAGATCAGTCTATACTCAATAAAGCTGTTCTGGAAGCTAAAAGGTGGTTCCAAGAGAAGAAAGCGGGGTCCTGTTTCAGTGGCAGAGTTGGCACATCGAACTTGTAATCTTAACTCTGCTGCGATTGATCATGTTAGTCATGAATTAAAACGATAGATATCAGAGAAAGTGAATTTTCTTTAATCGTGGAGCTTCAATGTTAGTCCTCGCCCTACATAATTTACATGAGGGGCATGTCTTCAAGAAAATTCATTTGCATCTTCCTGAGTGCTGAATGTTTCCCTGCCTTGTAAAGAAATCTTGCTATGTGTATAATGTCATTGATTTTTGTTAATGCCTGTGGATATAGCCAGATCTTATATGAGGGAAAGGCCTCCTTGGGCATCTACAGCAGAACATGTTGAACTGACAACAACTATGAAACTTTTCGAGGAACGCACACCATATTCAGTGACTGAACATGTTTTGTCATCATCAAAGCTGCAGTTTTGGATTTTTATTTTGGTGTCTCCATCTCTTCTGTCAGCTGTGTAGATTGTTGCCAAATCCAGCCTTCTACGTTCCCTCCATTATGCAACTAGGATGACTATTTTGCGTAAATGTCATCTTCATCTGAACTCGCACTATAAGGTCCATGAATTAGCTGGATGGAGGCAATCTTGTGCCGATTTTTATTAAGTTTAAACTTGAACATGAATTCGGCCCAAAATGTTTAGTTGCCGATTTCAATCAATTGATAACAGGATTGATAGTTTCTCATGTCACATTATAAATCTAGATGTGATTCTCTTCACCCAATTTCTTGTTTCGAATAACAGATTTTGTTAATGATAATATTTCTTAAAACATAAAAATCCTTTTTTATTCATGGATGTGAGCCTTTTCATTTGTTATGTCCAGGTTACATATATATCCGTCTTACTCATTTGCATTTGATTATTGTATATCAGAGACAGAATTCTCTTGCATCGTAATTCTGAATGCCTTATCATGTGCTCAGAATTATGATATTTAATTATGTAATATATTTGTCAGATATTTTAAACGACTGTTTTCTTCCCCCTTCCCCAAGAGTATGTGAAGATATTGAATTATGAGCTATATTTAATTTATAAATTATATTGACTGATTATGTTGGAGATATGTTGTCATGATTCATTCATTAAAATTATGGAAAATAAATATTTAATAATTTGGAAAGATATAAAAAAATATTTAAATTCAAAAATCAATTATTATAAAAACAAATGTAAGGATATATGAATTTATTAGTAATTTTCATTTAATATATAAATAATTAATTTTCATACTCAGTGTACTTATACATAAGTATCTCTCCATATCCGGAGACATATATATGTATAACTAGCATGTTAATTATATATGTTGGCAATATGTAGTATGTAAAAGTCCTCTATTTAGTAATTAACATGTTAAAGTGTGTAATTCACGGATAAAATCCAGTTTGCCTCTACTTGAATTTAATTTTGTTCCAATTAACCCTTAAACTTTCAAATTTTCTCGATCATCTCCCGTTAACGACGTTATTTACGACAGTTAAACATTGTTAACCCATATTTAGTTAACAAACTAAAACATACGCTTAAAAACAAAAAACACAAACTAAAACAAAAGCATACTCCCTATAGTTTATAGTAATACATTTGGATTTGATCATTTCGGGGTTTATACTGTATACACCCAATTAATTGATAAATGGTGTTTAATTATGTAATTACCGCATATTAGTACAACGAAGATTTTGGGGTTCTGAAAAAGGTCTATGCTCAGTTTTCTCACTCAACCTTCAGCTATGGATCCCTTTTCCTCCTCCACAATCGCGCGCCAAACTTGGGAGCTCGAGAACAACATCGCCACCGCCCCGTCCGACGCCGGCGATTCCTCCTCTTCCGCGTCCGACGCAATCTTCTATTTCGACGAGGCCGCGCAGGCCAAGTTCCAGCAGGAGAAGCCGTGGGCCAACGACCCCCACTACTTCAAGCGCGTGAAGATCTCCGCCCTCGCTCTTCTCAAGATGGTCGTCCACGCGCGCTCCGGCGGCACGATTGAGGTCATGGGGCTTATGCAGGGGAAGACCGACGGCGACGCCATTATCGTCATGGACGCTTTTGCCCTACCCGTTGAGGGCACCGAGACTAGGGTTAATGCGCAGGCTGATGCCTATGAGTATATGGTTGAGTATTCGCAGACAACGAAAGAGGTCTGTGTGCTCAATGCCTTGAACATTATTATTATTATTATTATTTTGGTCGATGTTGTTTTCTGTTTTATTTATCTTGATGGATTTTGATCGATTTGGTGAATTTGGCGTGGTGTTGTACAATCTATCTTTATCTAATTTCACATGATTTTTCAAGTTTGCTTCTAGCTTCTGCTACGTTTACAAATTGTTGTACCTATTGGAGGTGGTAGGGATTATTTTAGCTGTTCAAAGAGTTCGATTTTGAGAATCTTCGGTAATATGGTCATGGTGGTATTAAAAGTTAAGCATTTATGTGATAGTGTATGATTATCTTTACTCTCAGAATGTAAAATAAACTGTTTTGTCTGACTGAGCTGAATTTTTTTTCAATAAATGAAGAATCTTATGTGATTAACGTATAAGTTTCTGGACGTTTTATTGAGATTGTTGATGTGTGTGTGTGTGTGTTACTTATGTTCATCAGCCATTTTAGTTCCAAATGCATAGTCATCTTGTTTTCTTTCTTCGGTTAAGAATATACTAGATATACATATACTATGTTTCTTCCATTTTCTATCCCGAAGTTACACCTACATTTTATTCATGTTATGTAAATTCTATACCACCATATTCTTTTGCGGTTAAGTTTGTCTAGATTTTATTGATGATATTGTGATTTGCTTATACTTGCTGCAGAGTCTTGCTGTGGTGGTCATTTTGTTTCCTTGATTTTTCTGACATTTATTATTTTTTTTTCTTTTTTGGAAAAGGCTGGTAGGCCAGAGAATGTGGTAGGATGGTATCATTCCCATCCTGGTTATGGATGTTGGCTTTCTGGTATAGATGTTACCACACAAATGCTTAACCAGCAATACCAGGAGCCCTTTCTTGCAGTTGTTATTGATCCGACAAGGACTGTTTCTGCTGGAAAAGTAGACATTGGTGCTTTCAGGACATATCCAGAAGGGTACAAACCTCCAGATGAACCGGTGTCTGAGTATCAGACAATCCCCTTGAATAAAATTGAAGACTTTGGTGTGCACTGTAAACAGGTGATAATTTGTGTGTGTGTATGTGTTTTCTTGTTTTAGAAGCTCATTCAGCAGAATCATTTCTGCTAATCAAGTCTTGTTTTTGCAGTACTATGCCTTGGATGTCACATATTTCAAGTCTTCTCTTGATTGTCATCTCTTGGATCTACTATGGAACAAGTATTGGGTAAACACCCTTTCTTCTTCTCCTTTGCTTGGTAATGGAGACTATGTTGCTGGTCAAATCTCAGACTTGGGTAATTTTATGTTTGATTACTATCATTTTTGTTAATGCAAATCTGTCATTTTAGTCATTGCCTGGATATTAGGACTTTCAAGATGCTGGATGTAATGTAAGATGTCTACTAACTTGTGCTTCTCATTTTATACAGCTGAAAAGATAGAGCAAGCTGAGAATCAGTTGTCTCATTCACGCTTTGGATCCTTGTTAGCAGCTCCTCAAAGGAAGAAAGAGGTCTGTAATATTTTCTCTTGAATCATGGTCCTCAGTTGGAGTATGTCGTTTCATACTGTTTTACGTGGCCCTTTTGCTTTACAGAATTCCTCATCTTCAGTTGACATAATTCATTCACAAACCTTTTCTTGGGGATATATATTGGCTGTCCATGTCCAACCAGTTTCACCACATCTTTAAACACAGGATTTTGGAATTTTTGTCCTTTTTTCTGTCTATAGATTTCTCTTATTTTTCCCAAGTGAACATGGGCTGCTGCTTTTGTGGTCACAATCTTTCTTAAACTGGCTCTATCTTTTCCTGTTTGCAGGAAGAATCTCAACTGAGCAAGATAACTCGTGATAGTGCCAAGATAACTGTAGAGCAGGTCCATGGATTGATGTCACAGGTAAGTGCAATCTTAACCATCATATAGTCTCTCTCCCAGTAAATAACATCATTATATCTTACGAACACAATATGATCCATAAGAGACTATTATCCGGTATTTTTGAGTGCGTTTTGGTTGTATTCCAGGTTATCAAGGATATTCTTTTCAATTCTGTTAATCAGTCCCACGGCTCTCAAGCAGAGTCATCCGGTCCTGAGCCTATGATTGAATCCTGAGCCAATGACGAATAATCTACTATTTTTTCGTTCACTTGGGGTCGTTCATCTAGAATTTGCGAATATTGGCATTCTGCCGGGTTGCCGAAAGATGGTATTGAGGTGTTGGTGAGGCTCTCTCTTATTATTGCTTCTTTGTAACCAGTGATATATATTTGCTCAGTTGCTTGTTTTATTGGCTCTCTCTAAAAAGAATTGTCTCACACTTTGATACGGAGAGAGCTCAAGTTATTGGCTGCGTTGTCTCTTAAGGCTTTTAGTTGTATAATTTTATTATAGAAGTAGAGAATACATTTCGTGAAGCCATGATTTTCGACACTCTTTAGTTCGTATTCGTTGTTTCTTTTTTCTAACAATTAAGTGCTATCATCGCTTTCTTGTTCATCGACTGCACAAGTTGTTTCGTGGAAGAAATGCATTGCTGGAAGCCTGGAAATGCGCGGATTCGAAATTTCCACACAATTCTGATATGTATCCTAGTAAATTTTGAATTTATTAAAATACATTACATGCTGAATTCAAGACTAATTCGACTGATTTAAACTGCAATACCGCCAATTCGAAATACCTTAATGTAGTTATACATAACATTCTATTGATAATCAATACTTTAGTGGATATCAATGTAGCTTCAAGTTGATAAATATTAAATGAATTTAATATTTGATTTTGTTCTATTTTATTTATACCTTTTTAAAGGATTGAAATACAACGAGTCTGTTTCATGGGTTAAATTTGTACTCCAA
Organism: Salvia rosmarinus; assembly: GCA_036937905.1. Classification (NCBI taxonomy): domain Eukaryota; kingdom Viridiplantae; phylum Streptophyta; class Magnoliopsida; order Lamiales; family Lamiaceae; genus Salvia; species Salvia rosmarinus. The sequence goes on from CM072822.1 coordinate 10,624,485, forward strand.
TATTCTTTTTATACTCAAATTATGAATGTGTTGTGTATGAATTTGTATCCCAAATTCCCAATATGAGTACCGTCTTTTACACATGATACGGTCTTGCATAATGTTTTGTGATGAGATGCCACTGTTAAGCTGTGATTTTACAATAGAAAATAGTTTCAACAATAACAGCATAATTAGACGCTCACCTGGGCTTTGAATGCAAGTCTAGCAACTATAATCGACAACTACTGTTCTGCACTCTGCAGCATCAATTTCTTCTATAGGTGATTGTTGTCTTAATAATAATAATAATAATAATAATAATAATAATAATCATCATAATCATAATCATAATGATATCCCCAAAGTACAAAATTCAGTTGCTTCTAACAAAAATATACCGTGGCAGTTCTTGCAACTGAAGACCAAGATCTTTTAACAATTATCATCCAGAATATTGAAACGGGTAGAGAAAAAGGGTCGTATGGAATTAACTTCACTTCGATTCTAATGCAATGGTTTTGTCTAATATCTGAATATGCCTAAAATAAATAACAGTTCATCCAATGAAAATGGTGTCTTTTCAATTTTTATTTTCACACTTTTGATGCCAAAAATACACTAGTTGCTTCAATAAGAGGGGTTGACGAAGGGGACAATGACCAAGAATTTAATCATAAACAATGTAATAGTTGTTGCTACTATGTATCAGATGAAAATGAATCACGTTCAATCATGATATATCACGATTCACGACGAAATGTAATGAAATTCTTCAAGTAAATTTGTAAAGTGTTTGAGCCACCTTCAACTTAAAACACTATTTTGAAACTCACATATAAATCTTGAAAGCATGCTTCATTGCTTCTCCCCTTCTTCTTTTTGAGAGGGTCTTGTCTCTTCCCTTTTCTTGTTTATGCTCATCCACGTCCGCGGTTGGAGGGATTTTCTGCACAGATCGCATTTTTACAATACGTTAAAAAGATCATCAGTGACGCATTTCGTCGAACAGTTTGTAGACATACGGTCAGCACCAACAAGGGAAAATGGGATTTACCAGATTAGGCTTGTAGATGTTGTGCACGATGGAAGCGCCGGCGAGTAGCGACGTGACGACGACGACGGACGACCACGCTAATGATGGAGTTCCCGTCGGCGGCTTCCCGCCGCCGAATTTCCGATTAATCTCTTTTTCCATGCCCACTTGCGTTACTGGCTTTCTATAAATTTAAAATGTCGCACTAAGCTGTCTCCAATTTTCTCTTAAACAAATGGAACACTATATTTTCCATTTTCGTTCCATAACTAAAATAAAGCCCCAAACTCTTTTCTTTTCTCCTAGCTTTGAAGTTTACACAAAGGAAAGTTTACCAATAATGAACTTTCATAGTTTAAAATTTATTAACGCATTATCAAATACTCCCTCAGATCACGCCAATTAAGACAACTTCCATTTAAGGTTGTCTGTACCAATTGTACGTGTCAAAATGGTAAAGATTAAACCCTTAATCTATTTCTTCTCTCTTCATTCACGCCTCTCGAGATTCTACCCTCTCTCTCTCTTCAATTATATTTCTCTCTTCTGCTTTATTAGCATTAAATCATGTGGGACCAACACCATTAAACCTCTTAATCCATTTTTTCTTAATATTTGTGCAAAAAGTGTTGTGCCAATTGGGCTGAGACGGAGAGAGTAACAAATACATATAAGAAAGAGAAACTAGTGTGTAACCTGTCGAAATTCAACGAAAAATTACATTACTTTATATATGTGGTTATACGAAATAAAATATTTATGTATAAAATATATGTTAATTAATTATCAAAACTCATATAATAATATCCAAATATTATAAAGTAAATATTAATAGTACATAGTATTAAAAAATCGAGTACCACTAATTGTGAAAATACTAAAAATAGAGAAAATAACGAAACATATAAAATATGATTAAATTAAAAGTAGGCTTGAAGATTAATAATCGCAATCACTTTAAACATTCATAAGCATGATGATAAGTGTTTGTACCGGTCTATAATATATATACACGCATTCGCCTTAAATCGATTAGTTACCAAAACTAGTAAATTTATAAATACTCCTCCGTCCCGCTTAAAGTGTCTCATTTCTTTTGGGCACGGGTATTTAGGATAAATTTATAAAGTAGTTAAAGTGTTAAAAATAGGTAGGGTCCACACTTTTGAAGGTTAATTATTTCCAAAATGGAATGAGACATTTGTAATGGATAATTAAAAAGGAAAGATGCCATTTTAAATGGGATGGAGAGGAGTATAAGTTATTGCGTTGATTGTAATTTATATGCACGCATATCCAAAATCGATTGAAAAATGATTTTATTACTCGTTCTTGTCCCAAAAATACGTGTTAACTATCGAAATTTATTTAAATTTATAAATATAAGTTGTTACAGTAATTGCTTATCTGTCTTAGTAATAACTCGAATATTACAGAATAAACATTAATTAATATAAATAACAAAAAAATTAAAAATAAGAACATGTATGGCATATACATAACAACATCTGTCTCACATTTGATTAATTATTCGAACCTATTTAATTTTATGAAGTTTATGAGAAATTGATGCTAGATTCGAAATTTGTTTAGTTCAAAAAAAATATATATATAATTTTATTTCTGTTTTGAATTGGTGAAGTATCATGAAAAAATTAAAAATAACATTAGAAAAATTAAATTAAATTAATTTTTTGAATTAAGAGATATAACTATTTATTTGGCCAATTAATTAATTGACTAAATTAAATTGATAGTGCAACATAATTGTCACACTTTGTGATGGAAAAATACACATAACTATTTATTTGGCCATCTAACTAATTAATTAGCCAAATTAAATTAGTGTTGAAAAATAATTGTAGGATAAAAAAATATACATTGGTTCTAAGTATATATATATAAGTTGTTCAATTTGTGAAGTATGATTAGAAATCAATGTAGGATAAGATATTTTAGTATGATTAGAATTAGAATTTAAAAGACATTAAATAGAGAATTTAGATAAATAAGAAGGGAGGAATTTAATAGTGCCACATAAGATATGAGGATGATGTAGCATTAAATTTCACTAATCCACATAAAATACAAATTGACTTATTAAGCTATCTAAAATGGCTACTATTACCTATGTTCACTTATACTTTAGTTGTGGAAGTAACCATATTGATTCATCTTAACACATTTAAATGTTTGAGATACTTTAACACACATTATTACTCAAGTTTATTGACTTTCTCTAAACTTCAATATCTGATCCATATACGAAAAGATTCAAACGTTAGACATCTTTTCATGTATTCTGATTTTTAATTTATTTTCAGCCGTATTCTGATTTTTAATTTATTTTCAGACATAATCATAGTTATTAATGCAACTCAAACATTAAAAATACATACTGACATTAGTTAGTTTTATATGCTGAAGAACAAAGTAAAATAAAGCTGAAGAAAAAAGTGGAATTTCATTTTCATTTTTTGCTAACGGAAACAACATAAATTCTAGGCAAAAACACAAGGATCCTTTTGCCTCAAACTCAATATTCTGATAGCTTTATTCTCTTAATATTCTGAACTAAATTTGATGACAAAAAAAGACTTACCTAAACCAGCAGAAAGCACTTCGCTAAGAAAAACAAAGCTTCTACTTTCAACTGTTAACTTCTATTAGCAGCTTTCAAGAATCCATAGCGATCGCCTCAGGCAACGGTGCTAGTATCAGAGGTGACAAGCTCGACTTCAGAGGAACGAGGGAGGGACCGGACAACTTCTTCTCCTTCACCACGACATTGGCTATTCCGAGCACCTTCCTCACTTCATTCGCTAGCACAAGCACATAGGTGTCTTCATGACCTTTCACACACACACATATGCATATATAAATCATTCATAAATCAAGGAAATGCCTTTTCAAATTTGAGAGAATTGAAGAAGGAATCTGATGCGACGCAAATTGCGGATGATTTTATGAAACACACGGATCATCCGAAAAATTGTCGCAATTCTGGGAAGTTTCAGATTCCGATGAAAACCTAGTGTTTTTCGGGTGTAATCGACGTTCCGAAAAATAGACATCGCTTTGCGATGACTGATGGCGGATTTCGGGCAAATTCCATCGTTTAGAGGGTCAAATTCGCAGTTTAGTGTTTTTCGGGGTTATTTTGCAATTTCAGATTTTTGTTTGGGCCTTTTTGGCATTTCTTGTATTTTCGGAGATTAGGGTTAGTATTTAATCTCCGTTTGTTTCATTTCGTCAGCAGCTTTTGACATTTTATGAAATTGAGATTTATCTCTTATCGTCAACTCTCGGTATTCCTTTGAATCAACGAATTTTGATTTTGTTCTTTCTGTTCCACGCACGCACGCTGCATCAGAATCTTTCTCTCTCCTTTTTTTTTCTTTCTACTTGCCAATTGGTACGAGCAACGCACGCACTAGTTATTATGAATTTAATATGATTTACTTTCTCTCTCTCTCCCCCTCTATATATATATATATATATATCCTAATAGGTAAATTTGTCATAATTTTAAGGAATTTTAGGAGTAAAAGGATTCTTAATTATCTTATATCACAATAAATAAACATGTGTACTAAATTACTAAACTCTTCTTAAAATTTAAAATAAGTAAGGATATGACACTTTCATAATAGTAATAAAATAATAGATACTTTTAGGCTTACCAATGTCAAACATCGCCTTCTCCAACGAGAAGAGGTAGTCTCGGTTGTTCCCGCAAGGTCCAAAGGCCGTCGCGATCTGCCTTGCCATCTCCTCCAAAGGAGCAGGACCTAAATAGTACTTATTTGATATCCTATCTGGAGTAGAAGTGAACCTAGATTCGAGACGATGGGTTTATTAGCATGTTACACTTGAAAAACCAACTTGTACGGCTATATTTCCGAGAGAAGTGGAAACGAAGAACCACGACAAAATTACTTACACTATGACTCCAGTCAGCAAGGGCACCTCAGATTCATCTTCCTGGAATTTATGAAACAAATGTGTCAAACAAACACAGTGAGGTTTGCCTTAGAAAAAGGTCGAAGGGAATGAAAACACATAATGCTCGAGCAAAACTCACTTTGTAGAAGTCTGCCAATGTTTTCTCATCATACACGCATTCTCTTTTTTCCAGATACTGACATTACAACGGATGAAATCAAGTGTTAATGACATGTTTAACAATCCCTTCATGGAAAATAAGGCAATATCAAAAGAGAGGCACACATGTTGTGATTAAAGAGATGAAGCAAAGAGCATACCGCCATTGCTTCCTTTTCTTTCTCTGGCCCTCCACGAACGCAATAGGCAGCACCCCACTAAATTAACACGAAATTTTTTTTCTCAAATTCACACCAAACATGACGAATTTGCAAGAAACTAGAACATGAGGGACAGTAAAACACATGTGTGCACTCTAAACTAGTAGGAAAAACTTGTGTGCACTCTCAAACACAAGAAACTAAGGGAAGTTCTAGGTCATAATATTAGAACAGAAAAAACAAGTTTGAATATTCGCTGATAGCTAGAAAGATATATAGAACCCAAATCTATCAACATATTACCAATATCAAAATACTCTTGTGCAGTAAATGCAATTATTTTTTTAAGTAAATTTTTATTTATTTTTAATCTGTTGAAGCAAATAACATTAGACAGAAAAACCTTCCAGTTCCCACCAAGCTTTGAAAGTAAACCAACTCGTTCAAAAAGAGTGGACACTTCTCTCTCTTGGAGAGTGAGAGAGGGAGAATCAAGAAATGAACTTACGCAGAGAGATCCTTCATTTTTTTCCAAGGTACATGTTCTAGCAGGGTGCTGAGGCGTTCCTCTATGATCAATGCAGGCTGAATCACATTAAATTAAAACAAGCAATTCATAAAAAAAAAAAGGAACAAAAATAAAAAACTTCCGAACCAAAATAAAATCACTTTTCAGCAACTAGATTATAAACACCTAAAATGAATCACGAATCTTTACTTCGAAATCCAATTCAGCTGCTCAGAATAACCCAATTGCAACGAGACAATATGTGGTAGCAAAAATTACACACCCAAAAAAGTCCCAGCTCAAAAGTTACGAAAACAGAAAGGGTTTCAACAATTTATAGGTAAACATTCAACACACATTCACACACATAAACCATTGCATTATGCCAACTAGCTCTCATATACTCCGCCGCCCCAACATGTTTTTTTCCGAAGTTCGAATTCGCGTTTAGGAAAAAGGAAACAAATAAAATAAACAACAATAAAATTAAAGCATACCAAGATCAAATACACGCCTGTATTCCTTGACGAACCCAATCACTTTCTCATCATATTCAAATCCTGGGTTCCAGACTAATGACCCATACCCGAAAACCCAGAACACCATTTTCTTCTTCTTCTCTATAGATTAAGTATCAAAGTAGATAATCAAATATGGTAACGAGCAGGATCAAAGGCAATGCAGGAGCGCAAAGATGGAGGGTTGTCGTTCGACAACAGGCGTCTATGGAAATGAATAATCGGGAGAGAGATTGAAATCAACTGAGATCTCTCTCTCTCTCTCTCTGTGTGTGTGTGTGTGTGTGTGTGTGTGTGTGTGTGTGTGTGTTGAAGGAGGGAGGTAAGGGAGTGAAATTGAAGGGGTGATTTTATAGTAGAGTTGAAACATTGCAACTCGAAAAAGAAAAGAATTGAAATATTGCAGATGTCGGTGCTGTCGCTTCACGTCGTCTTATATGTTATATCATGGTTCAGTGGTTCACAGTCAGCTTGACATGTTCAGTCAAATTCCAATTTTTATTTTCAACTTTGTTTTATTCGGTTAATAGAAATTATAGAATCTTTTAGTATCGGATCGGGTCTTCAAACTTTCACCTTGTCGATTTGTGTTCTTTAATTTATGTCTATATAATTATAATTATTATCTTTCTATTTTCATTTATGTCAAAATCATGCCATTATTTCGCTAAACATTATAATTTTATCCTTGAATTAATTAAGAACTAACATATTTAAAATAAAAAAGTTAATTTTAGCATAAATTAAAAAATATCAACCAGCATATAGGGACCTTTTTCTAAGAATAAAAGTTAAAGTGCAGAATTTAAACATGAATTATCAATTTTTAGTGTCAAGCGATCTCGAATTTCTATTTTGTTTTGGTCACCAAATGATTATTTTATTAGGGCAATTCGTCTTTTTTTCCTATTAGTCCTGATAGTTTTATTTTTATTCATTATTTATAATATTAATACTAGAATTAAAGTTATTGTAATTCAATGAATATTCATTTTCTTATAAAAATAAGTGATCGAATCTCAATCCTTCAAAAATAAAATCAATATTAAAACGAGATTTATAAGATATTTAGATGTAAATTAGTACCTTCACCATGACCACCAACAGCAATGGTCTTGCTGTTTGACGCAGCAAAGATCTCAAGTCCTCAACCTCGTCATAGTAGTTGTTGCAAACTGAAATGAATCTTCACTTTCGCTGCAAATTAATTAAGAACATGAAATTAATACAAGGGAAAGAATTGATTGATTAATAAATATCAAAGAAAATTAGTGATCATGTAAAACCATATCCATTTTGCAAAGAAATCAAAGCGAAAAGCACTAATTCGTATATTTTCGAAAGCAGCAGCAAGATCGACCATGATTTTGGTATCCTAGTCCTACATATAACATACAAACCTTCAAGTAAGTGTAAGTGGAAGAAAATATGATGGTGCCAGAAAATAATATTTTCGGAGCGAGAACCATAATTACAGAAAAAAGAAGAAGCAATATTAATTAACATCAGATTAATTTAGTCAGAACTACGTTGCATATTGGATTGTAGATAATGAGCTTTTTTTAATTTATCAAATTTTTTTAATTTTAAAGCAAACAAAATATTAGGGTATCATATATATTACTTTCACCATTATCATGCCTACAACTACAAACAAGCCCTTAACTCAAGTAATTAGAATATAGTGAAAAACAAATATTTTCTCAAAATCATAATTATTTATGCCAGATTTATTATTTCGAAATAATATCAATAGTGGCGGTATGCGTGTAAAATTTCTTAATCCATCTTTTTTTCTCAATAAAAATAAAATCTCTTTATTCTAAAAGAAATGAAAAGTTCCAGATAAAATGATAAAATTCTTTTTGGGAAGAAATATCGATAATGGCGGTAGGCGTAGAATATTGCAGTTTGCACTGTCACCTCAGAAAAGCCATGAATACTTTTGTACTTTTCAATGCCCTAGTTTGCCGTAGGTGGCCACTTTTATACTTTTGTCACCTCAGTAGCTCATCTCCATTAAAATAAGCTCTAAGAAATGGGCGAACCGCAGGAATCGCACCGCACCCGTTCGAAAGCCGCTCCGGACTGGACGGTGGAGGAATCCCTAATTTTGGTGAACGAGATCAGCGCCGTCGAGTCGGAGTGGGGGTGCACGCTCCCATCCTTCCAGAAATGGCAGCAGATCGTCGAGAACTGCAACGCGCTCGACGTCAACCGCAACTTGAACCAATGCAAGCGCAAGTGGGACGCGCTGCTCGGCGCCTACAGGCGGGATAAACAAGGAGCGCCTCCGTCGATCTGTGTGTCACTACCGGAAAAAGGGATGACGGCGGCGGAGAGGCCTAGGAGGGGGAAGACGACGATGCGGCGGAAGCGGTGGTGGAGGAAGAGGAACAAGTAGTCAGTGGCGGAGCCAGGAAAATTTAATTGCGGGCCCAACTATTTATAATTTTAAAAGATAATAAAATATAATTTTAAAAATAATTAAATAATAATAATTTAAATAATAGCATAATATTATTTGAATAAAGTTAATTCTTTATATTAAATTTCTTTTTCATTATGTTCTAATATCTTCCAAAAATAAAATAATAAGATTAACTTATAAATAACTAAACAACCAATGAATAATATCTACAAAAATTAAAATAATTAAAAAATTATAAATATTAATATTGTAAATTATATTATCTTACAAAACTCAAATCTTGATTTTCTTGTACCCACTAGGCCACTACAAATATATAATGAATTATAGAATTAACTCACACATATAACTTATTAAAATAATTTAAACAAATATTACCTATAACTATTATAATAAATTCATCATAATATTTTTAGAAATTGAATTGATTTTATTAATTTATATATGAAACTTTATCATTTGCATATATATTTTATTTTATCAACATAAAACACATTATAGAAAAAAGAAAAATAAAAGAAAGTGAATAAAGTGGAGAAAAAAAAAAGAAAACAAAATAGGAAAAAGAGGTGAAAAATAATGGAAAGAAAAGTAAGAGAAAGGGATCGAACCTGGGTGGATGAAATGGGGGACAGAGCCCAAACCAATTGCGCTACAATGGATGTATAATTTTATATGGATATATAATAGTAATATTTGCAAAATGTTGGGGGGCCCTTGGGCCCCCCAGGCCCCAACGTGGCTCCGTCCCTGCAAGTAGTCATGGAGACTGATCCGGATTCCGATCCGGAAGCTCAGGGGCAATTCACTAAGTTATTCTTTGAAACCGGTATTTTTTCCCCCTCTTTTGCCATCACTCTTATTCAACTGTTTTTTATTTTCGTGAATATTTATGTTTGTTACTTTCAAATGTATGCAGTAGATTGTGTACTTTTCAGTAAGATTGCTCTAACTTGAAATGTTGAAGAATTATTCTTCATGGCTTAATTCGTGGAGCTATTTATAAGATACAGAAGTATAATATGAATTTGTGAATTGCATGAATCTGATATAATGTACACACTGCAAAAAGTTTTGTTTCTTGCTGGTAGAGTGTGATCAAGCCTTTATTAGTTTAAACGATGCAATTTGAGTTGAACTGTTAAACTCTTAATTTAGAGGGTGTTTGGCTAAGCTTATTTTAAAGAGCTTATAAGACATAATATTTAAAGAGTTTATAAGTTGTCAAAGTATTTGGATAATTGAACTTATAAGCTAGAGAAAAAATCGTGAATTAGAGAGAGAAAATCATAGTTAGAGGGAGAAAATTGACGAAAGGTGAAATCGATATTGTATACATAGAAAATAACGAACCACGTGAAGGTTAGTTTGGTAAATTCACTATTACTTATAAGCTAGGAAGCACGGGGACGGGACGTTACGATACGGGGACGAAAATACTTCAATTTTTCAAAAATAAAGATCCAATACGTCAAAAATACGTTTTGTATTTTATATATAATAAATATCAATAATTTATCAAAAATATCTAACACAACATATTCCATAACAAATACGTCATAATCCATAATAAAACTAAGCACATAGCAAATAAAAAGATGTCTTAATACCTTAATAAACATAAAACATACCCACTAAAGACTAAAACATGTAAAATATTCTTTTATAAAGTAGATCTACAATAAGTCAAATAATCTTGTGAACAAGAATGGAAAAGCACAAAAGCAGAGGCGACCTTGTGAACAAGAACGGGAAAAACACAAAAGCAGATGCGATTGGAAAAGCACAAAAGCAGAGCCGACGGCGGCAGAGGTCACACGACAAGCGAGTCGCAACGCCTTCGAACACAAGCCCAGGCAACGGCGACGGCGAACCCCAGCAGCGGCGAGCAATGCGACCCATGTGAACGTGAAGACTTGCGAACGACGAATACGACGACAGAGAGCTCAGAAAGTCTTCACCAGGCGACGGCGACCCAAGCGGCGGCGAACCCAAGCGGAGGCGACCCAGGCGGCAGCGAATCAGGTTGAATTTGTGAGGCAAAGAGGAGGCTGAGGCATGTTTTCTTCCTTTTCAAATTAGGGTTTGACGTATTTTTGGCCAATTGCATGTATTTTGACCGTATTTTTAAAAAAAAAGTCAAAGTACGTATTTTATGAGTCAAACGTCCTCGGGGACGTATTTCCGACGTATTTCGTCATCCTCGTCCCTAGGATGCCCCAGGACGAGTACGCCGTCTGCCCAGGCTTACCCATGCTTTACAGCTTATAAGCTTATGAAAAAATAAGTTGGTGTTGAATTACTTATTTTTGGATAAACTTATAATTGTTGAACTATTTTCACGAACATAATGTTCGTTTAGGAGTTTATTTTGCCAACACTTTACATGAGCTTATAACTTCTTAAACAAATTATAAGTCGCTTTGAAGAGCTTATAAGCTTAGCCAAACATCCTCTTACTCACCTTAAGAAAATCCAAAGGCTCATTAGTGAGTCAATATAGGACATTTAGATTAGGAGTTTATCTTGATTTGGATTGTTTGGAGATGGTGGAAGGCTGATTATGTTCTGGTTTGGAATGGAATTATTTTGATTAAATAGTAGTATTCGAGGATATAATTAAGTTTCAAGAGAATTCCAAAACATGATTTGTTTGTTTTATGAAATGTTCCATAATGTCAAATTTTATAATGTTTATGCAACATGATTTGGAAAATTGGGGTTGTTGAAAAGAGATATGAACATAAATCTAGATATACTAGAAAAAATGAAGTTTGGATTTTTGTTAGATTGATTGCTAGAATACTCCTCTGTTTTACACATCAAAATAAAATCTTGTGGCCTCCGCTGTAGTTTCTACCAACTCGAGAAACCTATATTCTTGAGGAGAATCAAATTGTCCTCGAGTTCCAAATAATCCTTTATGTTCTTCTAGTTCATAGCAATAGAAGAGGCACAAACAATGTGTTTCTTTGTTAGAAATATGAATGGATTCTTATAAACTGTTATTTCTGTCTTCCCTTTCTTATGTTTGCGTTCGTTCATGCAATATAATTGGAGAGTTTGCATGTGTGGGTGAGAGGTAATGAAATTACTCATATGCAGTGGTGAAACTTATTGTGTAGGTGGTTATTTATGGCTGAATGAACTCAAGTTTTGTTAATTTTACTGTTGAACTATTACTGCTTTTTGTCCTTGGGATAGGGCTGTGTGCCTTCAGTCTATTTGGTCATCGAAGAAAAGCAAACTCTATTGATTGGTTTTGCTTGTCATTATCTTTTGTTCCTTATAGAAGCTGGTAGATGTAATCGAGAGAGTTTGTCTTTCATTACTGAGTGGTTCCTGTTCTTTTGTTTGGTGCTCATTCTTCAATATGTCATCACACATTATGTTTCACATTTAATCACTAGTTTTGTAATGAACTTCATTCATGTTGTCCGGATGTTTTTGAGGGTAGTGATAATTACACAATAAAACAGTAATTGAAAAGTCGCTTAAGCTCAAGCAATGCATATTTACTATATCTAAACATTCTTTCACAATTAGGTTCCAAGAAGCAGCGGCGAAGGATGAAGCGTCAAAAGCGCACGCTTGAACCCCAAAATCCTTGGGGATACTTCACGAGCACAAAGAAACCGCACGAAGAATCTACCAACACACAAAAAGAGGTGAAGAACACAAACAACGCCGTTGCAAGCATGCCCGAGGATATCAATACAGAGTCGAAAGAGCAAACAGTGGCCACGATGTTGTGGGAGAGCTCGTTGCAGATCAATGCGATCTTGGAAGGAAACCTAGCCGATGATGTAGACTACAAGTTGGCAGATTTGAAGAATGCTGAGGCTGTTGAAATCGATTTTACTAGACGCCAAGGCGATAAGCTTATAGATTGCCTCGGAAATATCTTAACGACTCTTAATCAGCTTTGTGACTTCGTCCAGAAATGCAACTGATTTCGAATTTTTCTTGATTTTGTATATATAACTCAGATGCAATCCTATACTAAACATTCTTGAAACCGGATTATAGAAATAGAATGTCCAAGCAACTTTTGTTTTATGCACTGATTTATTGGAGTAAAAAAAACATGATATTACACGATTCGGAGAAATGAAGGAAGAATAGCTTCCAAATGCAACATAAATTTCTTGGATTTTCCATCTTTACTGTTCATGAAAGAGGCTAAAGGAAAACGTCAAAATCAGAGTTGGAATCATCGGCAAATATGACAAGTGCCTCTCTTGAAATACTACAGATCATATCATATAACCAATTCACAAAGTTTATTCTCTTTATCTTATTTCCTTAAAGAACCATGCGCATCACTAATATATATTCATCAATAAAATATGAGATCACAACATAGTACATGTCATTCTTTGTTGTGTCATGAAAAAGAGAAATAAAGAAAAGGAAAGAAGCATCCAAAGGTAATGATTTACATGCATAAAGAATGAGGGAATTGACAACTAATAGAGGCAATGAAACCATCACTCTTCACAAGAAAAATAGGTAAAACTTCACAAACATTCTTGCTAACTCAAACTGGGCAAAATATACATATATAAAAGAAAACAGGCCGGCCAAGAACAGCTAATCATCCATTTGGCCGACTTTGTCAATCCCACCATCCCAATCTTTATGATCTTCACCAAAATCCTTCCTTATTTCAACCATTTCTTCTTCTTCTTCTCTGCTAATCCTTCATCATTACAAGAACTTCTTGGTTTCTCCAATTCCTCCCAAACAACCTCAAACATCCCAAAACTCATGCAACAAAAACCCACATCTCTTTTCCAAAACATAGTGCCACGATCGAACATGGCACCCACCACCCATTCTTTGTTCTTGATCCTCTTCATGCTGTCTGTGTGTGCTCTGCCGTCATCATCTGACGATACGGGCTACAGGGAAAGCTTGATCAACTTCAGAAACTCCCTTACTAATGCAGACAAGCTGTACCAGAATTGGACAAATACATATCCTTTGTGCAATGGAAACTCATCTTACTGGCTTGGGGTCATCTGCAAAAACGGCACTCTCAAAGGCTTGCAGCTCGAAAACATGACCTTAGGTGGAAGATTCGATGTGCAATACCTCTCCCCGTTGAATCTGTTCAGCCTCAGCCTCACCAACAACAGCTTCTCGGGGCCATTTCCAAGTGATATCAATAAACTTGGGAGGCTCAGGAGATTGTTTGTCAGCAACAACAATTTCAGTGGTGAAATTCCTGATAAGGCCTTCATTGGAATGACTCAACTGAGACAAGTAGATTTGGCAAACAATGTTTTTATAGGCAAACTCCCGACTTCTCTAATAAGAGTGCCGTTGCTGAATCTGACAGTGCAGAACAACCTGTTCGAAGGGAAAATACCCGACTTTTGGCAGGAGAACTTGACGGCCAATTTCTCCAACAATAGGCTTAAAGGAGCCATCCCTGATGTCCTAAGTGATGAGGATGCAACCATGTTTTCTGGTAATTTTTCTTGTGATTTTGATGGTTCAAGATTTTTCACATTGTTACATCATTTTAAACTTTAATCAAAATCTTGCAAGAAATGGTTGTAAAGTAAGAAGAGAATATTTAAGTAAAAATGGGATGCACGTTGTGTACAAAGCTATTGGAAAATAATGCAAAGAAAGGTCAACTTCTTCGATCATGCATAATTAAATTTAGGATTAATTGTTTCTAATAATGCAAAGAAAGCTTTTACCATATTGTTACAATATTTTAGAATTTACTTTTGGCCGGATTTACAATTGTAAGTTCATGTATTAGTGTTACAACTTAAAAGTTCATTGGAGAAAACAAACTATGAGAAAAAGTTCATGCTATTAGTATTACATATTAAAGTTAATGAAAAAAAAACAAATGAGAAAGTTCATGATTTTAGAAGCATTTAACCCTTAAATTTATGTATTCAACATTCTTTTTTCCTGATCTTACACTCAATCAACAACTACATTTCCACGCTTTTATCAGGCAACCTCGGACTCTGCGGCCTTCCTCTACCTCCATGTCAGAAATGGTACAAGAAAACTGCGTTCATCGCAGTAGCATCCGCGGCCGCAGCTTTCCTAGCAATCTCCATACTCCTCTTGATATGGTGCCGCAGGCGATCAAGGCCGATGAAATACGAAAAATCAGTAAACCACTTGAAAAACGAAGAGAAGGGAGCAGTGAGCACAGATCAAAATGGGAAGCTGGAATTCGTGAGGAGAGGGAGAGAGAGATTCGAGCTGGAAGATCTGCTGAAAGCATCTGCAGAGGTGTTGGGGAGTGGAAGCTTCGGATCTTCTTACAAAGCAGTGCTCCTGACCGGGCAGCCCCACGTGGTGAGGCGGTTTAAACAGATGTCGAATGTCGGAAAAGAAGAATTCTACGAGCACATGAGGAAGCTTGGGAGGCTGTCTCACCCTAACCTTCTGCCTTTGGTGGCATTCTATTACAGGAAAGAGGAGAAGCTTCTCATCAGTGATTTCGTCAACAATGGCAGCTTGGCAAGCCACCTTCATGGTAAGTCATCACAGCATAACCAAGAATTCTCTAACAAAAATCACCATGATCACAAATTTGAAATTTGAACTTGAAACTATTGGTTTACCTAATTTGAGGATACAATTTTTTTTTTTATTATCAGTTGAGATTTTTGCTAAAACTGAATCGGAATATGTATTTTTATTTTTTTTTAAGTTTTCAACCAAATTGAATTACCTGAAAAATCTAAAATTTTAGAATCAAAATAGAATAAAAAAAAAACTGAAACCAAATTATATTTTTGTACTTATTTTGTGATTGATGCAAATTTGAACTTGAAATTACGGGTGAACATCGGATTTTAATTTGTATTTTCGCTAAAACCTAGTACTTATAATCTTTCTTTTAAAAAACGTTGAACAGAAGCCAATTGTACAAAAAAAATCCAAATCGAATCAAAAGGAAATTTTTTTTGAAACCAATTTATTTATTTATCTATTATTATTTATGATTTTATTTTAAAATTAGGATTAAATTATTTAATTTACTTTAAAAATTTGTGTATATAGTTCAGATTTCGATTTTGTTAGATTTTGAAAATGTCAAACAGAATTGAACTGAATAATCTGACTTTAAAAAAATAAAATAGAACTAAACCGAAAATCTAAAAGTACCATATCAAATTCAATATTTTAGTTTGGTTTGATTCGATTCAATTATTTGGATTCCGAATATTTTGCTTACCTCTACTTGAAACAGGTAAGAGAAGGCCTAACCAAGCCGGCTTGGACTGGCCGACGCGTCTGAGGATCATCAAGGGCGTCGTCAGAGGGCTCACAAGTCTATACGAGGAATTCCCATCAGTAGCTCTTCCCCACGGCCACCTGAAGTCCTCGAACGTGCTGCTGGACAGCGCATTAGAGGCTGTCGTATCCGACTATGCACTGGCTCCGGTGATCAACCGGGACCACGCCCAGCAGTTCATGGTGGCCTTCAAATCACCAGAATCCATGCAGAACGATAGGGTCACGAGGAAGACGGATGTGTGGAGCCTCGGGATCCTTATATTAGAGGTGCTCACAGGGCGGTTTCCGGCCAACTATTTGAAGAGTGGGCGGGGGCCGAGCGCGGATTTGGCGACGTGGGTGAACTCCGTGGTGAGGGAGGAGTGGACGGGGGAGGTGTTCGATAAGGAGATGAGTATGGAGAGGAACTGTGAAGGGCAAATGCTGAGGCTGCTGAAGATCGGGATGTGTTGCTGCGAGTGGAGTGTGGAGAAGAGGTGGGGGTTGAAGGAGGCGGCGGAGAGGATTGAGGAGTTGAAAGAGAGGAGAGTGACGAGGATTACTCGTCGTACATGAGCGAGGGGGACGGGTACTCGTCGTCGAGGGCCATGACTGATGAGGGTTTTTCATTCTCTAGAGCAGGATGAGTAGAGGAAGGGGAAGATGTGGAGATGGGAGATGCATTCTTTTCTTTCTTGTTTAACAAGGTTCTTGTATGTTTGTTTTTTGGTTTTGGTTTTTGGAGTTGTGGAGTATAATAGAAGGATGTTTGGGGGTTCAAGATTGTGTTTGTCGGTTGGTTTTGATGCATCTAGAGAAATCAGAGATGGGACTTGTTAACTAATGAAATTAATAAATAATAAGATGAGATAATATCTTAATGAAATTTTTTGGTTTATCTTAGTTTGGTAGCATTTTGTGTTATGCCATGGGAACCACTAGTATCTGAGTTGCATATCTCAAGATTCAACATATAATTTAATGAGTTAGTGGTGATTTCTCCTTTCTCATTGATTTTTTTTTCTTGACATCATGGTTAGCTATTATGCATGCATCAGAATGTCGATTTTAAGTATTAAGAGGTTAGTTATGCACAAAAGAGTTATCTCCTGAAACATAAATTTCTAAAATATTTATAAAAGCAATGATGGGAAAGTGTAAAAAGGAAATTCAGCAGCAGCTATGAAAAAGCATTCTGTTGCCAAGATAGTAATCTCTGCATAAAACAGAGTTTGAGAGCATGGTCCACCTGCAGCGCTTCAATTTAGCAAGAATCAATGTTTTTTATAGATCATATTTTATATAGTAGTAATACATATTATTACTTGAAGGTGATATGGTCATACATACGTTTATATATGCTGATTATGCCATATTTGCTTTTCTGGGCATGCTATTAGTCTCTAGCTTGCTGATTCAATTTTCTAATTAATGTCTTCGAGTACAGATAAAATGAGATTTGGGCATTGGATTAATTTCATCTAAGTGGGAAGCATTGCATTTCTGATATTTTTCTTTTGAAGTCTGAGGGCTTCAAGATTGTTGCGACCAGATGGAGAAAAGCTTATTTTCTTCTAAATATGTACAGTGCAAAATATAAAGTGGAAGACAAACGAAAACTTGATAAGTGCAAGACCTAGATATACTTTATTTCTACATTTTATTATTTTTTCTTGGAATTAAAAGTGGGATTTACACCTCAAACATTTTGGGGTTGAGGAATTTTTCTCCACAAATGAGAAAAATTCTAGATGAAATTACCACCACAAATCGGGTGGCAAACTTG
Organism: Salvia rosmarinus; assembly: GCA_036937905.1. Lineage (NCBI taxonomy): Eukaryota > Viridiplantae > Streptophyta > Magnoliopsida > Lamiales > Lamiaceae > Salvia > Salvia rosmarinus. Next base: position 10,642,271 of record CM072822.1, read on the forward strand.
TGATAAATGGATGGGTTTGAGGCTAAATGCAGAGCCAGAAAGGAGTGTTGATGGATGGATAAAGTGTTGGTATTGGCATGAAGAAAAGTATTTGCCAAAATAAGCTATGGCATTTCCTACAAACATTGCCACCACTAATGCTCCCAGTTTCAATTTCCCATTACAACACTTTAACTCCATTGGGGTTTATGTCAAGCCTTTGAAATGCACCAGACTTCAACAACAGGTATCAGTTACTACTACAGCAATTTTCTGTGATAAGACTCAATTCCGTAGTTTTAGTCTTTGATTTGTATTATTACAGTATGACATATTGTTGTTAGGATTGTGGGATCTTGTGTGAATCGTGCAGTGGCATAGGATGGGTGCTTTGTGAGTTTTGTAAAGGGCAAAAGACCAATGTCAAAGCAGAGAACAACAGGATTTATCGACGTTGCCCTTCTTGCAGAGCAGTAAGTCCATCATATTATTTTACAACAATATATCATCAAATTCCGAATCTTAACGTTTCGTGTTTCCCAGATTGGAAGCGTCTTGTGCTCAAAATGCAAGGTCTACAAATGTGTGACTTTTCCAGATCAAAATGATGGGGAGTAACTAAATTTTTGGGCAAAAATGAAAATATAAAGTTAAGGATCCAAGCATCATATGTCTGTTGGCATTGTGTCTGAATTGAATTGATGAGTACTATAAAAGAAAATCGGTAATTTGAGTGTCAATTTTGTTGGGAATCTATTTTTATACATTTTACTTTTTGTTGTTGTTGTGAAAGTACTACTTCAGCGAATTTCTTCTGCTGAAGTTGCTGTTGGTCCTTTGATCCATTTGAGTATATACATTTACAATCATTTTGTTACACAATTTCTTATTAAGGTAGTTGGACTTGGACCAGAGTTACTACAGCCCACTATTTTGTATTATCCTATTTTGGCTGAATCGCACACGTGCAATGGGCCTATTGCATTTTAATGTGGAGCTCTCTTTTTATTTTTAAGTAATGAATGTCGCACCTGATAATATATTAATCATAACAAGTTTTGTGACACATATGATAATATATAAATCATAACAAGTTATTTAGGCGAATATAATCATAATCTACGAGTAAAATGAGATTCAAACCATTATTTTCATGAAGTTACAGTATTTTTTATGAAAAGTAGTCAACCAACATGTTAGATTAAACTCCTTATAGTTTTACATGAAATGGCCATTAATCCATTGAAACCTGACTTAAACAGTAATTTAATGATTTTACAATTATGTTTAATAATAGTGATGTTTTAGAATAATAACCCAATTTAGGAGTTTTTTTTGTAAACAATCATATACATATTTGAAGGGATTTTCAACAATTGACAGGGAATCTATTATTATTCTAAAAGCACGTATTCTAGTATATTTTATTATGCCTATGACATTCCTGCTTTTTTAAAACTCTAGCGATAATTTAATAATTATATATATGTGTGTGTGTGTCCAATTTTTCCAGGCTAAAACAATTCTTTTGTTATAAAGTTAGCACAAAAAAAATACAGAAAATAAAATATTGTGAAAAAAATTAATTAGATGTTCACCAAATCAGGTATTGTGTATATTCTTAAGAGGGAGAGATACGTTAATATATTTGTAACCTTGCAATTGTCTATATAGTATGACAAAGGGATAGTAAATATATATAATCAACAAAAGGAGAATAGTGCGTGACCACTTGCTAAGGAGGCAGGTTAATATTAAACCTAATCTGCTCAATTATTATTTTTAGTTTCCCAAACTAGTTTAATTTATAGCTACCGTTGATATTTAAGAGTAATCTTTTAATATATTTGAATTTATATTAGTGCCCATATAAACGTCAAATATATTAAAATGTTATCAATTACAAACTAGTACCATACAATTAGGCATCCAAATCTGGTGATAACAAGAAAGAATATAGAAATGTAGAAAGGTTTAGGTCCAACTCAATCATGATATTATACTAATTTTACTGAATTATCTTTGAATGCTCTGCAGAAGTAATTGGTCGACGTATTATTGTTTAGAGATACTTTTGGACGTGTGTGCAACCAACTTAGGAACTAGTCGTTTTCATGATTGCAACTTAAATGAATTGACATCATCCGCCCAAATTCTCTTCTTCTTTCTGCAACACAACATAATCAGAAAGTTAACCTAAGTCCCCTAGGGATAGTCCAATAGTTAAGATGTGTTCCTATAATCGAGATGTCACAGGTTCAAACCCCACCATACACCCCTATGTGTTTAAGCCTGTCACACCTGATTTTCCAAGTGTGATTTACATGTCATGTGTGGTTTATGTTATTGCAGAATACGAGATTTACCCAGTACAAGACCTAAGATAAGCGCCACGGCTTCCCATGAGACAAAAAAAAAAAAGTTAACCAAAAAAAAGTTGAGAATGCGTATGTTTTAATTAATTAGTTTAAGTGCGTAGCAGTTTCTGTATATGCCACCTAATTAAGTTTTTAATTAATTTAATCAAAATTAATTAATTTAATAAATTTTAATTATAAAATAATAAATTATAATTATAAATTAATAAACCCTAATAAATCTTAATTTTGAATTAATAAAGCTCAAATGGAATTAATAAATCCTAATTATGAATTAATAAATCCTACTTGTAAATTTAAAAAATCGAAGAAGAAAATTGTTTTGATTTCCTTCCCATTTTACCATTTGAAGAAAAAAAAAAGACCGCCACTTGACAAATTGTGGCGCATCCACATATTCAAAATGTATGGTATATATTGAATACTACATAAGGATCGAGTCCTACAAGAACCCAACCCTATATATATTGCACCAAATACAAACTAAATTTAATATATAAAATATGAATCATTTTTAACTATTTGATCGTGAAAATCCATGGTGGATTCGTCATTTTATTGGAAGAATTTGTATATTTGGGTTCAAATCCCATAAGAATGGGGATTGTAAAAATATCCCTTATAGTATAAACTACGAATTAATAAACTTATTTGAATTCACGGTGAAATTGTTTGAAGCTAACGTATTCAAAAATGGTGTTACGTCTCTTATTATTCAGTGCCACGGAATAATTTAACAATATTTTGTATTTCTTTATCTTGTAAGATTTTCCAATTTCTTTGTTAGTTTCTCGAGGTTTATTTTAATACTTTTGGATTTTTTTATATTTTGGGTTATGGATTTGTGTTTTGGGTTATTTTTTCATTCCATGCATTCATTTTCACTTTGGTATTTGAAATTTTCAACCGGTGGTTAAGCTTTGTAATTTTCTTAAGAGTCCATTCGACTTTAATTTAATTTTTGCAGCTGATACTTATTTCAATGATCGAATTTCATGCATAGATAGGACAAATAATAAATACGTTGAGTTGCGTTTTGTGATATGAAAATAGAATGTGCTAAATGTAAACACGAAAAGGTCAGCCTACATGATCGTAGATTAATCATGATGGAAGTTTTAGTGGCTGAAACCTAATGGAAACTAACAAGGAAAAATCTAATTAAGGTCGCAATAAACAAGTTTAAAGACACGTGTATGCCACTTATGATCATGTGAATGTTTGGTGGAAACTCTAAAGTTGTAGACCAGAATTAATTAGGTCTAATACGTCACGCATATTAACTGAAATTTGAAACTGTACCAACTAAAATTAAAATACAAGCATCACATTTTGTGAATTTGCACTCAATTTGTTTATTTATTGTTTGAGGGAACTCATCGATCATATATTAAAACAATCAAATATGACACGATTTCTAAAAATGGATTATTTTTACTAGATATAAACGCACTCATCCTAAATTAGTAGGGGTGCCCATGTTCTCTCTCTCTCTCTCGGGTTTAATTTGTAATTTATCTTTTATTTTTTTTCATAATTGGATCATAAAAGTCATTTGAAAATGTTAGTGGCTTGTTATACCTACTTGGATGATGCATTCTTTAGCCTTTATGTTATTTACAAATGAAAAAACGTTTTGAGGATCCATGCTGAATAAAATATTAAATACTCGCACAATTGCTTTTAATATCAATCTTCGTATTTTAATTGCACAAAACTTATTTGTACTTTTGTTTCAAAATATTGGGTTTAACATTTTATTTGGTTAATTTATAGTTTATTCCTTGACATCATACACTTGTCACTAAATATTAAACCAAAGTACAAATTCAAAGACTCATTTCTATAAATTAAATTAATAGGGAAAACAAGAACTATAAGTTGCACAACTTGAATTGCAATAATAGCACACAAAGTATATGAAAAAAAGTATGACTATATTTCTTTCCCAAATTTGCATTCTTTTATATAAAGGGGGTGAACTCATTTATAACAAAATTGAGCTCCGGAATAATCAAATACTCGTTCACTCTTTACTTAGTATTCTTTTGGCTTGAAATGACAACAAAACACAGTTCTAATTGTAAGACGCCTCCCCTCCAATTAAAATTGGAAATTCGAATCACCTAAAAGATTTAGTACATGAATCATTTTGTATTTCTTCTTAGTGAATAAAAATTTCACACTAAAATTACTAAGACCCCCTTAAATTTTTCGGAAAAACGTATGACGTGTGAAAGAATTTGTTGGGGTTAATTTGTGCAAACATCAAACTAAATGTCAGTGTGAGTATGGGCAGACACAACTAACGTTCAACGGAATAAAAAGTGCTAGCAACCACTTGTGGATGCACCACGACGGGGAAAAAAATCATTAAAAGTTTTAAACATATAAAAATAAAATATTTATTTCTCAATTCAGTCCCTCAAACCGTTTTAATTAGACTTTATTTATCAACAACCATCAACAACCCAACCATTTAAATAAAAAATCATTTATATCTCCTCCACATACATAATCTATACCACAACCAATATTTATCATTTTCTACTTTATGAATTACCACAACCAACCTAAAATATATTTTTTTATTATTGTTTATTAATTACACATAATCCATAATCATTTTATTATATTTTAAAAGGTATAAAGTCAAATACTAAATTACAATACAAGAAGATACAAAGTATAATTTAATACCACCAATATGTTGAAGGTATGTTTATACTACCACTATGGAGCTTATATACAAACAAAAGTCTTTTACAGATTATGATATATTTTTTTAAATAAAGCATTATCTAAATTGGGTATAAAAAAACACATATTCAATTGTTGATCTCATCATCAATAGCTAAGTTGGTCTTACAACTCCTACAACAATCAATTGTTGCATGAAATTAATTTTATAATTTCTTTTACAATTCTTGTTGACTGATTATGACTGACTGAGATTGGTCGTGAGTAGGGATGTCAATGGGTGAGTTTTACTCGGATCGATCAGGAACCGCTCAAAATGCATTAAATTTTAAAGCAGCGGTTCTGGTTCCGATTCTGGTTCCAGACCCGCTTTAGACCCGGACCGTTTAGATCCATAGTTTGATGGTCCGGTTCGGTCCGGATCTGGTACTGATTTCAGAACCAGAACTAATACTTATTTATTTGTTCTGGTCCGAGTAAAAACTCGTCTATTGACAAGCCTAAGTTTAAATAGACTTGTCAATGAGCTAGTTTTATCCATATTGATTCGAAATCACTCATAACACATTAAATTATAAAGCAACGGTTTTGGTTTCAGTTCTGGTTCTTGTCTGGCTCTTGTCCAGTTCTGGTCCGCTTCTGGTTCTAGACCCGTTTAGATCCGGACCGCTTAAGACCCATAGTTGATGGTCCGGATCCGATCCGGATCTAGTGTCTAATGGCTCGGTTCTAAAACCATAACCATTATTTATTTATTGGTTCTGATCCGGATAAAACCCATCCATTGACATCCTAGTTGTGAGTAAAGATGGTCTTAGAAGACAATCCTACAAACACAAGCCATCCCAGCTAAGAGATAGCTTGAAACAGTACTAAATGACATACACTTTCTAAAACAATTAGATTGAGCGTTGCGAACTCTAGTCGTTGGAGAACTAACATAGAAAATGTTGTTGACTTTGACAAAAAAAATTATGCTCCTATGAAAGTAAGAACAACATATAACATGGGTCAAAGATACTCCCATGAATCTTTATCTTTTCTCTCACTTGTTCTTGACTCACCCAAACTGGTAAAGTTGTTGGAGACTTTTATTTAAGCATGTTAAGAGACCAAACAAAATGTCCAAAAAAATAGAGAGAAAAAAAGATCAATAAGTCAAAACTTCTAGGAAAGATAATGTTATTAGAGTCGAATCCAACATGGACAACAATCAATACAAAGTATTTTTTTTATTATCATATGAAAAGTGGAGGTAAATTTGAAAGTAAAGTGGGATAAAATTTAAAACGACACCTAAAAGAAATGGATGGATTTTGTTACATATATGGTTTATTGCATTCATAGTCATGTAGGAGTTGGCGAGTGACGACATTGTCCTTAAAGATCAGAGTGCCCAACAATTTCAGCCTTGTTTAAAAAAAAGAGGACTTATATATTGGTCCTATGCGAAATTTTTATTGGAATATAGTAGTAATTATAATTCTTTTTATTGTGGGAGGAGGACTAAAATTGTTAACAATTTTCATTTTATGAGACTAAAATTGTTACAGTTTAAATTTTTATTTTTCTTTTTAGAGGTTGGGTCATGATCGATCTTAATTTCGTAAGGGAAATAAATGCGCAAGAACACCAAAGATTTACGTGGTTCGATCTGTGAATAAGATCTACGTCCACGGGGCAAGAGAGAGAGAGTATGTGTATTGAGAGTGTAAGAAGCGATTACAAAGAGAGTGAATGATCTATGTCGTCTAATCTAGCCTCTATTTATACACAATGTATTGACCTAGATCTCGAATCCGAAGTCTTCTCTAACTAGGATTCGAGATCCTATCCCTCTCGAATTAGGATTCTTTAGATATGGCCGAGCTTCTGCGCTCCCACCGACTTTAGGAGTCTTCATGGGCGAACTTGTCCAGCCGAGCTTGATGTCGTGGTTACTTGTATTGGGCCCGATGCTTGGGCTCAGTAGTTGGGCAGTATCCTATCACAACCCCCAAAAGACGCAAAACGAGGTCATCTGGATTGGGGTTGTTGTGACGGCGGGTTTGGATGATCTTTGACATTCTTTTCATTGTCGACTTTGTGTGTGTCAATGCTTCGACGTCAGATATCGTATCTTTGTGCTCGCAGAGGCGTCTGCCGAGGTCTTGTTTGTTGTTTGTATCTCTGGCGAGGTGTCCTGGCTTCTCGCAACGAGGCGTTATGCCGAGGTCTTATGACTGGCTTCACCTAACGAGGCGTTAAGCCGAGGTCTCCTGACTGGCTTCACCCAACGAGGCGTTTAGCCGAAGTCTTCGACTGATTTCACTTGGCGAAGCGTTAAACCGAAGTCTCCTGACTGGCTTCACTCGACGAGGCGTTAAGCGGGGTGTTCGACCGGCTCACCTGTCGAGGCGTTAAGTTGATGTCTTTGGGGTGGCTTGACCGCCGGCGTTAAGCCGAGGTCTTGTGAATGGCTTCACCGCCGAGGCGTTATGCCGAGGTCTTCCGACCGCTTCACCGACGGGCGTTATGCCGAGGTCTTCGACCGCTTCACCGACGGGCGTTAAGTCGAAGTCTTCGACCGCTTTACCCGACGGGCGTTAAGCGAGGTCTTCTTGCCGGCTTAACCCGACGGGCGTTAGTCGAGGTCTTCGACCGGCTTCACCGACGGGCGCGTCGGGTCAAGACGGATTTTCCGCCGCTGTCGAGCATCGACGCGGATACGCATTTAATGCGCATTAAATTGGCGCGGTTGGATTCCGATAAAGTGCATATTAGGGGAATGTCTTCCTTGATACGCAATATCTCTTATCACTTTGCCTTCTACATTTCTCTGGTTTTCAAAAAAACTCCTTGCCTTCTGCGAGAAACAGTTATTCTGCGCCATTGACGACTTGAAGCTTCTTGTCTTCTTCATCGATAAACAAAAGTAAGTAATGGCTACTTCTTCTTATAACGAGTCGCCTGAGCGTCAAATCGTGTCTGTTTCCCCGTCTAATTCGTTAGTGTCTCTGCCTGTTTTTACCCGTATTCATATGCCTCTCTCTGAGTGTAGTCTGCGATTCCCCTCAGTGGGGGATTGCGGTAAAGTGTCTTCTTTTTCTTCAATCTTAGGTATTTCTGATATTAGGGATATCTGCTTTCAATATAGTATTCCTTCTAATATTGAGTTCGTTGCCCCGTCCGGAGGATAGGGCTTGTGCCCTCCGGATGGTTTTATTGCTGTATGAGGACGGCCTCAAGGTGGTCTTCGCCTTCCTTACCCTTATGTATACGTTGAGTTCCAAGAGATGTTTGGCCTATCTCTTGCCCAACTCTCCGAACTCATTCCGCATATGACCGCCCTAGGTGTCTATGCCTATAGCATAATTTTCCTTTGACCTTGGGGCTTGTCCTTCGCTTTTAATCGAAGGCGGCTCGGGGTGGTATTATCTATCACCCCGTAGGAAATTCAAAGCAAAGATTAAATCGAAGATCTCCAACTGGCAGAAGAAGTTCTTCTTCTGTCGGTTTCAGGGACATATGGAGTTTCCATGGCGATCTGATAAGATCGCCGATGTGTTTGTCGATAAGGGCTTCGGTGACCTGGAGGAGGCGCTGGACAAAATTGACCTTGTTGACGAGGTCTTCTCCGAGGCCGAGCTTGCAGAGGCGGGGCTTAGCCCTTATGATCCTACCTCCAGGGTGGAGTCGGTGAAGGGTGAGGCCCCTTCTTTTTTTTTTTTTTTTCTTTATTTCATGATTATACGTGTTGATGCTGACCCATGTATTTCCTGGTAGTGAATCTTCTAAGGGAAAAAGAAGAAAGGAAGGCCGATCTCTGGCCGAGCCGCCGTCTCGACTTGAAGGATTTGAGGACATGCCCGAATGAGTGTGGGCCTTCGAGATCCCTTCACCGCACCCACTCAAGCGCTTGAAGAGGCGGAAGCATGTAATCCCCGAGTCCTCGGTTCTTGCCGAGGTGAGTCGAGATCATTAGTTCCAAGTCGTCCTGCCTCTTCTCCCGAGGTTTTGTACTTGTCCTTATACTTTGTGTAGTAGTATAAAATTGTGTTCTTCCGACCGATGTATATATTGTATAGGGGTCGAGGGCGTGGCGGCAGAGGTGTCAAAAGTATCCGATCTTATATCGGATTACTTGAAAGGCGCTGCATGCTAGCTGACGGGGTGGCCGGTATGCTCGGGAGGTGGAGGCGAATACCTCCTCGCTCAAGAAATATCCGAGGCCGAGGCTAAGATTCGGGACCTCGTCAAACGAAATGGCGGATCGCGACGGCCATTGAGGCAAGCGGCAAGGGCGGTCGGCGAGGCGGTTGTGGCGGAGGAGGCGGCAAGGGCCGAGGCGGCGAAGGCCGAGGTTGCCTTGATGAAGGCTGAGGTGGGACAGGTTCGCCGTCGGGAGGCGGACATGGCGAGCTCGCAGGGAGAAACGCTTCGTGCCTTTGCGGAGAGGCTGTTCATGTCGGCGAGCTTCTCCGGGATGGTTTCGGACGCGGCTGAGGTGCTTAATAAGCGCGCCGTCTCGGATGCAATCGAAGAGGTCGCCGAGGACTACCCAGACCTGGACAAAGCCAAGTATGGGTACGAGGAGACCGAGGATGATGTCCTGAGACGGGCCTATTTTGATGTGCTCGTCCGCGGCCTGAAGGAGCTTCCCGTGCTGCAGAACCTTGCCTCCTCCTCGGTTCTTTTGTCCGCGGAGTCTGTTCGCGCCTGTCCCGTGGATCGGGATCCCCTGACCGAAGCTTTATTGTCTGATCATGCAAAGGGGTCGGGGGAGGCAGCTGATGCTTCGAAGGGCGTCGAGACTCCGGTGGTTCCCAAGAGGCAGGCCGGACGGCCGAAAATAGGCGGAAGAGGCCGAGGCTATCCGAGCTTGGCGGGCGGATGTGGTCATGGCCGAAGCTTCGGAGGGTCGGTTGATCCCATCTTTTCACTCCTTTTTTTTGAATGTAAATGTACATTGATTTTACTAAGGGCATGTTAATAAAATCACAAGTTTATGTTAAAAACTTATCTTTTTATTCATTGTCTCTGAAATGCTTGATGCTTCTCCTGGTTGAACCGAATCGAAGACCTATCGCGGCTCTTGAGTTGAAAGAGATCGAACTCCTCCATATAAAGGACAGCTTGGTCATGTATGCGGTGAGTCCGATGTCAGCATAGAGTCGCCAGAGAGCCGCGACGAGCTCCGTGCTCGCCTTTTGGAATTGGAGGAGGCGTTTGAGGTCGCCAGGAGAAGGCCAGGTGATAGGCGAGGAGCATGCCGAGTACGAGGAGGTTATCCACGAAATGGTGGGATGACGATCCCGGAAGTTGAAGCGAGGTTGTCGAGGCCGCCGCCAGCGGGTACCGCGCGAATATGGTCGGACCTCCGGCAATTCACGAGGCGATCGCTGAATTAAAAGGCTCGGAGCATATACAAAACTGTCATTGCTCGACAACCACACCGACGAAATACTTGACGGGATGCAGAGGCCTCTTCTTCGCGGAGCTTCTCGATCTAGAATAAATGAACCAAATTATGACGATCCGGAGTGGCGCGCAAGAGAGACGTGCTTATGCCCTCGAACGTCGTGGACCCTCAAGGCGCCGAGACCGGGCGTCATCAAGTGGCCGAGGTCGAGCTCGCAGAGTTGCATCGTCAGTGACCGAGGTCGCACGGCCGGCCCGTAATATAGACCGAGGACGAGGTAGAGGTAGGATTAGTATAGATGAGTCTTGAATTCGATTTTTCTAGGGATTGGCTCGACTTTTCCCGATCCGCTCCGTCCTCGTAAAATGTAACCTGTCATCTTTTATTTAATAAGAATGATTTCTTATTGACTTTGTATTGAACAAGAGTAATATGCGAAAGTAGTTCGTCTCGTGAGAATTCCGCTCAAATATCTGAAAGAAATCGCTCGCATTTGAAGGTGGGGTGGTCCCTTCATCTACATAGAGAGAACGGCTCAAATAGACGAAGGTAATCGATCTCGTATGTAGGAATGGTTCTTGTTTTTGCGAGGTTATCGGGAGGGTGGTCCTTCATCTACATAGAAACACGGCTTAGAAATAAACGAAGGTAACTGATCTCGTATGTAGGAATGGTTCTGCTTTTTGCCGAGGTTATCGGGAGGGTGGTCCCTTCATCTACATAGAGAACGGCTTGAAATGACGAAGGTAATCGATCTCGTATGTAGGAATGGTTCTGTTTTTGCCGAGGTTATCGGGAGGGTGGTCCCTTCATCTACATAGAGAAACGGCTTGAAATAGACGAAGGTAATCGATCTCGTATGTAGGAATGGTTCTGTTTTTCGAGGTTATCGGGAGGGTGGTCCCTTCATCTACATAGAAGAACTGCTTGAAATAGACGAAGGTAATCGATCTCGTTTGTAGGCATCGCGTTTAAATTTACATTCGTATGAAACGAATGTAATCGACCTCCGTCGAGGAATTTGTCCTCCGTAGAGGGTAAATAATAATGTGAAGATTAATTATGCATTAGTGACGAGTAGAACTTGCAAAAATAATATTTTATTGATAAAAGATGACGCGACCACCAAATAAGACTCGGACTCTAAACAAGACTTTAAAGACACGACCAACAAGACCCGACCCTCGACACTTATGCATAATATTTCTTCGATGAATGATGTGCCATGCGTTGGGTAATTGCTCACCGGACAATTGAGCGAGCTTATAGGCCCCTTTGCCGAGGACTTCGTCGACCCTGCAGGTCCTTCCCATGTGGCTTCCACTTGCCGAGCTGCTGGCTTTTTTCTTGACTTCATTATTTCGAGTACGAGGTCGCCCACTTGCAATTGTCGGGTTTTAACACGGCGGTTGTAATACCGAGCTACTTGTTGCTTGTACCGAGCTTCTCGATGTGGCGAGGTCTCTTTCTTCGAGTAGGTCTAGATCACCGTAGATTTTCCCATTTGCTTGGCAGAGAAGTCAATTGTCACGGGACTCGGTACCGATCTCTGCGAGGATCATCGCTTGGTTCCATACACCAAACCGTAGGGTGTTTCTCGCTCGAGGTCCGGGTGTTGTTCGATGCGACCATAAGACCTGTGGTAAATTTTCCACCCGAGGCCTTTAGCTCGGTCGAGACGAGTTTTAGACCCTTCACGATGGTCCGTTGGTAACTTCGGTCCGACCATTTGCTTGAGGATGGGCCACCGAGGTGAACTTTTGTTGGATCCGAAGCTCTGAACACCAATCCTGAATGTCTTATCCGTGAATTGTGTTCCGTTATCCGAAAGGAGGATATGAGGGATGCCGTCGACACACTATGTTCTTCCGCACGAAGTTGAGGCGTTCTTGCTTGTGATTTTCGCCAGGGCTCGCCCACCCACTTCGTGAAGTAGTCGATCGCAACAATTAAAATTGAACCGTCCCGGTGCTTTACAAAGGGCCCACAATGTCGATCCCCATTGCATAAACGGCCAAGGGCTCAGATGGAGGTGAGGTCGGTCCGAGGCGCCTTGGTACGCTCCCATGGATTTGACACTTGGACACTTTTTACGAGGTCCATTGAGTCTTGGAACATTGTTGGCCAATAGTATCCCATCGCATGACTTTCTTTGACAAGGCTCGGGGTCCGATGTGGCTCCCGCACGATCCTTCTCGTGTATTTCTCGTGAACGTAATTTGCTCGGTTCGGACCCAAGCACTTTAGGAGAGGTTGGAGATATGACTTTCTATATAGGACCCCCGCTCAATTGTATATCGCAGATTTGTTCAGATCCTCCTAGCCTCCAACTTGTCATGGGCGATTCGCCCATCTCCGTGTACTCTCGAATGGGAGTCATCCAATTGGGTTCTTCATCCGAGACTACGTTGACCTCGGCCCGTCTTGGCATCGCCTATGCTTCGCTTTGGACTTCCTCATCTTGGCGGGCTCGTTGATGACGAGGCCAATTTACTAAGATGTCACCGGCTATTTTGCTCCCTCGGGATGCGAACTATCCGGAAGTGTGAGAAAGTCCGTTGCAGGCTTTTGCTTTTCAAGATACTTCTTCATTCATCGCATTTTGCCTCGTATTTTAGGCGATCTCTTGGTTGTCCGGCCTGGAGTAAGATACCGCTCCATCGCTGTTTTCCCGAAGCCCGTCAGCGTAGAGTTGCCAAGACCTCGGTGTTTCAACCATGGGTTCGGCTTTGGCATCGTCGACACGGACTCGGTGGGCTTCGGTTTTCAACGGTTAGCCTCGGCAAGGAAATCGCTGAGGCTTGACCTTTGATGGCTGGCGGGACGAAGGATATATCGTGCTCGCCCGGTTCGATTGCCCATTTCGCGATTCTCCCTGATGCTTCGGGCTTCGTCGATACTTGCCGAAGTGGGTAGTCAGTGAGGACTTGTATGCGATGTGCATGGAAGTATGGACGTAGTCTCCTCGCGGCATTTACCAACGCTAAGGCAAGCTTCTCCAGGGGCTGATACCTCGTTTCCGGGCCTTTTAGTGCTCGGCTGATAAAATATACCGGGAGTTGACGTCCTTCTTCCCGCACTAAGATCGCACTTATAGACTCGTCCGAGGCGGCAAGGTAGAGAAAAGGACATCTCCTCTTTCGGACGGATAGAGTGGGAGTTTGGCGAGGTAGCTCTTGAGATCTTCAAAGCGGACTTATGTACATCATCCCATGATAATTTCGGGCTTTTTGAGTATCTTGAAGAAGGTAGTCGCTTATCCGCGCTTTTGAAAGAAAGCGGCTCGGTCTGCTATCGCACTGTTAGCTTGTGTACGTCATGGATGGTCTTTGCATCTTCATTTCCAAAATGGTTTGGACCTTGGGCGGGTTTGCTTTTAGCCTTTCTTGTGAAACCCAACACCCTAAGAACTTTCCGATCGGATCGCAAACGTGCATTTCGGGATTCACTTTAGGTTGATTTTCCGAAGACCGAGGACGATCCGGAGGTCGGCCACACATGCGCTTCTTCCTTGCTCTTGACGACGATGTCGCTCACGATACCTCCACATTCGACCTATGTAGGGCTGAAATATTTTGTCCACCATCCTTTGATAGGTAGCCCTGCATTTTAAGGCGAATGACATCTTTTATATGCAAAGACTCAAGTCGGTAATGAAGGCCGTCTTGGCGCGTCTTCGTCGTCCATCGGGACTTGGTGATACCCTTTGTATAAGTCCAAGAAACCAAGACTTCGTATCCGACCAACGCGTCGACCTTCTTGTCAATGTTGGGAAGGGATAGCAATCCTTTGGGCAATGTTTATTGAGGTCGGTGTAGTCGATACACATTCGCCATCCTCCTCCTTTCTTCACCATCACCGGGTTGGCTATCCGGTCGGATATTTGACCTCGAACAATGATGCGTGCTTTTAATAGTTGGTTCACCTCGTCATGAATGACTTGGTTCCGCTCGTCGCGAAGATTCTTTGCTCAGCCGAACCGGCTTTATGTTCGGTCGATGTTGAGCCGGTGAGTGATGATACTCGGCGAGACTCGGTCATGTCGAGGGAGACCAAGCAAACACGTCCGGAATTCCTTAGGAGTTGGATGATCCGATCCTTCACTTGGTGCCGTGGTGAAACCAACCGGACGACCTTCAATGGCTCATCTTTGTACAATGCGACCTCTTCCACCGACCGCCGTGGGTGGCGATGTACTTCCGACTCAACTCCTCGGGTTTTAATTGCTATGCTGTGGGTGCCGGACCGAGGTCCCGCTACCGTAAGGCAACTTGCATACATTCGCTTGCTTGATCACCTCGGATCACGGCCGCTCCCCGTGGTGGGGATTTTTATCGTCGGTGGTACGTTGAGCATACCGCCTTACAAATGTTCAGCCAATCTCGCCCTAGTATGATGTTATACGGCGGTGGGCCTTCACTGAAGAACCGCACCACCTTGGTCGAGGTCGTTGGTGCTTTCCCCACCGTGACGGTAGCTCGATTATTCCTTCCGGCGTCTCTTCTGGACGAAACTTGGAGTGGCGGGGGCTTGCGCGAGGCGCTTCTTCTACTCCTAGCTTGTCAAAGCATTCCTTTCAATGTAAACGCGCTTCACCAACTTATTTGCGACCACTGCCTGGATCACCAACGCATCCTGGTGGGGTACTGCCGCGGGTACGGGGTCGTCTTCGGAGAAGGTGATCGCCTCGTCCTTTCTGAACCTCTTATTGGTAGGTTCACCGGTTCTAGGACTTCGGGCATCGGCCTTCAGGGAGGACTTCGTGACTCCACGGGGGAGCCCCGTAATAGTGGAGATCACCCCGTCATATTGGGGCTCGTCATCTCCTTCCTCGTCGGTGCTGCGCTTTGTTTTTTTGTAGGGGGCACAATTTCTCCTCTTCCTCCTTTTTTCTTTTGACTTTGGTCGGCTTGGCACTCATCCTCGTATTTCTTCATGGATCCGTCCCGAACTAGCATCTCTATTTCACCCATGAGCTCTTTGCACTCTTCGATGTCGTGCCGTAATCCTCATGGAATGAGCGGTGTTTATCCATAGGTCGGCACCTCTTCCTCCTCATCATCGGTCGAGGCTTCTCGAGCAGTTCATATGGAGTGCGTAGATTTCGCCTCGGCTTCGTCAACGGGGTGTATTGAGGTCGCTCGAGGCGTCGCGGACCGAGCTGGACCTTATCGGCGATGTAATCTTCCGCGCCGCACGCCTTGGTTCCGATCTTCTTCCTTCGCCTCTTCTTCCTTTTCCGAGGGTCCGCCTTGCCTCGCTTTCTCTTGTCGGCCTCGTCCGCTTTGGCGAACCGGTTGGCTATGCGCCACGGCTACTGCGATGCGACGGGTTCGTGCCAGCGATCTCGATATAAGGCCCCGCAAGATGCCGTTTGGAAGGCCGAGATGACCAACAGTCGTTCACGTCTTCGACCTTCAAACACTCCTTGTTGAACCTTGTCATGAAGTCACCGATGGACTCATTACGGCTTTGCCTTATGGTGAGGAGGTGTCACGATGGCGTTTTGACTCGACCTTTTGAAGAACCTTCATGGAAGGCGCCATCGTCGCGATAGGGCCGATGCTTCCGTGGGTAGACTGTCGAACCACCGCGGGCGTTGTCGACGAGTAACTCCGGAAGAGTTTACATATGAACCGAAATGAGGCGTTGGTTGATCATGTTGTATTGGAACCGCGAGAGGAAGTTCGTGGATCCTCGGCCCGTCATAGGGGCGATGCTTGGTACCGGTATTTATCCGGAGAGAAGTGTTGAGTATTCTATTTGAGAACGGGTGACTATCTTCCGTATCCATCGAAGCCGTCCTCCGAGATCGGGACGGAGTTCGACGATCGAACTCGTTTAGGTGACTCGGATCGACTTCACGGCGGCCCGATGCCTTTTCTGCGCTGCTCGTCCCACGAGATCGGGCGGAGTTCGCTGGATGGATTTATTCGGCGATCGAGGCCGGCCGCGGCGATCACGACGTCCTCTCCCGCGTTGCTCGTTTTTGCGGTCGGTTTGGGCCCCGACCTCCAGTGATGCCTCGATCCGGATGAGGCTTGGCGTTCGTTCTTCGACGTGGTCGACCACGTGCTTGACCGAGGTAATCGGAGAAAGCTCTCCTTATTTTTCTCGAGAAATCCGCGACGACGCCGTCGAGGTTTACTTATGAGCCGGATGTTCCCCGGATTATTGCTGCGATTTCCTTCGCTATGGTAACCGCCTCGCAGGCGGGTGTCCGTGCTCGTCGAGACTTTGGATATGTCCTTGGGGTTTCTTCTCGATTGGGCTCTCCCGAGCCGAGCTCGGCGTTCCTTCGCCGTCGGCGTTGTTGTTGCGCGACGGTCCCGGATGCATGGCTTCGTGTACCTGGTCATGACTATTTCCACATAAACGGTGGTTGATCGAAAACACAAAATTTCGCTTCCCACAGACGGCGCCAGTGATCGATCTTAATTTCGTAAGGGAAATAAATGCGCAAGAACATCAAAGATTTACGTGGTTCGATCTGTGAATAAGATCTACGTCCACGGGCAAGAGAGAGAGTATGTGTATTGATAGTGTAAGAAGCGATTACAAAGAGGTGAATGATCTATGTCGCCTAATCTAGCCTCTATTTATACACAATGATTGACCTAGATCTCGAATCCAAGTCTTCTAACTAGATTCGAGATCATATCCCTTCGAATTAGGATTCTTTAGATATGGTGAGCTTTCTGCGTCCCACCGACTTTAGGGTCTTCATGGGCGAACTTGTCCGGGCCGAGCTTGATGTCGAGGTTACTTGTATTGGGCGCGATCTTTGCCGCAGTGGTTAGGCCGTATCCTATCGGTCATGAGTCAAGATAAACCCATGTAATATATTGTTGGTGGCAGGCTGGCAGCATTCTTCTAACGTCATATTAATATTGTATATGCTTTGTACAAGCATTGTCCAGCCACAATCCCACTCATTCACGCATACCAAATTGGCTCAAAATGGACCATACTTTTAAACAATAGTTTTCATAATTTGATATCTTAATTTTCATTTGTGTAGTGATCATTAGTGGCATTTACAAAATAAAGAAACTAATTAATATGGGTTCAATAGCACCGGGTGTTGGTGAAAACTAAACAATTATCAAAATTAGTTCAAGTGTGAAAAAATGTGAAGGAGGTCCTAAAATCGTAATGATGTATTCTCACATTGAAGGCATATATGTGATAGTCTCAGTCTCGAGTAACATGATTATGGGCTCCATCTATGACCGTATATATAAATTGCCTATCTTGCTATTGAGTGTATAAATTAAAATATAATTCTCTATTATTTTTATTACATTTTTCTTAATCAAAGCTCTTATAATTGTAGTAGTAGAAGACCATGAAAAAGGTAAAGATATATAACAATCCTGATATATATGGGGCCAAATTAAACTGCTAATTAGATGATATTGAGCATAAAAACTTAGTATATATAGTAGTAGCTACTTATGTAACCATGACCAGATACATCTAATTTCATTAATTCCATAAGATTAGACTTTTTTTAGAGAAACACAATATCGATCGTACTAAATACATAACCTTGTGGATTTGCACCAAAAATAAAAAGGCATATAACAACCATAAGTCCCACATGACGACTAGACCCACTTTTGTTTGTTTTTCTTTCCCATTTCTTGGACATTTCAAATTTTTGGGTCTGTTTTTCTTTCTTCCTTTTTATTTTATTTCTTGCCATTTCTAAATTTATGTTTCGTGTTGTGTTTAATTACATCTTTCATTTATTAATATGTTATATGTGTATATAAAACATAACATTAACACGATATATGTCAAGTAGTAGGAACTATGAATTCCTTTCAAAAGAAAAACAAATTAGTAGGATAAGTCATAAGTGAGTTCATATATTTAAATTATGCTAGCTTAGTTTAGGTTGAGATACCAAATCATATTCTCCAACTCATATATAAAATATTTGCGCTTCCAAATGAATTCTATCCCATTTATCTTGTCAAACGTATACGCAAAACACATACACACACATGTACACTTACTATATATATATATATGTATGTAAGTGCGTGTAACACACACACACACACACACACACACACATATATATATATATATATATATATATAAGTGGCTGTGGTCAGTAATTTTGGGAGACACAAACAGCTAGTCCAGAATACATATATATATTTGAGTGTGTCTGAGAGAGATGGAATGGAGAAAATGTTATCTGGATGTAGTTTTGGTGCCTATGGGGTTGATGATATGCATGGGATATCATGTATGGCTGTGGCATAAGGTTCGAACCCACCCCTTCACCACCGTCATCGGAACTAATGCCCGCGCCCGTCGTTTTTGGGTCTCTTCCATCATGAAGGTAACATATTTAATGCCCATACTTTTCTTTTCTTTCTTCCAAACACGACACTCTATTAATCAAAGACGATTCAAATTAAATATTTCTGCGTGTCCAGAATATATATGCTGATTGACGTGTCTTTTGGTATGCATAAAAATTGGTATAAAAATTGGTCTCTTCCATCATGAATATGTCATGCACTGTTTATATATTATACTCTCTCAAAATAATTTTTAATAAATATTTGGTATATAATTTTTGAATAGAGAAATAATCACATCATATGAAATAATGAGTGATTAAAGTTAATTATAAGGATTATGTGTCCCAAAATAAAAAAAAGTATTAAACTTTTTGCGAATGCCGACTACTAAAGTAATTGTACCATACTTTTGATGGAAGGAGGGAATATTTGGTATTCAAATTCATATTTGGGGTCATATATATTTATTTATAATTCTAATCGTCTATAATAATCTCATTTTGGTAGAAAGTGTAATTGTTTTTTCCAACTTAATATATAATTGCAAAAAATGTATGTTTTTATGATTTTACGTGAAAAGTGAAAAGATAACTTTAATTAAGATTTGATTAGAAAATACATATAGAGACTATACGAAATATATTGTATGTACAATTTAATATCATTCCATTCAAGTTACTCATTCCATCATGGTCTCATAATTAATTAGTTATAAGTTAGATGTAACTTATTTTAAAATTATAATTATCTATGATTAATAATATTCTTATTTTATAGATATATAATTATTGAACTTATACTTGTATAATTATAACTATCTACATCTCAGTAGATGAATTTATTAAGACTCGTGAAGAGACTCGAGCTCGAACAAATTCGTGAGTTTAACAAGTCGAGCACAGTCAAGTTTCGAGCTCTATTCTTTCATTTACACAATTGAATTAGGTTTCAACAACTCTGGGTCTAAGAATAGATTGATTGCATGACGTGGCATATTTATTTAATTATGCTAATTAATTAATAATAAATCAGGACAACGAGAAGAAAAACATCCTAGCGGTCCAGACCCTCCGGAACACGATCATGGGGTCGACACTGATGGCGACGACGTCGATCCTCCTGTGCTCGGCGCTGGCGGCGGTGGTGAGCAGCACCTACAGCATCAAGAAGCCGCTGAAGGACTCGGTCTACGGTGGGCACGGCGAGTTGATGATGGCGGTGAAGTACGTGATGCTCCTCCTCCTCTTCCTCTTCTCCTTCGTGTGCCACTCCCTTTCGATCCGCTTCTTCAATCAGGTCAACTTCCTCATCAACTGCCCAGACGGCGCCCTCTCGCCGGACTACGTGGCCGAGATCCTCGAGAGGGGGTTCCTGCTCAACATGGTGGGGAACCGCCTCTTCTACGGCGCCGTGCCGCTGCTCATGTGGATTCTGGGGCCTGTGCTCGTCTTCCTCTGCTCCATCACCATGGTGCCCCTTCTCTATAATTTGGATTTTATTTTCGTGGCTCAGAAAGGGACTACTCACTTTGACTGTGGTATTGTGTGAGAGATAATGATCATATATGAATGCAACTTTTTGAAATTAAACAACTATTGTCACTCGTTCACTCGTCATTTTATTTATAAATTCATCTAAATGGCAACATCTTTTATTTTATTTTTAGGCTGAAAATTTCAACTACACATCCATATGACCTAAAAATTCTAAAAACATGTATAATATTAAAAAAACCTCGAGCATTCAAGCAACTCACGAATCAACGAGAGCTATTATTAAATTTACCACAAAGTCCAGAATCACAGTTCGCATATCCAAAATCTACTGAATAAACATGATACAGAAAAATTGACTGCCACAGAGAAAACAGGGGAGTAAAAGCACCTAAAGCTTCATTTGGCAATGGGATCAACGTGATGAGCTTCCCAAGTCCACATATCCGGGAGGCGACTCCCTGCATTGCCAACGACCCCGTTGCTGCTGAAGCTCTCCGGATTCTGATCAAGCCCGACTGCTGATCCAGAATATGGAGATCCATCATCAACTCGACCACCCAGCAACGGAGGAATGCTGCCGCTGCTGTTTATGTAGTCCTGTGGTGTGGTGAGATAGTTTTGGAGAAGATGGCTCAGGCTTGATGTCAACGAGCCGCGTGCAACCATGTCTTCAGCCAGTTTCACCTGAACACAGCACCGTTTATGCACATGTATAGACTGTGTTTTTCGTAGGGTTGGGGCATTTAGATTTGGGTTGGGGTTTTGCTAAAACCCAACCGAATTTATATTTTTAGAAAAATCCAAATGAACTGAATTGTCCAAAAAATCCAAAATTTTAGAATCAAGATCAAATCGAACCGAAAAAAGCCCAAAAAAATGAAACTCGATTTTTAAAAATGATTTTATTAATAATTAGAATTAAATTATTAAAATAAAATTAATATGATATATATAATTCAGATTTCGGTTTTGAAAATGCCAAAACAAACCGATCCCCTAGTTTTATTCGAAATTCAATATTTCAGTTTTATTCGGTTATTCATATTCTGGATATTTTGCTCACCCCTAGTTTTTAGCATGAAATTATGTTAGGGCAGAAGTACCTTGGCTCGTAGAGCTTCGACGTCTGATCTAAGCACGCGATTGTTCGTCATGGAATCTTTGAACTGCTGAGTAGCTTCAGCAAGCTGTTTGAACAGAGTTGCGCTCTCTCCTCGTAGTTGTTCTACCTGTTGCTCGAGATCCGCTAAGTGTGCTTGCTTCCTTCGTCGGGATCGTCGTGCAGACTCCCTGTTCGAGACCATCCTGCAACCACACTCTCACCGTCAGCATATCATCTGGATTTTTTTATGTTCTCTCCCAATGGAAGCGCATACCTTTTGATGCGCTTGACATCAATCGGTTTTGTGCTGTGATCATAAGAACCCGCTTCAATCTCAATGTCATCTTCGTCTGATTGCTCGTGTGACGAGCCACTGCTGGCGCCAACTGCTTGATTGTCCGCGCCCTTTGAGGTGTATGCTGATGTCGTGCTATCGACTGGAGAAGGGGATGAACTCAGACCAAGAAACAAAACAAACAAAAGAGAAAGAAGGATCACTTCACTCACAACATATCAAGATTGGGATTCAATCGGCTTCAAGGCCAAACCGAGGCTCTGCCAATGCATTGGGAGCTGATATTTCTCTGTGAATTTCCTGAAATTTGAGTGAGTCGTCTAGTGAGCGAGGGTCGATGGAGAGGTGTAAATATTGAGATTGATAAAGCGTAGATTGATGTAGTCAAATTAAGGACGTCGCGGTAGGAATGTACCATGGTGGTTTTAGAGGAATAGAGAAGAATTAATCAATAATTTATTGAACCTTGTCCTGAACAACAGAGAATCTTCAGAAATTCAATCTGGTAGAAACGATAAACATATAATGTGCAGGGATAAATACAAATTTGAGTAATAAAAAATGATTATCGCCTGCACACACACTACAAGAAAAAAAAGGAAATATACTGAACATTATGCATCATCAATTTGCAAATTCCCAACCTTTCTAAGTTAGATTTTGAATTTGCAAACTGAGGAGTTATTAGAGATTTGCAATATGACTTATAATTACCACATAGTATGTAATAGTGCCAATGGACCTATATTGGCAGATGAAAATTAGGACCAACCACTCTCTCTCTCTCTCTCTCTCTCTCTCTCTCTCTCTCTATGTGGTGTTTTCCATGCCAAATCTAACAGCTACAGGCCATTCAATTATAAACAAACATTAGGGGGAAAAAGTGTGGAGATATAGGACGACAAATAAAACCAAACTCAACTTGTGTACCTTCTAAATAAACACCCACACTATGCACACACTGATCGCAGTGTGCTAACAATATTTTATACTAGCCAAAATATCAAACCCCTTGCAAGAACACCATCTACTTCAAGGAAAAGAGATATCGGACTATCAACTATGAGATCCTCGCATCAAATAATCCAGATAGGAATTTGATTGATCATCAACCATGTTTTCACATTTCCCTTTCTGATTTTTGAAAAGAGCGTTTCAAGATTCTTCGAAAGAGAAAAGAGACACGCAACATCAACATTCAACACCATGAATGCCAAAAAGGAAAGTGCTAGTTGTTTTGGAGATCACTTGAAAAATAAAAGAGGCTCAATCACTCACCACCTCGAACATGTTCCTACTTTTAAATGACACATAAAACTTATGTGGTGGTTAAAGATCATTGCTTTCAAATTGCCAAACCATAAAAAATGAAAACAATACTAAGCATGAGCTTTAACTAAAGCTAAGTTTCACTTTTGAAATCTTGACTCATAAAGAATCCAAACACCACTTTACTTTGGCACTTTTGTTTTACATTAACCTATCACTTTTTCCCAAATACAGAAGTTGAACAATCAACCATTCATACCCACAGTAAATTTTATCAAATCAAATAAAAATTACAACAGGAAAAAACTATTCAATAAAGAAAAGATATGACAGAGCAAGTGCATCTTTCATAAAAAGAACAATATAAATTCCAAAACGAAATCTTGAAACCTCATCAAGCATGTCTCCTGCAATTTCTTTAACTCTTTATTCTTTACTTAATTGCAATAATCAATTATTTCTATAGCTCCACAAAAACCCATTAATAATCCAAGTCTCTATCTATCACACAAAAACGCATTAAACCTCAAAAAAACTTACATATAAAAATCTAATGCCGAAACTATGGGGAAAAGACTTCCTAACCATGAAAAAAATGAAAAGATAAGGAATATTAACAAGATTCAGCAAAATATTAAAGGAAATCAAATCTTTTAGTTGAGGTGTAGAACTAACCAAATTCTTGAAAGGAAATTGACATGATCGGCGTACTCCATGGTGAAGAGGCCATGATAGGAATCAGAGCCTTCAAAGTGATGAATTTTTCTGTCGTCTTCAGAGGCAAAAAGTTCCTGAAGCGCTAATTCAGATTGGCTTTTCTTCATGTCGCTGCAGCCATAAATTGAGCTGTTCTTCAAAACCGTTTTCTTGTTATCCATTGCAGATTGCAGATACTGGTTTTTAATTTATTTTTGGGTTTTGTGTTGTCTTCACTCACGGTTCTGTGTGTGTGTCTGAGAGTGAGTGAGACGGCGGGGAAGGAAGAAATGGAGAGAGATGTGAAGTATATAAGAAAAGAAGAAAGATAGGTGGAAGTGAAATGATGAAGTAGCCAAAGTGGCTTTTGGTATTGAAAGAGAGGTGGAATGATTGCATGAAGTCACATTATAATGTACTTCTTTCTCTGCGATTTTACATTTTACCCATTAGTATTTCACCTTTCTATTGTTTCTTTTCTTCAAATTCATAAGAGGTCCACAAGATGGGATTCTAAGGAAAATATTACAAAAGTAATAGTTCTTCAATTCAATGGGATTGTTTTTTAAGATTGAATAACAGTCTACAAAATTGAAGTATAATATATTAAAGGGAAATTATATCAAACTATACACTTTTAAAAAAAGTGTATCATGTGTTCATTCTTCAAATTTACTATCCCTATATATCCAATATATTATTTTAATGAGTTTTAGTCAAGTAAAGTTGATAAATGTGTCGGTCTCCCCATAATTTTTAATTTTCACAAAATTTGAACATTTGATTCAATTTCTTTTTTGAAATGATCAATTATTGTTTCAATATACAAAGAATATCATATAATAATGTTTCCGATCAGCTTTATGTTGTCTCCGGGCGATCGAAAATAGTATAATAGTCGATCGGAACCAGTCAAAATTATAGTGTTAAATTTAAAATATCCAAAAATAATTAAAAATCACTATTTTCGGTTAGAAACACTTTCTCTCCGATCGAGAATATCATGTCTCCGATCGACAGGAGACAAAATTTAAATATTTATTTCATATTCAATATTGAAATGTAAGTATAATTAAATGATCTCTCCGATCGATTGGAGGCACAAATGACCGATCAAATACAGTTTGCTTCCGATCGAAAACAATGATTTTTAAGATGGAAATTAATTTTAAATTAATGTATGATATTTAAATTAATATTTAAACTATTTGAAACTAAAATTCTCGTCCAGAAAATGTCTCCGGCCATAAAAACTGTGACGCTCGGGACAGAAGTACGGAGTGATCGTCGGTGCAGAGGCATGGACAAGGAGCGGCTCCGATTAAGGCTTCAAAGCGGAGGGGTACATGAATGAACTGAAACACACCGGAATGAGAGAGATTTCGAGAATATGCATGTATGGGACTGCATATTCAAGGAGAGCTTAAAGGATTTGATATGTGCTACTCATACCAACAAGATGCATCTTCTTTTCTGGAGTCCATTTCATAAAACTCTAAAGTTAAGCGTCTTGGCTTGGAGCAATTGTGGGATGGGTGACCCACTGGAAGTTTTCTCGGGAGTGTGAGTGAGACAAAGACACCTGAAAAGACTTGTGTTGATGCAGGGGTCATTGTCAATCCAAAAGGGTCGTTACGGATGGTATCGAGTAGAACCTCTCCCAAGACGGTGTGGTTCGAGGACGAACCAAGCGGAAGTTGGTGGGCATGTGGCGTCAGGGCGGAAGTGCAGTGATCGCGGTGCAGGCATGGACAAGGAGCGGCTCGATTAAGGCTTCAAAGCGGAGGGTACATGAATGAACCAAACACACCTAATGAGAGGATTTCGAGAATATGCATGTGTGAGACTGCATATTCAATGAGAGCTTAAAGGATTTGATATGTGCTACTATACCAACAAGATGCATCTTCTTTTCTGAGTCCATCTCATAAAACTCTAAAGTTAAGCGTCTTGGCTTGAAGCAATGTGGGATGGGTGACCCACAGGAAGTTTTCTCGGGGTGTGTGAGTGACAAAGACACAAGCGAAAAGACTGTGTTAGTCGTGGGGTCATTGTCAATCCAAAAGCCGGGTCGTTACAAAAACATTGCCGCCGGTCGACTTGAGATTATTTTCGATCGATCGGAGACAAAGAATTTTGGACTGAAAATACCTCGACGGTAATTTCAATTTTGTAAGATTCCTTCTCTAAATTCAAAATACACCAATTCACTTATAAAACATAATTATTACTTCATTCAAATCAAACTTTTTCTATCAACAAATATTAAACTAATAACATGAGTATGAGATGTATCAATTTCGAAAAATGGTTATGGATTAAACATATATTCTAAAAATTAGGTAATAAAGTTTCAGCCCCCATATATTAATATTCATAACACATGTTTGTTCACACTCTTCAACATAACACGATTGTAATGCACATAAATTTCACATATGTAAAATTCTCATTCGAGTGTTTTACGCCAAATATCGCACCACAAACATATTCTAGAATAAATATTTTTTAAAAGTATAGTAAGTTTAGGCCAAAATTTGTAAATAATCCAAATATAATGTAATGTTGGAATATTAAAGATTGTTGTAATTTTCTGAAAATATAATGAAGATCTGGTCAAAATGTCTTAGTTATGATAAACGTCGGCACTACTAATTGCAGGAGATTAGAGATTTGATAGACAATAATTTAAAATAGGTCGATTTTACGAGACTGAAGGAGTGCATTAGTTGTAGTTGAGACTAAAATTATCACAAAAGGAATTTGTATAGTAAAATAAATGTATTTTCATTTTTAATTTGATGTAAAAGACGACGCATAGAGGAAGTACAGTGGTATCTAGAGATATTAATAGGTGGGTTTTATCTGGACCAGAATCAATAAATAAATAATGATTCTTGTTCTAGAATCGACCTATTAGACATTGGATTCGAATAGGACCCGAACCATCAACTATGGATCTTAAGCGGTCCGGATCTGGAACCAGAACTATAACTGAAAACATTGCTTTATAATTTAATGTGTTATAAGTAATTTTGAATCGATGTGAATAAAACTAGCCAATTGACAAGCCTATTTAAACTTAGGCTTGTAAATAAACGGGTTTTACTCGGATCAGAACCAATAAATAAGTATTGATTCTGATTATGAAACCAGAACCAGATCCGGATCGAACCGGATCATCAAACTATGGATCTAAATGATCCGGATCTAAAATAGGTCTAGAATCGGAATCGGAATCGAAATCAGAACAACTATTTCAAAATTTAATAATCAATTTTAAACGATTTCGGATCGATCCGTATAAAATCCACTCATTGATATCCTAATGGTATCTATTAATGGGTGGGTGGGACATATAGATCACCGACCTTTGAAAAAGTTGAAAATGTGTGTAATTAAATTATTGAACACTGTCACTCTCAACTTTTGGGGGCTATTCTGGGAAATTTGTCCTATCATACGGTCTACCCAAATTCTCCATTACGGGCAGCCTCATGGTGCGGTTCAATTTTGGGTTGGATCTGGTCTTTATATTTAATTCATAATTAAAAATTATAATGTTTATGATAAAAATTATTATTTCTATGATTAAAATGGATGATTTTGATTTAAAAAGTGATAATAATTTTCTTTAGTATTTTTTTTCTCATCAAAAAATATGATTTTAAAATAATAGTTATTCTACAAAAAAATGATAATATTTATGAACAAAATGAACAAATTGTATTCGAAAATGGATCGGACCTGACCCGACCCAACCGACTTGCACTATAAGTAGCGTCGCACAAGAGTGCGTCCCTACTGTCTAAATAATTTGGATATTGTGACGAAGATTCTCCTTTCTAAATATAAATTAATATTTCGACACCACGCGATTTATATTTGACAAAACTTGGGTGAAACTCGTCTCACCTGGTATTTCAATTTGTTTTTTGTTAAAATAATTATATATTATTTATAGTGAGTAAGAAAAATTAGATTATGTTAATGTATAATTAAATTTATTAATTTTTAATTATAATTTTCAATTCAAAATTAGAATTTATTAATTCATAATTATGATTTAT
The DNA here is from genome assembly GCA_036937905.1 of Salvia rosmarinus. NCBI lineage: Eukaryota > Viridiplantae > Streptophyta > Magnoliopsida > Lamiales > Lamiaceae > Salvia > Salvia rosmarinus. Next base: position 10,669,981 of record CM072822.1, read on the forward strand.
TAATTCATAATTGAGATTTATCAATTCATAATTAGGGTTTATTAATTCAAAGTTAGGGTTTATTAATTCATAATTAGGGTTTATTATTCAAAATTAGGGTTTATTATTTTCAATTAGGGTTTATTAATTCAAAATTAAGGTTTATTGTTCAAAATTAGGGTTTATTAATTCCAAATAAGATTTATTAATTCAACATTAGGGTTTATTATTTCCAATTAGAGTTTATTAATTCAAAATTAGGGTTTATTAATTCCAAATAGGGTTTATTAATTCAAAATTAGGGTTTATTAATTCAAAATTATTATTTATTAATTTATTATTAAATTTTATTAAACCAATTAATTTTAATTAGAATTAATTAATTAATTAAGGGTGGTCTCACTGTGCGCGCGCACAGGAGACCACCCCTTTATATTTTATATAAACTAGTTTCATTTTTTATTCTTTTTAGGTTTTTATAATCAAAACGCAATTGATTCGAGGACAATTCAATTTCGAATTAATTATTAACTATTAATTAATTAATAATAAATGAATGAATTACTAGCCGTCTGGAAGCTCTTCCGATATTTAAATGCTTTTCTTCATTGTCAGAAAGTATATTACTTAAGTCTTCCCTGTAAAAAAAAATATGAATTTCAATGTGAGACTCTTTTGAATAAACTTGTATGTTAGTTTGCATGTTTGTTTATGTTAGTGAAATCAAATTTTTATAAATAATTTTGCAAGTTAAATCTAGAAGTAAGTCAATTTTTATAATAAATATTTTTTCTTGCTTTTGCGTCTTTATAATGGTAGATAAAAATGTGACATTTTTATTATTTCATTCTGGATCATTTTTTTTTATCGAAACCAAACATGTATTCGTTTATCTATATATAGGTGTATGTATATATGGGCATATGAAAATGTTAGAACAAATCAAGAGTGAAAAGTTTTATAAACAAATCAAGTATGATAAACAGCTTTTGTAAGCACTTTGTGGAATAGTGAGTGCTTCACGAGAGTTGATAAAGCAGGTATTTCCACATTTGCAAATTTGAGCATCCTTGTTGATTAAGAAAAGTTATTTAATTTTATTCTCCACCATCAAATTACTTTCTCAAGTGTGGCTGTGAAATGACAACATTTTAGTCACTCAAATATTGGATGTAGATTGACGCGTTGGAAAGAACACTATGGGTTAATGTTTCGTGTAGATAATTAAATTGTAATAACAATTAAAAGTAGAAAATTATTATTTACAAACATAGCTTTAAATAACGAAATTATAGTAACTTTAGGTTCACTTAGAAGATCCTATAAATTATAGACAAAGACTTACAAGCGCACCATTTGCATGCACAGCCTTTATTGTTTTTTTTAAGTGTAATTTTTATTTTATTCTTTTATTTGTTGTTTTAGTGTGTTATTTTATTATTTTGTATTTTGTTTATTAATTCATGATTAGGGTTTATTAATTTATAATTAATGTTTATTAATTTATAATTAATGTTTATTAATTTAAAGTTAGAGTTTATTAATTCATAATTAGGGTTTATTATTCAAAATTAGGGTTTATTATTTTTAATTAGGGTTTATTAATTCAAAATTAGGGTTTATTATTTCAATTAGGGTTTATTAATTCAAAGTTCGGGTTTATTAATTCATAATTAGGTTTATTATTCAAAATTAAGGTTTATTATTTTCAATTAGGGTTTATTAATTCAAAATTAGGGTTTATTAATTCATAATTAGGGTTTATTAATTCATAATTAGGGTTTATTATTTTAATTAAGGTTTATTAATTCACGATTAGGGTTTATTATTTCATAATTAGAGTTTACTAATTAAAAATTAAGATATATTAATTCAAAATTATTATTTATTAATTTACAATTAATTTTATTAAACTAATTAATTAATTAATTAGAATTAATTAATTAGGATTAAGGATTAATTAGTTAATTAAAATTATTTAATTAAGGGGTGGTCTCATCATCTTGTGCAAGCACAGAGACCATCCCAAGAGGGGTAGTCTAATGTGCGCGCCGCAATCGGAGAAAGAGATCTAGAGAAATTGAGAGAGATTGGAGAGTGATATGATTGCTCTCCAGCACATTGTCTCCAGCACGGCGGAAGTGGAGGAGGCATCGAGGTACATAGAAGGAAATCTTAACCCAGCACCACCACTATACGTCGTCTCCGGAATCACACGCTGCCATTAGATTTGTCAGTTGATGGATTTTAACCGCACTGATCTGGAATCCCTCACAGTTCATTAGCAGCAGTTTCGATTCCAGACTTGCTGAGATAAGACAGGTTCAAACCTGAAGTCTAATGTGTTTTAGATATTATTATTTTTTTTACTAAATTATGAAAAAAAATCATATAAATTGATAATCATTTTAATGTTTGGGTAATTACTCAACCTGGACCTAAATTTGATGGTCTCGGTTCGTTCCGATTATGGTATCTAACGGATTGGCCCTAGAATTAAAATTAATATATATTTATTGATTTTGGTCCGAATAAAATTAGCTCATTGACAAAGCCTAGCTGCCACCATGCATGTTCATAAGAAATGAAAGAGATCCTCTATAAGCTTAATTCAGTCGGTTAAGAGCTAGCAGATTTGGAACAAGAAATGAGATATGTGTGAGAATAGCTGGACGAGATAAAAGTTGAGAAGAAATTGTAGAAAGCAAAATAGGGATGTGAATATCATTGAGACACATATCAGCAAATTAAGAGGGGATGCTATGTATATGGTTCTAATAAACTTAGGGTGCATACACATATTCAACAATTATTAGATCTAATGCAATTTCGGATTCTGATGGCTCTGTTCTATTTCGAAATTCTTATTTATCATTCAGCTTATTATAACTTTTTGCGATCCCAACATGTGATAATATGATAGTAATTTAGCATAAATCCTTTTTTACATATATACAAAATTCTTTGTAATTATGATATGTGATTATTAGTAAATCAATGGTACTCTTTAAGGGTTAATTTGTCGGATATAAACAACACTAATATTGGTACTCTCCTTTGATGCGTAGAATAACGTTTTGTAGTACTCCATAATATTCAATAAATTTAATGCATGTAATTTCGGGGAGCTAAATTGAAATTATAAGACAAGTAGAGATGCTAAGATCGAAATTTTCGCCAAAACAATAGATACAAGATTGAAAATATATATAAAACTTTGGTTGAGGGTGCGAAAGCCCCTGGACCCCATGTGTCCGCACCTAGCTACAAGCCTCAAGTAACCAACCAGGTAATTTGTACGTTCACACATACGTGGTCTCGAAGATAATATATAGTAATAATACAATTATGTAACGGATCTTATTATCATTTGGATGAAGTATATATTCGTATATAATAATATTAGTAACAATAAGTTATTCTCAAAATGTAACAATAAATGTTGAATTAATGGACATAAAGGGCGTTATTGTATATTCATCATCACATACCAAAAAAAGAAGAATCAATCATACATCTATGATCGCATTTTTGGCGAACGTGGCTGTCTCTAGAAACAGTAGCACAGTACAAATTACAAAACCAACGTAACAAACTGATTTAATCGGTCAAATTCTGATCGTCGGAGCGCCGTGGTGGCTTAATGGCGGCGTTGAGACTGTTCATGTTCACCTTGTTTTCATCCCTGCTCCTCGCCGCCGGCTCAATATCCGACGTCGAGGATGAGCCCAGATCAAACGGCATGGATCACCTGAGCTTCAAGATCCGTACTCTTGGTAAGTGGGCCCTCAATTTCTCCAAATTAATGCGCAATTTCGTTGTTTGTGTTTCTCTTCGCGTCTGATCAATCGCGTTATTATCCATTGTTTAAGTGCAAAAGTTTGCATTTTTGGGTCGAAGAAATTAAGGGAGCGTACACTGAGGAATGTGAATTGTGCTATACTGATAATTATGGATGAACAATATGTTGTGTGTGTGTGTGTGTGTGAGAGAGAGAGAGAGAGAGAGAGAGAGAGAGAGATTTCTGAGTGTGCATGATACTTTAAGATGTGAAAATATGTTAATTAAACAGTTGATTGGAAATTAGAAGACATCTCGAATATAGTTTCAAAAGAAAAATTGATTTAAAAAATCGAGAATCATGGTGACATAAAGCTTTTCGGCTACCTGAATGGTAAGTATGACTTGCACACTGCAAACATTGTTTAAGGAAGAAAGGTAGGTGATATGGTGCTGGAAGTGTATAATTGGCACTATTCTTCTTCTTAAATTTTGCATTTTCCTTTTTCCTATTTCAATTGAGAGTGATTACTGTCAGAAAATTTCCTTGCCATGTTTTCGTTATGACACTAAATTACATTTTATTTTGCACCTTACTTTTCTTGCCAATTAGAAGTAAAAAGAACAAGCTTAAATTAGATTAGCATTCTCATTCTATCGAGTTCACGTGTTGCCAGCAAATTAGACGATACTTTGGTACAATAAATGGCCGTTTTGAGCTCATTCCATGTTGGAGGAATCATGGATAGGTTGAAGTTTCACTTTTAGGAAGAAGCAAACACGATACAGTATTATACGAAGTGTCGAAGAGTTATGCCACTAATCTAAATTTATGATAATCTTTAATCCAAGTAGCTTCCTTAGAATGAAAAGTATGTGTTCTTCACAGTGCTATTATTATGGGTTTTTGTGGTAGGAGTTTATCTTTTTCCTTACATGTTATTTTTATATGCAGAGAATCATATCCAGGCGAAAACTCAAGAAATAAAGGATAGGGATGCGCTGATTGCAGCTAATGAGAAGACGATCAAAGAAAATTCACAGAACATTGCCTCTCTGGAGAGTGAAATTGCTTCGCTGCGAGTGAGTGATTATATTCTATTAATGTACACAATATTTTGTTGCACAGATGGAGGCTTTTGTTGTGGCAAAATGATTGTGGTCGCACAACATCTTAAATTTATATGTACCTTTTGTTGCTTAGGATAATAGAAATTCAGATGCTGTGGAGCAGTTGGGTAAAGCTAATGTGAGAGCAGGTGAATTGGAAAATGTAGTGGAGAAACTGAAGAGAGATCTAGCTATGCAAATCAAGGATAAAGAACAACTGGAAGCTCGAGCTCATGAAGTTGGAAATAAGGCATCTGAGTCGAATTCCAAAGCTGATAAGGTCAGTCCCCCGACGTATCAAAATTTGGCATGGTTCTTAATAGTGCACCATCAGTTCCTATCATTGAATCCCGATACCATGTTTGCATGTAATAGTCAGTATGATATCACTGCATGGGTCTCCGAATCCTCTAAGTTTTGATGCTACCCTGCATCAACCATGATTCCTATAGTAATATTGACGAAGATAAAGGTTTGGTTACATAAAGAACATGATGCGACAACTTTATCGGATCATCCTTCAATAAGATTATTATATGAGGACTAAGAGGGCATTTGGCTAATCTAATAAGTTTTTTTTAAATAGCTTACGAGTTTTTGTTGTTGGAATTACATCATCCAAACATTCCAAAAAAAAACTAACTTTATAATAAGATCTAACACATTATAAGATATATGAGCTCCTTAAAGTAAGTTAGGCCTAGCACCCTCTAATCTTCTGGTTGAAGATTGGTCAGAGTTTAACATGGTTTAAACATATTGTGCAGGGATTGAGCAACACTATCAATTTGTGAGCATATTAAATTACATAAACATCTGATTTCCTAGGACTAATTTGGTGTCGTTGCCTTTTTTTCTTAGCTTGAGAAGATTGTTGATGAACAGAAAACTAAGTTGCGTAAAACTGAGCGTGCTCTCCAAATAGCTGAGGTAGCGCCAATAGTTAATGCTCATTAGATTGTTTTAATTGGGTGATTGATTACTAGTTTTCTCATATTGCTAGGAAGAAATGATGAAGGCAAAGTTTGAGACAACATCCAAAACTAAGGAGTTGATGAAGGTGTAGTTTCTTTGCCTTAATTCTGCTTGTACCAGGCTTATTTTGTTTTTTGTCGGTAGCAATAAATTTGCAGTTTCATTTGAATTCCCGTTGCTCATACAGATAGTACATCTGCACAAAAATATGTCTGCGTGTATTATACATATCTACAACTTTGCTCGTTGTTTTTCTTTCCCATAAGTCTACTGGTTAAGACTGTTTCATTTTATGAGGCACATTCAGGTTCATGGTGCTTGGTTTCCACCATGGATGGCTCTCCATTTAACTTATTGTCAGGTATTTATTTGCTTATTATTCAACTATCTTTTCTTCTTTGAAGCATTTACTATATATTATGCTGATGTCACTTTATTTCAGTCTCTTTTGGAAAAGAAATGGAAACTGCATGCAAAACCTGCTCTAGATCCATGGATGCAGAAGGTCTCTGTTTAAACGCACAATTTATGCCATTCATATATATGAACTAACTGTCAACTTCTGGCTTAATCTAGGCTATGGAGAAGAAGGCCCAAGCTGAAGCATGGGCTGCACCACATGTCGAAAAATTGAGAACTGTGAGTAGGCTTTTCGTAAGATTGTTCTATATTCCACGGGTTATCTGCTGTTAAAGTGCTGTTCTAAACTGGTGTTTTGCTGTATGAAGGAATGGTTGCCTGCACTGAAGGAAAAGTGGGACGTCAATGTTGAGCCGCATGTCCAGAAACTAACAAGAAAAGCAGTTGAGATATATCAATCATCTAAGAATACTGCAATACCGTATTTCATTAGAGTTGTGGATCTTGTTGATCCTTATTTTCAGGTAAGATATTTCTCAGACCACTTACTTTTGTGTCGTATTTAAAATGATATAATCGGACTACTGCACAGGGACTAAGACGAGTTAGCAGACCATACATTACTCAGGTGGCGAATACAGCAAGACCTCATGTTAACAGATTACGCGTTGCTGTGGACCCCTACACGAAGGGGCCAGTTTGTGCATACAGAAAATTCCTTGAGGTGGCCACTACATACCATTATCAGGTATCTATTATTGGTTGTCAAATTTTTAGTAGGCGATGCCTATGATTTGATGTGAAATGATTTGTTGTCTCTGATCAGGTTCAAGACAAGGTCCACGAGAAACTTAGAAATCACGAGCTCACAAAACATTTAGCAACGAAAGAGCTAGTCTGGTTCGCTGTAAGTTCTTCGATTTTAGTGATGATTTTGGTGTAACCCGTGCAGCTCGATTGACATGTTGCGCATTTTAGGCCTCTGCGCTGCTGGCTCTGCCTGTCATTTTCCTGTTCAGAATATGTTCGGTTGTATTCTGGTAAGTCTTGCCTCACTTCCTTCATTTAGTTTAGTGTTGTAATTTGTAAGATTGTTTTCATATTTCAGTGGAAAAAAGGCAAGAAGGCCCAACCGAAGAAGTGGTAGCTCAAGGCATTATTAAGAGTGGAGAAGTAGGAGGTTGAGATGTTGAAAGGTGAAGCCCAATGCACTACTTTATCCACTTAATGCAAGGTATGCTTAAATTTATTTAGACCAATATATAGTTTAATGACACAAACCTTAGCTATTCCTTTTCTTGAACTTTTTGCTATTTATTTATTTCTTTCAATTTTTGCAGGCAAGTTTTGGCTCCTCTGACAAAAGTACGTTCGTGTTGAAGCTCTGCAGCTCACTTAGGTTTTTCGGAATATACATATGTTTTCTATCGGTTGATATAGGCTTGTTAAATTAGTTTGTTGAAAAAATTAAACAAATTGAGCTGAAGTAAACAATTTTAGTGGAAACTCATATTTTGTTAAAATTCTATTTTGAACTATTTATAATATAAAGACCCCTCTCTAAGTGTTGAATCGATACACATAAATTTAGAATTAAACATGACAAAAATTATTGTACGCACACTATGTAATTCTAAAAACCAACTCTGGTTATTGCTAAAAAACCAATGTTAGTTTTTTGATATACGCATCATCGTGCACGTACAAGAGACCGGCTCATTAAACATTCATCGATTTCATTAGTGATACTTGGTATGCATTGTGTGAAAGTGTTACTCTTGTGTTCAATGTAAATAGGTTGATGATTATCTAAGTATCCTCCCTCTTAGTCAACTTTGTTCTCATTGTAACCGCTCCTTCAATTATATGTATTCAGTCCAGATTCCATTAATTTTCTTTATCCAAACACTTAATATAATAGTTAAAACAAGGTGCAGAGTCATATGAAAGTTTAGCAAGGTTAAAAGTTCAAATTCGAATACCATCACCGCTACTTCGATATTGCTTGTTACGCTCCAGATTTTGAAACTCTCAATTCTGCAATTATTTCATGTACATTTTATTTTTATTTTTATCTAATAAAAATCTAGAATTGAGCTAAAAGCCTAAAACTGAACCGCTCTATATCAAAAAGGGAAATTCCCCAATCATTAAATTTACCAAGTACTTATAAAAAAGGTAAAAGAAATGACCGAAAATGGCAAATATAATTGACAAAGCCGAGTAGGCGACACATAAAACCCTAGAGCCACATTCATAGCCCGCATATATTTTTGAACTGCAAACCCCTCCTTAAACCCATTGCTTTCCGCCATACCACGCTCGGAATCCCCCAATTGTAGAGAGAGAAAATGCCGCTTGGAGAGAGACACGGCGGCGACAAGAGCGAGTCTCGCTACTGCGGCATCGAGACGGAGTTCGACGATGACATGCCCAACCTCCTCTCATACAACGTTCATGGCGGCTTCGATTTCGTTCTCGCTACTCTTGTGAGTTAAATTTCACTGTTTATCCCCTGCTTTATCTGTGGTCTCATTATGTATTCGTGTGGTGTACATGCTGCACTGTTTTCTGTACATTGATGTGTTCCGGTCTTTGGCGTTGTATGCTTAATTCGTTTTCGAAGTTCTGAATTGACAAGCTCGAACCTTCACGAGCTCGTGTCCATATTTATCTTCTCTTTTTATTTTATTTTAGTTAAGAGTGTTTTTCTTGTTTTTATGTTGATAGCTGCCGGAAGTTTTGTTTTAAGTTGTATAAGCTGCGCAAAAGTTTTGCCTTTTCCTTTTTCTTTCTGCCACGACGAGTGACACGTAATAATCAACTAGAGGGACTCGTAAAAATCTTAGTACTAAATTATTTTCTCCTTTTCACATGTCCAAGCGTGCATTTTTCGAAATGATTACATATTGAAGCATTTAGAATAGATGTTATTCTTGCTTTCAATGATGCATTTACTTATTTATATGTATATTATCTGAAAGATTATTTTTATTAGTGATCCCCAAGAGCACTTTCAACAGCATTTTGATTTTACGACTGTTTTCATTCATATCTTCTTAAAACAGAAGAGCTTCTGATAAGTTTTGTTTTTTTGTTTTTGTGCATACTCTGCACATGGTGGCCAATTAGCCAGTCATACATCAGCCAAATGGCTGTTAGTCTGTGTGCATGGTCAGTAGGCTCACCTAGATCATTATGTTGATGGCCTCGTTTTTGAGAGGCTGTAGCTTCTTTCGAGGTTGCCAACTACATACCACTTGTAGGAACTAAAAACAGGCTGTTTGCTAACCTGAATTTATTATTCATTATCGTATGTTGGTTTACCAAGATTTTTCGTATAATCTATCTTGAAATGACTATAATATTTGTGCTCATCATCATCATCAGCTTTTTGGTTTCCATTTTGGGGCTTAAGAAATGTACAGAGTTCTCTCATTATTCTGTTTGGTCGTTAGTACATTCGTAATATATTATTGTGTGGGTGTAATAGATACGAGTCTTATTTCGAGAACAAGTACGATAATAATTATCCTCCATTTTTAGTGATTATTATAACTTTGATTACAAAGTCTGCAGAAAGTAAAGGAGTAAGCTGTATGATAGCTTGTTTTAAGTAATTTCAACAAGTTTTGTGCTTTTTATACATTGACCATGCAACACACTTGACCCTAACCAGCAGAACAAAGCACTAAAAATTCCATTTCAAGGAACCTGCTCTTATTTTAATGTTTCCTGATGCAGATGGATCCTAAATATAGGCCTAGTTTAGTGGACAACGATACTAGCAGATCATATGCTCTGCCATTTGCTGGGTCAGACTTGGTCCTAAGCCCTTCACAGTGGAGCAGTCACGTTGTTGGTTTGTCCTTCATCTTGTACTGCTATTATCTTATTTTTCTGTATGCTGATATCTGCTATTGTGTGCTTGAGCTTCTGTAATCAGACACTGTAACGTATATTTCCTTCCACTGCCTTATACTGCTTTTGTCCGCTATATTTTAAATGAATTGTCTTCATTTGTTGAACATGTTCACTTCTATCTAGGAAAAATTAGCTCGTGGATTGACTTGGACTCTGAAGATGAAACACTTCGCCATGATTCTGAGATTACATTGAAGCAAGAAATAGCTTGGGCTTCTCACCTATCTTTGCAGGTAAATCATGGTATTTGGAATATGGTTATGTGGTCTATGAAAAAGATTACCATTCTTATGATAGGTCATCATGATATCCTCTTCTCTCCTGCATAGTCATCATAAGAAAAGCCTTGAGGCTTTTCCATTATTTATCAAGTTGTTCCATGCTTCATTTTCATGCTTGTAAATTGTAATCAGTTAGACTTGTTGCTTAAGCAGCTGTACCCTTTGTTTTGCAGGCTTGTATTCTGCCGACACCTAAGGGATCTTCTTGTGCTAATTATGCGAGATGTTTGAATCAGATTTTACAGAACTTAGGTGGCATGCAGGTACACTTTGAACCATTATCCACATTTACATCGGTTCTTTTTGACATAATTTATAGCATTAGAAAATATTACATGCTTTTGTTTTGATTTCTTTTCCCTCTATTCTTATTATTTACTTCCGCATTAAAGTTGTGGCTTAGGATTCCAATGGTGAAGCCTGAAGATGGCATTGAGGCCGGGAACCCAGAATACATGGTGAGTAGATGCTCTTTAACGCCCTTTTACATGTTCATTTGCAGTGGCTTCCAATTAGGTATTTTTTGCTTTCAGGGCGTGGGTTTGAGGCTCTAAATCACTCATTATACCCTATATGGGCACAATCTGATTTCTTATGACAATTTGCTTCAATTTATGCATTCATTATCATGGTTTAAAAAGACGTTCTTGAGGCGGTGCAAGGCGCCAGGAAAGCGCCTTCGAGGCGCCGCCTCACCTGCAATTCCCTGTACATACGCCTCAGGTGGTCTGAGGCGGCGAGGCGGTCCGAGTCGTGTGCCTCGCTGTTCTGCGGTGAACTAAAACTCATCCAACCAAATGCACGTCCAATTACTCTCCCAAACTTGAAAAAACCGACACCCCATCCTGAGTCGCACCGCCCCGTCGCGTTGTGCCTCCCGGTCCCGCCCGCGCGCCGCTTTGTCGCACCTTCCCGTTGCGGCGGTGCTGCTTGTACGACGGTAGTGATTGTTGGCAGCGACCCTCATTGGTAGCGGTGCCAATTTTGAGAGAGAAATGAAGTGCAGATCTTAGGCGGCGTTTTTTTTAGAGTTTTGACTTTTGAAAGTCAGATATTAAAGAGAAAGGGGAGTTGGGTTTGCGCTCTTTTGTTGTTGGGCTAGCAAGTAAAAGAATTTATTTGGGCCTATCACTAAAAATCCTAGTTAGGCCTTTTTTTGTGTTTTAATGTATTTTTTATTTTGTATATGTTTTTATTGTATTAGTTAGGGCTGACAATTCGTGCGTGTCAGGTCGTTATTGTGTCGACACGATAACGACACAACACGATAAGGCCAAACACGAACACGACCTGTTAAGGATCTGTCCAACACGAACACGACACGAAATATACTGACACGGACACGAATATGACACGATCTTTTTCAGGTTGACACGATAAGGACACGACACGACACGATAAATTCAAATTAAAATTAGAAAATAAATTAATAAAAAAAAATATAATTAAATTAATATTAAATATTTATAAATATTATCGAATTATACGAAAACGGCACGATCTGACACGAACACGAATGCAACACGAAAATTATCGTGTTACACGGATCCGACACGAAATTATCGTGTCCTTATCGTATCGACACGATAAGGACACGAACACGATAAGGTTGAACACTAACCCGTTAATTTCGTGCGTGTTCGTGTCGGGTTCTCGTGTCGTGTCGAAAATTGTCAGCCCTAGTATTAGTTATAATTTTTATAATTTACGCCTCGGTTTTAAGCCTCGGACCCCCTCGAGGCTTACGCCTCGTGAGGCTATTGGAAAACACATCGGTGCTAAAAACGTATATTTAAATTTTGTTCATTATGAACTTTCGTATTCTCCTTATTTTGTTTATGGCAGTAACTTGTTTCAGAAAGTCAAATATATTTTTCATTTAATTAAAACCTTTTTCTACCTTCCTTCATGTATATTTTTGTGGACATTGCTTCAGACTTGATTTCTTAATTGTTTTTATATTGCGGCTATTGCCAAATACACGCTTTACTCTCATGTTGCCCTTTTTCTCGCCTGCAGGGTGAAGGGGATGTTGATTCATGGGGATTGTGGAATTCCTTTCGGCTTCAGTGCGAACATCACAGCCAGCTTTCAGTTGCACTTGATGTTTTGTAAGCTTATAAAGTCTTGTGATTTTTTTTTGGGTCGAAATTAGCCATTATGTTGGTTGTAGCTGACAAGGTTTTTCAATTACGATTTCAGGTCCTCATTACCTTCTGCATCTTCAGTTGCAAGATGGTTTGGAGAGCCTGTTAGGGCTGCCATAATTAATACAAATGTAAATTGGATCTCAGTAGTACATTTATAGCTTTATTGCATGCAGGTTGTCATAGTTTTTTTTGGCCACTTTTAGTGCTATAAGAGCTCAGTAAATTGAAAGATATTGAAAAGCAAGTTCATTGAAAAATGAAAAAAGATGTAGAGAGTCATTTCCTTGTGATAACATAAGTAATATAATCAAACGAGCTGCCAATATCTGTTGCGCTTGTGCATCCTTTTCTTTCTTATGTTTTCAACTTATTGATGGCCAAGGGTCAAAATTCAACAGTAGTCAGAAATTTTCTGTTCCATGAGGGAAATGCCTTTACTTTTGTGTCAACTTAAATTATCTGCTGGCATATCCTAAAGCAAACATAAAAAGACCCTGAAAGCAATCACACACCCTAGATCTGTCTTTTATATATCATTATTTCTTGGAGCACTATAAAGCCAGGCTGGAGTAGTTTTTGGGCACTAGTAATATACTCTTTGCTATAATATTGAAAAAATGATTGTGAAGTACTTACTATGATATTTTGGCGTGGTACAAGCCTCAAAAGAGCATTATCATTATTATCTAGAACTGTTCTATTTTCCTGTTTCCTGCAGTTATAGTATTTGCATTAGTTTTTACTAGTTCACCACCATTGAAGACTACATATTCTACTATACTTTTTAATATGATTTGCCGGTTTGCTGGTGTTATTTTTCTCATGAGCTGAACTGCTGTCTTGGCAGTCTTTTCTAACCAATGCAAAGGGATATCCTTGTCTATCAAAGCGTCACCAGAGATTAATAACTGCATTTTTCGATCACTCAGTTCAGGTACTGATATGGTTATTGCATCCTAATTTTTATGCTTCTAGGGTTTCGACTTGTTCCGGTGCACATTGAGCTTGAAAAGTCCTCTTATTGTGGCGCATGGTTTTGGTTATATGAAGTATTTTGGATTCTCAATGTTTTAATGTCTGCCAGCTGATTTGCTATCTTGAGAGGTTGATTATATCAAATTCCTCCTGTTCAGACTGGTCCCTCTTAAAGTGTCATTATCTGTTCTAGTTTCCTCTAGCCTAAGAAAACACGGGTATTTTAATAGTATGATTCTCTGCAGCAGATATTTATGTAATTGTAGATGAGTGTTTCAAATTTTAGTTGTGTATATATAATATATTAAGTTCTTGAGTTAAAACGATGAATCCATGAAGCTTTTGTTTCCTGTGCATACTTTATAGGTAGTGATTTCTGGCAGACCGGTACACAAGGTACATGTGGGTACTTTTGAATCAAATGTTGATAACCAAACTGAGGGTGAGTAACAAGTTCTGAGCTAAGTTACATCTTACAGCTTCCATTGATTATCTAGAAAAAAGTATGTCGGGTGATTGGGCTGTTATAAGCCTGATACTAGTTATACCCATAAAGTTGTCCTGTTGTTTAAGATGTTTTCAATTTCTGGCTTTTTAATTTGTTTCATTTGCATTTAATTGTTTAAGTATATTATTCTCTAGTTGGAGGTTGGAGACACCCCTTAAAGGCATACTTAGATTACGTTGCTTTCCTTTATCAAAAAATGGATCCTCTTCCCGAACAAGAGCGATTTGAGGTAGAACACCCTTGCTTTGTTGTACTTTCAGATGGTGTTATGCTATAATTATGATCTTCTATTATGTTTGAATTCCTTAATGTGGCACTGCAGCTCGGATATAGAGATTATCTACAATCACCCTTACAGGTGAGCTGCTATATCAACACAATTCTCTCTTCCTTGGGATATTTTCTTTGATTCTTGTAGTTTGAGTATCTCTGATCACCTAAAATAATTTTTTCACTATCTTTGCAGCCTCTCATGGATAATTTGGAGGCGCAGACATATGAAATATTTGAAAAAGACACTGTTAAATATAGCCAGGTATCATAGTGATTTATGAATAAATTCAACAACAGTAATATGTTGATAGCATTGCTCTAATGTGCCAATTTCCTATCCCCAAAAAAGCAGTCTCATTTACCAGAATGTTTGTAAATAGTCAGAGAAGCATAATGCTCTTCCTGTTATATCATCATGCATATGTGCATGGTATTTTTGTTTGCATCTTTTGACAGAATGGCCATGTCCAACTAAACATCACTTTGATTCATCCGAGCATCGATTCTCTTTTCTTTTCTTGTGGTAACATGGTTGGCACCTAGCATAAATTTGGAACCTCTGTATAGTCCATTGTCACTGTTTAATTAAGATGATAGTTTCAAACATAGTGTCTCATGGTCTTTATGGCATCTTAATTGGTGTTAGTATCTATTGTATCATGGCAGTATCAAAGAGCAGTTGCTAAAGCATTGGTTGACCGGGTTCCTGACGAAGATGCTTCTAGAGTGACTACCGTAAGCTCTATTTCTTTGTGTTAGGAATTATTCCGTGAAGGTTGATAAGAATTAGAAGATAATATTTTCTATGAATTTTTATCAGACTAGCAAAGACAAATGAAGCCTGTATAAATTGCTACTTATGCCCTTAGATTATTGCGAGTGCAGCACGAGATGGGAAATTCTAATTCTATGAACCTTGCAACGATATTTTCTTTCTTCTTCTCTTAGGTGTTGATGGTTGTTGGTGCTGGTCGAGGGCCTCTTGTCCGAGCATCACTGCAGGTCTTTTCCTGTTCCTTCCACAAGATAATTCACAAACTGGAAGAGGTTGATTTTATAATGCTGAAATCTTACTGGTGATGCATTTTTTTTCCTCATCTTGTTTGACAGGCAGCTGAAGAAACAGAGCGAAAATTGAAAATATATGCTGTGGAAAAGAATCCAAATGCAGTAGTAACACTTCATGTGAGTTGTACTTTTTTTCCTTGTCCATCTACTATTACATTGTTGTATAATTATATAATTATATAATCTGATGGTCCTTTGTAAATAAATGTTTTTGCTGGTTGTAACACGCCACTACAGATATTTGTACCTTATTTGTATGAGACTTGTTCATTCTGAATATAATTTTCACTTATGCTCTTAAAATTGCCAAAGATATTTGTCACAGCAATAAGTTAAAGATGGTTAATCGATTGAGGATTCCAGCTACTATGATTTGCCTCTTAATTGCAGTTGTTATGTGAACCCAACAGTTCGCTTTACAGTTAATGTGTAGCGAGTGACATTATATATAGAAAAAAGGAAGCTACAATTTTTGCTTGCTGATAGTAATATCTTGTAAAAGCAAATGTTAAATTATTTGTTTGATGCATCTGGAAGATTGTTAGAGATGTTAGATATAATATGGCTACAAGTATTCACAATGGTGATATGGAATGAGAGAAAATGCATGTCTAGTTCGATGTGAAATTTCAGTTTCAATGAGTTTTGCTTCATCCAATGAACATTTAAATTCTGAAGGATTTTCAATAAGGTAGGTTACTTGTATGTATGTCATTGATGTCCAAGTTATTGAATCAAATAGAATCCTTATGTACTTGAAACAGAGTTTGGTCAAGCTAGAGGGTTGGGAACAAACTGTTACCATTATATCCAGCGACATGCGTGATTGGGATGCACCTGAGAAAGCTGACATATTGGTATTGTTCTTATTGTGATCTAAAAGTTAATGAAGGCTCTGCTTAATTATATTCTTCTACATTACATCTAATATTCTTCAATTTCTGACCTACTAGGTCAGTGAGTTGCTAGGATCTTTTGGTGATAATGAGCTCTCACCTGAGTGTCTTGATGGAGCCCAGAGGTTTTTGAAGGAAGATGGAATTTCAATCCCATCATCGTAGGTTTTTTAATGCTTTTCCTCCCACCTCTTTTTGAATGATTTGGCTGTTCCACAAAGTGCACTTGAACTAGGCGCATATGATGTTTGATCTATTTTCTTTATTACTTGGTAGTGTTTTAAAAGGCCTTTTACAATAGCCTGTATGGTGTTTATTCTATGTTAAAGTAAAAATAACTTAATATTGTATCAAATCAAGGTTGACTGATCTCACGAGATCTATATGTTTGAAAGAGCTGGTGCATGTTACACTTGTCATTACTTGTTAGGCTTTTCTTGGCCTCCTTAAACAAGATTTTTCTCTGCCTTTATTGTTGAACCACATATGCTGATGGAGTATAATTTGATTAAGGGTGGTATACCTAGCCCCCTTGTGTTATACCAAATTGCTTATTTTTCTGTGGTTTTGACAGGTATACAAGTTTCATTCAACCTGTGACTGCATGTAAACTTTACAATGATGTAAAACCCCTTCCATCGCGTAACTCCATGTTTCGTTATTTAGCTATATAGTTTCTGACACTTTCCTGGATTTTCATTTGCTTGCTTGTTTTATATTGGCAATGGTACAGATCAAATCACATAAAGATCTTGTGCACTTTGAAACTGCTTACGTGGTCAAGCTGCACCGTGTGGCCAGGCTTGCAAATACCCAACCTGTTAGTTTCTTCATCTGGTTTCATATGGTTGTTTGTTCAGTTGTAATTTATTTACCTAGAGTGGATCTAGTGGCTCACATCTTCATTTGCTCAAATAGGTATTCACATTCACCCATCCAGAACACTCAGATAAGGCAAGCAATCAGCGTTACAAAAGTTACAGTTTGATATTCCGGAAGACACTGGTGCAACCTTGATTCATGGTATGTCGTCCTCTGTTTTTTGGGGAGGGGTGGGGTTTGGTGCAGTACTGGACGTGTATTGACCTACTTTATTTCTATGCTCTTGTTTCTTTACAGGATTTGCAGGTTATTTCGATGCAACACTTTACAAAGATGTACATCTTGGTATTGAACCGTCAACAGCTACCCCAAACATGTTTAGCTGGTATGGCAATCCTTGAATGCTTATTAAGCTTGTTAATAGCAAATTCATGTCTTCAGTCATCAGTAACATATATGATCTGTTCGGAGGCAAACATTAAAAGAGAGAGACTGCTTATTTTATCGAGCTACTCTTAATTTCTCTTTGTATAATCTCGAAACTTAATTCTGTTAACTTTCTTACATGTAATCAGGTTCCCGATATTTTTTCCACTAAGGGCACCAGTGTACGTTAAACCCGGTGCTCCTTTAGAAGTTCATTTCTGGCGCTGTTGTGGTTCTACCAAGGTATTGAACTCTACTCTCTGTAGCTGCTTGAACATCAGCTCCATTCCATGTTTTGTTCATTTCGACCCAGTACTCGTTGATTTCAAAGTAGCATAATAGTTTGTTAAAACTATACCAGGTGTGGTACGAGTGGTCTGTGACTTCTCCATCAGCTTCACCGTTGCACAACACAAATGGTCGCTCGTACTGGGTCGGGCTGTAGGTTCTTTTATGAAATTTTGGGCGTTATGTTCGTTCGAGATAGCTTCGATTCAATTGCAAGATGCCGAATGGCGAGGTTGTATATTAGTTGAGAGCTGGCTAGAGGTATAGATGCCTTACTTGGGAAATTTATTAACTTTGTTCATCTTGTTCTGGTTATCGGGCATTTACCATTCATACAAAACAGTATGAATGCGTTGGGAATTGTTTTGGATTTTATGTATGTGATAATACTTGTGCTATCTTTTATATATTTTATTTATTTATTATACATCATTACTTGTCCCAAATCTTGTTGCATATAGCTTGGAGACCATGCTACTATTTATGCCTGTTTACATTTTATATTATTTGCTTTTTTTGGTAGATCTGTGAACTGTGAAGAGTGTAGAAGGTCAAATAAAATCTAGGCAGAGAGAAATTTTCTTTTATGTGGTGTTTGGGTTATTGCACTAGATCAGTCTTTACTATGAGATCAGAAGAAAAAAGGAATGTAGATATGATTTTTTTGGGTTTCGTATTATACATTATGCGGAAATATTGTAGTGCCTACATGAGATGGAACTAAAAGAGACTGGAGCATAGATTCAACCCAAACAAACTAACACATTTTCATTTTCAAAACCTTTAAATTTTCTCATTTCTACATACCAACCAAATGTAATTACAATACGCGAAATCCAACAAATATTAAGAACAAATCCCACTAGAAATGGGGCCAAAATATTCCCCTTGATTGATAGCACTCGAATATCTCTAGTTTTTGTACCAAATATTTGTCGAGTATCACGAAGCAATTTTTCTTATTATCGAAAAATCTTTGTTTTTTTCATTTTCGACTCAAATTAGCTATACGCTTTTTCATCCGATTCCATTAAAATGATTAAAAAAAAGTGTAGGCACAATAAGTAAAGAGGAAAAATAGAGTAAAAATAAATATTTCACAAGTCTACGTGAACTGAAACGAAAAACTAAATATGTTAAAAAAGAAAAAGAAAAACATCTAATTATTATCTGGTCATTGGGGCCCATCCCAGATTCCCAGCACGGGTTTATTAATACCCTTCACAGTCTTTATTTATCTTGGCTGCTCGGCATCGCGAACCCTAACCTTTCCCTTTTTCCTACCCATTATCGGATTGCACTTCCTCTATAAATAACCTTCCAATCAATACGCGTCTCGAACTCGAAGAATTCACATATCGATTCAATCGAAATTTACCCTAGAATCTGGGACTGGATTAAGGCTCGCGATCGTTGTAATTTGAATTATGTATAACGGAATAGGGTTGCAGACCCCTCGGGGATCCGGAACCAACGGCTACATCCAGTCGAACAAGTTCTTCGTGCGGCCCAAGTCCAACAAGGTCATCACCGACTCCAGCAAGGGCTTCGAATCAGATCAAGGTACCGCCGGGGTGACCCGGAAAGCCAACAAGGATATCTTGGAGCACGATCGGAAACGTCAGATTGAGCTCAAGCTGGTTGTTTTGGAGGATAAGCTGATCGATCAGGGTTATACAGATGCCGAGATCGCTGAGAAGCTCGATGAGGCGAGGAAGTCTCTTGAATCTAAGGATAATGATGATGCTGATGGAGGAAATAAGTCTCGTTTATCGGACAAGTACGTATTTTCTATTGTTAGCGTGTGTGTGTGTGAAAATTCAAAATTGATTCCAGCTGTTCCTTTTGCTTTATGATCGAGCTTAATCATGGTTATTGTTCTAGTTGTAGTGTTTACATTCTTGCCATGGTTTCTCTCTCATGTTGGTTTATTTTCCAGATGCCGATTGACTATAACTTTTTGTAGTTACTGGGAATATAGTTTGTTTTAATGCTATTCCAGCCCTTGATTGTAATTTGTCAAATTGCAGTATTTGATTACTTATTAGTGCTGTTTTAATTGGAATCGATGAAGTGGTCTTTTGTTTGTGTACATGTGAGAGACTAAATATCTCATTCTTTGTGGATAATCAGGGTTTCGGTGACGCAGACTCATCAAATAGCTGCGTTGAAGGAGAGGCAGATGGAAAACCTCAAGGCAGCACTTGGAATAGAATCTGAAGCTGAGAAAGAGAAGAAGCGCATTGAAGCTGAGGCACTGAGTTTCAAGGAGATTCTTGATGAGGGTGAAATAGTGGATACTGATACTGATCATAGGGAAGCAACTCAAAAAGTTGTGAAGAAAAATGAATCTGGTAGGAATAGAAAAAAGCGGGCTAAGGATTCTGATAGTAGTGAGGATTCTGATATTGATGTCAGGAAGAGAAAGGGAAAATCATCTAAGAAGCAGAAAAGAGTTTCGAAGCGTGATAGTAGTTCATCTGGTTCAGAATCACAGTCTGAATCCGATGCTGATTCAGGTTCGGAGTCTGATCATGATAAGAAAAAAATGAGAGCTCGTGGACGCCATGATTCTGATTCTGATGATGGCCAAGGCTCCCCGGAGAGGGGCAAGCCAAAGCCAAAGAAGACTTCAAAAAACAAGCACCATGGTTCTGATGACGAGTACAGCTCACCTGGGAGTCCTCAGAGGAGAAAGCAAAATGAAAAGAAGTCTTCAAAGAGCAAACGGTATGATTCAGATGATTGCTACAGTTCTGACGAGAGACCTGACAGGAGAAAGCAAGAGCTAAAGAAGCAGTCGAAGAGCATTCCACTGTCAAAGAGCAAGCAGCATGATTATGATGATGAGAACATATCCCACAAGAGTACTGAGAGGAGAAAGCTAGAGCAAAACAAGCCGCCAAAGAGCATGCTGCTGTCAAAGAGCAAGCGACAAGAGGATGATGAGTACAGTCCTAGTGAAAGCACTGAGAGGAGAAAGCAAGAGCAAAATAAGTCTTCAAAGAGCAGGCGACATAATTCAGATGATGACTACAGCTCCGGCAAGCCTGAGAGGAAAAAGCAAGAGCTACAGAAGCCGTCAAAGAGCAAGCGGTATGATTCGGATGATGACTCAGATGATGACTATGACTCGGGTGAGATCCCTGATGTGAGAAAGCAAGAGCTAAAGAAGCCATCAAATAGCAAGCAACATGTTTCTGATGACGAGTACAGTCCTAAGAGGGGAAAGCAGGATGATGACCGTATAGACTATCATAAGGGAGCTCAGAAGAATGGAGAGGCTAACTCAGATGATGAATACAGTCCTCATGAAGGCTTCAAGAGTAGGAGTCAGAGGGGTTATGAGCAGAGCAGGCGACATGGTGATTCTGATGATAAATTAGAGAAAGTTGGGAGAAGCCGAACTGGGAAGGTGAATCAACAACCTGATAGTCCAAAGGATCGTCTTTATGATAATAGTAGGAAATCCAGGAGCGACATTCAAGATAAATTTGGTGATAGGTATGTTCAAGGAAGCGACAATGACAGACAAGTTAAAATTAGTGACAGGTATGGTCAAGAAAGTGATGGTGATTCTGATGAAGCACCAAAAAGGGGAAGGGAACGACGTGATAGGGATAGGGATGATTTGAGTTTTGGTCGTGGTGGACAAGATAGAAACAGTACGAGGGATGATAAATATAAGACTGGTGATGCCATTGAAAGAAGTAGAGGTAACGATAGAAATCAAGATAGAGTTGAAGAAGCCAAGCCATTAATGAAGAAGAAAATCGGCCATGGTGATGATTCAGGTTCCAGAGGCAGAGAGAAGGATCTTGGACGTGATGTGGGTGATAGACAGAACAATATTGATGATGGGTTGAATGCATTTAGGAAATTGGAGCAACTATATGAATCAAAGGGAGATGGTTCTGGAGATAGAAATGAGGGTGTCATTCGCAGTAGGAATGAGACCCGATATGAGAATAGGAGAGATAGTGGGGACAATGAAGGTTACCGACGGAGCAGAAGAGAAAGTGATGAAGATCGCCATGGAAGAAAACATGAAAGAGAAAGAGGGGATGCTGAAGATCGCCATGTAAGAAGGCATGAAAGAGAGAGAGGGGATGATAAAGATCGCCACAGAAGAAAGCATGAAAGAGAGAGAGGGGATGATGAAGATGGTGATGTTAGAAAGCAGGAAAGCCATGGAGATAGAGAGCCATACAAGAGAGATCGTGAGCATAAGCCAGAAGAGGACAGAAGTAATAAAGATGAGAGAGGTGGGGAACACATCTCGAAGAGGGGTAGGTATGACGAGGGACGTTCTAGCGGAATGAGATACCCTGGGGACGACAGGAGTGATGATAGGCGGTCTAGGCGACGGTGATAAAAAAGGGGGTTGCTGCTTTCTTGAAGTTTGCAGATCGTAAGTTGGCTTGCATTCAGTAAATAGTTCTCTTTCATGCAAACTTGATTGCCTGATGATTTTGTCTGACTTTTGCAGCGTGATATGCCTCTTACATGTTAGCTGTGGTTGCTTCTCTTGAGGACAATTTTACTCTTATCATGATGGCAGAAGACTTTGCCTTTTTGATGCTATATATATTATTTGCAGCGACTTGTAATGGGTTCTTTCCTTTTTATTTATTTTATGGTTTGTATTGTATGTTTTGGTATGAAATTGCTAGTAATGCATTCAGCGAATATGAATTCTCAGGTTTGACAATGATTGTGTCAATCGATTCACTTTTGATTTGTTCGTCTGTTGTCTACATGTGACTGATAGTTTTTCCTTCTTAGCCAAAAAAATATCTTAAGCTTAAGTCGTGTTGCTATTTTATTTCTTCTAATTCTTCTTCTTCTTTTGCTTTTGCCTGTCCTTGAAAACGAATTTGATATTTTTTTTTCTTCTACCACGAAGTTATATTTAGGCCTCATCCTATTATCGATTACTCAGAAAAAAGAGATATTTTGGTGTGTTTGTGTATATGTGTATGTGTGTGTGAGAGAGTGAGGAATTCATAAACAATGGCGTTATCTGCTAAAGTTGATTATATTAGTGAAGGTGGGGTTTGCGTTGGTGGGAATTCCTCAGTCGTGCACGAGTTGTTGTAGAAGCAATGGCACCAGTTGATTCCACTAGGGCTTGCATCATTCTATACCCAAACATAATTTACTTTAATATTCTAATTCTGCAATCTCAAAGTAGTATACAAATCCTACTTACATGTTTCCTGAACTCTCAACAGTTGATGGTGGCAGCATACCAAATGGCTGGCTGTATATTTGCAACAAAACTACTAATGTTTATGCAACCATGTGAAATTTCTAGTTACATTTTGACTCGTAATCAAAATTTATCTTAATGGAATTTTAGAATTCTTTCAATAACTCCCTCAACTACCATATAGACTTGAAACAATTCTTTGCTATTGCTAACAACTCTACAATTGGAAGTTTCTTTTAGTTACAAAATAATAAAAGATTAGTTTCAAGAGGCCAAAATACCAAAATCTGAAATTTATAATATAAATGTCATTGCTTTTGCAGAAAAATATCAAATTGACTTATAATGAATAATATATATATATATATATAGTTTTTTTTTCATATAAAATATAAATATCGCAATCATCGAATATATATATATATATATGTCAACAGATGAGTAGAGAGAGTAGTAGTAGAGAGTTGTATCTCGGCTTTTTTTAAGTGGCAGAGCCCGGCCAAAATATAGGAGGGCAAAATATATAGCATAATTTTAATAATTTTTATAAAATTATATAATCAAATTAAATACTTATTATAATTTTCTACGATATCTTATATATATACCTTGAATATTCAACATATCACCTGTGAAGATTGAAGAAGCTTGATAGAGAAAATGAAGACTAATAGTTGATATTGTATATGAAAAATTCTTTTAGAGAAAGATTTGAAATATCAAAAGTAGATATTAATCATATATGAAAATATGGAATAGATTAGTAGATATCAATTACTATATTTCATCTTTCTTTCTACAGTAATGAAACAAGAGTACAAATAATGCTCCTTAATTATTCAATCTTGATTTTATTTTATCGTTGTCTCTATTTTTAAAAAAAATGGTGGATAAAAAGTTGAGTATTTTTATAATTTAATACATAAACATGGATATATAAAGGAATCAAAAAAGAAAATGAGGTGGGGCAATTGATAATGTGACTCCGCCACTGTTTTTTCTCCTTTTTTGTTGAGAGGTAGGTCAAAATATTTAGATAAAGGATATATTGTGTATTTTATTTATGATCTTAATATTTTCACATATCTACAATATTCTTATTTATTTTAAATTATAAATAATATATATATATATATATATATATATATATATATATATATATGTGTGTGTGTGTGTGTGTGTGTGTGTGTGTGCATGTGTGTGTGATTTTATTTATTCTAATATAAGATAAAGTGATGGAAATCTTAATTTACTCTTATTTTCGAGAATCTATTTTGAATGTTTAATTCATTATACATTGATTATATTCCTAATATGCTCTCATATAATTAATTGCAAAACATATGGATTTTCTCGTGTTTACCTGCGAATTTATGAGACAACTGATCAATTGGAGACTCCAGCTTTGATCTTCTGGACTGTTTCCCGGATGTTATTCTTCAATACTGAGTGAGAGCAATCTATGGAGAACACTACAAAATTTTATCCCCTATGATATATCTTGTGATTTTTGAAAATCACACTAATGACATATGATATTCTGATTTTCTCCTACTTTGTATTTATAGTGCTTTTCTTAGAATCCTAAAGAGATAGGATCTTGACACATCTAATAAATATAATAATTATCTTAAATCTTCAATCCCTTAAAATAATTCTTATCTAGAATAATTATCTCTTGATATCTAATAATATCAGATAATATCTATTTAGATATAGATGTATTAAAATAATACGTAGATCAGAACAGAATTCCAATGGAATTCATATAGGGGTGGATGAAATTTAAGGCAGCAATAAGCCTTGATAGGTCAGTCCAGAGATTAAATACAAGGAATAAAAATGAGCCTAAAATGAATTAATTATCTTATGTTCAGTTCAGAACATAAATCAATTCATAAATATTTATTCATTCAACAAGAGAATAAATGTTTGATTTACCCACTTATTACCGAAGTTGAATCGGGCTTGTATTTAAATTTACCAATTCTCGTATTTAAGATATCGCACGTCCATTAATTATTTATAGCATACTGACTGTTTAAAATAATTAATCTTTTCAATTCCTTAAGTAGTACTACTCAATCTTATTAGTATATACTTGAGTAAACTCAACATGTAGGGTTTAGTACAATAAACATTTTGAGCTCCTTAATGGGACGTCATCATCCTAAACGGATACGGTGACTCGATATAGGTAACTAGCATGATATACAAGCACTGCCATCACCCAAGATGCGAAGAATCTTGGATTATCTCATATAACCCTCACTCATAACAAGTTAAAGTGATAATCATTAACTCATACTCACCTATCTTAACGAGGTTTAGATCAATGTAAAGTTATCGAGATCTAAATTCTTCATGACGGTCAGATAGAAGAACTCATCTCACTGTGATCTATCAATACGTCAAGACATACCAACATAGACAAGCAACAAAGTCAAGTTACTTTTTATCTATACTGCAACCTATATCGACAACTCGTCCTCAAGTTGTCTCAACTGTTATATCTCATTTTTATATCTCAACTAGCTTAACCAATCATACAGACTTCAATGATCTTCTACATACTATATGATCTAACTTTTTTATGAGATAATATGACAACATATACAATCAAGTGAACAATCAGATATGAGATTGTAATCGTGGTAATAGGACTAATTGTATACAAGGTCAACTATTCTGCTTGCAGTATACAAATCTAACATAAAGATCTCTCTATATCTAGAATTCCTTCATTATGATAAATTCATCTGTTTTTTAGTTATGTATGTTACTCTCTTCATACACCAAAAGCTTGCATTTAATTCTTTTTTGGTCCGTCGTCTAAAAGCTTGTATTTTTCATTTTTAGAAATATCAACTACTATCAATATATTCACTTATTTTACAAAATAAATCACACATGGCCTACCATTTACTCCCACTATCAATTAATATATTCATTTATTATCTTTATTCACTTAACACTAATTATAATTTATTAAAACTCATATCATCAAAAGCAATGCAAACTTTTGATGGAAGGAAAAAGTATGAAATTGATAAATCATAACTTGTGCATTCATCGTACGTATTATTTAGATATGTATATGAAAAAATGACTAATATTAATTTATGAAACTAAACAATGATCTTTGAAATGTGTCATATACAGATTTTAGCAACGTTCATGACCTCATCATCAACTGCATATTCTGCAAGTTTACATTTACATTGCATACCTAAAATATCTTCCAAATTTGGATCCAAATATTTACTTGGGATCCAAAATGGAAGCTATATACCAACACGTGTAGAATAGATAAGATGGTTATAGGCTTTGTATTATTTCAGTTTTATCTGAAGATATTTATGTATAATTTTGACATGATAACATAGTATACATCATTAGGTGCACTGATAAAACAAAATAAGATATAAATGTGACAAATTATAAAGAAACTAACCCGGCACTTATTTAATAACTCACTCAATTAGCTAGTCAATTAAACATGTACAACACCAAATATTTTTAATATACTCAATTTGGTCACAATATTTCCAATTTCTGTAATTTAACGAGCACTTCTTTTACCCAATAATACAGTTACTAGTCGTGTGTTCTGAAAATCGATCCTAAAAGGCCGTTGTGAAATTCAAATCTAGAGTCTTTTGTTGAATAATTTTGTCAGGGTATGAAGGTTTAAAAGAAGGCTTGGTGATCTATTAATTATATAATCAATTACACATTGGAGACACCATATTGATCATCAAACCTATGTGGCATCTCCACAAAATTTTATTCTTATTTTTCAAAATTCTTCATTATGTACTTTCTCAATGTATAAATGGATTGTAAAAATAAGGTAGGTAATCAATATTAATGGATATTAATTGCTCATAATATACATTACATGCAATAAGTAAAATTGAGATTAAAGAAATATTGGATTAACTAATATTGCATATAATACATTACAAATGCCAAAAAGAAATTATTCAAATTAAGTTGGGCCTAATTAACTTGATATCTATAATACAATAGTTTTCATATATTGAATTAATGTACATATATCATTAACCTATATAGAAACACTACGATGGAAATGACCATATTTGTTTTGCTATGATAATTTTTATATTTGTCACCAAATAATTCATTTTTATCTCAATTATTATGAGAAAGTCTTAAAATTATTAAATATTACATGAATTTTTGTATTTTTATATACTTCATGAAATATGGTGAATGCATAATGACCGGCGAGTCGGAACATGTACGAATATAACCACGCGAGTATAATATTTGGTCTTCTTAAATATTTACTACTTAGTAACAATCACTTATTTTCTTAATTATAAATTTGTTAGTTGCAATTATATATATTAGATCTTATTTTGGATGCATATATTTTCTAATATATTAATTCATTGATATCTCTCAATATTCTTATTATATTTCATAAATGTATATTGTCTAATTCTATATCATACATTTTATTAGTTTATATAGTGCAACATTTATGAAAATATGTGATTTATATTAAGTATGCATACATGCAGCATAAAAATATATTTAATAGGTTGAACTAAAAAATAAAGTGCCTATAAGTAAATTAATATATTTCAATTTATCTTGTATATATCTGAAAGAATGAATAGTGTAGTATGTCGAATAGATTATGATTCATAGATTATATATGTGTTAGATCATATTAAACCCAAATATCCAAAACAACAAATTAGGCAAATAATTTTATTTATATATTATATGTGTCGACAAGAAGCTGTGACAAACAATTGTATTTTGTTCATATCTATCAATTCTATATTTCATTACACATTGCAAGCACCATATTGATCATTGATCCTGTGTGGAATTTTAAAGATTTTTTATTCTTAATTTCTAAATTATTCATTTTATTCATTGGAGAAATATATGAAAGCATTTATATTAATTATATTGAGATAAATGCATTTAATTATCCATAATCATATTGCGTTGATTATATCAACTAGATACGGTTACCTTAATTCATATAGAAAAGAATGAATTTGATCCGTATTTAAAACCAATTGATTATAGAAAACTTTAATGAAATGAAGCAATTGATGATTTAAAACCCGAAATAACAATATTTGCTAATTCTTTTATACCATAATGCAAATTTAGTTTGGCAATAATTAAGAGTTTCATACGTGTTTAGAGTATAGGAGAGCGAGATTAGGGCACCTAATATAGTATCCAGTGGAAGTAAGATATCAAAATTCAATTCGGGTATAGTGTGCTTTTTTAAATGAATGTAAATTCTTTTGAAAATTACTTTTTGTGTAATGTGCTACCTTGTGAAATAT
Organism: Salvia rosmarinus; assembly: GCA_036937905.1. Classification (NCBI taxonomy): domain Eukaryota; kingdom Viridiplantae; phylum Streptophyta; class Magnoliopsida; order Lamiales; family Lamiaceae; genus Salvia; species Salvia rosmarinus. Next base: position 10,698,350 of record CM072822.1, read on the forward strand.
TTGTGGAATTAATGTGCAATTTACATTTTGGCCAAATTGTTTGTGGCATCTCATTACATTTTTGTGATTCAAAGTTCAAGGAAGTGTTTGGCTAAGTTTATATTAGATATCTTAAATGCATTAATATTTTATAAAATGATTTAAGAGCTTATCAAATCTAATTTCTTACAAGTTTATAAATTATCCAAGTGTTTAGATAATCAAGCTTATATGTTTTTTAAAATCATCTACAATAATGAAATGTTTGACATTATAATCTCTTATTATTTTGTAACGACCAAAAAGAATATTATTCTTTTCGCAAATTTCTTCAATTTATGTATGTACATTCTTTTACGCAATATGTATCTCTTTTTGAAAAAGTACAAACCGAATTTTACATGGAGAAACTATTCATACAATTAAAACATGACAATTTATTACCTCTGCTGACTAATCAAGCATTATGTAATGACATGCATGGAATCCCAGCAAATCGGAGGATCTGAGGCACCATAATTCCGTCAACAGTATATGAGCGAGAGAGAGATAATTATGAATTGAAAATTAGAGATAATGGTAATAATTTATATTTGATTATTTAAATATCACAAAAACGCTTATACATTCATATGTACCGTATGGATGGACAAAATTATCATTTGTTGTTAAGAAAAATGTCATTTACATTAAAGAAAAATATCATTTTTATCTTATAATTTAGAAAATATCATTTACATTGAAGGAAAGTATCATTTACACTGAAGAAAAGTATCAAAGTCCGTATGTGAAGACATGACCACCTCTTTAAATATTTAAAAATCTAAGTGAATTTATTCGGATTTGAGATTGGTACAAGTATATAATTCTAGATAGGTCCGTACATTTATTGACATACCTACGTGGAATCTTCTATATTGCTTAATATTTTATTTATTTTATTTATTTATTATTGGACATTTATTTTACAATGTTAGGGTCTTTATTGAGACTACTAACTAATTGTTGTAACAATTTATATTTATAAATTTAACATGTTTGTGTAATTAGCGGTTATTATCATATAGATTTTACCACGATTTTAAATTAAAGTTAAATTAAATATGACTTGACATCTCAAAAATTTACCATAGACAAAACGGTCTGTGATATAAACGACATCGTAGAAAGATGATATCAATTGTTTTAATCCAAACTAGAACCAGATGATAAAACAAATGAGATGACTTGATTTTTGTAATGAGATTTGACGCCATGAATCCTAGAAATCAAAAAAATCTGATTTATTTTGATGGAGCGACGATGTTTTATGTCATTTCTCTACGATGTCGTTTATATCACTAACCGTTTAGTCTATAGTAAATTTTTAAGATATCAAGTTAGATCTAATTTGACATTAATTTGAAATCATGGTAAAAACACTAAAATCATTAAGTTTATGTATTTTGTGATAATTTTTAAAGTTCGTATGAAAAACCAAAATTGGCTCAAAGTTTGTATATTTACGCATCAATAACCAGTTTTAAATTGGGTTTGAGACAAGTAAGAGCATATACATTCTAAACACGTATGACCATTGATCTACATTTCTACATGTTTTTTTCTTCTTCTATTTTTAAATCTTTTGTTATTCATATATGTTTTATTAATGTTTATTTTGTAATGCTCGATTCTTTTTTAGACAAATAAATTATAATGATATATCTTTATAAATTTAAACAAGTTAGAGTAATTAATCGGGTTTAAAACGGGTAGGGTATATATATTCTAGACGGGTCGGGGTGATTGAACCTTGGCCACAAAATTTTAGTTTATCTTCGTATTTTGTCGTGATCGATGATTGTAGGTGTTGAACTCTAACCTCATCATTTCATTTCATCATCATACTCTATCGCGATTAACAACTGAGAGATGAGTGAACTCTAGCAAAATATAAAGTTGTTCTACAAATTTTTACTTATAAACATCAAGATTAATTGATTTTTCGTGGAAACTCGACAATATATATATAAATTATATATCAGATCCAAAATCGTCACTCTAATACTATTTGCTTTAGTAATGGAGCTAAATATTTTAAAGATTGTCATTACAACATAAAGTGATATCCCGTCGAAATTCGACGGGTTACACACTAGTTTGATTTAATGGGTTTGAATTTGTCAACGTATTTTACTAGGTTCTCTTTTATGTCTTTTATTTTTCAATGAGTTTTATAGTGAAGTTTCATCTGGTTTTCACAATTTGGGCTCAATCAAATAATATAAAATTTAACTAACAACAATAATTTCTTTAAAACGGATTTAATGATGTTAAGTACTCCCTCTGACCACCTAAAGCTTACATTGCTTTTGGCGGTACGGATTTAATAAATTGTAATGAGTGTAAAGTGAGTAGAGATAATAAATAGAAATTCCCTAGATAGAGAAAGTAAAAAGGTGGACCATGTGTGATTTTTTTTGTAAATAAATGATAGATTGATGGTAGTTGATGTTTTCAAAAATGAAAAATACAAGTTTTTGGTGGATATCTCAAAAAAGAATTAAATATAAGTTTTTGGTGGACAAAATTTATATAACCCTTTTGACCCACCATAATCCCATATTAGATATTGTTGGGCTATTAGATTAGATCTGTCGCGGCAAAGCAGGAAAGACACTCACCGTACATATATTAATTATATAGAAAGCATTAAAATTAATTAAAGGCGAAGCAAAAGCAACGTAATGGTACTATTACTGTACAACACGAGAACAATACAATCACATGAAATGATTATTACATGGGACACTCCGATCCGACGTAGAAACATCCAAATTTAAACTATACAGTATATACATAAGAGGAAACATTAGACATGCAAAACCAAAATCTATTCACCATCAGAATATGTATGTATGTATGTTGGAGCTAGCTAGCTAGTAGCTACTTGAGGTAAGACCAACAAAGCCCCAGATCTACGCCAAGGTCCTCCTCAGAAGCTGATACTGTAGGAGAATCCGACTCACCATAATCTCTACCTCGTCGGGTAAGAACTTTAGCAGATTTATATGAATCCATTGATATCTATGAAACATGCAACTTTTGCTCTTTGGAGCTACATAACTACGCAGAAGCTTCAAAAGATAAAGTGTGGATTAAAGCAATGGAGGATGAGCTAAAAATGATAGAAAAGAACGATACTTGGGAGTTGGTGGATCTTCCAAGCAACAAGGAGGTTATTGGAGTCAAGTGGGTATACAAGACGAAGCTGAATCCTGATGGTTCGATCCAGAAGTATAAGGCAAGACTAGTTGCAAAAGGATATGCTCAAATACCGGGAGTCGACTACAACGAGACTTTCGCTCCAGTTGCACGGATGGACACAATTAGAGCACTCATAGCTCTCGTTGCTCAGAAGAAATGGAGAATATATCAACTCGATGTTAAGTCGGCCTTCCTAAATGGAGATTTGACAACAGAAGTTTATGTGGAGCAACCCGAAGGAAGAAGGCAAAGTACTTTGCTTGAAGAAAGCACTATATGGCCTCAAACAAGCGCCACAAGCTTGGTACAACAAAATCAATGGCTATTTCACTCTTCAAGGTTTCAGAAGGAGCAAGAATGAGCACACTCTCTACATCAAATCCCAAGGTAAAAATGACATTATGATCGCTCTCTTTATGTTGATGATCTAATTATCACAGGAAACAATACAAAGCTAATTGAGGAATTCAAGAGAGACATGATGAACACTTTTGAAATGAGTGACTTGGGATTAATGCACTATTTCTGAATGGAGATAAGCCAAGAAAAGAAGGCATCTTCTTATCACAAAAGAAGTATGTTGAAGATATGCTCAAGAATTTCGGGATGCAGGCGCAAGCATGTAGTCACACCGCTAGTTCCAAATGAGAGCTAAAGAAAGAAGATGGATCAAAACCACGGACGCGACCATCTACCAAGTTTGATCGAGTCTGCTTTACTTAATGACAACAAGGCCGACATCATGTATGCTACAAGTCTCTGTCGAGATTTATGGAAAGCCCAACCGAGATCCACTTTGAGCAAAGAAAAGACTCATAGGTACCTTCAAGGAACAATTAACTACGATTTGGTACAAGCTAAGTTTTGATTCACGAATCACTGGATATAGTAATAGTGATTGGGTGGATCACAAGATGACATGAAGAGCACCTCAGATACACATTCAAGCTTGGATTAGGAATTTTCTCTTGGGGATCAAGGAAACAAGACTCGCTTGCACTATCTTCACAGGTTTAGTATGTTGCAAAGCAGCAGGCAGAATGTCAAGCAATATGGTGAGAAGAATATTAGAAGACATGGGAGAATCACAAAACTCGGACGGAGCTCTACTACGATAACAAGTCAGCTATCGCAATGGCTAAGAATCCAGTTCAACACAATCGGACCAAACACATCAATATAAAATACCACTTCTTGAGAGATGTCCAAGAAAATGGTTATATATAGATGAAGTATTGTCCGACAGGGGAACAATTAGCAGATATTTTCACCAAGGCACTGCCAAGGGACAGATTCCAGTTTCTACGTAGAATGCCCGGAGTTACCGATAAATGCATCAAGGAGGAGTATTAAAGAGTGATGCATTTATCTAGAATAATCTAGCTAAGTATAAAAAAGTCTTATGTATTCTAGAGAATTCAAGAGTAGAGAAAATATAAGATCTAGAGAATTCTCAAGCTAGATAGTAGTAGAGAATTCTAGATTTTTAATATAATAAATGAGGATCTAGAATGATCCTCCAACACCTATAAATAGAGCTCACTAGGATCATTTGTAACAAAGCCAAAAACTAAAAGCTCTAAGCTAAATACATAGCAAATATATCTATAGCCTTTCTTGGAGACAAGAACTCTATTCTAAATTCCTCTATATCCAAACCACCAATAATCACCTTCCATTTTCTAACAGTTATGAGACAACTGTGTAAGATATCAGTGATTTCTCTTGCATCCTAATCCAAGACATGAATTAATTGGTACTATCAATCTAAAAATAAGTTGTGGATTGTCGACAATTCTACATAAGGTGGCGAGATCTCCAACAGGCAGACATAATGCTTTATCTAGTAGGTTACAATGGTGAACATATAATTCAAGAAAGAAATGAAGCAATAGGTTACGGATCATGTTATGATGAGATATTATAATCAATAAGCAAATTGGACCGAGTAAATTTCAGTATCTACTAATTCTAATACAATGCAATGACATACATAATTAAAGCTTTCCATTATAATCGGCCAATAGCAAAATAAAGAGTATAAAACCACTGTATATCTGGCATAAATTGATAATTATAACAGCCATGAGACAAAAATATAAACTACTTTACCTCATCAGTTACAGCAGCTCTGGCCCTGCGATGTCTTTCAACCAGCTCAGTCAAAACTTCAGTAAACCGTTTCTCACTTCTCCGGAAAGCATACGCCCTGAGCCATATTCATGTTCAATCATGAAATTATAACATTAGACCAATTTAGGAGGAAGATATAAATATACATTGAAGGAAGGGTTGGTCGCACTGAGAAGACGTCACAGAAACAACAATACATATTGTTTGTATGTGTTCAAGTTCAGTATCATCATCCACGAAAAAGCCAAGATATTTAACTGGTATATCTACCTGAAAACATACAAGAAAGCATAGAGACAAAAAATCTGTGTTAATATTTGAAAGAGAAGAAAAAATACGGATAGAGAGTAGTGGGTATATCTGATCCTTGCTGGATCTGTACCAAAGTGTTCCAACTGTAAAAGTACTTTATATTCAATATTTATCACCCTTTTTTGGACATAATTTTGGATGTTAGATAACACTTGACATTTTGAGAAGATTAACTATTTATGGTTCTATCAAATGGGCTAATATGGAACTATTCCAATTAAATGCTTTGCGTTTATATAAACTATAGCTAAATTGTAGGCGTAGTGCCTAATATCATCTATTAACATATTTTTTTAAAAAGGAAAATAATATCAATCAAAAAATGACGATAAATAATCTTCCTCAATCAAGTTGGGAAACCTAAGTCCAAATAAACGGATTTGAAATAGATGCAGAGAACTACGCTAAATGATGTGCTGATATATTAGGAAATAATCTGCCATAATAATATCAATTAAGACCGTTATATAAAATTTTACTTTTATAATAAATATAATAATGAAACACAAAAGTATCGAGCCAAATGATCATATCGTAAGAAAGAGGCATAAATATCGTCATACTAGTTTTAGGATATAAAATTTACTCACATTACCTACATTTATAAAATAAAATTAAAACTTTTTAAAATATACTATATCCATCCTTTCACAAAATTTCTCACGTTTCCTTAATTTTCAACGGTCCACTAAATCTTCCGTTGAAATAAAAATTTACGTAGTAAATTAGTTAAATTTCGGATAAATGTTATCCTTATTAATATTTCTTCCTTTATTGTTGGCACTTACAAAAATAGAATGAAATTTACACTAAAAGTTATCTCGAATTTTGTGCTACATTATGTACAAAACATAATTCTCATGAATTCACGTGCTAAAAATTAACGAACCAAGAATAGGGGATGAGGGAATATTAATTATGATAATATTTATATATATAATTATATATTAATGAACTTTATACTTTGTTGGATTTAGAGCAAAAAATTGGCTCGGCCCGGCACCCGGAATTGGGGTCGGGTTGGGCTCAGTAAAATAGTGGCCCGAAAAAATGGGCCTAAAAGCCACCACATAGCCCGACGGCCTCATCGGCTTTGGGGCTAAAAAGCCGGGTTTTCGGGCTAAAAGCCCATCACACATTTAAAGTTTTAATATTTTATAATAGTAATAAATACTAAATAGTAAATATAGAAAATAAAATGAATGACTATTAAAACTCCTCCTTTCATCCATCCATCTCTCTATTACATTTATTTAAAGTCGATATTTGATGTTTGATGATATTTGTAACTTTAAGTTTATTTTATGTACGTTGAAATTGATGTTAGACTTGTTACTAGATTTAATATATTTTATTTATTTTGGAATTGATGTTAGTAGACGTAATTTATCTTATTTACTTTGAAATTGATGTTAGTAGATTTAATTTATTTATTGTTATCATATTTTTTTGAAATTAAAATAATGTCTTATTAAATTAAATATTAGGCGGGTTTGGCCGGTGGCAGATGGGAATAATACTGGGCTACCACATTTTCAGCCCGATAGCATTTCGGGCCGGGCTAGCCCAACCCGGTAAAAACAACAAGCCCGCTGGACCGGGCCGGGCCAGTCCGACCCGCCCCTTTTGCCAGCTCTAACTGGATTGCACCTTATTTGAATAAATTTTACTTTGTCGAATATCATAAAGCATTTTTACTTATTATCGAAAAATCCTTGTTTTTTTCATTTTCGACTCAACTTAGCTTTACGCTTTTCATCCGATTCCATTAAATGATTGAAAAAAAGAGTAGGCATAAAAAGTAAAGAGGGAAAATACAGTAAAAATAAATATTTCACTTGTCTACATGAACTGAAACGAAAAACTAAATATGCTAAAAAAGAGAGAAAAGAAAGGTTATGTAATTTATCGAATTAACTAAATTAAAACATTTTAAAAACATCTAATTATTATCTGCTCATTGGGGCCCATCCCAGATTCCTACCACGGGTTTACTTAAAAACCTTAAATTTGGTGATAGGTATGTTCAAGGAAGCGACAGTGACAGACAAGTTAAAATTAGTGACAAGTATGGTCAAGAAAGTGATGGTCATTCTGATGAAGCACCAAAAAGAGAAAGGAGCGACGTGATAGAGATAGGGATGATATGAGTTATGGTCGGGTGGACAAGATAGAAACAGGTATGATAAATATAAGACTGGTGATGCCATTGAAAGAAGTAGAATGATAAAGTGCAATTCACGCGAAAGATGCTGAGATTTATGTAAGAATAAAGTTAACACCGGCGCTTTACGTGGTTCGATCGTTAATGAGATCTACGTCCACTGGCGAGAGTTTCTCAATACTTTCACCATAATTTCGATGTAGGAGATAGATTCTGCTCTTGCTGTTAGATAAGTTCAACCCTTCATCATCAATTTTTCTTCTATTTATACAACCCCGAGCCTCGCAATCAAGGCGTGCTCAACCTCTCCATTGGTCGCGACGTGACTCTTCCTCCCAAGGCGCCTCCATCGCCGAGGTGGCGCTTTACTTTCCTCGGGCGTGTCCTCCATCGCCGGCATGGCGGCTCGGGGCTGGGGTTGGGAGACGATTAGGGCTCGCTTTGGCTCAACCGCGGGCCCGCTACCAACGCAGGCCTAGCTCGTTTGGGCTCAGTGGTGGGCCTAATCGGTTGGGCCATATCCCATCATAGCCCACGAATAGCCGAGGGACGATGATGCCGAGGTGGAGTGAAGAAAGCGCCGCCGGTGAGGCGTGGCTCGGTGACCGAGTTGTTTGTTGAAGGTGTTGTTTTTTTGATGCGAGGGTTTATTCGGCGATCCGTGCCGAATCGAGCCGGGGGGTCTGTTGTCCGCCGCTTGAAAAAGATGTTGTACAAGCGGAAGTTGAAGTCCGACGGATATCGACCCTCCGCGTAGTTACGCCGAGGTCCGATCTCGAGTGGTGTTGCTCGTGGTGGGTGCCGATGTCCGACCCGAGACCGCCTTTCGGATGTCGAGGCGCCCGGCGGCACCGAACTGGGGCTGGTTTGCCGAGGTCCGATCTGGATGTAGATTTTCCGTAAGGGCGGCCCGTTGATAGACGCCGAGGTCCGATCTGGATCCCTTGTTATTTGTGGGAAGGACGAGGCGCGACCGGGCGCCGCCATCCGGAGGACGCCGGGTCTCATATGATGATTGCTAGGTCGATCGGCGGTCTATCTTACGCTAGCGACGCCATACGCGCCAGCGGTAGTTACACTCGAACGCGGCGTGGCGTGGACTCCACACCCAATCACATGTAGTACGTGTCGAAGTTGAAACGGCAATTTTAGGCGCCTTCATCTATAATAGGCCCAAACGAGGCAACTGCTCACTTTCCTCTTCGACATCTAAAATTCGAGAGAGAAAATTCGAGAAATTTTCGACTTGATCATGATCTCACCGAAGAGCCATATACTCGTGAAAAGTAAGTATGTTTTCTTCATCTTCTTCTCGCCCGAAAGTTCCATTTCGCTTGGGTTACGCCGTGAGTTCCCGACGAAAAGACTATTTGTGCTATAATGGCTCGGTAGGTCCATGGATCGAGTTCTGTGGTTCCGCCGTATCCTCGGTATGGGATGGAATGAGGGTGGGCGTGGCGAGGTCGGGCTTGACATCGAGGAACTTTTGAAGTCGTAAGGGAATACCTGATCCCGGAGGATGCGTGGTGGTGCTGCACACCGGATGATAGGGCGGCGGTCCCTCCGGAGGGGTTTATTACCGCTTATATAGATAGTTTGAGGCTGGTCTTAGGTATCCTCCGCCCCTGCTTATCTTAGCCTTCAAGAGTATTTCCGATCCCCATTTGCCAATCGACCCGAATTCCATTAGGTCGGTGGTGGGTCAGCTTTCTTGCTATGGCATTGCCGAGGAGTTCTCCTCGAGGTCTTGATGCTTTTTAGTGTGAAGACCATAGGAGCGATTGTACTATCCGCCTCCCTACTGAAATTTAAGGTAGCAGCCCCTCCAAAGTGTCCCATCGCGTAATAGGTATTTTTCTCGCGGGCCGAGGGGCACCGAGGTATGAGTGGGGCATCAGTGCGGTGGCGACCTGAAAATCAAGCCCTGGGCCATATGGAGGAGGTGGCCGAAAACCTTGGTGAGATTTTATCCATAAGTTACACCGAGGACGACCCGAAGAAGGCCGGCCGAGTATTTACTGGTCGGAGCGCCGGGATTGGGGTCCGGACGGGGTGAGGCATCCCATCTTCTTAGTCCTTATATCGCTCGATTTCTTTGTAATACGATTTTCTTCAGCTGCGAAGCCGATGGTAAGAGGCGGCTCACGATCGCCGAGCGCGAGCTCGCAAAGAAGAAGTCAAGCGGGCCGACCTACCAGGGTCCGAAGAAGGTCGACAAGATGGGCCAACTAATGAGTAGGCCTCAAAGTGGTCCAGCCCGAGATCGAGTCTCGACCTCGTGGCCGCCTGAGTACGGGTATCGCCTCAAGCTTGGCCGCACCCTCCCCGAGGTACAAAGGTTCTTTCATATTTAGATTTGTACGCTCGATCCGTTATTAACTTGTCTTGCTCTTTTTCGTGGTGGGAGCTCGGTGACGGGGCCCTACAACAGTTCTTTGAGGCCGCTGAGTCGCCGGGCTTGCCGCCGAGAGCTCAGCCCGATGAGGCGCCGGAGCGGAGCTTAGCGGGCGCGGGCGGATGCCGAGACCGCCAGCGGCCGGCGCGGCTACGGAGGCCGAGGCCGCTGGCCGCCGAGGCGGGAGGCTGTCACGAGGCCGCCTCAAGAAGGGCATTGGCACCGGAGGCCGCCGGCGAGGTCAAGAGGTTAAGGAGGAGTTGGCGGGCGAAGAAGCGAGTCGCAGACGAGAGGGCGAGGTGGCCGACCGTGGACACTTGCCGAGGGCCTTTGCAAGTGGGCTCATCGAGTCGGAGAGCTTCGCTTTTATTGCCGATCTTGCCGCCGTGCCGGGCCGGGTGGTGTCGATCACCACACAGGAAGCTGGCGGTCGCCATGCCCGACTTTGATAAGGTCAAGCATGGGTGGATCGAGGTCGACCTCGAGAGCCGAACAAAGCTTACGCCCGGTGATCTCCGGGTTGGCTCCTTCCCGTCTTGGAGGCTCAGGCGTCCAACTCTACCTCCCGATCACCGAGGTCGCCGCCAAGGAGGAGGACGAAGATCCCGAGCCAGGGAGCTCCTTGCCGAGTGTGGGCCGGCGAGGCGGGAGGGAGGAGGAGGAGGCGGGAGGCGGTGTTGGAGCTCCCGGCTGAGGTGCCAACCGCAGAGCATCGGAGGTCGGCGAGTCGGCCATAGGCACGAGGTCGTGGACCTCGATGTAATAGTTTGAACCGCCGGGTCGATAGGACCACAGGTCCTTGTAATAACTTCCCATTTTTCGAGTAATAAACGCAACATTTTAAAATTTGTGTTGTCTTATTTATTTACAAGATTCACACCGAATGGCTCGGACTTGATCATGAATTGTCGACAAGTTAAAAGAGGTCCGAGGCGCCTGGTAGAAGGACGAAGAGGTGCTTTTGGAGAGGCGGTCACGAGCCGACCCAAGTTTTGGTCACCATGGATGTCACCGGCGTCTCGCCGACCAAGAAGAAGTTGGACGAGGCTGATCGAAGTGGCCCGCCTCCCGGCCGAGAACGAGGCCCTAAAGTTGAGGATCGCACGGGACGGAGTCCGTGGGCGGACTTATCCGCCGACGCTATCCAGGCGTTTGATACGGTGTGAGGAGCGACTGAACCGATCATGGAGAGGCTAGCTCGGGTGTCGGAGGAGCATGTGAGTATGAAAGGCAATCCGCCGAGCCTGGTGGAACTACCATATCCAAGTCGACGACCGAGTTCGAGCTTGCCGCGAGGGTATGGTGCCGAGGATGAGGAGGGCGAACATCAAGAAGTTCAAAGATCGTGTCAACTCCATCGTGAAGTATATGGAGATGTATGAGATCGTCCGTAAACGACGCATGCCCCGGCCCCGCAGCGATGCCACAGCGGGTTTCGCTGGCCCGATCGAAGAAGAACCCGCGGAGGAGGGCGGCTACTCCGATCATGCCGAAGTGCTCCGGTTGATGGGTCCGACTGAGAGCGGATCATTCAGAGGGCGATCCTCTGGGAGCGGACGGCGACCGAGGACCTCAGGTCGGAGGGGAAGAACGGCGGATAGGGGGCGAGGTTGTACTCCCGGCCCGGTGTCCGGTCAGGGGGGCCGGGGTGTGACCTCTGGTGCATCCCCATTCCCCGAGGTGCCCGTGATGGCGTCTCGCGCCATCAAGTGTCCCGGGGTGGGTGAAGGTGACCTCGAGTCGAAACTGTCGTCGGGCTGCCCCGAGCCCGCATCGAGCGCCGGGAGTAGGCCGTGGTGATTCCGGCCTTCTCGACTGGGTTGAAGGCACCGAGTTCGCTCTGCATACACCGTCGGCCCAGAGATTTTGTGCAAAATTGGTGCAGCTTGGCAAGTCCCGGCGAGCGGAGCTCTAAGCCCGAATGAGGTTGTGCATAGCGTAGACTTTGTATGTAGATATAAATGTATTTAGACTCGTTTGAAGTGTACATTTTCCCTGAGAGGTACAAACATAGCTTAGACTTCGCTTTGGTCGTAAATGTATTTATATCAGACATGTATGTATATTTTCCCAAATAAAGGGGTATAAACGAGCTCTAAGCCCTATTGACTCAGATATGGCTTGGTACTCGGTTTATAGTCGTTAATGCATTTAGACTTTGTACCAGAGTGCATATCTTCCCAAATAAAGGGGTATAAGTTGGCGAGATCGGTCTGGATGTCGCGTGCATGTAGACGTCCAACTTAATGGGTAATCTGTATGCTTTGCATGTAGACGTCCAACTTAATGGGTAATCTGTATGCTTTGCATGTAGACGTCCAACTTAATGGGTAGTCTGTATGCTTTGCATGTAGACGTCCAACTTAATGGGTAGTCTGTATGCGTACCCTACTTGGTGGGATTTTCATCTTCGTAAGGGCGTCCCCTTGTGAAGGTTTAAATGTGGTGTATCCAAACAGATGTTCACATATATATGAGACGAAGTGAAATATTCATTAGAAAAGCAGATATTTTATCAATATGTAATCAACATCGAATTTGGCAAAACAATCGCGGACTAACATGATGTCGACCTTAAATCGAAGCTATGTAAAATACCTCCTTAAATGAGTAATGTGCCAAGTTGGGGATAAGTGCACCGGATAGGTGAGCCACTTGTAAGCCCTTTGTCGAGGTCCTCGTGAACGCTGTATGGGCCTTCCCATATCGGATCCGACTTGTTAAGACGCTCACTCTACTTGCTTCATTATTTCGTAGGACGAGGTCGCCTACTTGAGCGCAGAGGTTTTGACTCTTTGTTGTAGTACCGCGACTTGGGCCTTGTACTTGGCTTTTATGAATCGAGCTCATGACTTCTCCTCGAGGGCCAAGGTTGGCCGCAGTCTTCCTCGCCCCGGCTTTGGTGGAAGTGAAGAGTGCGCAGTCTTGCGCGCCGATCTCACCGGTATGACGGCCTCGGTGCCGTAGACCAGGTGAAAGGGGTTTCTCCGTCTGGTCCGGGTGTTGTCCTTTAGACCGAGAGACTTGAGGAAGATTTTCAGCCCAATCGCCTTTAGCTCGGTCCACCTCTTCTTCAATCCTTGTACGATTGTGCGGTTTGTCACCCTGGTCGACCATTCGCTTGCGGGTGTGCGACCGAGGTGAAGCGCCGATCGATCTGAGCTCTTCGCACCACTCAAGTTTTTGTCGTGGTGGGTGCCGTTGTCCGAGACCGATCGTGCGGTATGTCAAGCGGCGAGACTATATTTTTCCACACGGTCTCGAATCCTCCCGCCGTGAGGCTCGACGGTGGCTCGGCCTCGACCCATTTTGTGAAGTAGTCTGCGGCTCGACTAAGTATCGGCCGACCGGTGCTCGGTCGAACGGACCAACGATGTCGATCCCCACCGCATGAAAGGCCACGGGCTCTGCAGGCCGTTGAGATCGGTTTGCGGTAACTTTTGACCGTGGAGTGGGCCGCACTTTGACACTTTCTCGACGAGCTCGACCGAATCTTGAACAAGGGTGGGCAAGAATATCCCGACCTCGGCGTTCTTCTGAGAGAGCTCGCGAGCCGATGTGACTTTCACAAGACCTCTCGTGGATCTCATTGAGTACGTGAGTCGGCCTCTTCCGCCCGAGACATCTCGGGAGGGGTGAAGGTAAGACTTCGATGAGCGCTACCGTGTATGAGGTATTTCGGGATTTCGCCATCATCTTTTCGCTTCGAGCCGATCTTGAGGTAGTCGCCATGTTCCGTGTAGCCTTTATGGGAGACATCCGCCTCGCTCCATCTCGTGATGATGCCGATGTGAGACTCCTCTATGCTTCTTGAATGAACCTCCTCCACGCGAGGACTTGTTGATAACGCAGCTAACTTGTCGAGAACGTCACCGGCCGCTTTCACCTGTGGGATCCGATGAATGCTTGAGTACACGAACGAGGCAAGCATCTCCTCGCCTTCTTGAGGTCTTCATTCGTTCAGTCCTCCTTCAGATCCGCCTAGGACCCGGTTTACCACGACCAGAATCCCCAAAGATCCGGACCTGGTCCACCCTCAACTCCTTTGCGAGTCGAGTCCCGAGATCGGTAGCCATACTCCACCTCGTTATTGGTGGTTGGGAAGGTAAACCGGATGGCGAGGTCACTTGATTGTCCGGGCGAAGAGGAGAATGCACGCTCATTGCCTGCTTTTGCATGGCTCCATCCACGCATATCCGCCAACGCTTATCGGGCGGTGCGGACGGAGTCCTCCGCGGTGGGGGCGGGTGTTGGGCGACTCACCGGTAGAACCGACCTCGTGAATTTGGCTTCCACCAGAAGTCGGTGAGCTGCCACTTTATGGCGGCCTCGGGAATACGAGATGTCGTGGCTCGCCGAGCTCCAGTGCCCACTGCTGCGTCCGGATGACTCGGCTTGGACAAGACTTGTCTCAAAGGTAGGTCGGTTAATACCGGACAGAATGAGCACGAGTAGGGTCGAGGCGTCGCTTGCTTCACCGTGGCAATGCTACCTTTTCGAGGCTGGTGTACCTCGCCTCGGTCCTCGAGAGCTCGGCTAATAAAGTAGATGGGAAGTTGTCGTCCTCCCCATCTCGCACCAATCAAGATCGATGGCCTCGTCCGAGGCGGCCAAGCATATAGAGGAGTTCACCTTGCTCGGGCGGACGGGGGGTTGGCGGTCGGCCGACACTCCTTCACCGTCTGGCGACACGGTGTTCTTCCCGCCAGCGGTCCCGAGCTCTCCTCGGGATCTTGAAGAAGGAAGGCCGATTCTCGGCTCGAGACAGAATCACCGAGGCGGCTAGGCACCCGTGAGTTTGTGGATCTCACGGATGGTCCTCGCACCGCATGTCGAGCACCGCCTTCACCTTGGTGGGATTGGCCTTGAGCCCTCTCGAAAGCCCAAAGATCCTAAGAACTTGCCGGTCTTCACCATAAATGTACATTTACGGGGTTGAGCTTGAGGTTGGCCGACACGAGGAGTTGGAGGATAGTCGAGGTCATCGGCGCAGCCTCCGTTTTCGACTTTGACCACGATGTCGCCGACGAGAACTCGACGATCTCCCGATGTGGTCTTTGAATGTTGCATCCACCATCCTCTCGGTAGTAGCCCCGACGTTCTTCAGCCGAAAGGCATCTTTCGCACGCAAAGATGTGAAGTCGGTGATGAACGCGTCTTGGGCATCCTTCTGCTCATTAGGATTTGGTGGTATCCTTTGTATAGATCTGGAAGTTGAACATCTCATGGCCCACCAATGCCTCCACCTTCTTGTCAATGTCGGGAGGGTAGCAATCTTTAGGCGGTTTGTCGAGGTCGGTGTATCGACGCATACGCGCCACCCTCCCCTCGGCTTCGGACCACGATCGATTAGCCATCCGGTCGGGTATTGACCTCGAACAAGATCTTGGCCTTGAAGTTGAGTCACCTCGTCCCTTACGACCTGGCCGCATTCTCGCATGAATATTCTTTTCTTCTACCGGACTGGCTTGGTAGCCGGGTCAATGTTGAGGCGATGAGTTATGAGCTCGGGCGACACTCCGGTCATATCGAGCGGGGACCACGCAAACACGTCCCTGTATTCCCTCAGAAGTTGTATGACACGCCGTCGGATGTCGGTTGGGCCACAGGTGCCGACTGACGACCTTCGAGGATCGCCGCCGCATAGTCGAGGCTTTCAGTCGTCCGGGCGTCGGCCTCGGGGTTCTGTAATTGCTATGCCCGGGCGAGGCCGCATCTTGGGTGGAGACTCAGAGGCATTCCTTTCTTTGCCGCTTGGTCGCCTCGGATGCTAAGTACTCCACCGGGTGGAAATCTTGACGGTGAGGTGGTAGACCGAACAGACGGCCTTGGTGGCGTATAGCCAATCTCTCCCCAGGATGATGTTGTACGGAGAGGGAGCCTGGACCAGGAAAAATTTGATGGCCTTGGTGATCGATCTGGGAGCCCGTCCCACGGTAACCGGAAGGGTAATAACGCCTTCGGGTTGGACCGCCTCCTGGGTGAAGCTCCGTAGTTGGGACGGCGCGGGAAGTACCTGAATACCTCCGACCTCGAGCTTATCCAGGCAGCTCCGGAAGATGATGCTGACGGAGGCCCCGATGTCGACATAGACCCGATGGACGTTCTTGTTGCCCACCACGGCCTGTAAAGTGATGGCATCCTCAGTGCGGCATGATTTTGGGTACCGGATCCTCCTTGAGAACACTATGTCCTCGCCGTCCCGAGTCGCTTGTTCTTTGGCTCCTCGGTGGCCGCCTCCGAAGCCGTTCTTTAACGACGACCTCGCCGCTCGATGGGCGATCCGGTTATAACGCTGACCGCTCCATAACATTGGGACCTTCGTCCTCGTGCTTTCAGGTCGGGTCATCGTCAAGGTCGGTCCGCAGCTGTTGTCACCGTTATTCTTCCCCCGCTCTCGCCCCGACCCACCGGCCGAGGTATTTCTTGAGGGCTCCACCTTAACGAGCTCGCTTATCTGCGAGCCTGTGTTTCTGCAATCCTCGGTATCATGACCATACCCTTGGTGATAGTCACAATACTCCTCTGTGGACCTTCTTGGATCCTCCTTTCATAGGAGGGGCTTTGGAAGAGCTCGGCGTGGAGCTCGAATATTTCCGCCTTGATTTGAGCGGGAGGCGCTTTGCCGCCGTGGTTGGGCCGAGTCCCAGCCCGGACTCGATGTCCCTCTTTTGATTCAGTCGGGCGCTTGGCGATCGGCGCCTCGACTTGGCCATTCGCTTTTTTCTTTCTGACTGCCGTCCGTGCATTTCCCTCTTCTTCGATCCACTCGCCTCCCTCGACGAAGTTGTCCACCAGTTCCAAAGCTTACTCGCCGTCTTTGGTTTCTCCCCAGTAATTTCTTTGTTCAACAGGGGTCGGATCCCATTTTGAACGCGTTGACGATGTAGAGTCGTTCTTTGTCGTCAATTTTGAGCGACTCTTTGATGAACCTCGAGGCGAAGTTCGACATCGCCCTCGCCCCGCCCTTGGCGGATTGTGAGCAGGTCGGAGGAAGGTGGCTGGGGTGGCATCTTCCGATAGAGCGCCATTTGAATCGATCCATAAGGTCCCAGAAGCGTATATTGTTGCTCAAGTGAGCGAGGTGAACCAAATATCGTCGTTGGAGATCAGCACCTCGGGGAAGATTTTGCACATGTAAAATCTTCCATTCCTTGATTCGTCATGTTGGTAGTGTAGGCGAAAAGGAAGTCGGAGGGGTCTCCTAGGCCATCGTAGGCAGCTATATTGGGTGCCCTGCATCACGGGCGGGCGTGTCTAGAATCTCCACGAGAAAGGGAGATGATTCTCCCGTACGGTCGAACCCCGGGAGATCGTTGCCATCTCTTTCTGGAGGGGTGGGGGATCGATAGCGACGCCTATCGTCCCTCCGAGGGGGAGTTCGACTCCGCCTTTCTTCCCTCCTGTTTTGCTCGGCTCTCTAGTCGGCATGGCGAGGTGGAGCGGCTCCGCGAATGGCGAGGGGCGACCGGTGGTGGCGGCTCGTCCGCGTGGCGGCTCCGCTGAATGGGATGGCGGCTCGGCGGCGGAGCCGCTCCGCACGTCGGGGTGTGATGCGCGTTCTCGGCTATCACGCCGAGGTGGCCAGCCGCCGTTTCGGAGGAGGCGGCCGGGCGGCCGTGGTGTTCGATTCGGGGCCGCGAGGGCCCGCCTTTTGTCCTCTGGTTGAGAAGCTTTGGAATCGCCAAGATTGGCGCTGAGAACTCGGTCACAGCTCGGCCGAGGACCTCGTGGGACGAATGAGTTGCTTGTTCGTCCTCGTTGAGGTCGGCATCTTCCCTACGTTAGGAAGGCGGTCCCGAGGGTGTATGGAGACGTTTTCCATGTTGCCCTCGTGAGTGTGAAGCGCTGCGCGCGCTGCGATCTCCTTCCCGCGACGCCGAGTGACCACCAGGTCGTCCCAAGACGGTTGTTGCCAGCGTGGGACGGCGGTTGTGCGTGTTCTTGCCATTAAGTTGTAGAGGGAAACGAAGCTTTCTTGTTCAGATGTTTCCCACAGACGGCGCCAATGATAAGTCTAGTTACGTGAGTATGCGAGATTTATGTAAAGCAATAAAGAACACCGAGGCTTTTACGTGGTTCGATCGTTAATGAGATCTACGTCTACGGAGGAGAGTTTCCTCAATACTTTCACCATAATTTCAGTGTAGGGAGTATAGTTACAAGCTCTTAGTGTTCGATAAGTTGCCAACTCTTCTACTGTCAATTTTCCTTCTATTTATACAACCCCGAGCCTGCAACTGAAGGCGTGCTCAACCTCTCCATTGGTCGTGACGTGACTCTTCCTCTGGCGTGCCCTCCATTGGCCGAGGGTGGCGCCTTACTTTGGCTCTGGGGCATGTCCTCCATTGGCCGAGGGTGGCGCCTTACTTTGGCTCTGGGGCGTGTCCTCCATTGGCCGAGGGTGGCGGTTCTGGGGGCTAGGGTTTTGGGAGCTGATTAGGGCTCGCCTTGGGCTCAACCGCGTGGGCCCGCTACCAACGTTAGGCCCAGCTCGTTTGGGCCTGTTAGTGGGCCTAATCGGTTGGGCCATATCCCATCATAGAAGTAACGACAGGAATCAAGATAGAGTTGAAGAAGCCAAGCCATTAATGAAGAAGAAAATCGGCCATGGTAATGATTCAGGTTCCAGCGGCAGCGCGAAGGATCTTGGACGTGATGTGGATGATAGACAGAACGATATTGATGATGGGTTGAATGCATTTAGGAAATTGGAGCAACTATATGAATCAAAGGGAGATGGTTCTGGAGATAGAAATGAGGGTGTCATTCGCAGTAGGAATGAGACCCGATTAAGAATAGGAGAGATAGTGGGGACAATGAAGGTTACCGACGGAGCAGAAGAGGAAGTGATGAAGATCACCATGGAAGAAAAAAATGAAAGAGAAAGAGGGGATGCTGAAGATCGCCATGGAAGAAGGCATGAAAGAGAGAGAGGGGATGATAAAGATCGCCACAGAAGAAAGCATTAAAGAGAGAGAGGGGATGATGAAGATGGTGATGTTAGAAAGCAAGAAAGCCATGGAGATAGAGAGCCATACAAGAGAGATCGTGAGCATAATATGACGAGGGACGTTCTAGCGGAATGAGATACCCTGGGGACGACAGGAGTGATGATAGGCGGAGTTATTTGCAGCGATTTGTAATGGGTTCTTTCCTTTTTATTTATTTTATGGTTTGTATTGTATATTTCTTATACCACGAAGTTATTTTTAGGCCTCATCCTGTTATCGATTACTCAGAAAAAATAGATATTTTGGTGTGTGTGTATATGTATTTGTGTGTGTGTGTGAGAGAGTAAGGAATTCATAAACAATGGCTTTATCTGCTAAATTTGATTATATTGGTGAAGGTGGGGTTTGCGTTGGTGGGAAATCGATTCCTCAGTCGTGCACGAGTTGTTGGAGAAGCAATGGCACTAGGGCTTGCATCATTCTATACCCAAACATAATTTACTTTAATATTCTAATTCTGCAATCTCAAAGTAATATACAAATCATACTTACGTGTTTCCTGAACCCTCAACAGTTGATGGTGGGAGCATAGCAAATGGTTGGGTGTATATTTGCAACAAAACTACTAATGTTTATGCAACCATTTGAAATTTCTAGTTACATTTTGACTCGTAAACAAGATTTATTTTAATGGAATTTCCGATTTCTTTCAATAACTCGGCGTGTAAGAAAACACAGAGAGACAAGTACCTCTACTACCATATAGACTTGAAACAAGTCTTTGCTATTGCTAACAACTCTACAATTGGAAAAGTTTCTTTTAGTTACAAAATAATAAAAGATTAGTTTCTAGAGGCCAAAATACCAAAATCTGAAATTTATAATATAAATGTCATTGCTTTTGCAGAAAAATATCAAATTAACTTATAATGAATAATATATATATGCAATTCAACCGCACGTAGAAAGTACTTTTTTTCGTATAAAATATAAATATCGCAATCATCAAATAATTTTAATACAGACGAGGAGAATTTCTACGTCTATTTTGGTTTATCTTATTGATATTATCATGTGCGAACAAAATTCCTCGCCGCAGGAGGGATTTTAGTCTATTCAACAACGAAAACAAAGGAATTCACACGCAACCGTAATTTTCAGGACAGAAATCCATAATGCATCATTATTATTTGTCAAAATATTATATAAATTAACATTTTTTTTTTTTTTGATATCATGGGGAACCCGCAGCCGCTACCTTAGGTGCGCACTGGGTAAACCACCTTAACCATTGGGCTGTCCCTTGTCAACAGATTAGTAGAGAGAGAGAGAAGTAGTAGAGAGTGTTGGAAAAAGGTGTATGTAGCGATGCAGACTTGCCGGGCGTGTTACAACTCGAAACAGAAATGTAGAAGTAGAAGATCAAAACTAACAATGAATTTGAAAAGAAGAAAAACTGAATAGAAAATTACAGATAACCGTAATCTAATGCCGAGTCGAGGAGTCCTCTTTCCGCAAGACGAGATACGCCCCGGTAGTGCTCTCGGTTCTGGCGTATCGTCTCCAAAGATAAAACGACAAACGTCTCGAAGGTGGCAGCACCGCAGACCAACGAGCTCCGGCGAACTGGACGGAGGCGAGGACAAAGCTTGGACACGAGCTAAGTATGCAGAGAGTTTGGAATCTTTGGAATGGGTTGTGATGGTGTGCTAATGCCGTAGACATGTCCTATTTATAGCGCTGCCCCTCATAGGAAGCATCTTGAGTCAACACCGCATTGATGTCGGGTGTTACGGAGTTATGTCCCCTATTGAGTCTGCGGCGCTTTAGACAACGTGGGCACGCTTCCGCAGAGCCATCATGTCGGGCGTTACGGCGGTTACGATGAATCGGACAACGAGTGCGTCCAGTTCATTGGGCGTATCCGAGCGCCTCTTCAAGTGCACGCTGCGGCCCAACGGATTGGGCCACACGAGTTGGGCCTCGGACCAACTCCATCTTTGGGCTCGATCAAACATTGATCCAAATGTAAAGGCGATGGACAATGGGCCACGGAACCGTGCCCACGAACAGCCCAAAGAACACCCCAAAGACCACCCAAAGACCAATTGCCAAGATCCACGATCCACGATCCACGATCCACGATCCACGGACCACGGACCACGGAACCGAACCGAACCGAACGGAGCCGAGCGGAGCCGGGCGGGCCGGGCCGGGCGCGCACGGCACGCGGGCGGCGGGCGGCGGCGGCGGCGGGCGCCGGGCAGGCAGGCGGCGAGGCGGCGGCGGCGCGTGTCTTGTGCGTGGGCTTTCGACCCGTCAACTTGTGCACATAATTATACTAAGTGTTCAATGAACCACTTATATAGACAATTAATGAAGGTACATTAATCAATGTGGGATAAGGATTAATTAATCCATGCTTATCCCTTAAGCACAAAACTCCATGTTTAAGTGACCAACTTTGATCCACTATTTCTCACTCACCGAAATCGGTTTGAGAATGTGAATACACCACGATCATCTACTCAAACGTAGATCGATCCTATGCCATTTAATTTCACATATATAATATTATACGCTTGATTGTGAATACGCTTGATTGGTCAAAGTAGCTCGGCAACTTGACCACATATATAATATTATATATATACGCGATTTCCAACAATCCCCACATGAGTGGAAATAGCCATATGCATGTATGCGACACAACTCGATCCTCAAGAGATGGTAAAATATTTGGACAGTGGTTTATGGCCTTGAACCTTCCATAGTTAGTACCATCGAGTACACAGCGGATTAGTGAACACGATGCCTTGAACTATTCCCCACAACGTGCTCGAGACAATGGTATTAACACTTTAACACCTCAACCTCATCCATTCTCACGCTTGATTCCATTTTGGCCATGGACATCCACTTTGGATTCATAAGTGTTTTGTTTGAAGCGCCCCACTTCGCACTTACATAGGTGATTCTTTACCGAGTATCTTGCCATACTCAACCTCCTCGAGGTATCTTAGGAATCATTAAGAGTCAACGACTCAACCTCACCACTAGGAAAGTTTTTCACCACTCGTTTGCTTTCTAGGAATGACTAACTGAGTGTTTATACACGAACTCCTATAGCTTAGTTCTCCCATTGAACCAAGTTCTTGGGATCTCCAGTCATCATGGTTGGGTTACCACTATGATTGTTCTTAAGATGTGGATTTTAGTCCCATTCCTCTAACAACTTGATCATTTGATCTTGGTTCAACCTTTGGTTAACGGATGCGCGATTATCTATTGACTTGACATAGTCAATTGATATAACCCCACTCAGATCAAATGCCTCACCGTATTATGTCGACGACGTATATGTCGAGACTTACCATTATACAAACCACTTTTCGCCTTCCAATAGTTGTTGCTATCACGGTGAATCATCACGGTGGCACGGGTTTAGACCAACATGGAATATCTTCCAAAAATTACGGAGCCACTCGCTTCCTCACCGCCTTTATCCAAAGCTATGAATTACGATTCCATGGTGGATCGGGCTATACACGTCTGCTTCGTGGATCTCCAAGAAACAAAGATCTCCCGAATCGTGAACACGCACCCACTTGTAGAAAGTGAATCTTCGTGTCGATATCCAATTGGCATCACGCATTCTTCAAGCACGGGATATCTCGTGAATGCAGCCCATGATTTTGAGTATACTTCAAGTACCTCAAAACTCTCACTAAGGCCTTCCAATGCTCCTTGCTTGGATTGCTCGTGTAACGACTCAATTTGTTCACGGCAAGCTATGTCGGGTCGGGAACAATTTGTAAGATACATCAAACACCCGATGACCTTAGCATAGTCTTCTTGCCCAATGTGTTCACCCTGTTCTTTACTCAAGTGAACATTGAGCTCCAATGGGGTCTTAGCAGTAAACTATCAAACGCGTTGAATTTCTTAAGCACTTTCTCGACGAGTGAGATTGTGTCAAGACAATTCCGTCGATCTTCTTAGAATCTTGATTCCAAGAATCACATCGCTAATCCCATGTCCTTCATGTCAAAATTTCTATTTAACATGCGCTTTGTGTCATTAATGACTTGAGTATTACTACCCATGATCAACATGTCATCTACATACGCACACACTATAACATAACCATTATCGTTGTTCTTAACGTGAGACACATTTATCACACTCGTTGATCTTGAAACCATTTGCCAACATTACATTGTCAAATTTCAAGTGCCATTGCAACGGGCGCTTGTTTCAAACCATATAGAGACTTCACGAAGTTTGCATACCTTGCCTCTTGACTGTGTACTACAAACCCTTCGGGTTGCTCTATATATACCTCATCCTCGAGGTCACCATTCAAAACGCAGTCTTAACGTCCATTTGATGAATCTCAAGATTGTGCAAAGCAGCAATTGCGAAGCACCCTAATAGACGTAATCCTCGTCCGGTGAATAGGTATCAAGAAATCGTACCCTCTCTTTGTTTAAACCTTCGACAACCAAACGGGCCTTATACTTTTCAATTGATCCATCTCGCCTTGTACTTTCTTTTAAGGATCCACTTGCATCCTAAGGGCTTACAACCTTCGGCAAATCAACCAAAGACCCAAGTGTGGTTTGCAAATGGAATCAATCTCACTTTGAACAGCCTCTCGCCAGCATCCCGTCTGGCCGAGCATAGGCTACTTTGATTGAAGTTGGTTCTTCGTCCAACATGAACGCAATATAGTCAGGACCAAAATCCTTTGGCGTTCTGACTCTACTGCCACGTCTCGGTTCCGACCCCTCTGGATCAGACCTCGATCGCTTATGCGATATCGGTTCTTCCTCCAAAGGTTTAGAACTCGAAGCTTCACCATCAGTTCTATTGCTAGAATTGGCTTCACTTTTATCCTTATCTTTACATGGATAAACACTTTCAAAGAATATAGCATTCCTTGACTCAATCGTCGTCCCCACAGTCATATCCGGTACCTCTGACCTGTGGATCAGAAAACGATAGGCGCTGTTGTTCAGTGCATACCCAATAAAGATACAATCGACTGTTTTAGGTCCAATTGTAACTTGTTTAGGAAGAGGCACCTCAACCTTCGCCAAACACCCTCACACTTTGAGATATTTGTACGATGGCTTTCTTCCTTTCCACAACTCGTAAGGAGTGACATCCTTACCCTTGAGTGGAATCTTGTTCAGTATGTAGTTGGCTGTCAAAACAACTTCCCCCCACAAGTTCTGGGCAACCCTGAACTAATCAACAAAGCATTCATCATCTCCTTAAGTGTTCGATTTTTACGTTCAAAGAACGCCATTAGATCGAGGTGAATAAGGGCTGTCATTTGATGTATTATACCACTTTCATTGCATAATGCCTCAAACGGAGCTACATATTCTCCCCTCTATCACTTGAGCAGTCTTAATTCGACAACTTAGTTGATTCTCGGCCGTTCTTGAAGTTTTAAAGCTTCAATAGCACCGTCTTTACTTCTTAGAAGGTAAAGATAACAATATTTTATACATCATCAATAAACGTGATGAAGTACTTTTACCACCTCTAGTTTGTACAAACTTTAAATCACACACATCAAGGTGAATAAGTTCTAGAGGCTTAGTAATCCGTTCTCACCGAATGAAATAGTAACTTAGCCATTTTGGCTTCCACACAAACCTCACATTTCGTTTGTGTATTAACTTCATTTAACTTTAGTAAATCTAAATTTACTAATCTTTTATTGCATTTAGATTAACATGTCCTAATCTACAATGCCATAAATCGAGCACTCGGTCAAGTAAAAGGAAGTAGATGCATTTTATTCATAGCAATCTTGGGTACACGCAGACGGCCATTACATTCAATTTGAAAAGACCCCCGTGAGATAACCCTACCAAGGAACTTTCCAAACTTAGTCAAGACAAACTTGTCCGACTCAAAACTAGTCTAAAACCCTTATTAACTAGAATAGAGCCCGACACTAAATTCTTGCGAATGTCCGGACATGCAAAGACATCCTTCAAGGTGATCTCAATGCCGGACGACATCTTGAGCACCACATCACCAACTCCGTAACCTCGGACGAAGCTTGGTTCCCCATGTTGAGCTTCCTCCCTCAACAGCTTGTAGGTGGAGAAACGCATCTTTTCGGCGCATACGTGCGCGATTGCGCCAATGTCGATGAACCATCCACCTTGATTCTCGACGTGGTTGACTTCTTCGTCACCACAAAGAGCCAAGTCATCCTTGTCCCATTTGTCGAAGTCCTTCTCGACAATGTTGGTAACTTGCTTAGCCTTCTTCTTCTTAGGTCGACGGTCCTTACTCGTGTGGCCATGCTTGCCACAATTGTATGATCCCGTCAAAACTTACGGAAACCACCTTCCTTTGCTTTATCTTTGACATTGGGGCGAACACGTTTGTTGGAGGACCGCCTCTCAACAGTTGGCTCTAGCATCGATCAAGCCTTTCCTTTAGTTCTAGCTTCTTCACGTCGGACTCGATCGCGCGATCGACGATCAAGTCTTCAAGTGTCATATCCTTTCGCTTGTGCTTAAGGTAGACCTTGAAGTCTCTCCACCCCGGGTAGCTTCTCAATCAGCATGCGACGACAAAGCCGTCCGAAATAGTGTGCCCTTGACGAACCTCGTGCACAATGAGTTGAAACTCTTGCACTTGGTCCATGATCGGTCGGGAATCGACCATCTTGTAGTCCAAATATTTGGCTACAATGAACTTCTTAGTACTGCGTCATCACTACGATATTTCTTTTCTAACGCATCCCACATACTGGATGTCGTTACAACAAAGATAAACACTATACAAGCTATCTTCTAAACTACCAAGTATAAAATTTTACAAAGGTAGTCGCGGTCGCCGGTTGTCATATCTTTGCCCGGACGTGAAAGTCCGTCACCACCAAACGGCGGGCTCATCTTCCACCAAGAAGTTGGCGAAGCCCAACGTCGTGAGGTAGAACAACATCTTTTGCTGCCATCTCTTGAAGTCGGATCCTCCAAACTTCGGCGGCTTCTCGGCCGGCGGCATCATCCTTGCGGTATGAACAGGCGTCGAGATCGATCCATGACCAGATCCACCAGTGTTAGATCCCATGGATCCAACAGTCGACCAACTGAAAAGTGCAGTCGTCGAACCAAAGGAACCACTAAAAGTGGAACCAACAGTCGACCCAAAGGGTCCCATGGTTGACCCCGAAGGCATCGAACCAAACATGACCGAAGCCATTGTGCGGGTTGTCGGCGGCGGCAGCGGAGGCGGCGGCGGCGGCGGCGGAGGCAGAGTCGGTGGCAGGTACGGTCGACATCTCCAAGCAAATGTATTAAGTTTGAACGTTTTAAGTTTATTAAGAGTCCGAACTCCTTGGCAAGTGATATCTCGTCTTGCGATTGTTGGAAAACAGTGTACGAGCGATGCAGACTTGCGGGCGTGTTACAACTCGAAACAGAAATGTAGAAGTAGAAGATCAAAACTAACAATGAATTTGAAAAGAAGAAAAACCGAATAGAAAATTACAGATAACCGTAATCTAATGCCGAGTCGAGGAGTCCTCTTTCCGCAAGACGAGATACGCCCCGGTAGTGCTCTCGGTTACGGCGTATCGTCTCCAAAGATAAAGCGACAAACGCGTCTCGAAGGTGGCGGCCTGCAGACCAGCGAGCTCCGCGAATCGGGCGGGCGAGACAAAGCTTGACACGAGCTAAGTATGCGAGAGAGTTTGGAATGCTTGGAATACGATTGTGATGAGTGTGCTAATGCCGAGACATGTCCTATTTATAGCGTCGTCCTCGTGGGGAGCATCTTTGAGTCAACACCGCATTGATGTCGGGTGTTACGGAGTTATGTCCCCTATTGAGTGCGGCGATTTACGGAGACAACGTGAGCACGCTTCCGCAGAGCCATCATGTCGGGCGTTACGGCGATTCGACGAATCTGGACAACGCGTGCGTCGGTGTTCATTGGACGTATCCCACGTCTCTTCTGACACGGCAGCCCAACGGATTGGGCCACACGAGTTAGGCCTCGGACCAACTCCATCTTTGGGCTCGATCAAACGTTGATCCAAATGTAAGGGCGATGGGCAATGGGCAATGGGCCACGGAACCGAGCCCACGCAAGCCCACCAAGCAGCCCAAAGAATGTTCCCCAAATACCACCCAAAGACCAATTGCGAAGATCCAAGATCCACGATCCACGATCCACGGAACACGGACCACGGACCACACGGACCACGGACCACGGACCACGGACCACGGAACCGAGCGGAGCCGGAGCCGGGCGGGCGGGCGGCGGCAGCGGCCGAGCTTTCGACCCGTCACTTGTGCACATAATTATATTAAGTGTTCAATGAACCACTTATATAGATAATTAATGAAGGTACATTAATCAATGTGGATAAGGATTAATTAATCAATGCTTATCCCTTAGCACAAAACTCCATGTTTAAGTGACCAACTTTGATCCACTATTTCTCACTCACCGAAATCGGTTTGAGAATGTGAATACACCACGATCATCTACTCAAAACGTAGATCGATCCTATGCCATTTAATTTCACAAAATTAAATGTTACGTCCTCAAAATATTGGTCAAAGTAGCTTCGGTAACTCGACCACATATATAATATTATATATATATACGCTGATTTCCAACAGAGAGTTGTATCTCGCTTTTTTAAGTGGCACCCGGTCCCCAAAGATAGGAGGGGTAAAATATATAGCACAATTTTAACATTTTTTTATAAAAATTATATAATCAAATTAAATACTTTATTATAATTTTCTACGATATCTTTTATATATACATTGAATATTCAACATATCACATGTGAAGATTGAAGAAGCTTGATGGAGAAAATGAAGACTAATAGTTGATATTGTATATGTAAAATTCTTTTTGAGAAAGATTTGAAATATCAAAAGTAGATATTAATCATATATGAAAATATGGAATAGATTAGTAGATATCAATTACTATATTTCATCTTTCTTTCTACAGTAATGAAACAAAAGTATGAAGCAAAAGTACAAATACTGCTCCTTAATTATTCAATCTTGATTTTATTTTATCTCTGTCCCTATTTTAAAAAAATGGTGAGGAAAAAGTTGAGCATTTTTATAATTTAATACATAAACATGGATATATAAAGGAATCAAAAAATAAAAATAAAAATGAGGTGGGGCAATTGACACACCTCTCTATAACGTGGCTCCGCCACTGTTTTTTTCTCCTTTTTTTTTTGTCGGAGAGGTAGGCCAAAATATTTAGATAAAAGATATATTGTTTATTTTATTTATGATCTTAATATTTTTCACATATCTACAATATTCTTATTTATTTTAAATTATAAATAATTTAATATATATATATATATATATATATATATATATATATAGGGAAGGGTTAATGTGAGAACCATTTTTATTGTGAGAACATAGAATCGAATATGTTATGAAAATAAATGAATACGCTGTGAAAGTTAATGAATAAAAAAAAAATAGAATTTTCGCCTCTCATGGGATTCGAACCTTGGTGAAAATTCTGAATTTTTGGATTCATTAACTTTCGCAGAGTATTCATTAACTTTCATAGCATATTCATTTTGTTCTTAGAGAATTTTCGTAGTTCTTAGTTCTCACGTTAAAATTGGTTCTTATTTGAACCTCACTCTATATATATAGATTGAGGTTCAAATAAGAACCAATTTTAGCTCAAACCAGTTACAAGAAATTCATTTAGACAAAAACTTGGGTGAGCTCCGCCTCACCGTGAGCTCACCCTTGTTTTTTGTTAAAATACTTATATATTAATTATGGTGAGTAAGGATAATTAGATTTTGTTAATGTATAATTAAATTTATTAATTTTTAATTATAATTTTAATTCAAAATTAGATTTTATTAATTCATAATCATGGTTTATTAATTCATAATTGAGGTTTATTAATTCATAATTAATGTTTTTAATTCACAAGTAGGGTTTATTAATTCAAAGTTTGGGTTTATTAATTCATAATTAGGGTTTATTATTCAAAATTAGGGTTTATTATTTTCAATTAGGGTTTATTAATTCAAAGTGAGGTTTATTAATTCAAAGTTAGGGTTTATTATTCAAAATTAAGGTTTATTATTTCCAATTAGGGTTTATTAATTCAAAGTTAGGGTTTATTAATTTCAAATAGGGTTTATTAATTCAAAATTAAGATTTATTAATTCACAATTAGGGTTTATTATTTCACAATTAAAGTTTACTAATTCAAAATTAAGTTATATTAATTCAAAATTATTATTTATTAATTTACGATTAAATTTTATTAAACTAGTTAAATTAAAATTAATTAATTAGAATTAATTAGAATTAATTAATTAGGATTAAAAATTAAATTAAAGTTAATTAATTAAAGGTGGTCTCACTGTGCGCGCAGCGCGCACAGGAGACCATCCCTTTGATTTAATGGGTTTGAATTTGTAAACGTATTTTACTAGGTTCTCTTTGGGATGGTCTCACGTGTGCGTGCGGCACGGAGACCACCCTTAATTAATTAACTTTAATTAATTAATTAATTAATTAATTTTAATCCTAATTAATTAATTCTAATTAATTCTAATTAATTAATTTTAATTTAACTAGTTTAATAAAATTTAATTGTAAATTAATAAATAATAATTTTGAATTAATATATCTTAATTTTGAATTAGTAAACTTTAATTGTGAAATAATAAACCTAATTGTGAATTAATAAATCCTAATTTTGAATTAATAAACCCTATTTGGAATTAATAAACCCTAACTTTGAATTAATAAACCCTAATTGAAAATAATAAACCCTAATTTTGAATAATAAACCCTAATTATGAATTAATAAACCCTAACTTTGAATTAATAAACCCTACTTGTGAATTAAAAAACATTAATTATGAATTAATAAACCTCAATTATGAATTAATAAACCATGATTATGAATTAATAAAATCTAATTTTGAATTAAAATTATAATTAAAAATTAATAAATTTAATTATACATTAACAAAATCTAATTATCCTTACTCACCATAATTAATATATAATTATTTTAACAAAAAACAAGGGTGAGCTCACGGTGAGGCGGAGCTCACCCAAGTTTTTGTCGTTCTCTTTTATGTCTTTTATTTTTCAATGAGTTTCATCTGGTTTTCACAATTTGGGCTCAATCAAATAACATAAAATTTAACTAACAGCAATAATTTCTTTAAAACGGATTTAATGATGTTAAGTACTCCCTCTGACCACCTAAAGCTTACATTGCTTTTGGCGGTACGGATTTAATAAATTGTAATGAGTGTAAAGTGAGTGGAGATAATAAATGAATATATTAATAGATAGTGAAAGTAAAAAGGTGGACCATTGGTGATTTTTTTTGTAAATAAATAATAGATTGATGGTAGTTGATGTTTTCAAAAATGGAAAATACAAGTTTTTGGTAGATATCTCAAAAAATAATTAAATATAAGTTTTTGGTGGACAAATAATCTAGTAAACGAAAAAATTGTACAAGAACGTACTATCAAAATAAAACATAAAAATATAGGCACCGTATGATGTATTTTGCCAAGATGTTTTGACAAATTCTATTTTAGCAAAATCTAATCAAACTTAACATTGTGAAATTATATATAGAAGTAAAAAAAAGCTAAGTAACTTACCAATCAATACATCATAAATAATTTTGGAGCCTACAAATTTGTTTATCACTCAACTCAACCGGTTCCCTTCTTATTAAATTAGGGATATTTACGATTTTAGTAAAAAAAATGGCTAAGGTAACATTTTCTTATGGGAATGACTAAAAAAATAGTTTCTTATATCAAAATTGCTACTTTAACATTCATCTCCATATTTATTCAAGGATATTCAAGTGGTGAATCTATGTAAAAAATGAGTTTAATTAAGATTCAATCCTCATCGCCTCTTTCTCCAAGTAAAAATAAAATAAAAATCCTTACATACATAAATTCGTAACTCAATATAAAATTTGATTTTGAAATAAAAATGTATTCTTTATATACATACAAATATGACGAGAAAACTCAAAATTTAAAATAATAAACGAGAAGAAATAAAATATCCTTAAAAACCGCATTCGTGACATGACTGCGTAACTTGATAATGCGTTTGATTTCGCCAACGTTTTCTTATATCAAAATAACATTTTCTTATAAGAATAGCTAATTAAAAAAATATTTTCTTATATCAAAATGGTTATGTGAACATTAATCTCCACATTCAAACGGCGAACTTGTATAAAAAAAATGAGTTTAGGATTCAATCGTCATCACCTCTTTTCAGAAGTCCCAAAAAAAGAGATCTATACATATAAAAATTTGTAACTCGGTATAAAATTCGATTTTGAAATAAAAATGTATTCTTTTTATACACATACAAATTACTAGAAAAGCCAAAATTTAAAAGAGCAAACGAGAAGAAGAAAAATATCTTTAAAAACCATATTCTTGAGATGATTGGGTTTAAAAGAAGGATTGGTGATTTGATAATGAACAAAAAAAAATTATTGCCGCATATGAAAATGAGAGTGGCGGAGTCATGTACACGTGAAAATTCTAGTCAAAAAATGATGAATTTGATGACTGTTAATTAATTAATGATCTTTGAAATTTGTCATATACAAAATTTAGCCAAGTTCATGACTTTATCATCACCTGAATATTCTGCAAGTCCAAGATGCTTCGTACCAGCACGTGTAGATTAGATGAGATAGTTACTATTTCAATTTTATCTTAAGATATTATGTATAATTTTGATTGCATAACATAGTAGACATATATCATTAGGTGCATTGATATAACAAAATAAGATAAAAATGTGATAAATTGAATATGTCAACGTAGCTCATGCCCCACTTGGCTCATATATTTCAATTCAAAAAATAATGTCAACGTAGCTCATGCCTCCTGCCCTGCCCCCTTTGACTAATGTTTCGGAAGAGAAGCTTCAAGTTTTTTTCCTAAATACTTCGAGCTAAGCTTCAAACTTTTTTCACTAAATACTTCAAACTTAACAGTGGCAAAATGAATTTTCTAAATTTATATTCATATTTAATATATTAATAATTTTCTTTTACAAATCCACAATTTTAATTTATCCATAATAACATAACATAATTTTGTAATAACAAGTCTACACCGTACATATATTAATTATGTAGACAGCATTAAAATTAATTAAAGTCGAAGCAAAAGCAACGTAATAGTACTATTTCTGACAACACAAGAACAATACAATCACATGAAATGATTATTACATGGGACACTCCGACGTAGAAACATCCAAATTTAAGAGGAAACATGAGACATGCAAAACCAAAATCTATTCACCATCAGAATATGTATATATGTTGGAGCTAGCTAGTAGCTACTTGAGGTAATTGGCCCATCTCCAGATCCACGTCGTCATGAGAAATATGTATAGTGAAACGAGGGATCCTGGCTTGTAATGATTGAGCAAAGCTCACGAAAATGGCGGTGGCACAATCAGTTGATGACAGCAAAATGATGGGATACAAGTACCAGAATGGGAGCTGTGGGAGGATTAGTGCGCCCCACAAACTAATCAATAACACAGGACAAAACATTTGGGGTTGCGCTCCAAACACCAAAACTGGGGAGCTTCGTGAGATGCCAATGGAGATGAAGGAGATAAAGAGGGACAAAATCATAACAACCCAAAATTTGAACCATGTCGGATTACTAACGACCGTGAAAGGATCCCACGTAAACTCATCCAACTGCACAACAGATTTAAGCAAGTTAATTCCAAGAATCATAACATACCTTAAATCTTGGAAGATGCACATTTTAGATGATAGGTAGTGGTAGTGTCTCCTGCTGCCACAAATTTATATTGTGGGTGTTGGGGGGATTGTGGGGGTACAATAGCCATTTAACTGTTCACGTAAACATTATTTTAACACCAACTTTGAAAGGTTACGACTTGTTGGATAGGCTATGACTTTTGCTCGAATGCGCTAGAGGACAAACTTGGAAAGGTTATGTTTTGCTTGCATCAGCCCTCAGGACAAACTTTAGTGCAAAAAATTTGGACTTTTCCAACACGTTTCGGGAGCAGCATTATATATTTCCTTTAATTGTTATATCTCAATATTCCTGTATAAGTAGATTAATTATTCACCAATTCATCACAGAGAATTATTTGGCTTCCTAAGAGAAGTTCGATCGACGGCTAATCCGTATCATTTGGAATTTCAAGTAGTAGTCTCATTCATCTATTCACAGGGATGTATATATATTTCCCAGCTGTGTTCATGCCAAAAGAAAAATTAATTAATTAATACTAAATGAGAAGTTACACATGCAATATACGTCCTTAGTGCATTGACATTTATTCTTGATTGGTTATACAGCTGAGGTGTAAATAAGTCCCAACTTTTTTCCAGATATTTTCGCGTGGATCTACAAAATGACGAAAAGAAATCCCTGCGTGATACACCAAAGATGCCGAATGACCTTGACGCGGCTGCCAAATTAATAAAAGATGTTACATAAAACGAAATTACAAAAAAAAATCAAATAAAAAACCCAAAGAAATAAAATAAAACAAATTGGTAAAAGAAATAGTGAAATTGAAAGAATGAAAATTTATATATTATTAATAAATCATAACTATTATAAAATAACATAAAATATTAAGAAGCAAAACTGAAAAAGGAACAAAAGAAAACGAAATGAAAAGACGAAAAAGAAACGTGACAGAGAGAGAAAAAAGAAATTCAAAAACGAACTCAGTGAGTCAGTGCTCCTGCGGGTTGCAACTTCTTCTCTGGTGTAAATTCCTTGCTTTGATTGGTACAATTCTCTTTAACACAAAAGGGTAAGAAACACCATGCACCTCATTTCAGAGGATCCCTTCGTGATTTGAACTGTGTGGCGAAATTTCTTAGAGATTTAATTAGTCTGGAAAGCACACCAAATTAAATGCAAATTTGCAACTTCGATATTAATTTTAGAATTTTTACGACTTGATTCTAAATAGTTATTTTTATTTAATTAGTGTACTATTTTTGTTATATATATATATATATATGGTTGAGTTCTCGTAGTATCCAGTCCCCAAATAGTATGTAGTATTCAATCTAGACCACATATTTTGTACATGTGGTCGCACCACAAGCCTACACATGACAATCCATTTTTCATTTATTTATCTTTTTAATTTTCGTAAGGATATATTGGGTAAAATAAAAACTTAGCCTTCTTCTTCTTCATCATCCTCTTCTTCTTCTTCTTCTTCTTTATCTCCTCTCCTCCGATTTTCTTCATCTTCTTCGATTTTTTTTACAGCGGCGGTTGCGGTGTGACAGTAGCGATGGTGACGGTACGACATCAGCGGTGTGAAGCATAAGATAATAGATTTTGAAAGATAAAAGAGAGGAAAAATAAGATTTTGAGAAGAATTTTGAGAGATTTTGTGAAAAAAAGATATGTGGATTTTGAAGGATTGAGAGACATGGTGGTTATGACAGTAGTTTACGGCGAAGTTCGCCGGTAATCGAAGAAAGAAGCGGAAAAACGCCGGAAAAAGATAATGAAGAGTTTTGCTGTCGAAAATAAAGTATACATACTGCAAAACGTAAAAATGCATACCACAAAATGTCTACATGCATTCTATAAAACGTAAACATGCATACTAAAAAATATAAGCCTATATATTTTCTAACAAAATATGCATATTACAAAACAATAACATGCATATGACTAAACAAAAACCCACATGCTACGAAACACAAATATGCATGATTTAAAAAAGAAAATCATAGGTTTCTCATTCACGATATCTCTCTTTATATCTTCTCCAATATACAAAAACATGTATCTTGTTGTTGATCATATGTTTTCTTTCGAATTATGAAGTTAGAAGTAATCGATCTAAACCTGAGAATAAATTTTAGAGAAATCAATCTCATATGCATTTTGTGTTTAACATTATGCAGATTTATGCTCAATCGTATGCAGTTTTCTGTATAACAATATGCATGTAGTTTCTGGAGAAATAAATCTCATGTTTTTTTTGTTAATATGTATGCAGTTTTGTGTTCAAACATATGCAGTTTTCTGTATCACATAAAAAATTAAATTACTAATCTACCCTTACTGTAGCGAAATCAGAGCCAAAAGGCTTAAAAATTTTGAAAAAATCTCCACCATAGGTTCTATGAGATGAGTTGTCACGCCCCAATTCCTAATATAATGGAAGCTCGTAAATCGAGGTGCGACTAATAAAAATACAGAAAATATGAAGTAAATAAGTTGACTCGAATGATCGAGGCAATAAACCCTTAGAATTGGGAATAGCTTCCAGAATGAAAATGAAAGACATCGAATGATGTAATCCAATCAAAATAACGTTTATCCTCAAGATCACAAGTTTAGTTTCGTGCTTCGGATAGCCAATATACATCAAAATACTAACATCAAGGATTTAGAGTCTAAGCTCCCCAAAAGATATAATTTAAGTCATAGACAAGAAGGAAAGATGTAATTTGAGCTAGTTCATCAGCGGAAGTCAAAATATGGAAATAATCCGTCAAAATACGGAGTGAACCCTAGTCTCAGCTCTGCCCCGTCAGCGCCCATTGATCAACCTGAAAACATTTGAAAATATTTGGGCTGAGTACTAATGTACTCAGTGGACATGCATTTGCTAAAAACATTTCATAAATTCATAAAAGCAGTTTATCCAATCATGATAACATGACTTAGAAGGTTTTAAAAAGAGAAATCACTTCTAAGCATGCGAAAATATTTCATTCATTGGGCCCATTATCACGACTCTTCTGTTACTCGCTTTGATCCAGGACCTCTAGCCACCGTCGGATCACATGCCCACATTATTGTCATCGGGGACGTAACCCGGATAATTTATAATTTCATGACGTACTTCGGAACGCATCCAGACAAACACCCTTATAACGCCTCATGATTTTGTTAGTGCCCGATGGAGATCCACCCACCGAAACAACTAACTAGTGTACACAATTCTCAATTAACATGTCAAGTTTAAAAGAGAATCTCGATCGATACATTACAAGCCTTAAATAGAGTAGAGCGCACAAAAACATTTTATTGGATAAACAGTTTGCATTTCATGAAATATCAGAGGATATAACTCAAATATACTTTTATAAATAAAGCCCACCTTGATAGGACAAAGCCTGAAGAATTCACTATAATACGCGTCTCGGAAAAGCAACGCTAATCCCCTTGATCGACAAAACCTACAAGAAGCTCTAATCTTAATAGGTCTCGAAAAGCTAGCCTTAAGTTCAAGTAAAGTAGGATACTAACTTATGATTCGTTAAGCCAGGTTTTCAAAATATAAATAAATTTGAAAACTAATATATTTTGGCCAAGGGCACCAACAATACCCTTGTTCGTCTTTTCGTTTAAAAAGGTATTTAGTTTCATAATCTCTTTATGATAAATACTTTTTTACAAAAGTATAATGCAATTGAAATGCATACTAAATTCATATATATATTAAGGAATCTCGCTTAATATAACTCATAATGAAATTATCAAATTATGCACTTGTCTAACATAATTTAATTTATTAAATATTCTAACTTAATTAATTTCATTAAAAGAATTTAATTCAATTAATTAAATAGGTCATGATCATAAATAAAGTAATTTAGCTTGGACTTAACCTTGACTTAGTCAATTAATTAATTAAATTTAATAGCAATTAATTAATTAATTAACTTACCATAATTAAATAATTTAAACTTATATTTAAGTTTAAGTTAATTACTCATTTAATTAGACTTAATATAATTTAATTAATTATGTCTCAAAGTTAAACCTTATTTAATTAATTAATTTAAGTCCAAAGATTTAATTAATTAAAGTCCAACTTTTAATTAAATCTAAGCCCATCCATTAATTAAATCTAAGCCCAACTATTATTTAATTAACTAAAGTCCAACTATTAAATAAATTCACTGGAGCCCAACCCATTTATTTTCGGCCCACTTCCTTCTAAATTCTCGGCCCAGATAAATACTACAGTAAAGGTCCATGTTTATTTAAATCTCTGGCTCATTCCTTTATTATAATTTGGGCCCAAAGTTAAAACAATTTCAGACCCATTAGCATACAATTAAAGAAAGAAGCCCATTTAATTTAAAACAATACAATTCAGCACATTTACTCACAAACCCTAAACCTAATCTCTCCACACTTTTCCAAGGCCGCTTTCAGACAATGTCGTGTGGCCGATTCAACGACCTCACACATTTTTATTTTATTTTTCTTTTCATCCCCCTCTTCCATTTTTAGAGCTTGACCACTCTCTGTGATACAATCGAAAGCCCTCTTCCTTCTTTTCCTCACCATCGCCGTCGTCTTCCACCTCTTGTTCCGACGACCGTCTGCCGCCAGTGACGGCAGCGGCTGCCGGCTTGCTCCACCCTCTCTCTTTTCTCTACAGAACACACAACTCATCTCTTTCTCTCCAAACTCCTCTCCTCTCAGTCTCTCTCTCAAACGCCTCTCTCTCTACGCGCCACAGCTGTAGTGGCCGGATTCTGGCAACCGTCGTCGCCTAAGCCACTTCCTCTACCCCTCGTCTCCTTCTCACTCTCTCTGTAAACCCATGCACGAAGACGATAGCACACACACGCACTGTTGGATTTGTATACTGAAAGCAGTTTTGGTTGAGCTTGTATACAATGTTTCTGTTACCACTATTACAATCTCTATCTCGAATTGTTTACTTGATTGCATATGTGTCCCTTTATCTCATATATAAGTTAGATCATACGGTGTTGTAGATCACGAAGTCCGTATGATTGGTCGCTTAATGAGATATAAAAGAATCACTGGTGAGACAACTTGAGGACGAGTTGTCGGTATAGTTACGGTGTAGATAAGAAGTGACTTGACTTGGTTGCTTGTCTATGCTTGGTACGTCTCGGCGTATTGATGGATCACGGTGAGATGGGTTCTTCTATCGACCGTCGTGAAGAACCTAGATCTCGGAGACTTACGATGATCTAAACCTCGATAAGGTATTAGGTGAGTATGAGTTCTTGACCATCACTTTGACTTGCTATGGGTGAGGTTACATGAGATAACCCAAGATTCTCTCGCATCTTGGGTGGTGGCGATCTTGTATGTCATGCTAGTTACCGTAGTCGAGTCACCATATCCGTTTAGGATGATGGCGTCCCTTAAGGAGCTCAAAGGTTTATTGTACTAAACCCCGCAGGTTGAGTTATCTCAAGTACAATAATAAGGTTGAGTGGTACTACTTAAGAATTAAAGTTATTAATTATTTTAAGCGATCGAGCATTTGTAAATAATTAATGGACGAGATATCTTAAATACGGGGATTCGTAATGTCTAAGTGCAAGCCGACTCATCTTGGTAATAAAGGGGTAAGTCGGCATTTATTCTCTAGTGGCATGAATAAATGTTTATGAATTAATTTATGTTAAAATTCAACATTAAATAATTAATTTATTTGAGGCCCATCTTTATTCCTTGCATTTGATCCTCGGGCTGGCCCATCCAGGCTGTTGGCTAAGGAAAATCGTCCTCTCTCTATTAGAGTCCCTCCGGGACTCGACGATCCTCTCTATCTTAAGTGATAAGATTATATTTATTAGATATGCATAAATCCTATCTTGATAGGGTTTAGGGTTGCATTATAAATATAAGGTGAGAGAGAAAATCAAAGCTAATGCTCAAACAATATTTTCGAGAATTATACTTCCCAAGAGTGTGAGAATTTTCAAAATTGTGAGAGAGAAAGAAAACGTTTTTCTATAGCATTCTCCATAGATTGTCCTCACTCGGCATTGGAGTCTAGGCAATCGGGATACAGTCCAGAAGATCAAAGCACGAGTCTTGATCTAATCATCCCCGACAGATTCGCAGGTAAACACGAGAAAACTCCTACGTGTTGTAATTAATTATATAGGTGCATGCTAGGCATATAATCAATGTATGGTGAATTAAACATCCAAGATAGATCCTCGGGAGAGGGTTAAAATCAGATTTCCCTACAATTGGTATCAGAGCCAGGTTCAGTATCTTGGCTCTGTTGGATTAATTCACGTTTGATTATAACGTGCACAATTAATTAATTGTGAATCTGTCGTTCATCGTGGCTCGTTTTTATTTTTGTCGGATTTTGTTTTTCACCACGAGAAAATCCGTGGTTAGATTAGATTTTGTCTTGTAAATCTTATCCGTAAAAAAAACAAGACGAAAGACGAAAACGTCGGCGAAGACTCGTCGGAGAAACCGACGACGCGCGAGAAACACGGCCTTTCGGTGCCATCGCGCATTCTCGACAGCATCGACGGACGGGCGCGAGGTCGGGCATATGGCTCGGCAGCCCGGCGGTGCGGGCGCTTCGGCGGCTTCGGCGGTGCTCGGCTGCCTCGGCAGCGTGGCGCCGCAGAACCTCGAGCGCGGGCATCCTCGGCGGCCGGGCGGCGCGGGGCACGCGATTCTTACGGATGCCTCGATAGCCTCGGCGACGTCCCCGACAGGCGCCGGCGAGCTCCCGGCGGCTCGGCGGGCAGCGCGACCACATCGCGGTCTTCTCGGTGGGCTCGGTGGCGGCTCCTCGGCGGGGCGTGGGCGGCAGCAGGCGGCAGGCGGCGGCGGGCGGCGCGGTGTTGGCGCCCGCATGGGCGTGCCTAGCGCCCGGCCCTTTTTGTCCGACCAGTCCGTGCTTTTGGGTCGACCCGACCCAAATTCGGCCCCGACTTCGTTTTCAACCCAGATCGTTTTTTTCGACCCGGTTCCATATTTTCGACCCGGTTCAGCCCGTCCCAATGATCCGGCCCGTTTTTTGTTTTTTCGACCCAAATCCAGTTTTGACGAATCTGGCCCGTGCCCGTGCACGCGAGGCCCGTTTCCGAGTTTGAAGATCTGTACTTTGCAAATTTATGTAATAAATTGGCGAAATCTTGGATCCACGAGTGGGCGCGATGAACGATTTTATTTTATTTTTATCGTTCTAAGCATGTCGTGGATGTTTAAATTATGCAGTAGCATGCTATGTAAGTTTAAATTACGTAGACAAACATATTATATGTTTTCGTGATTGTATGCGCATAGTAAGCATGCTATGTTTATCGCGTTTTTTCAAGTATTTTTTTTTTAATTCTGCGAGCATTTTTTACATGTTGAGTTCTATAGAAAAGCATGCTAGGATTACGTGATCTGCATGGACAAACATTTTGAAACAAAAGACTAAGCAAGTAACCCGACATATTAATTTAAAGTTAAAATGTCAAGAACTCCACTTTTGATCTCTAAACAAAGTGATACGCACCGTGAGTAAACGTCCACACGCGTGGCTTGCTTGCACTGTTTGTCATAAGTTTGTTAGATGAGATTTCTAAATAAAACATTTTAATCTATTGAGAAGTGGGAGTTTCATGTAAACGCGATCCACACGCGTGGCTTGCATATGTGATTTTCATAAGTTCTCTAGATGTAGATTTAAAATGAGATAACAAAAGAATTTGGATTGGAGCGGTATGGTCTAGTGAGTATGCGATTCTAAGAATTCATTTTCTGTTGTTAAAATTGTGGTCATTGCTTAGACATCACCTCAAGTACAACTTCCGCCAAGTCCTTCTTGCGATAGTGATGTGGTCAGTAAGGTCCAATCATTAATTTCATTTGTCATAAGGATAAGTTGACATGGATTGAAATTAAGCGACTAAAGGTTTATTTTAGTGCGGTCGGGGGTTCATGTGTAAACGTCCACACGCTGGCTTGCATGTGGGATTCCTTGGGCGATTGGAGGTTTCAATTAATATTGTTTTATCAAAGGTTACAATATTATTGTTACGAATTATGTGCGATCGTATGCTTATGTGTTTACATTTCTTTTCGGATATGTCTCTTACCGATTATCAATATGCTCGCACAAAATCCTCTATCCGGTCCCAATTTTATCGAGTGGAAGCGAAACATGGAATATGTTCTTATCATTGAAGAACACATATTTGTTCTCACTACTCCCAAACCCGATGCCCTTATCGACGATCGACTGGTGAGCGGCGAGTCAGCAGGACTTTGGCATAAGTCAAACAATATGGCCAAGTGCTATATGATGACTACGATGTCCAAAGGCTTGCAGTGCAACATCGATCGATGGTAGACACGATCGAAACATGGTCAAGTCTCGAGGTAAGTTTGGGCGTTCGGATCGGACGATCCGCTTCCACACAATGAGAGAAATCTTGGCGTGTAAGATGGAAGAAGGAAGTTCGGTCCATGAACATGTCTCCCATACGACTCATCTCATGGATAGTCTTGATCGGTTGGGATGAGGTATTGACGGCGAAGGGTTGATATCATCCTCAATACACCGCCCAAGTCTTTTGAGAATTTTCGCGTGAATGCGATCATGAGCAAGACCAAGTATACACTTAGTCGGTTGCTTAATGATCTCGTGGCCGCGGAAGGAGTTATGGACAAAGGAGCACATGCCGCACTAGCACATCGAGGGGCCCAAATTTTCCGTTGAAAATGGAAGAAGAAAAGGGCACCAAAGGTGGTAGAGCGAAGGAAGCGATGGGGCGATGGGAGCAAGAACAAGTGCGCCACGGAGGTTTGAAAACCCAAAGGATGAGGGCAAGTACTTCAAATCGGCAAGGCGGGCATTGGAAGGCCAAGTGCCCTATGCTCAAGGCTCGAGTGCGTCATTTTCTTTAATGTGAAACATGTTTAGCGACTTGTTCTACTCATTCATGGCTAGTAGATACTGGTGCGGTCGATCATGTTTGTTACACCTGCGGGGTTCCTGCGGACAAGGGAGCTGCATGATGGCGAGATAACGATCTCCATGGGCAACGCGGCGAAAGTCGAGGCCGTTGCAGTTGGAGATGTTACTTTATGTTTTGATAGAACAGTTTTAGTTTTAAAGGACGTGTTATATGTGCCGGAGTTTCGGCGAAACCTTATTTCTGTTTCGAAACTTTTTATTCATGGATATTCAGTTATTTTTGATAGTGGTGTTTCTATCATAATAAATGACTAAGTTATCTGTGGTGGCACTTTATATAATTCGCTTTATACTATTTCTGCCAAACATAATACCTATAACTATGTTGCATCTACATCAAACCTTAAAAAGAGAAAGTTTTCTTCGCAAGATGACACCACGTTTCTCTGGCATCTTAGATTAGTTCACATCAATCTAAATAGGATCCAAAGACTGGCTAAGAATGGAGCGTTGGGTGATCTCACAGTTACTCCGTTCCCAATCTGCGAATCCTGTATAGAAGGAAAATATCGACCGGACCCTTCAAAGAAGGGTTATAGAGCCAAAAAGTGTTGAGCTAGTCCATTCGACTGTGTGGACCTATGTCAACACAAGCTCGTGGAAGAATACAGTATTTTGTCACTTTCATTGACGATTGCTCAAGGTGCGGATACATATACTGTTTCACCGCAGTCAGAATGCTTTGAGAAATTCAAAGAGTTTAAGGCGGAAGTGGAGACGAAGCTTGGTAAAAGTATCAAGTCATGCGGTCTGATCGCGATGGCGAATACCTCGATGTGAGTTTATGGACTATTTGAGTGCAGTGTGGGATTACCTCCCACCACTACAAGACACACCACAACAAAATGATATGTCGAGGCGAAGAAATAGGACTCTTTTAGAAATGGTTAGATCGATGATGAGTTATGCAACATTGCCTATTTCGTTACGGGGTATGCCTTAGAAACGACGGCATACTTGTTAAATCTAGTACCATCAAGTCGGTCGAAAAGACCCCTTTCGAGTTGTGGTTTGGGCACAAGCCTAGTTTAAGCCACATAAGGATATGGGGTAGTCCAGCACATGTGCTGAACAAGAAGGCTGATAAGTTGGAGGCTAGATCCGACGCAAGGCTGTTTATTGGCTATCCTAGAGGGACGAAGGTGGTTTATTCTATAGTCTAAGGATCGGAAGGTCATTATTAGCACTAATGCCCGATTCTTGAAGATGATTATATGAAAATCATAAATCCAAAGTTGAAATCATTCTTGAGAATTGAAGATGATCGTATTCCACCAACGATAAAGCCAAGTGCGAGATGTCGGTGTCAGTGGGAGGATCGACACCGGATACTTCAAGAAATTGAAGTGGGTCGAGTTCCACCGGAGATACCGCCCGTCTGAGTGGCTCATATTCAACAAGTTGTACAAGATGAGAGACCACAAGTTCTTGCACCCACGTTGCCATTGTGCGAT
This sequence comes from Salvia rosmarinus, assembly GCA_036937905.1. Taxonomy (NCBI): domain Eukaryota; kingdom Viridiplantae; phylum Streptophyta; class Magnoliopsida; order Lamiales; family Lamiaceae; genus Salvia; species Salvia rosmarinus. The sequence continues at coordinate 10,741,825 of CM072822.1, forward strand.
GGCGCCTCATCGTAGTGGGAGGTTGTTCGTCAACCCGATCGATTTATGTTCGTGGGTGAATCTTGGTTTAGTCCTAGGAAGCGGCGAGAAATAATCGACCCATGGATATCTGGTGAGGCGATACAAGACACCGATGCAAGATCATGGCACACCGCTATGGACTTAGAAATTGAGTCCATAACAGCTATGGATTTATCGAAAGACACCTTTACCGACGACAAGGAAGCCATAGGTAGTAAGTGGGTATCAAGAGGAAGAGATTCGGATGGAGAGGTTTCGACTTTTAAAGCCGGTGGTGGCGAAAGGGTACACTCAGTTGAGGGCATCGATTTCGATGAAACCTTTCACTTTGTAGCAATGCTCAAGTCCATCGAATTCTTACGGCCATAGCAGCCCACTTGAACCTTGAGGTTTGGCAAATGGATGTGAAACCGCTTTTACGAGCGGTTACCTTGAAGAAGGTAGAGACATCTATATGCGACAACACCAAGGTTATGTGGTAAAGGGTGAAGAGCATCTAGTATGGAAGCTTAAGAAGTCCATTTATGGGCTTAAGCAAACCTCACGATCTGGAACATACGCTTTGACGGGTGGTAAAGTCCTATGGATTTACCCAGTTGCCTAGCGAAAGTTGTGTGTATCGTTTAGATGTCAACGGTGATGTGGTATTTCTTGCACTTTACGTAGATGACATCCTTCTACTTGGCAAAAATGTGAAGCTGTTATCAGACGTAAAGAGTTCGTTATCCGATCAGTTTCAAATGAAAGACTTGGGAGATGCAGCGTACATTCTTGGGATCAAGGTTTACCGAGATCGCAAGAGGAAAATGTTGAGCTTATCTCGTCGCCTTACATTGATCTTGTGATTACTCGTTTTAGTATGCGGGCGCGAAAAAGGATTGCTACCTTCGGACATGGCGTTCCTTTATCTGGAGCGATCACCTATGTTGCAAAGGAGATAGAGGAAATGAGACAAGTTCATTACGCTTCCGCCGTGGGAAGTCTCATGTACGCAATGCTATGTACGAGACCGGATATCTACTATCACGGTAGGCATAGTAGCTAGATATCGATCTAACCTCGACAAGCTCATTGAATTGCCGTAAAGCATATACTCAAGTACACGAAAGGACTCGAGATTATAGGTTGGTTTACCATGCAGATAATCTAATGCCTTTGGGTTATTCGGACTCGTATTTCCAAGTCGACCGTGATGAGAAAAAGTCTACCTCGGTATGTTTTTACCTTGGGAGGAGGGCGTATCTGGCGGAGTGCAAGCGGCGATGCATGCGGACTCCACCATGGAAGCCGAATATGTAGCGCCTTGAGGTCGCTAAAGAGGTCAGTATGGTTCAAGAACTACCTCATGGATCTAAATGTGGTACTGGTTTGCCCAAGAGTATCATAGTTTCTTGTGATAACTTTCGGTGCGATGGCAAACTCGAAGAACCACGGACCCACAAGGCAACGAAACACATAGAGAAAGTACCATATCATACGAGAAATCCTAAGGCGAGGGGATGTGCTGATTGAGAAGATTGATGCTGGATAACCTAGTGATCGAATCACGAAGAGCACATGCAAAAAAGTCTATTAAGAGCATATTCGAGGACTTGGATTGCAAGAGCACCCACTTAGAAAGGAAACTTTTGTATAAGTGGGAGAAACAAAGTGATGGTGTTGTTTGTAATAGCTAGTAGAGAGACACATTGTATACTAAAAGTTTTTCTTTAGTATAAGTGGGAGATTGTTGGATTTGTATACTGAAAGCAGTTTTGGTTGAGCTTGTATACAATGTTTCCTGTTACCACTATTACAATCTCCTATCTGAATTGCTTGCTTGATTGCATATGTATGTCCCTTTATCTCATATATAAGTTAGATCATACAGTGTGTTGTAGATCACAGAAGTCTGTATGATTGGTCAAGCTTAATGAGATATAAAAAGAATCACAGCTGAGACAACTTGAGGACGAGTTGTCGGTATAGACTGCGGTGTAGATAAGAAGTGACCGACTTGGTTGCTTGTCTATCTTGATGCGTCTCGGCGTATTGATGGATCACGGTGAGATGAGTTCTTCTATCGACCGTCGTGAAGAACCTAGATCTCGAGACTTACGATGATCTAAACCTCGATAAGGTATTATGTGAGAATGAGTTGCTGGCCATCACTTTGACTTGCTATGGGTGAGGGTTACATGAGATAACCCAAGATTCTCTGCATCTTGGGTGGGCGATCTTGTATGTCATGCTAATTACGTGTCGAGTCACCGTATCCGTTTAGGATGATGGCGTCCCCTTAAGGAGCTCAAAGGTTTATTGTACTAAACCACGATGGTTGAGTTATCTCAGTACAATAATAAGGTTGAGTGGTACTACTTAAGGAATTAAAGTTATTAATTATTTTAAGCGATCGAGCAGCGTAAATAATTAATGGACGTAAATATCTTAAATACGGGGATTCGTAATGTCTAAGTGCAAGCCCGACTCACCTTCGGTAATAAATGGGTAAGTCAGCATTTATTCTCTAGTGGCATGAATAAATGTTTATGAATTAATTTATGTTCTGGGCTGAACATTAGATAATTAATTTATTTGAGGCCCATCTTTATTCCTTGCATTTGATCCCTGGGCTGGCCCATCCAGGCCTGTTGGCTAAGGGAAAATCGTCCCTTTCTCTATTAGAGTCCCTCTAGGACTCAGCTTGATCCTCTCTATCTTAAGTGATAAGATTATATTTATTAGATATGCATAAATCCTATCTTGATAGGGTTTAGGGTTGCATTATAAATATAAGGTGAGAGAGAAAATCAAAGCTAATGCTCAAGCAATATTTTCGAGAATTATAATTCCCAAGAGTGTGAAAATTTTCGAAAATTGTGAGAGAAGGAAGAAGACGTTTTTCTATAGCATTCTCCATAGATTGTCCTCACTCGGCATTGGAGTCTAGGCAATCGGGATACAGTCCAGAAGATCAAAGCACGAGTCTTGATCTAATCATCCCAAGCAGTTCGCGGTAAACACGAGAAAACTCCTACGTGTTGCAATTAATTATATAGGTGCATGCTAGGCATATAATCAATGTATGGTGAATTAAACATCCAAGATAGATCCTCGGGAGAGGGTTAAAATCATATTTCCCTACACGCACGCGACGCACACACACACGCACGCACGCGAGGCATACACACGCACGCGAGACCGCCACCACGTTGCTATCCCCCCCTATTTTCATCTCGTCTCACGCCTCCCCTCTCGCATGCCTCCTCTCACGGACAGCAACAGCCACGGACTGGCCCTACCGCCGCCGCTCAACCACCAGCCTCTCCTCCTCTCCTCTCGTCGTGAACGGACAACAGCCCCGCTACTACTGTCGTCCCAGCGCCATCTCCTCACCCAACAGCCACAACTCACTCACGGCACACATACATACATATGTGCATACACACACGAAAATGAATAGGAGGTTAGAAGTTTAAACATTGTGTGGATTTCTCAATCCACTTGTTTGAGGCTGCAGGAAGGATGAGTGATTTTGAGAGGCTAGGGTTTTAACAATAGGAAGAAGAAGCTTATATAGTGTATAGAACTTGGGTTGGCCATGGGCTTTCCTTTTGGGTCTTGTCAAACCAAAGCCCATTAAACAGTTTATTCTTACGTGCTCAAAGTCCGATCCTAAAGATTATTAATAATTAAACATTAGCATAATATTATTGATATAATGATTTATATGTATATATATAAATCATATTCGATTATTATATTTTATATAATAATTCGTAATCACTTCATTATATTTAATGAAATAAATTCTTTTTGTTGGAATTTAAAAAAAAAATTCTTTCATCGGGCACGAATTATCTTAAAATTCTAAGTTCGAAAGTCATTCTAATCTATTGAGAAAAGCGAGGTATGACATGAGTGGATGAGATTGAATACTACATACTACCTCAAGTTCGGTACTATTTGATCCTCTCTCTCTCTCTCTCTCTCTCTCTCTATATATATATATATATAGAGGTTCAAATAAGAACCAATTTTAACGTGAGAACTAAGAACTACGAAAATTCTTTTTGAACAAAATGAATATGCTATGAAAGTTAATGAATACGTTGCGAAGTTAATGAATCCAAAATTGAATTTTCACGGGGTTCGAATCCCATGAGAGGCGAAAATTCTTTTTTTTTATTCATTAACTTACGCAGCGTATTCATTAACTTTCATAGCATATTCATTTCTCATGTTCTCACAATAAAAATGGTTCTCACGTTAACCATCCCCTATATATATATATATATATATAGAGTTTGGTTCAAATAAGAACCAATTTTAACGTGAGAACTAAGAACTCTGAAAACAAAATGAATATGTTATGAAAGTTAATGAATACTCTGCGAAGTTAATGAATCCAAAATTGAATTTTCACGGGGTTCGAATCCCATGAGAGCGAAAATTCTTTTTTTTTTCATTAACTTTCATGCATTCATTTACTTCATAACATATTCGATTCTCACGTTCGCCAATAAAAATGGTTTTACGTTAACCTCCCATATATATATATATGTTTCTTTGTTATAGTTCTCTATTTATTGATTAACACATGTTTTAATCTTTTTTACACTTTCCGGGGGCAAATGCATTCTTTATGAGAATAATTAGTAGAAATGCCTACGCTCCTAAAATGCTCCCTAGTTCTTTTTGGTCAATTTAATATAGAAATTTAAAGGCCGTGTCACGGTGGACTCGAACCTGAGATCTTTGTCATCGGGCATAAACCACTCTACCACTAGCCCAACACATTAACTATTATGTAACATCTAGCTAGGTTCGGTTAATCGAAACCGAAGTGTATGAAATATTGCTATCAAAAATCGAATCGATCTTTTATTCGATTCGGTTAATCGGTTAATCGAATTATCGATTTCAATAAAAAAAATATTTCAAATTCTACTAAAGGTTAAAATTAACTAAGCTATGATAATGATATGTAATTCATTCTATTTAATTTTATTTATTATTACTCGATTATCAGTAATTAAAAAGAACATATTAATCTTTGCTCGAAAGAAGAGTTGGACACATGACCTCATGGGAAAGCAAAAACTTTAAACATACGCATAACCCCAAGTGAGCTACAATATTAATTTGAATAAATAATAACTATAAATAATAATATTAACTATTTTCGATTATTTCAAGTATACTGTTCGACGATATTTATGAAATTGCGGTACCAAATATTGAATGAATCGATAAAATCGGTTATTCGATTAACCATAAGCGAATTTTCGATTCATTATACAATTATCCAATTAATCGAATCTAAGTTTCCGCCCTAATAACATCATAAAGTTTTTTTTTTAATAAATGTTATTATGTTAACAAAACAAAAGACACAGGCTTTGACATATATTTACTACGATTAGGATACAAATGCTATGATCGATCGACCTTTTAGTCGGATATTATTTTAAAAATTCAAATCCCTAAAATGAATTCCCGTATATGCTCTATGAAATGAAACCATAAAAGTAATTATATCAATCAATTATGCTTCAAACCCACCAACTTTTAAATTTGACGTAGATATGCATGTCGAATATTTAGCTAATCTAATCTTTTTAAGGTTGATTGCAAGTATAGTTAGTTAGCTACTAATGTTTGAAAAATATGTCGATAAAGTACCCCTCCCCCTCGGTCGTCTCATTTCTTGCCCAAATAAATTCAGTTCAATATCAATAACGCTGTTAAAACGCAGTAATACATATTTCTATAATTAGAATGGAACTTTGTTTTCTCCCGTTGTTAATACTTGCTAAGACAATGCGTATCTAAATCAAATATGTCAACTTTTGGATTCCAACAGAAATATACTCGTCTGAATATATTTTTCATAAACATTCTAAAGGTCACGAAAGCGATCGGGGTTTAGTCTGTAGGTGATAATAATGATGATCTGACAAAAGCATGCGGTTTAGTGAACATATTAGGAAGTGGCCGTACCGCCATAAATGCATCAACCATCTGCGCCAAATATGAAAAATGGTCAGATATGTTATCACCACACTATACACAAGTGAGTAATAATCTGAAGGTAAGTTTTCTTGATCGATCTATCAAATTCGTGAGGCTTCATCAAGTGCTTCTTCGAGTTAATTGCCACATTTCGAGAAAGAGTATGTCTTGTTTTCATTACCATTTGCATACAGGGAATGACTACTACGACTGACATTTCAAACATGCATCTATTGGATAACTTCCATCTTGAAAGTTATGAGGCATCTGTGTAAGATATCAATATCAGTGATTTCTCTTGCATCCTAATCCAATACATGAATTAATTGGTACTATCAATCTAAAAATAAGTTGTGGATTGTCGACAATTCTAAATGAGGTGGTGAGATCTCCAACAGACAGACGTAATGCTTTATCTAGTAGGTTACAATGGTGAACATATAATTCAAGAAAGAAATGAAGCAATACGTTACAGATCCTTGTCCATTGTACATTAGAGTTAGTTTTTGATTTCAGGATCATGTTATGATGAGATATTATAATCAATAATCAAATTGGACCGAGTAAATTTCAGTATACTAATTCTAATACAATCTAATGACAGACAGAATGTCAGAATGGAACCACTAAATTAAAGCTTTCCAATATAACCGGCAATAGCAAAATAGAGTATAAAATCACGGTATATCGGCATGAATTGATAATTATAACAGCTATGAGACAAAATATAAACTACTTTACCTCATCAGTCAGCAGCTCGGCCTGCGATATCTTTCAACCACTCGATCAAAACTTGATGGCCGCTTCTTCACTTCTCCGTAAGCATACGCCCGAGCCATATTCCTGTTCAATCATGAAATTAACATTAGACCAATTGAGGAGGAAGATTGGTCGCACTGAGAAGAAGTCACAGAAACAACAATACTTACTGTTTGTATGTCTTCAAGTTCAGTATCATCCTCCAAGAAAAAGCCAAGATATTTAACAGGTATATCTACCTGAAAACATACAAGAAAGCATAGAGACAAAAAAATCAGTGTTAATATTTGAAAAAGAAGAAAAAATTACAGATAGAGAGCGGGTATATCTGATCCAAGATGGGCTGGATCTATACCAAAGTGTTCCAACTGTGAATGTATTAGCTATTGTTAAAATTGTCTAACAGGCATATCACAACCAAAAAAGGTTCAGATTCAAATGGTTGTACATTATTTGTGGGTGTAAAATTGGACCAATCAAAAGCAGCAGTACCATATATACACTATCACGAAAGCTTTTGCTAAAACTGACGAGCATGAGTTTGCGACGCCGACAACTAGATCGACACTACTCAATTAACTCTGGCCTAGCAACAAATTTAGGATTGCAAGTCAATTTTTAGCACCTCACTTCTAAATGAACTAAAATATACAATTAAAAACCTTGTGTCTTTACAAGGATGTCCACCAAAGTGCTCTTTGGAGAACTAGTATTCTATTTCCAATGCACTGGTATTAAAACCTCAAGCTACAACTGACAAGTTTATTGGCTTAATTTTGGGGGCCATCGCATTCAATATCAGACAACCCCTATTTTGTTGCATTAAATTCAACACCAGATAACCATTAATTTGTGGTTTTGTTCAACTACAAATAACCACTAGCAGCTCAGATTATTGCCAATTTTACAACCCAAACATTGTGTACAGAAAACCCAGTGGCAATGTGAAAAGTCGAACTCCGAAGGTGAAAAGCTCAGATGTCCATACCTCAAGATTTGCCCCATATTTTCGGTGATTCTCTATAGAATCTTGCCCACCAGAGAAAGCATATCTGTTTATCTGTATCAGAAAAAATATTAGTCGTCAAAACAACTAAGTAAACAGTGAAGATTGGAGAGTTCATCTGCAAGACCCCACCCTTAAGATGGAACTCTTGGAGAGGGAAGAGCTCAGGGAAATTTTGATGCCAAACCTTGTTCTTTATGTCCTTAGAAGAATCAGTCACATATATAGCAGAATTAGGATCGCTACCAGACATTTTCCCTGTCTCTCCCTGAAATATATTACAAAAACAAGTCGAGCAAAAACGAAAAAATGAAGTTGCACAAGCATATTAAATAATGAAGACTTGTGTTGGGAAATTTTCAGGACAATGATTAGAATGATATCAAAATCAGTACACATTCCACACAATTCGATTCGCATCTTAATAATAAAAATTGAATCACATTTTAGGTGTCAGTTCAAAGCAGTACCACATATTGATTAAAGAAATTCAGACAGATCTCAGGTTATTGAGTTATCGTATATGAAAATAGATAGGAAACCTGAAGAGCAGGAAAGACTGATGATTCAATTAGAGCTGGCTTCTGATAACCTAATCGAGGAGCAACATCTCGTGTCATTCGGAAGTAAGGATCCTGAAGCAAAACTCATCAGAGTTGCAATCACAAAGACAATTAGAACATAGTTACACTATTCAATCATTGGAGAACAACAAATGTTATCGCATAGTAGCTAGAACTTTTTTTTTAAATCCAACCCTTGAGTTCATAATTTATTTAGCAACACAGAAAAGACATTTTATGAATTATCAAACAGGAAATAGAGGAGTAACAGCTAAGGCCCAGGTTCTTCATCCTAAAACTGGTTATATTGTTATCTGGGTGCATCATTCTCCAATAGATAGAGTCACCTTCTATAGCTAATGAAAATATCTTTAGGAGGTAAGAAATGCATACTAACATTTGATTGCATAACATTTAAAAACACAATAATGACCATGAAATAACATTAGCTGGAGTTACTTTGTGCATTCAGGTCTTTTTGTCTTCTGAACGCTAAAAGAAACATGAGAATAAACCTGATCAATTGCACAAGGAATCAAGCAACGGAGACTATCTTTGCCAGAGAAAAGATGTGGAAAAGAACTTGGAAAGGATGGAGCTGCCTAAAAATGTGGAAATAACTTAAAAGTCAATACCATGCGAAAAGAAGAGAATCAAATTTATAACACTAAAATAATAACCGTAGCACAAAAAAGAAACTAAAGAGAATAAAACATCAAATGAAATAAATAAGTATGAAAATTAATAAAAAGTGGCACTAAACCAGCAAAATATACCAATTGGTATGTACTAGAATAAATTTCTATTACCCCCTCTAATTTTTCTTTTGACATGCAAATTTTTTTTACCGTACAACCCAAAATAAGTGATTTAAGAAACAATAATATGCATTAATAGAAGGTCTTACTGGAATCTACTGGCATGAGTAGGAGGTTAAATTTAATAACCAACAAAGGAACTTAATAGAAACAACACAAAAAAAGTGAAAACGAAATTTTTTCACATGATTATGGAGATAGAACACTGCCTATTGCATATTCTCTGACCAATTGTGGAAAAATAGCTTTAAAAACCTCCAATCGATATAAAAATACATCTTTTAGAGGCTAATTTCAAAAATTTATCTCCGATATTATTCTGTTGGCCCAGGGATTTCTTAGAGGACTATTGTATATCTAAGTGATCAAATTCCAAATACTTAGAAAACACAATCTGACCCAGCAACAGTAAAGTAAAAACACATGCATACATAGATTTAGAACAGTAGTAATAACAGTTATAATAGGTCATGAGTTACTCTATTATAATAGGTCATGCATACAAAAATTGGATCTTGGTCATTAGTATATCCATATGGAGTAAAGATTGATACCTGAACACGAGGGAAGCTGACTTTTCCTAAGTAATCTTCTCCAGTGAACCCAAAAATACCTACAACCTGCAGTACACTTAAAACATTATTTCTATGCTTAAAACCTATGATCGACTTGAAACAATAATGCAAAACAAAAAGGTTAAACTTTTAAACCATTCCACAGTAAACTAATCACCTTATTAGATGTCACATATTTTGAGATCTTGACCATGTTCTTGTAAAATGAACTGCACAACAATTATAACACGTAAACAAGAATAGCAAAAACAAGACAAGAACAGATTCTCAACAGAAAGAACCATATTAAATGGATAATCACTGCAATACATAACGTATTAAAACATTACATCAACTCCTATACTAGGCCACTCAATCTGTTACAACATGACTCTACAAGAAAAGATCATTTTATACAGCCATGTCAAAGGCATAAAAATTAAATTATACAGCAACACTATCAACTACAACTGAAGAACTATGGCTGTCAGACTAAAGGCAGAAGCACTCACCCTCCAACATAATCAAAATCAGAGAAAATAAAGGTCCTCGAAACATCAAATCCACAAGCAATTATATCTTTAGCATTTTCACGCGCGAGCCTCTGACTCTCTTCCACCGTCAAATTCTTCCACATGCACTTCTCATCATCCGTCAGTTGTATCACTAGCGGCACCTTGAATGCATCTTGCAGATACCTAAAACCAAACAACACGCCGTAAATTAGTTAGATCAGACCAACAAAATCAGAATATGCACACTAAATTAAAAGCCGTCGGATTTGCACCAATCAAATCACTAATTACTCATCAACTAACATATGAAACATAAAACCAGAACACATTCCATATTCCAGATTCTAAATTGCGACAAAATAATAATTATGAAAAGGCACATTCCAAGTTCCATGAGATTCCACAAGTAAGATCACACCATAACTAATAGTCTATCGCAGTTGCAAAAACCAAATCAATAACAAGACACTAGCAGCTAACATAATTGAAAACTCCGATTACTTGGTAAACATAAACGGCACGAGATGACCCAAATGCAGCGCCTCCGAAGACGGCCCCCGACCTGTGTAGAGGTAGAACTTCTCCCCTCTCTCATAGGCATCAAGGACGTCATTGAAGTCGCGGTGGGCGAAGAAGACGCCGGCGGAGGAAGACATGGGCGGGGCGGTGAGACGTCTGACGCGGTCGATGAGGGATTGGTCGGCGCTGGCAGCGAACTTGTCGATGAGCTTGTCGTGTCGATTTTGCCGCCTTTCTCAGCCGCTACTTCCCATGGCGTCACTATTTGCTCCTCTTGGTTATCTTGCTCATTTTGTTCTCCATTTTGTATAGAGAGGGGGTGAGGGAGAATTAGTTATCGGTAGGGTTTTTGGGATGCAAAAGATCGGGCCGGATCTGTATTGAGCCCATCGGAAGTTATAGAAAATTTTGGTCGGTTTGAAAATCCATTATGCAACAGTATTCTAAAGTTGGTTAAACGATGATTCATAACTGAAAAACTGATTATGCAAATTCAACTAACAATATCCGAAAATGACAGCAGTTTTTTCTTAATGTCGTGTACTTTTTGACGGAAAGCCGATAACATGTCGTATAATCTTGAGTTATGCAGCTTCGTCCAACTAACACTTGTATCAGGCAAATCTGTGGCAAAAGACAGTGTTTAAAACTTTTTAAACACATAAATAAATATGGTTTTCAAATTAATTAGCCAATACTATGTATACTATTTATACTCCCATAATACATTGGTGTAAGAAAATCTAACTTTCGATAATAAACACTTCATCACTTACTAACTTATACTTCTAATACTAATATTGTCCGACACCCCCTCCAACCCAAAAAACAAAACAAGAAATCCAACCAACAACCTTATACATCATGCAATTTATGGCGAGAGTATTTGGCTATAAATTCCTCAAGTAATTTATAAGTTATTTAAAATTTATAATTATAAAAATATTAAACAAAATAAATTTTTAAATAATTTATAAACTATAAAAATAAATTCCAACAACTTATAAACCTCAAAAATAAAATTATCAACCCAAACTTAATTTTTTATAAACTGATAAACAATGAATTTATCAAAATAATTTTACTATAATTTATTATTTCCAACATATTACCCTATCAACTTCACATCTATCTAAATTTTTTCTCTCTAACTCATTACACGCTCTAGCTTATAAGCTTAATTCCAAACAATTTAACAACTTATAAAATCTGACGATATTACATTTAATAAACTCTTGAAACATCTTATAATCTGTTTGAAACTTATAAACTCAAAATAACAAGAGTAAAACAACAGTAAATTAAGCGTGTGAGATATAATACAAAAATCCTACAACATCCAAACCACACCACGCTCAAAATAAGCACCAACACCATTCCCCATTGTATCTCGCCAAAAAGCTTCAAGAAATTAGTCATAAATCTTTACACATCGAGATCAAAACCACACCACGCTGTAAACAAGCACCAGCATCATCCCAATTGTTTCTCACCATAACGAGGCACGGAGAGCTATAAATAATCAAAGCCTGAATCTTTACTCAAGATCTCACGCTACATGTGCTTTTCCAAACAGTCGATTTGCTCCACAGTTGCTATTAAATCAAATCAGCCACATTCATCGGCATTTCATCGATCTGTGTACTGTAATATTGCTCAATATCTCTAAGGATCTTAATGTCATCACTTTTAACAAAGTTTATGGAAACACCCTGCATTCACCATAATGAAATCGGACCCAGATTACTTATTGAACTTGAAGAAGGGTAAGAGATATTATTCCCTGTGCCCAACGAGAACAAAATAGTGAAGAAAAGACATGTTACAGAAGCTTGCAGCCTACCTTTCGCCCAAAACGACCAGATCGTCCAATTCTATGGATGTAGAGCTCTCGATTGTTAGGAAGATCGTAATTAATCACCAGAGAAACCTATGGAAACTCAATGCAAAGACAACAAATAAGTTATTGGTCAATATATTCTTATATTTTACTACAAACAATAGGAAAAGGGCAAAAGTAGCATGGAAGGAAATCAAATAACAGTCACTCAGAACTATCAAGCTATGTTGGCACTGTTGGATCAACAACAATCCTATGAAACGACGAGAAAAGATACAAAATAATGGTACCTGTTGAACGTCCAATCCCCTAGCCCAAACATCTGTTGTGATAAGCACACGAGTCTGGCCAGACCGGAATTCACCCATAATCGCATCTCGCTCCTTTTGAGGCATATCTCCATGCATGGATGAGACAGTAAAGTTATTCTCACGCATTTTTGCTGTCAGCCAATCAACCTGTCATTCAGAGAGGAAAAAGAAACACATAATCAAGAGCCACTAATTATTAAAGAGCAAGACCCAGAACCAACATCTCAGCTCAGTTACACCTTAATATTTAGTATTTACAATAGAAACCGTAGAATAAATTCCAGAGACCCATAAAATTATTTCTAACAAAAGAAATAACCTTATGCAAGGTAACTCAAGTTTCAATATTTCTTATAGCAGATTTTGATGAATTTTTCAGAGTGAATGCTTATACTGTTAATATGATTCAGAATTACTCAATAAAACTCATAGGCACATGAAAAAATGGTATATGATATGAATGAAAATAGAGTACACAAGATTATCTTCCTTATGAATAATGGTAATATAAGTTTTAACAGAGAAAGAATGTGAAACCAAATGGAAAAGAAAAATTACCTTGCGCTTTGTGTTGCAAAATATAACTGCCTGGGTTATGGTAAGGGTATCGTATAAATCACATAGTGTATCAAAGTTTTTGTGAAGAAAGACAAAAAGGGAGAGTTTGTTTGAGTTATTTTTAACTCTATTTTCTTCCTCTATTTTTTTCTGTTTTTGTTTTGATCTTTCTTCACGTTTTTGTAGGTTGGAAAGGAGTCATGCAATCTCCTATTTAATTGGGTTGAAGATGTGGAGATGAAGCTGAAGTGAAGCTCCTAAATTCGTGGGAATGAATGAAGTTGAGCTGAACAAGAAAGAAAGAAAATAGCTGCTGGAAGGGATGTTGTTGCAGCAGTTGGAGTTGTTCCTATTTTCAAGGAACTAACTCAACCACTTCCACATCTTAGATGAGCTTGGGGTCCAAGAAATGCTACTGCTATAAATACTTGAAGGGCTGATACGAAAAGACGTGGAGAAATAGCTATCTGTAAGGGAGTGTTGTTTTCTATGTTGCGATAAGTTGTGGATTGTCGACAATTCTACATAAAGGTGGTGAGATCTCCAACAGACAGACGTAATGCTTTATCTAGTAGGTTACAATGGTGAACATATAATTCAAGAAAGAAATGAAGCAATAGGTTACAAATATTATAATCAATAAGCAAATTGGACCGAGTAAATTTCAGTATCTACTAATTCTAATACAATCCAATGACGGACAGATTGTCAGAATGGAACCACTAAATTAAAGCTTTCCATTATAACTGGCCAATAGCAAAATAAAGAGTATAAAATCACGGTATAGCTGGCATGAATTGATAAATATAACAGCTATGAGACAAAAATATAAACTACTTTACCTCATCAGTCACAGCAGCTCTGGCCCTGCGATGTCTTTCAACCAGCCCAGTCAAAACTTCAGTAACCGTTTCTTCACTTCTCCGGTAAGCATAGGCCCTGAGCCATATTCCTGTTCAATCATGAAATTATAACATTAGACCAATTGAGGAGCAAAATATAAATATACATTGAAGGAAGGGTTGGTCGCACTGAGAAGAAGTCACAGAAACAACAATACATACTGTTTGTATGTGTTAATATCTACCTGAAAACATACAAGAAAGCATACAGACAAAAAATCAGTGTTAATATTTGAAAAAGAAAAAAAATTACGGATAGAGAGTGGGTATATCTGATCCTGGCTGGATCTGTACCAAAGTGTTCCAACTGTGAAAGTACTTTATATTCAATATTTATCACCCTTTTTGGACATAATTTTGGATGTTAGATAACACTTGACATTTTGAGAAGATTAACTATTTATGGTTCTATCAAATGGGCTAATATGGAACTATTCCAATTAAATGCTTTGCGTTTATATAAACTATAGCTAAATTGTAGGCGTAGTGCCTAATATCATCTATTAACATACTTTTTTTAAAAGGAAAATAATACCAATCACAAAATGACGATAAATAATCTTCCTCAATCAAGTAGGGAAACCTAAGTCCAAATAAACGGATTTGAAATAGATGCAGAGAACTACGCTAAATGATGTGTTGATATAATAGCAAATAATCTGCCATAATAATATCAATTAAGATCGTTATATTACAATAAATTTTACTTTTATAATAAATATAATAATGAAACACAAAAATACCGAGCCAAATGATCATATCGTAAGAAAGAGGCATAAATATCGTCATACTAGTTTTAGGATATAAAATTTACTCACATTACCCACATTTACAAAATAAAATTAAAACTTTTTAAAATATACTATATCCATCCTTTCAAAAAAAAATTCACGTTTCCTTAATTTTCAACGGTCCACTAAATCTTCCGTTGAAATAAAAATTTACGTAGTAAATTAGTTAAATTTCGGATAAATGTTATCATTATTAATATTTCTTCATTTATTGTTGGCACTTACAAAAAATAGAATGAAATTTACACTAAAAGTTATCTCGAATTTTGTGCTACATTACGTACGAAACATAATTCTCATGAATACACGTGCTAAAAATTAATGAACCAAGAATAACGGGACGAAGAGAATATTAATTATGACAATATTTATATATATAATTATATATTAATGAACTTTATACTTTGTTTTTGGATTGCACCTTATTCGAATAAATTTTACTTTGTCGAATATCATAAAGCATTTTTTCTTATTATCGAAAAATCCTTGTTTTTTTCATTTTCGACTCAACTTAGGCTTTACGCTTTTCATCCGATTCCATTAAATGATTGAAAAAAAGAGTAGGCATAAAAAGGAAAGATGGAAAATACAGTAAAAATAAATATTTCACTTATCTACATGAACTGAAACGAAAAACTAAATATGCTAAAAGAGAGAGAAAAGAAAGGTTATGTAATTTATCGAATTAACTAAATTAAAACATTTTAAAAACATCTAATTATTATCTGCTCATTGGGGCCCATCCCAGATTCCCAGCACGGGTTTACTTAAAACCTTAAATTTGGTGATAGGTATGTTCAAGGAAGCGACAGTGACAGACAAGTTAAAATTAGTGACAGGTATGGTCAAGAAAGTGATGGTGATTCTGATGAAGCACCAAAAAAGGGAAAGGGGCGACGTGATAGAGATAGGGATGATTTGAGGTCTGGTCGTGGTGGACAAGATAGAAACAGTACGAGGGATGATAAATATAAGACTGGTGATGCCACTGAAAGAAGTAGACGTAACAATAGGAATCAAGATAGAGTTGAAGAAGCCAAGCCATTAATGAAGAAGAAAATCGGCCATGGTGATGATTCAGGTTCCAGAGGCAGAGAGAAGGATCTTGGACGTGATGTGGATGATAGACAGAACGATATTGATGATGGGTTGAATGCATTTAGGAAATTGGAGCAACTATATGAATCAAAGGGAGATGGTTCTGGAGATAGAAATGAGGGTGTCATTCGCAGTAGGAATGAGACCCGATATGAGAACAAGAGAGATAGTGGGGACAATGAAGGTTACCGATGGAGCAGAAGAGGAAGTGATGAAGATCACCATGGAAGAAAACATGAAAGAGAAAGAGGGGATGCTGAAGATCGCCATGGAAGAAGGCATGAAAGAGAGAGAGGGGATGATAAAGATCGCCACAGAAGAAAGCATGAAAGAGAGAGGGGATGATGAAGATGGTGATGTTAGAAAGCAGGAAAGCCATGGAGATAGAGAGCCATACAAGAGAGATCGTGAGCATAAGCCAGAAGAGGACAGAAGTAATAAAGATGAGAGAGGTGGGGAACACATCTCGAAGAGGGATAGGTATGACGAGGGACGTTCTATCGGAATGAGATACCCTAGGGTACTGACGAAGCTAAGAATTTTTTTCTTCCAATTAATTATAATTTTAAAAGATAATAAAATAAAATTATAAAATAATAATAATTTAATAATATAATGAGTTTATTATAATCTTTAGAAATTTGATTGGTAATATTAATTCATATATAAAACTTTATTATTTGCATATATCTTTTATTTTATCAATATAAAATAAATTATAGAAAAAGAAAAGAAATAGCATTTTATCAACATAAAATAAATTATAGGAAAAAGATAAAGGAAAGAAAAAGAAAGAAAAGAAAATAAGTATAGAAAAAATAAAATATGTAACTAAAAGGAATCGAACCAAGATCTCTTAAATGAGAGATAAAAATCATAACTCATTAGACTACAATCGATTTAGTTATTAAATGTTAAATATTTATAGAGAGCATATATGTTTAGCTAATAATTAATTCACATAGTGTTATTATAATTTACATACATATTTTATTTTATCAATATAAAACAAATTATATAAGAAAAAAAAAGGGAAAAAGATCTCAAAATAAAGAGAAGAAATAGAATATAGAGAGATGGAGAAAACACAAACCAAAAAGAAAGAAACTAAAAAGGAAGAAAAAAAAAGAAGAAAGAAAGAAAGAGAGGAAAAAAAGATAGGAAAAAAAGGAAATGAGAAAAAGAAGGAAAGGGAGAAGGAGAAAAAAAACAAGGAAAGAAAAAAAAAGAAGGAAAGAAAGAAAGAGGGAGAAAAAAGAAAGAAAAAAAGAAGGCTAGAAGAGAGAAAAAAGAAAAGAAAAAAAGAAGGAAAGAAGAGAGAGCCGTCAGTAGGATTCGAACTCGAGTCTCCAAGAATTTAAAGAGAATTCTAACCATCATGTTAGGATAAACATTTTGAATATTATATTACATATCAAATATATATAGCTGTTTTTCAAAAAAGTTGGGGGGTCTATGGGCCCCTCAGGCCCCTATGTGGCTCCGCTTCTGCCCTGAGGACGACAGAAGTGATGATAGGTGGTCTAGGCGCCGGTGATAAAAAAGGGGGTTGCTGCTTTCTTGAAGTTTGCAGATCGTAAGTTGGCTTGCATTCAGTAAATAGTTCTCTTTCATGCAAACTTGATTGCCTGATGATTTTGTCTGACTTTTGCAGCGTGATATGCCTCTTACATGTTAGCTGTGGTTGCTTCTCTTGAGGACAATTTTACTCTTATCATGATGGCAGAAGAATTTGCCTTTTGATGCTATATATATTATTTGCAGCGACTTGTAATGGGTTCTTTCCTTTTTATTTATTTTATGGTTTGTATTGTATGTTTTGGTATGAAATTGCTAGTAATGCACTCAGCGAATATGAATTCTCAGGTTTGACAATGATTGTGTCAATCGATTCACTTTTCATTTATTCGTCTACGTTGTCTACATGCGACTAATTTTTTTCTTCTTAGCCAAAAAATACCTTAAGCTTTAACTCGTGTTGTTCTTTACTTTCTTCTAATTCTTCTTTTGCTTTAGCCTGTCCTTAAAACGAATTTGATAGTTTTTGTTTCATCCTATTAGATCACTAAGAAAAAGTAGATATTTTGGTGTGTGTGTGTGAGAGAGAAGAACTCATAAATAATGGCGTTATCTGCGTTTGGTGTTACCATTACGTGAGCTCACATTTGCATCTAAAGTTGATTATATTCGTGAAGGTGGGGTTTGCGTTGGTGGGAAATCCATACCTCATAGTCCTGCACCAGTTGATCCACTAGGGCTTGCATCATTCTATGCCCAAACATAATTTACTTTAATATTCTAATTCTGCAATCTCAAAGTAGTATACAAAGATGGCTGCAGCATAAGCACTGCAACAAAACCACTAATGTTTATGCAACCATTTGAAATTTCTAGTTAAATCTCAAATTTCACTTTCATCATAGAAGCTGCAGAAAATCGAACGAGAAAGAGTTTTGAGTGTGAACCTAGTGAAATGTTCCAATAGCTATGAGATCACCAAAGCATAGGAAAATTGGTATATATGTTAAAAGACCTATATAGAAACAGATGGAACTCTTAACTCATAACTTTTTCTTAACACGTCGGATTCAGACAATTTCTAACCTCGTTGCAGCACTTGAAATCTAAAGAATCCTCCAACTGAATTTACCTGAGAAGTGTTCATTCTGCCGTCCACCGCATCAGAACCCTCAAACTGGAGTGCAAGTCAAGAGTATGAAGTGTATTTTGAGTATGCATGCTCTCAAATGAGTTCAAACTATCAGAAAAACAATCTTTTTTGTTGCAAGATATCATTTCGACTAAACAATCGTGAGCAGTCCGAGTTACTTGTAGGTCTATAATTGGCGCGAACTCGAAATTTAGAAGCTTAACCTGCGGTAGGATACACCTGCAGCAGCTCCACATGTATGTTAGTAGTTTTAATTGCACACTATATTTAGGTATGTGGTATAAATATTATCTTCTTTCGCAAATACTGTAAGGTTGCAAATGCATTATCAAAGTAAAGCCAAAAGTACGATGCAGAGCTAACAACTCTGCATTTTTCATATTTGTTGATATAACTTGCCTAGTCAAAGTTTAGAATATTATGTTTCAAGCCTGAAGCCACATTTAAGTTAAAACA
Source organism: Salvia rosmarinus (assembly GCA_036937905.1). Lineage (NCBI taxonomy): Eukaryota > Viridiplantae > Streptophyta > Magnoliopsida > Lamiales > Lamiaceae > Salvia > Salvia rosmarinus. The sequence goes on from CM072822.1 coordinate 10,761,201, forward strand.
ACTCTGCATGCCTAAGTAGCTTTTTTTTAAAGAGTTACAATTCATACACATCCACACTCACCCACGTTAGGTGATTTAAAACCCCGACCTACTGGTTGGAGGGAAAACATCTTATCAACGAGCTGTTTCGTGGTCATTTTGCCCTGCTGCAGAGGGCTATAAATGCTATTTGGGATGACTCCTAAACAACGAGTTTGTCTCCCACCAATACTTGATACTTGACTAGCTCAAGCATAATCTTTACTTTGGCCGATAGTTTAGATAGATGAAAATAGTATATGTTGATTCTCCAAATCACTCAATTCAATGCCTTGCCAACATAATCTATCACCCGAAGTAAATGTAAATGGATGAGGCAATCTAGTTCCCAAATCCCAAGCACCAAACTGGGACTCATGATACTAATTCAGCTGCATTCTTATTAGAATTTTGTAAAGAAAGTGGACTTCATAATTTCAACATTAATCAAGTTGTGTTTGCGTGTGCACATTCCGAAATAAACGTCAGCAGCACGAAACCAGAAAATCAACTCATTTATTTACAAATCCTATAATTTTACCTACAAACAACTCATTTATTTACAAAAAATCACTCATGACTCACATTTTCTACTCATAATATATCTTATAATGTGGATCCATTTTCCACTCACTTTACACTTATTACATTTTTAATTTCTTGTCGTAAAAATCAAAGAACATATATCAATGACGGATGGAATATATGATAATTAATTAAGAAAGAACATATTTTACATTATATTTAATATAACTTAGAAGTGTAAATTTTAAATATATTGTTTGTTGTTATTTTTTCTAGTTTATATACTTCTTGCTCATTTTAGTGTTGAATTTAGATTTAGGATTAATTGTAGGCTTATGATGAGTACAAGAAAATTAAGATATGAGCTTTGACTGACACTTATAATTTACTTATTATGTTAAATTATTTAAAATTTTAAATTATTATTTATTATTTATTTATTTAATTAATTATTTGTTAGTAAATTAAATTATTTATTTTTGAAAGATAAATCAATATTAAAGTATATAAGAGAAAGAAATTTTATTACGAACAATTACCACTATTGACTATTGGTATGAAATTTATTAGTATATTATTGAGAGTTGATCATAAAATATTTGCATACTTAGTTTGAACTAGATATTGTTCACTAGTTAGTTTTGTTTCATTATTTCTTTATGATCCTTAGTTCTGCAGACATCTTCAATGAGGAGTGGTCGTATACGCCTTAATAAGAGTAACTCTCAAATAATATTAATTTTGTTTCATGATTTCAACAACTACGAGGTGATCACATTTTAATTTTATTTTAATGATGTCAGTGAATTCAAACTATATTGTGTCATCATTGAATTTGTATTACTTTATTATTTTATTTTTAAAATTATATCTATTACTTTTTAAAATTATGATTAGTCGAACTCCCCCTCCCCAACAAAATATTCTTGGCTCGTTCACAGAGATGAAGACAGAATACGATAGGATGTGAGAGAGAGAGAGAGAGAGAGTTGCATCTCGACTTTTTTTTCTCCTTTTTTGTCGCAGAGGTATGCCAAAATATTTAGACAAAAGATAAATTGTGTATTTTGTTTATGATCTTAATATTTTCACATATCTACAATATTCTTATTTATTTTAAATTATAAATAATTTAATATATTTATATATATATATATATATATGATTTTATTTATTCTAATATAAGATAAAGATCCCTTTATATCTAGAATTTCTTCACTGTGACAAGTTCATATGTTTTTCAGTTATCTATGTTATTAAACTGATAAGTCACAACGTGTGCATGCATCGCACGTACTATTTAGATACTATGTGTATGATTAGTATTAAGTTATGAAACTAAATAATGGTCTTTGAAATTTGTCATATACAAATTTTAGCCTAGTTCATGATCACCTTATCATCACCTGAATATTCTGCAAGTTTACACTATATCTTCGTAATTAATTACTTGGATTCCAAAATGGAAGCTATATACCAGCACGTGTAGATTAGATGAGATAGTTATAGGCTTTGTACTGTTTCAGTTTTATCTTAAGATATTATGTATAATTTTGATTCCATAACATATTAGACATAGCATTAGGCAGTGACGGAGCCAAGAAATTTTTCTGACATTATTCAAACCCATTAAATCAATAGGTTTGAATATGACACAATGAACTCCACATCACCCACAACATAGTAGCTTACGATGATGACAACAGTAAATTATATAATAAACATTATAAGAAGAATCTCGTTATGCAATTTAAAAATTAGATTAGGCTAGTAGTGTAACAATAATTCACCGAGTTATTATTGCTAATGGGGCTAGGTATTATTTGGGCCACATATATATCGAGTTAAATATGTGATATTTAGGCCCATAAATAGATCAAATTCATATAGTATTTCCATATTCTCTTAATTAAATAAGAAATAAGAACACATCTTAACCATTGATTTGTGAAGATATACAGTTGTGGTACTATTATGAATTACAATGAACAACAAATATTATTTCAATTATATAATGGCCTACAACACACACACACAAGAAAATCTCAACTATTTAAGGATGTAATGATCGTGATGTATTATCTTAAAATAACAATCAAGATATATAATGCGAAAGATCACTTAATTTATTATAAGAACTAGCCGATGACATAATTTAAGATGGTAAATCATTTCATGCAACCATGGCATCTTTAAGAGAAATCAACTCTCACTACACATATGGAAGACACTACCGACCAACTACACATTCGATGTGAGATATATATTTTTTTTCTATTTTTTCTTCCTCCATTTTAGTAGAAACACGCATAATCATATAATCTTTTCACCCAATAATCCCGTATACATATTGTTGGGCTATTAGATTAGATCTGTGGCGGCAGAGCAGGAAAGATCTAAACTGCATGTTATGTGCCACTCACCACACATAAATTAATTATATAGACAGCATTAAAATTAAAGGCGAAGCAAAAGCAACGTAATGCTACTATTTCTGTACAACACAAGAACAATACAATCACATGAAATGATTATTACATGCGACACTCCGACGTAGAAACATCAAATTTAACCTACACAGTATATACACAAGAGGAAACATGAGACATGCAAAACCAAAATCCATTCACCATCAGATTATGTATATATGTTGGAGCTAGCTAGTAGCTACTTGAGGTAATTGGCCCATCTCCAGATCCACGTCGTCATGAGAAATGTGTATAGTGAAACGACGGATCCTGGCTTGTAATGATTGAGCGAAGCTCACGAAAATGGCGGTGGCACAATCAGTTGATGACAGCAAAAATGATGGGATAAAAGTACCAGAATGGGAGCTGTGGGAGGATTAGTGCGCCCCACAAACTAATCAATAACACAGGACAAAACATTTGGGGTTGCGCCCCAAACACCAAAACTGGGGAGGAGCTTCCTGAGATGCCAATGGAGATGAAGGAGATAAAGAGGGACAAAATCATAACAACCCAAAATTTCAATCATGTCGGATTACTAACGACCGTGAAAGGATCCCACGTAAACTCATCCAACTGCACAACAGATTTAAGAAAGTTAATTCCAAGAATCATAATATACCTTAAATCTTGGAAGATGCACATTTTAGATGATATATAGTGGTAGCGTCTCCTGCTGCCACAAATTTATATAGATTGGGGTTATACGTACGACTTTCATGCTAGGGGTGGGGTCAAGCACTAACTCGTTATAAATATTATTTTAACACAAACTTTTGACGTTCTTGCATCAGGACAATTTAATTGGCAAGAATATCACAATTCCTGTAAAAGTAGAATTATTCACCAATTCATCACAGAGTTAATTATTTGGCTTCTTCCTAAGATAAGATTATGGGTTTGTTGCATTAATGGGACAACTTGGAAAAATTTAGACTTTTCGAACACGTTTTATCATTCAAAATTTAGACTAATTTCCACACAGCATTATATATTTCCTTTAATTATTATATCTCAATATTCCTGTATAAGTAGATTAATTATTCACCAATTCATCACAGAGAATTATTTGGCTTCCTAAGAGAAGTTCGATCAACGGCTAATCGGTATCATTTGGAATTTCAAGTAGTAGTCTCATTCATGTATTCACAGGGATGTATATATATTCCCAATTGTGTTCATGCTTAAATAAAAATTAATTAATACTAAATGAGAAGTTACTCATGCAATATACGTCCTTACTGCATTGACATTTATTCTTGATTGGTTATACAGCTGAGGTGTAAATAAGTCCTGCGTGATACACCAAAGAGGCCGAATGGCCATGACGCGGCTGCCAAATCAATAAAAGATGTTACATAAAACGAAATTAAAAAAACAAACAAACAAAGAAACCAAAGAAATAAAATAAAACAAAAAAACATAAACTTAAAACAAATTAGTAAAAGAAATAGTGAAATCGAAAGAGTGAAAATTTATATATTATTAATATATCATAACTATTAAGAAGCAAAACTGAAAAAGGAACAAAAGAAAACGAAATGAAAAGATGAAAGAAGAAACGTGACAGAGAGAAAAGAAATTCAAAAAACGATGGCGAAATTTCTTCTCTAGTGTACTTTCTTTGCTTCGATTGGTACAATATTCTTTAACACAAAAGGGTAAGAAACACCATGCACCTCATTTCAGAGGATCCCTTCGTGATTTTAACTGTGGCGAAATTTCTTAGAGATTTAATTAGTCTGATGGCACACCAAATTAAATGCAAATACTGCAACTTCGAAATTGCAGTATCAAATACTGAACAGAGAATCCAGTAAAATCAATTATTCGTTTAACCAATAATCGAAATTTCTGTTCAATATACAATATTCAATATACAATTATCCAATTATTCGGTTAATCAATAACACATAAATTTCTGTTCGATTATTTTGATATACTCGTTCGTCCTGATATTTATGAAATTACAGTATCAAATATTGAACCAAATCCAGTAAAATCAATTACTCGGTTAACCAATAACCAAATTTTCGGTTCAATATACAATTATCCAATTAACCTAACACAAAGTTTTTTTATAATAAATGTCGTTATGTTAATCAAAAACAAAAGACACATGCATTGACAAATATTTACTATGATTAAGATACAAATGCTATGATCGATCGACCTTTTAGTCGGATGTCGTTATTTTAAAAATTCAAATCCCAGATAAGAATGCCCGTATATGCTCTATGAATTGAAACCATAAAAGCAATTATATCAATCAATTATGCTTCAAATCCACCAACTTTTAAAGTTGACGTAGATATGCATGTCGAATATTTGGCTAATCTTTTTAAGATTGATTTGGAAGTATAGTTAGTTAGCTACTAATGTTTGAAAAATATGTCCAGAAAATTATGTTAAAACGCAGTAATATACATTTCTATTATTAGAATGGAACCTTGTATTCTCTCGTTGTTATACTCGCTAAGAAAATGACTAATACCAATGCGTCAGTATCTAAATCAAATAGGTCAACTTTTGGATTCCAACGAAATATACTAAATCGAATATATTTTTCATAAACATTCGAAGGGCCGAAAGCCCGTCGGGTTTAGCTGCCGACTGATAATAGTGATGATACAACAAAAGCATGCCGGTTTAACTGAACATATTAGGAAGTGACCGTACCGCCATAAATGCGTCAACCATCTGCGCCAAACATGAAAAATGGTCAAATATGTTATCACCTATACACAAGTGAGTATTAGTCGAAAGGTAAGTTTTCTTGATCGATCTATCAAATTCGGGAGGCTTCATCAAGTGCTTCTTTCAAAGTTAATTGCCACATTACGAGAAAGAGTATGTCTTGTTTTCATTACCATTTGCATACGGAATGACTACTACGATGAGATTTCAAACAGGTTGGATAACTTCCATCTTGAAATAAAGAGTGATGCATTTATCTAGAATAATCTAACTAAGTAGAGAAAATATCTACGATCTAGAAAATTCTCAAGCTAAATAGTAGTAGAGAATTCTAGATTTTTAATATAATAAATGAGGATCTAGAATGATCCTCCAACACCTATAAATAGAGCTCAATAGGATCATTTGTAACAAAGCCAAAAACTAAAAGCTCTAAGCTAAATACATAGCAAATATATCTATAGTCTTTCTTGGAGACAAGAACTCTATTCTAAATTTCTCTATACACATAAAGTTTTTTTTTTAATAAATGTCGTTACGTTAATCAAAACAAAAGACACATGCATTGACATATATTTACTACGATTAAGATACAAATGCTATGATCGATCGACCTTTTAGTCAGATGTCGTTATTTTAAAAATTCAAATCCCAGATAAGAATGCCCGTATATGCTCTATGAAATGAAACCATAAAAGCAATTATATCAATCAATTATGCTTCAAATCCACCCACTTTTAAAGTTGACGTAGGCATGTCGAATATTTAACTAATTTAATCTTTAAGGTTGATTTGGAAGTATATTTAATTAGCTACTAATGTTTTATAAATATGTCGATAAAATGCTGTTAAAACACAGTAATATACATTTCTATTAGAATGGAACTTTGTATTCTCCCGTTGTTATACTCGCTAAGAAAAAACAGACTAATACCAATGCGTATCTAAATCAAATAGGTCAACCTTTGGATTCCAATAGAAATATACTGTCTGAATATATTTTTCATAAACATCCTAAAGGGCCCGAAAGCCCATCGGGTTTAGCTACCGGCTGATAATAGTGATGATACAACAAAAGCATGCGGTTTAGCTGAACATATTAGGTAGTGGCCGTACCGCCATAAATGCATCGACCATCTCGCCAAACATGAAAAATGGTGAAATATGTTATCACCACACTATACACAAATGAGTAATAATCTGAAAGGTAAGTTTTCTTCAGTCGATCTATCAAATTCCGGGAGGCTTCATCAAGTGCTTCTTTCAGAGTTAACTGCCACATTTTAAGAAAGAGTATGTCTTGTTTTTCATTACCATTTGCATACAGGAATGACTACTACGACTGACATTTCAAATAGGCATCTATTGGATAACTTCCATCTTGAAAGTTATGAGGCATTATACCGGTGATTTTCTCTTGCATCCTAATCCAATACATGAATTAATTGGTACTATCAATCTAAAAATAAGTTGTGGATTGTCGACTATTCTACATAAGACAGACGTAATGCTTTAGCTAGTAGGTTACAATGGTGAACATATAATTCAAGAAAGAAATGAAGCAATAGATTACAGATCCTTGTCCATTGTAAATTAGAGTTAGTTTTTGGTTTCACGATCATGTTATGATGAGATATTATAATCAATAAGCAAATTGGACAGAGTAAATTTCAGTATCTACTAATTCTAATACAATCCACTGACGGACAGAACTAAAGCTTTCCATTATTATTGGCCAATAGAAAAATAAAGAGTACAAAATCAAGGTATATCTGGCATGAATTGATAATTATAACAGGTATGAGATAAAAATATAAACTAATTTACCTCATCAGTCACAGCAGCTCGGGCCCTACGATGTCTTTCAACCAGCTCAGTCAAAACTTCAGTAAGCCGTTTCTTCACTTCTCCGGTAAGCATACGCCCTGAGCCATATTCCTGTTCAATCATGAAACTAACATTAGACCAATTGAGGAGAAAGATATATATACATTGAAGGAAGATAGGCCGCACTGAGAAGAAGTCACAGAAACAACAACACATACTGTTTGTATGTGTTCAAGTTCAGTATCATCCTCCAAGAAAAAGCCAAGATATTTAACAGGTATATCTACCTGAAAACATACAAGAAAGCATATTAACAAAAAATCAGTGTTAATATTTGAAAGAGAAGAAAAAATTACAGATAGAGAGTGGGTATATCTGATCCAAGATGGGCTGGATCTGTACCAAAGTGTTTCAACTGTGAATGTATTAGCTATTGTTAAAATTGTCTAACGGGCATATCACAACCAAAAAAGATTCAGATTCAAATGGTTGTACATAATTTATTTGTGGGTGTAAAATTGGACCAATCAAGAGCAGAGCAGCAGTACCATATATTCACTATCACGAAAGCTTTTGCTCAAACTGACCAGCATGAGTTTGCGACAACTAGATCGACACTACTCAATTAACTCTATTGCAAGTCAATTTTTAGCACCTCACTTCTAAATGAACTAAAATGTACAATTAAAAACCTTGTGTCTTTACAATGATGTCCACCAAAGGGCTCTATGGAGAACTAGTATTCAATTTCCAATGCACTAGTATTAAAACCTCAAGCTACAACTGAAGTTTATTGGCTTAATTTTGGGGGGCATCGCACTCAATATCAGATAACTCCTATTTTGTTGCATTAAATTCAACACCAGATAACCATTAATCTGTGGTGTGTTCAACTACAGATAACCACTAGCAGCTCAAATATTGCCAATTTTACAGCCCAAACATTGTGTACTGAAAACCCAGTTGCAATGTGAAAAGTCGAAATCCGACGGAAAAGCTCAGATGTCCATACCTCAAGATTTGCCCCATATTTTCGGTGATTCTCTAGAATCTTGCCCGCCAGAGAAAGCATATCTGTTTATCTGAATCAGAAAAATATTAGTCATCAAAACAACTGAGTAAACAGCGAAGATTGGAGAGTTCATCTGCAAGACCCCACCCTTAAGATGGAACTCTTGGAGAGGAAGAACTCAGGGAAATTTTGATGCCAAACCTTGTTCTTTATGTCCTTAGAAGAATCAGTCACATATATAGCAGAATTAGGATCGCTAGCTGACATTTTCCCTGTCTCTCCTGAAATATATTACAAAAACAAGTTGAGCAAAAAGAAAAATGAAGTTGCACAAGCATATTAAATAATGAAGACTTGTGTTGGGAAATTTTCAGGACAATGATTAGAATGATATCAGAAATCAATACACATTCCACACAATTCCATTCACATCTTAATAATAAAAGTTTAGGTGTCAAATCAAAGCAGTATAACATATTGATTAAAGAAATTTAGACAGATCTCAGGTTATTGAGTTATCGTATATGAAAATAGGTAGGAAACCTGAAGAGCAGGAAAGAATGATGATTCAATTAGAGCTGGCTTCTGGTAACCTAATCGAGGAGCAACATCTCGTGTCATTCGGAAGTAAGGATCCTGAAACAAAACTCATCAGAGTTGCAATCCCAAAGACAATTAGAACAGAGTTACACTATTCAATCATTGGAGAACAAGAAACGTTATCCCATAGTAGCTAGAACTTTTTTTTTGTAATCCAACCCTTGAGTTCATAATTTATTTAGAAACACAGAAAAGACATTTTATGAATTATCAAACAGGAAATAGAGGAGTAACAGCTAAGGCCCGGGTTCTTCATCCTAAAACTGGTTATATTGTTATCTGGGTGCATCATTATCCAATAGATAGAGTCACCTTCTATAGCTAAAGAAAATATCTTTAGGAGGTAAGAAATGCATACTAACATTTGATTGCATAACACTTAAAAACACGACAATGACCATGAAATAACATTAGCTGGAGTTACTTTATGCATTCAGGTCGTTTTGTCTTCTGAATGCTAAAAGAAACATTCAAATACTATTATGACAACCATTATATAAAAACTAGGAAACTAATCTAACTAAAATGAGAATAAACCTGATCAATTGCACAAGGAATCAAGCAACGGAGGCTATCTTTGCCAGAGAAAAGATGTGGAAAAGAACTTGGGAAGGATGGAGCTGCCTAAAAATGTTGAAATAACTTAGAAGTCAGTACCATGCGAAAAGAAGAGAATCAAATTTATAACCCTAAAATAATTACCGTAGCACAAAAAAGAAACTAAAGAGAATAAAACATCAAATGAAATAAACAAGTATGAAAATTAATAAAAAGTATCACTAAACCAGCATTATACCAATTGGCATGTACTTGAATAAATTTCTATTACCCCCTCTAATTTTTCTTTTGACATGCAAAAAAACCTTAACCGTATAACCCAAAATAAGTGATTTAAGAAACAATAAAATGCATTACTAGAAGGTCTTACTGGAATCTACTGGCATGAGTAGGAGGTAAGATTTAATAACCAACAAAGGAACTTAACTCAATAGAAACAACACAAAAAAAGTGAAAACGAAAATTTTTCACATGATTATGGAGATAGAACACTGCCTATTGCATATTCTCTGACCTATTGTGAAAAAATAGCTCCAAAAACCTCCAATCAATATAAACAATACCTCTTTTAGAGGCTAATTTCAAAAATTTATCTCTGATATTATTCTGTTGGCCCAGGGATTTCATAGAGGACTATTGTATATCTAAGTGATCAAATTCCAAATACATAGAAAACACAATCTGACCCAGTCACCCAGCAACAGTAAAGTAAAAACACATGCATGCATAGATTTAGAACAGTAGTAATAACAGTAATAATAGGTCATGAGTTACTCTATTATAAACATATCAAAAATTGGATCTTGGTCATTAGTATATCCATATGGGGTAAAGATTGATACCTGAACAGGAGGGAAGCTGACTTTACCTATGTGATCTTCTCCAGTGAACCCAAAAATACCTACAACCTGCAGTACACTTAAAACATTATTTCTATGCTTAAAACCTATGATCGACTTGAAACAATAATGTAAAACAAAAAAGTTAAACTTTCAAACCATTCCACAGTAAACTAATCACCTTATTATATGTCACACATTTTGCGATCTTGACCATGTTCTTGTAAAATGAACTGCACAACAATTATAACACGTAAACACGAATAGCAAAAACAAGACAAGAACAGATTCTCAACAGAAAGAACCATTAAATGGATAATCACTGCAATACATAACGTATTAGAACATTACATCAACTCCTATACTAGGTCACTCAATCTGTTACACCATGACTCTACAAGAAAAGATCATTTTGTGTGTGTGTTGGCCTAGTGGTAGAGTGGTTAATGCCCGAGGCCAAAGGTCTCGGGATCGAGTCCACCGTGACGCAGCCTTTAAAATTTCTGTATTAAATTACCAAAAAAAAAAAAAAAAAAGATCATTTTATACAGCCATGTCAAAGGCATAAAAACTAAATTATAAGCAACACTATCAACTACAACTGAAGAACTATGGCTGTCAGACTAAAGGCAGAAGCACTTACCCTCCAACATAATCAAAATCAGAGAAAATAAAGGTCCTCGAAACATCAAATCCACAAGCAATTATATCTTTAGCATTTTCACGCGAGCCTCTGACTCTCTTCCACCGTCAAATTCTTCCACATGCACTTCTCATCATCCGTCAGTTGTATCACTAGCGGCACCTTGAATGCATCTTGCAGATACCTAAAAACCAAACAACACGCCGTAAATTAGTTAGATCAGACCAACAAAATCAGGATATGCACACTAACTTAAAAGCCGTCAGATTTGCACCAATCAAATCACTAATTACTCATCAACTAACATATGAAACATAAAACCAAAACACATTCCATATTCCAAATTCTAAATTGCGACAAAATAATAATTATGAAAAGGCACATTCCAAGTTCCATGAGATTCCACAAGTAAGATCACACCATAACTAAGAGTCCATCGCAGTTGCGAAACCAAATCAATAACAAGACACTAGCAGCTAACATAATTGAAAACTCCGATTACTTGGTAAACATAAACGGCACGAGATGACCCAAATGCAGCGCCTCCGAAGACGGCCCCCGACCTGTGTAGAGGTAGAACTTCTCCCCTCTCTCATAGGCATCAAGGACGTCATTGAAGTCGCGGTGGGCGAAGAAGACGCCGCGGCGGAGGAAGACATGGGGCGGTCGGCCGGTGAGACGTGCGACGCGGTCGATGAGGGATTGGTCGAGGCGCTGGCAGCCGAACTTGTCGATGAGCTTGTCGTAATCGATTTTGCCGCCTTTCTCAGCCGCTACTTCCCATGGCGTCACTATTTGCTCCTCTTGGTTATCTTTCTCATTTTGTTCTCCATTTTGTATAGAGAGAGGGGGGTGAGGGGAGAGAATTAGTTATAGGTAGGGTTTTTGGGAGGCAAAAGATCGGGCCGGATCTGTCTTGAGCCCATCGGACGTTATAGAAAATTTTGGTCGGTTTGAAAATCCATTAGATAATAAAATCCAACCTAATTCAAATCTTGTTTATAGTATAAAATTTTATGGGCGTGTTAGGCCGACCCGAGTCCATCAACTTTTGACTCTTTTGTTTGATCCAAAATTCAACCTATGCTTGTTTTGCCGGCTTTAGGGGTAAGGGTGTTCCGGGAATTCAATTATTATGTTACAAAATGTGACTTTTTATTAGTATTATTGAACTTCTAATTTAGCGTGTGTCATAACAACAGTATTCTTAGTTGGTTAAACGATGATTCATAACTGAAAAACTGATGGAAAGCCGATACCATGTCATGTACTTTTTGATGGAAAGCCGATAACATGTCGTATAATCTCTAGTTATACAGCTTCGTCCAATTAACACTTGTATCAGGCAAATCTGTGGCGAAAGACAGTGTTTAAAACTTTTTAAACACATAAATAAATATGTTTTTCAAATTAATTAGCCAATACTATGTATACTAGTTATACTCCCATAATACATGTGTAAGAAGATCTAACTTTCGATAATAAACACTTCATCATCTACTAACCAACTTATACTTCTAATACTAATATTGTTCAACACCGCCCCCCTCCAACCCAAAAAAACAAAACAAGAAATCCAACCAACTTAACCTTATACATCATGCAATTTATTTCGAGAGTATTTGGCTATAAGTTCCTCAAATAATTTATAAGTTATTTAAAATTTATAATTTTAAAGAAATATTAAACAAAATAAACTTCTAAATAATTTATAAACTGTAAAAATAAATTCTAACAATTTATAAACCTCAAAAATAAATTTATCAACCCAAACTTATTTTTTTATAAACTCATAAACAATGAATTTATCAAAATAATTTTCCCATAATTTATTATTTTCAACATATTAACTTATCAACTTCACATCTCTTTAATTATTCCTCTAACTCATGACACGCTCTAACTTATAAGCAATTCCAAACAATTTAACAACTTATAAACTCTGTCGATATTACATTTTATAAAATCTTAAAACATCTTATAATTCGTTGGAACTTATAAACTCAAAATAACAAGAGTAAAACAACAACAGTAAATTAAGCGTGTGAGATATAATACAAAATCCTACAACATCCAAACCACACCAAGCTCAAAATAAGCACCAACACCATTCCCCATTGTATCTCCCAATTCAGAGTGCCAAAAAGCTTCAAGAAATTAGTCATAAATCTTTACACATCGAGATACAAAACCACACCACGCTGTAAACAAGCACCAGCATCATCCCAATTATTTCTCACCATAACGAGGCACGGAGAGCTATAAATAATCAAAGCCCTGAATCTTTACTCAAGATCTCACGCTACATGTGCTTTTCCAAACAGTAGATTTGCTCCACAGTTGCTATTAAATCAAATCAGCCACATTCATCGGCATTTCATCGATCTGTGTACTGTAATATTGCTCAATATCTCTAAGGATCTTAATGTCATCACTTTTAACAAAGTTTATGGCAACACCCTGCATTCACCATAATGAAATGGGAATCAGATTACTTATTGAACTTGAAGAAGGGTAAGAGATATTATTCCTGTGACCCAACGAGAACAAAATAGTGAAGAAAAGACATGTTACAGAAGCTTGCAGCCTACCTTTCGCCCAAAACGACCAGATCGTCCAATTCTATGGATGTAGAGCTCTCGATTGTTAGGAAGATCGTAATTAATCACCAGAGAAACCTATGGAAACTCAATGCAAAGACAACAAATAAGTTATTGGTCAATATACTTATATTTTACTAAAAAGTACAAACAATAGGAAAAGGGCAAGAGTAGCATGGAAGGAAATCAAATACAGTCCCTCAGAAGTATCAAGCTATATTGGCACTGTTGGATCAACAACAATCCTATGAAACAACGAGAAAAGATACAAAATAATGGTACCTGTTGAACGTCCAATCCCCTAGCCCAAACATCTGTTGTGATAAGCACACGAGTCTGGCCAGACCGGAATTCACCCATAATCGCATCTCGCTCCTTTTGAGGCATATCTCCATGCATGGACGAGACAGTAAAGTTATTCTCACGCATTTTTGCTGTCAGCCAATCAACCTGTCATTCAGAGAGGAAAAAGATCACATAATTAAGAGCCACTAATTATTAAAGAGCAAGACCCAGAACCAACATCTCGGCTCAGTTGCACCTTACTATTTAGTATTTACAATAGAAACCGTAGAATAAACTCCAGAGACCCATAAAATTATTTCTAACGAAAGAAATAACCTTATGCAAGGAAACTCAAGTTTCAAGATTTCTTATAGCAGATTTTGATGATTTTTTCAGAGTGAATGCTCATACTGTTAATATGGTTCAGAATTACTCAATAAAACTCATAGGCACATGAAAAAATGGTATATGATATGAAACACCAAATGAAAAGAGAGTACACATGATTATCTTCCTTATGAATAATGGTAATATAAGTTTTAACAGAGAGAGAACGTGAAACCAAATGGAAAAGAAAAATTACCTTGCGCTTTGTGTTGCAAAATATAACTGCCTGGGTTATGGTAAGGGTATCGTATAAATCACATAGCGTATCAAATTTCCATTCTTCTCTTTCTACTGCAACAAAGAATTGCTTGATACCCTAAACATAAACAATCATAAACAAAAATGAGAACAGAACTTCCATCCAATATTGCATCTAGAAAGCTAATGCATTTCTACCAATTCTAGCTGAACAAAGACCACAAATACAAAGAACGGCTGAGCAGGACATGGACAAACGTGAACATTTTGTCCCCAAATAAAACATATAGAGGCATGAAACTGGTTTCTTTTTTCTGTAACATCTTCAATTTAAATAGAAATGCTGTTTAGTGGTTTATAACATGGGATAGACAGAGAAACTAGTGACCCGTATCCTTTCCTCAATCCGATTAAAATATTTTTACTACTGTAAGAGCACAGATAGAATAGAAAGACAGCTCACCTCCAGAGTCAATTCATCACGCTTTACGAGGATGCGGACTGGATCAGTCATGAATTTGCTTGTAATCTCCAATATTTCATTTGGGAGAGTGGCAGAGATTAAGACAACCTATAATGGCACAGACCCAGTTAATAAATTGTAGGCACAACTGATGTACATGTACAAGCTCTAAGGTTTTACTAAATTCAGGAATTCTAGTGTTAATAAAACATGCATCCTCCAAATGTTCCAGTAAGCCTCAGCTAAATAAAAAACAACCAGAAGTTCTCAAACGTGTCTTTACAGTTTACACTATAATAGAAGAGAGCATTCCAAACAACTCAGCATTTCCATGCCTATATACCTAGAAACATATCTGAACTAGAAACTTAATGATCAGTTTCAGTCAGATGTCATGCTGTTCATAAAGATGATAAGATGAGATAATACAGTAGAACAACAACAGAGGTCTACGTACCTGCAGGTCAGGTGGAAGGTATCTGTAGACATCATAAATCTGATCCTTGAATCCTCTGCTCAACATTTCATCAGACTCGTCCTAATAAAGTTGAGAAATAAAAAATAATAATATATAAGTATACAGAAGAATTATATATAATAGGCCAATAAAAATCTCAAAAAGGAGAATGAATCTCACGAGAATCAGTATTTTGATTGATCTAGTTCGCAGAGTTCTTCTTTTGATCATGTCACAAACTCTACCAGGAGTACCTGACACCACCTGAACTCCATGCTCTAGTTTTCTTATATCCTCACCAACACTTTTGCCTCCAACACAAGCATGAGCTTGTACATTTATATAGTCACCAATTGCCAGTATCACTTTCTCTGTTTGAGAAGCCAACTCTCTAGTAGGAGACAATATCAAGGCTTGGACCCTAATTTTAAGGAAATGGCAAATATGAGTTGAATATTGTAGAAGTTGGGGCGCAATCGTTAAAAAAAATGTTTGTTTAACTATAGAAACCACGAAAATACATCAATAATGAAACCTCAAGTAGCATGAACCCCTTCAAAAGCATAGAAACGATTTTTGTAAAACAAAGCGCCAAGTTACCAATAATTCCACGAAAGCATAACTATTCTCAAATTAAGCTATTAGACAACAGCCAGAAACTTCATAGACTATAATTCCTTAACCAACAAAAGAAAGCCCCAAAGTTCAAATGAATTCCACCAGTTATCATCCAAAAAAGAATACTCAACCATCTTCACATAATAACGGAAACTAAAAAGCAGAAAAAGGCAAATAAGCATACTCGGATGACTTGGTATCGACAATCTGGCAAACAGCGAGGGCAATCATGGAAGTCTTTCCAGTACCGGATTGCGCCTGAGCGATGACGTCACGGTGGAGATAATCGGAAGAACGGCACGCTGTTGGATGGCGGAAGGCTTCTCAAAGCCGTAATTGTAGATTCCTCGGAGGAGCTCCTCCTTTATTCCCATCTCGTCGAAGCTCATAATTGGCTCCACCCCTTTCGACGTCTCGAAAACGAGCTTCGCGTCGTCTTCCTCCATTGCTCTCCGCCCCCCGCCGCCTCTCTGAGCCGCCGCAGCCGCCATGGTGCTTCAATCAGTGTTTTCCGAAAGAGTAGCGTCTACAAATTGGTTGAGCGGAAGAAAAGCTAAGCTGTGCCCTAGTTCTTCAATTTTGAGTCCACCCCCAATTCAAACTCTGCTCAGGCAGAAAACGCTATTTATTTTACTTAAGTCGTGTGGGTGTTAGCAAAAGCAGTAGATTGTACATGGAAATCATTTCCAGATTATAATAATCTTTTCTTTTTAGAAGAATAAAAATAACATTATTTAAGTCTATTGACTAAGATTTTTTTCTTTTGAAAAGAAATAAATTGAACGAGGAATATCTTGGTCCCCAGTGAAATACAGAGTTCCTTTTTTTCGAATAAAATAGCAATTTCAACTTAGGTCAAATAATTCTAATAATTCGAAATCAAATTTGAGAAGATAATTCAATAACTAGGAACAATATCATGTTACAAATTACTAATACGACAAAACGCGGGAAGCCCCACTAGAAAATTTATTTTTTATGTTTTTTCTAATGATCGAAAGCGAATTCTTTCAAAATTGTAGAGTAAGCTTTGGGCCTCATTAAATAAATTGGCCCAATTACATGGGCATTGGCCTCATCTGAATTCTAACAATCGCTTAAATCGATAGGATGGACCAATTGATCTCTCAAGCAATGGAGATTGAATCGAGACATCTCTTTTCTTTTAGTGGATAAAAAATTACATAAAAAGAAAATTTATTTAAAAAATACAAAGGCATACCTGTGGAACATCTCTAAATAGAGAGGATGAGAGGCGTCCTATAGGTTAGACAACCTATCAACTCTAACAATTCTTTATTCTGACCTCGTTAAAATTTCATGAGTAAAAATCTCTCGAATCGGCAAAATCTAGCTAAAGAAAGAGAATTCCAAATATCTAAAAACACTTGAAGCAATATATGTACATCATCAATGGAGTGTAAAGAGTAGAAAATATGAAAAATACAAATCGTGATCCATCGGATGAGCCCTATTGTGTCAAAAGAATTGCTCCGGAGCACCTTCTCATTCCGAGATATCCAGGTGAAGTAATTTGAAGCCATTAAGGCTTTGCGTATAACTTGTTGCATCATCTTTGGCCCTCATCTCTCAACTTTCATCCATTTAATTGCACTCTGAATTTTAGTCATAGCCCTGACATATCTTGCCGCTGTCCTTTTCTGTTAGAAAAGAGTACTAACAATAATATAATAAATTTAACTCGAAAAGTTTTAACACAAAATCAAATATATGAATGTCCTATTGAGTATCTATATATTTTCCACGTGACTCATTTCTTATTTAGAAATTGACATACACAAAACATTGTAATTGAATTATGTGTTATAAATGTGTAAATATTACATATATATATATATATATATATATATATATATATATATAACAGATCCATTAACATTAAATATTTATGTACTAGTTTTGAGAAAATGTCCATGAATATTTCATAAAAGATAAACTTGAATATGTCTAGTACTTTCTTAAATTATATAAAATTTTCAAGATTAAAGAAAAATACATATGTGATCCAATTATTTGGACGCCAGCATGGCTACATCCTATTTGTCACGCCCTCCTGTTGATACCTTATTTAGAAAATTGACATACACAAAACATTCTATTTATATTATGTGTTATAAATGTGTAAATATTACATTACATATACTAACAAAATCACTAACATTGAGTTTTTATGTGCTAGTTTTGAGAAAATGTCAATGAATACTTCATAAACAGATAAAATTTAATACTCCAATATTCGTGTAGTATTTTCTTAAATTATATAAATTTATCAAGATTATAGAAAAATAAATATATGATCCAATTATTTGCACGCCAGCATGGCTGTATCATATTTGTCACGCCAACCCACTTGCATTAATATTTTGTGGACTCAAAATTGAATACCAAATCTACTCGGCGTCCCAACCCGCCTAAGCGTATTACTCCTAAAATTTAACGTAAACCAATAAATTTGTAGAACTTGATTCGCACGAATTTTATGGTTAGTTACCAAAAAGTCAACTGCATATAGTTATACCACTTATACTCATTTTAATTTCCAATATAAAAAACATGATTTTTATTATATTTGTAATGTTTATAGCATCGGTCTATTTCTATCAAATTAGAAATGAAATGACTGTCGAATTTTGTGTGTGTTGGTCTAGTGGTAAAGTGATTAATACCCGAGGCCAAAGGTCTCGGGTTCGAATCCACCGTGATGTAGTTTTTAAATTTCTGTATTAAATTGACCCCCAAAAAAATGCCAAATTTTACTGCTAAAATTTTAATTGCAAAATTTTAAAGTATTATAATATGATTATAGTTTTTTAGAAAACCTAAAAAAGGTATAAGTTCAAATAAATTTATATTATTTTCGAAAATTAATTGTATTATTTCACTACAAAAAAACAGGCGAATAGCGACGGAAAATTCCGTCGCTAATCATGTCGGATCCGTCGTTAGTTTGGATCAGCGACGGATTAGCGACGGAATAAAGGGGTCGCCGAAACACAGTAGGCAATCTTTAACGACGGTTCGTCCGTCGCTAATTATTAGCGACGGAAGTTTCAGTCGCTAATCGACAACCTCCGAACGATCGTCTGATTTTACAATCCGTCGTTAATACGACTCTAAGTCGTCGTTAATATCGACGGATTAACGACGGAATGACGTCGTAGTTAAAAATACCGTCGCAAATCCGTCGTTAATTCGACGACAATCCGTCGTTATATAGCGACGGACACAGTCCGTCGTTAAAATTATGATTTTTTTTTTATTTCACGTAACCAATCCGTCGTTGAAACGTCTCTAGTCCGTCGCTAAATCGTAAAACTGCCGCCATCCGGTAAGCTAAATGTACAAACGTATAGAGATTCAATTTTATTTTGGACGATGTCGTTTACAACAAACAACAAACCCGTTTTCAAACAAACACAATCCAAACAAACCAATTCTAAATGATAAACATTATCATTCTAAATCGAGCGACACAATTAAAACAAAACAATTTCACGTCATAATATCAAACAAACCAAATAATTCTAAATCATACGATAAGTTTACAAACAAAATGTTTTGTTTCTTCATAAATTCATAATACAACCCAAATATGACGATGGTGGGGAAGCGGAGGCGATATCACGAGGGTGGGGAAGCGGGGCGGCCATGAAGCGCTCCGGGGCTCTCTCTTGAGCGCAATTGAGCACGAATCGTGGCAACGTCATCTCGCGCTCTCACTCAACTTGCAATCGGCCTCGTGTTGCTCGCGCTCGCCTTGCAATCGACCTCGTATGCCTCGCGTTCTTTGTTCGCCGCCACTATCAATCGCCACGTATTGCTCGCGCTCGACTTGCGATCTGTCTCGTATGCCTCGCCGCCGCGCTCGCCGCCTATCAATCGGCCTCGTGTTGCTCGCTCGACTTGCAATCGCCTCCATCTCCAATAGTCATTGATGATAAGCTATCGTAGAGTCAACCGCTCGGATGAACTCCTTCGTGCGACCTTTTGCAATCAAAATAAGGATAAAATGAAAATTTTGACATTATTTTACTATAAAATCAAGAATGGGTCTAGTCTACACAGAGACATCGTCTGAAAGTCCATCCTTTTGTTTATCGTTTTTCTCTAGATTCTTGACTACACTCATATGCGAACTCAAAGCTCCTTCCGTGAATGACAACACTCAAACCATCTTCCTCGTATTCATTTTATGCGAGTTGTCGTATTCTTCAATTTTGCTAAGATAAGCATATAATGTGGATCATCCTCCTCACTTGGAAGCGAAATTGTAATGATAGTCTTCATTATTGTATCTTAGCTTTTCATTCGACTTAGTCTCTTACGCTCATCACATATTCTTGGCATATGACACGTGTATTGCTTGTCCATGCCGTGAACAAGCGACATTCTTTTGATATTACACGATTCATCGCAGATAATGATTGTGATTATGAGCGCATCAAACTCATCCTTCTTTGCTTGAACAAGTAAGGATGCTCGACCGCTTGAAAAAAGTGAGGATGCTCTTAATGTCGCTCATAATCACAATCATTATCTGCGATGAATCGGATAATATAAAAAATGTCTTGACAACAAAGATGGACAAGGAGTACACGTGCCGTATGCGAAGAATATGTGATGTGCGTAAGAGGGCGAAGTCGAATGAAAAGCTAAGATATAATAATGAAGACTATCATTACAATTTCTATTTCCAGTGAGGAGGAGGATGATCCTCATTATATGCTTATCTTAGCAAAATTGAAGGAACATGACAACTCGTACAGAATTGAATACGAGGAAGATGGTTTGAGTGTTGCCATTCAATACGAATGAGCTTTGAGTTCAGACACAGAGTGTAGTCAAGAATCTAGAGAAAAAACGAGGAAACAAAAGGATGGACCTTCGTATCAGATGCCTCGTGCAGTGACTAGACCCATTCTTGATTTTATAGTAAAATAATGTCAAAATTTTCATTTTATCCTTATTTTGATTGCTATTTGATTTTTCTACGCAACAATTAGAAAAGAAAATGATCAAGATCAAGATCATGACATTTTTATCAAACACCACATATGCCTAATTATACACTTAATAACTCAAAACATCTTAATTCACGAATTCAAACACCACATATACCTTTTTACTTATACTCAATCTTCCACTAAGAGAACTTCATGTGATACAATTTTTCCTCATTTTTCATGGGTTATAAATAAAAGTGGGTGCATTTTGATTTTACAAATTATAGCAACAAGCAAACTCATACAATTTTGAAACTTATAAAACATCTTATTCATATAACAATTCTAACAAAATTTCGGCAGAGTAAGTTTTATAAAATTAATCGCCATTTGATTCCCAATTCAATCAAACTCATTCAAATTTCACCAAATCATCACCATATGCCTAATTATACACTTAACAACTCAAAACATCTCACGAAATGATGAATTTATCATCCCAATTCACATCCAGCTTATCAATTTCACAAGCCCAAATCACAAGACTAACATTCAATGTATCATTTTCACTATCAATTCGGTAAACTCAATTCAATTTTCACTATCAATTCAATGCATCATATATAATATTTTCACTATCAATTCAATACATCATATAATTTTCACTAATCAATTCAATGCATCATGTACAATATTTTCAATAAAATCAACAAATATATAACAAAATAAAAATGAAATATAAATAAAAACCCAAACAAACCAACTGGATGGACGATCATGGAGGCGGGGGCGGCATGGGGGAGGCGGGACAGGAGGCGGAGGCGGGATCGGACAATGATGGCGGCAGTGGCAGGGGGTGGGTAAGGGTAAATAATTGGGGTAGGTGGCAGGTAGGGCGGGGCAGGCGGGCGGAGCATGGGGCGAGGACGGCTGACGCGGACGGTGGGGTGGGGTAAGGGGGGGTGGTGGCTGGTGGTGGCTGGCTGGCTGGCTGGGCTGAGGCTAGGACTGGCTGGGGTGGGGGATAGGCACGGACAGAAGCAGGCAGCGGTGGCAGGGGTGGGGCAAGTGGGTGGGGTGGGGTTGGTTGGGGTGGGTGTCATGCGAGGCTGGGGGCGGGCACGGCGGGCGGGAGAGATCGGTAGGCGGGTGGGTGGGTCGAACCTGGCGGCGGCGGGGTTGGGTTGGGGAGGGAGGGAGGTTTGAGGATCGATATGAAATTGGGAAGAAATCTCGTCGTTATTAAACTTTTTAGCGGCGGATTAGCGACGGAATAGTCCGTCGTTATATTTAAAATAATGTAACGACGGATTAACGACGGAATAATGGATTTAACGACGGAATAATTTAACGACGGACACGTATCCGTCGTTAATTAACGTCTGAGAATATAAAAAATAAAAGATTTTACATTAACGACGGAATGAATTCGTCGTTAAATTAGAGACTATTTTACGACGGACATTCCGTCGCTATTATTATTGGGAATAAATAAAATCGAATTAAAATTAACGACAATTGTATCCGTCGTTAAAATAAATTAAAAAATTAGAAATTA
This sequence comes from Salvia rosmarinus, assembly GCA_036937905.1. Classification (NCBI taxonomy): domain Eukaryota; kingdom Viridiplantae; phylum Streptophyta; class Magnoliopsida; order Lamiales; family Lamiaceae; genus Salvia; species Salvia rosmarinus. The sequence goes on from CM072822.1 coordinate 10,783,918, forward strand.
TCCGATTTTTAACGACGGTTTAGCGACGAATTGGTTAATTCAATTAAAAATAACAAAAAATTAATTTTAACGACGGACACTATTCGTCGTTAAATTTAACGACGGAATAGAGGCGAAATGCCGTCGTTAAAACTTCGCGAGAATTCCCGCCATGATACGTCACGATCCGTCGCAAAAAAAAATTCCGTCCAATCCGTCATTGATTCACGACCGCATTTTATCCGTCACGATTCACGACCCGTATTTTATCCGTCACGATCGATCGTATTTTTGTAGTGTTTATGTCACCATTTTAATGCAAAAGTTGGAAACACTCGACAAAAGTGTTGTGAAGCGTGCAACAAACCGAAAACGACGTATCATTGATGGTCTCCATTATTAAACTGTGTGCTTTCCTTTTTCTTTTAGGCCAAAATAATCGGCGTTGCCTTTTACGTAAGGGATAAGGTGCAAATACACCCTTAAGCGTTTAAGCAAAAGCAAATATATCCCTATCGTTATGTTTAATACAACTTCATCCTTAACGTTTTAAAATTGTGCAAATTGCCTGTTGACTAGCAGGCGTGTTATGATGTTAATAAATTTCGATTTATTTTCTATTATTAAAATATATTTTAAATTCCCATAATAGCTTCATACAAAGAATCAAGCTTCATATCTTGACAGACTTCACGGATCTTCTCCTCGCATCTCTCCAAAAGGTTCTTCACCAAAGTTATCTAATCAATTCATCAAATACATTTCATTCAATCTCACTCACTATAATTCAACAAAATCCCAAAGTAAATGGTGAATATAAAACTTTTAGAGAGATAGAACCTCTTTCTACCTAGTCTGCAGAGCTAGCATGTCGAGAAGTTCGATATCGATGAACACGTCGTGCTTTTCATCACCTTTGGTTCACGAAACTCCGATAATGGAATCGAGCTACAATTTCACCAAAAAGAAACAAAAATCAAAGGACAAGTCAGAATCGAAATAAATGAGCATTACGATGACCTAAAATCAAAATATCGAAGGAAATATGAAGCTTACGATAATCGGATTACGTCCACATCTTGTTGCGCCACTCATCAGAGGAGTGAGATTTGATGTGGATAATGTATAATGTGTCGCCATTGTCGGGCGAGATTGTCGATCGACCATTGCAACACCTCTTTACTGTTGTCGCTTCCATCTTCAGTCATTGCATGCGAAATCAGAAAGGGTTGCAGGTGCTTGGGTTGGAGAAGCTTTCATTTGCAAAGCCTTTTGGAGTGAATGAGGAGGAAAAAGTGAATGAGAAGGAATATCTCTCCAACTCCGGTGGTTTTAGGCGTAGCATTCGAAAAGAAAAACTCGTTTATAAGGAATATCTCTCCAATCCTTGTTTATTATAGAGGAACTTTAATATATTTTAATAATAGGAAGAAAAAGAAAAATCAAAATTTATTAACATCATAACACGCCCGTAGTCAGCAGGCAATTTACCTGATTTTAAAGCGTTAAGGATGAAGTTGCACTAAACATAACGATAGGGGTGTATTTGCTTTTTGCTCAAACGTTTAAAGGTGTATTTGCACCTTATCCCTTTCTGTAAAGCCACACTTTATACCTTCAAAAAACAACAACAATACTACCATATATACAGTTAGTGGTCGTAAACCTAAAGTTTCAAAAGGGGTAACCTTATAATAATGGAAAAAAGAAAAAAACAACTTTTGACTTGATCGATTAGTATATATGGATATCCGACCAAAAATGAGAGTGTCGAATTACATAGATATTCCATTTAAGTCTAATATATATTATATATATATATGACCGTCTACATATATCAATAGATTTGTTCCTACGACGAAAATAAACTTTTTTTTCCTCTATGATTGGAGGATGGTGAATTATAGATCAAACCAACGATCAGTTACCAATATAAAGACAAAAGATTGATACCACTAAATTATACATAATTTATGATATAACAATTAAATATTTGACCATTAGTTTATCATATGTCATACTTGATTGATCCACAATAAATATATCATAATTACTTTATTTGATGTTCATAAAAAATATATCACTTTCTTTTTTAGGAAACCACTTCTTAGACCACCTTTATCGCGGCCACAAACCAACCATCCAAGGCTCCAAATTAATAAAAATAAAAATAAGTTAAAATTATTGGGATGTGATTGGACAGACAGACCAAGGTGGGTTTTTTTTTTTTAAAAAACCCACATATTTTTTAATTAATGGGATAGTGACACTTGTCTTCATACTATTGGTTGGTTAGATTTTTTATAGTGTAAATAGGAATAAATGACCAAATTCATAACACACATGCAGTAAATATCCAAAATCATAAAAAGATGCAGTACATACCCATTTATTTGTTAATGGTCTAATTTACCCTTACTTTTTCGTTTCTTTTCTTACATTTTCTTACATTTCAGTCTGCATGTCTTACATATTTCAGTCTGTTCTTAGATTTCAGTAAAAATTCAATACGTTTTCTTGATTTCAGTGTGAATTGATTTCAGTAAAAATTCAATACGTTTTCTTGATTTCAGTGTGAATTGATAGTTGTATTTTATTTTATTTTTGGAGTTAACGAAATATCATTGATTCAACAATTGAAAATATATTCATTAAAATTCGATCGGTTTTATACAAAATTCGATCGGTTTTATACAAAATTCGATCGGTTTTTAACAAAATTCGATCGGTTTTATACAAATTCGATCGGTTTTTAACAAAATTCGATCGGGTTTTTTTGACAAAAATAAAAAATTTAAATTACAATTAATAACCGATCGGTTTTATTGAAAACTCATTGTTTTATGATGAATGAATTAATTTTGCATAAAACCGATCGGTTTTATGAAAACACCAATTGGTTTTATGCAAAATCATTCCAATTTATATTTAAATTTAGTAAAATTAATTTATTAGAAAATTTAAATTTAAATTCAATTTAACGATCGGTTTTTATAAAAAAACCGGAGAATCAATTGATTCTCCATAAAAACCGATCGGTTTTATGGAGAATCAATTGATTCCCCATAAAACCGATTGGTTTATAAAAAATAATTCAATTTATTTTAAATTTAGTAAATTTAAATTATTTAAAATAAAAATTTTAATTCAATTTGAAAATCATAAAAATCGATTTTATGAAGAATGAATTTTTTTTTCATAAAGCCGATCGGTTTTATGAAAAAACCGATCTATGAAAATCAATTCAAATGTTTTTTAAAAATTTAGAAAATTTAAATTATTTGAAAATAAAAAATTAAATTCAATTTGAAAATCATAAAACTTATATTTCCGATCGGTTTTATGAAGAATCAATTGATTCTTCATCAAACCGATCAGGAAAATCGATTTTTATAAAATTCAATTCAATTTATTTTTAAATTTATGAAATTTAAATTATTTGAAAATAAAAATTGTATTTGAAAATCATAAAACTTGATTTTTCAAAAATCCGATCGGTTTTATGAAGAATCAATTGATTCTTTATAAAACCGATCGGTTTTTTATAAAAATCAATTCAATTTATTTTTAAATTTAGGAAATTTAAATTATTTGAAAATAAAAATTTAAATTCGATTTTAAAATCATAAAATGTATTGATTTTCATAAAACCGATCGTTTATGAAAAATCAATTCATTTTATTTTAAATTTAGGAATTTAAATTATTTGAAAATAAAAATTTAAATTCAATTTGAAACGATCGAAAAATCAATTTCAATTTATTTTACTAATATATGGTTTGAAATATGATTCATTTTTATATTTACATCTTTATTGCGACTTTATTCACGTGAACTTTATTGATTGATGAGAAATTGTTACTAGTTCATTTGTTAATGTCAACCGATACACGATATGATTTGAGACTATGGAGACTATTCCACCATGTGAATCAAGACTATTTGATAATGAAATTACGTTGCATTACTTCTACTATCCACTACTATCGACATACATCGATAATTGATATGAATTGATCTTGTACTATCGACATACATTGATAATTGATATGAATTGATCTTGAACACTTTTATTGAACTTTCATCATTCATACATTTGAATTCATCGTTCAATAATTGAGTGAATTACAATCGTAAAAGAGCAATAAAATCAACATAACACACAACATATATACAATTCGTTACCAAGACACACAAGCACACATACAATTTGATAGCAAGTGCAAGTGAATGCATTTCGGGATCAACACAATTTGAGGTAATATATAGGTTTTATTTTTAGTAATTTCAAATACGATTGATATCCAGTTGGATTTTCATTTAGAAGAATCGATATTTAATTCATTTTTTATTTGTTATAGATGGAGAATTGGAAATTGATAAATGTCAAATACGGGGGATACTTCGATGGGTGTATCTACCATGACGGCGTTGAGCATGTTCTTCAAATTGATAATCAGTCCATATTAAACCTCTTATACAGTATCACTCACTTGATGCAGTCAAATTTTCTAAGCACAAATTTCCAATTATTTTATATATCTACGTCTCGATATGGTCGATTAGTAAAATTTCTATTGAGTACGATAATCAATTGGCTCAATTGTGCGAAAATGAATCATATCCTACGGTATATGTGGTTCACACTGTTACGAACGAAGTGTTTGGATCACAACAAGAACCCTACGTTCCTTCGTTCGATTTTCCTCACACTTCATCCTATGGAAATAGTGCACCTGTCACTCAAATTGATGAGTCGATCGAACAAATCCAGAGGTTGGCGTCGTCTGATTGGTTTGGTGATTCTTATATAGGAGATCAAAATTTTGCTTCAGGTTCAGGAGCCACACAAAGAGAACCTACCGTTGTATTGCCACCCCAACCAAATACCGTTATTGAAATGTAATCGAGGCGAAAGTGGTTCAGATTATATTCCGGAGATCGAGACTGATTCAGACGCAACGGAGGACGAAGACGAGGAAACGCTTATAAAATTTACGTTTCTTGATTTTGCAGGTTGGATCCGTCGAGAAGGCGGATTTGGAAGACTGATGTCGTTGATAAATCCCAACAATAATCCAGATGATGACATCCAGATCGATGCAAATGAACTAACCAATTGGTTAGTTCGGTTATTCAATCGACGCTCGCATCACTTGTGGCTCGTGATCTGCAGTCAACAAGGGAGGGAGAATTGAGCCAAAATTCTTATTACTACAGCAAACAAGATCTATGTCTTGCTGTTGGAATTTGGCATATCACAGAAGGCGCGAATATACGATCGAGCGCTTCGACACAAAACGCGTTACATTTCGATGCAAGCGTGCGAGAACAGTTGTATTTTTCAATTACGTGCCACGCGACATGGGACCGCTTGGGGAGTCCATAAATTTACTCCCGAGCATACATGCCACCGTGATTGGAGTCGAGTTGCTCGGTTAAGGCACATGCAAAAGTGGTGGTGCATTTTTGCTAGGAAAATGCGAACGATGGTGAAATAATGAAGCGAAAGTCCATTATGGCGAGCTGCAACGTGATTTTGGTATCCGTATCGCTACGATGTCGCACTCTGAGCACGAAACACCGCAATTGAAATGATATACGGTAACCATGATGAATCATTTCGGTTGTTGCCAAGTATCTCTATATGTTGCGGCAATCAAATCTAGGAACATTCACGATTTAGATGTGGGTCCGATGGCGATTCAGCACTTATTTGTTGCTCTTGCATCGACTACGAGGTATTTCTACTTTGGTCTAAGACCGGTGATCGTAGTTGATGGAACTCACCTAAAAGGAATAAAGGTATTTTATTTCTTCTTTGTGACGAAGGATGCCAATGAGCAAGTTTTTCCGTTGGCATATGGTGTTGGGCCTATTGAAAATGATGAATCGTGGATTTGGTTCCTCTCGCGGGTTCGCAGAGCGTTCGGGTCCAGCAATTCCCTATTGATCGTCTCAGACGCACATGTCTCCATAGCAAACGCTGTAAGTACTGTATTTCCTGATGCTTTCCATGGCTTATGATACTATCATCCGCTTGGTAAGATTAAGCATCATGGTGGCGATGTGGCGAGCATGTACCACAAAGTGCATATGCATGCCGTGGCGAGAATATGAACATGCTATGTACATTATAAAGCATGAGCCCCGCACCTCATCGAGTTGATTAATGTTGGACCACATAGGTGGGCTCGATCACAGTGTCCTGTAAGCCGTTACAGTTTTCTTACATCGAATGCGGCTGAGTCATTCAACAAGCGGTTGTTGTGGGCAAGACGTCTTCCAATTTGCTCGATGATCGAAGCAATCAGATTGATTATTGAGGGATGGTTCACTGATAGACGAGCAGCGGCCCAACGAAGTGAAGACAGCCTGAGTGAAGTGGCAGTACAAAAGCTTAGTGCAGAAATGGCAAAAAGTCGTCGTTACACTCGGAGGAGAATTGCAGATCGAAGGTACAAGATTGTCGATGGCGACAAAACCTATGTGGTCGATCTTGAACAGCAAACATGCCCCTGCAATGAATTTGATCTAGATGGCTTGCCGTGTTCACATGCGATCGCTGCAATTGAGTATGTTTTTATTTTTGTTTATATATAATAAGTTTTGCGTTTATAATATTAACTATGTCTTGTGTGATAGTGAATCTGGCGAATCAATCTTAGATTATGTGGAGACCTATTACACGAAAGAAACTTTAGTGGAGACGTACTCAGCCACAGTTAATCCTCTTCCAAACCTATGTGATTGGGTTGTACCAGAAGAAATAGCTCACGTGATTGTCATGCCACCTCTTGTGCAACGACAAGCTGGACGTCCAAGATCGAGTCGAATTCCATCTGGGGGTGAGAGAGGCAGACGAAGACGCAATACTACCCAAGAAGGTGAATCCTCGAGTAGCAGACGTCGAGCACCAAAAAGATGTAGTCACTGTAGGGAGTTGGGACATACGAAAAGAAGATGTCCACAACGTGTTGAGCTACAAGAAAGTGATTAATGTAATTTACTGTGATAAATTGTCATTATGTTTTAGATATGTAAAACTGGTTGAAATAATTAATTGAGATCCATTGAAATTTCGGATAGTAGTGGATAGTAGAAGTGATGCGGTAATAATTCCATTTGAAATAAATATTGAAGATTGAAATTTAAATTAAGATTGAAGATTAAGTCTAAATAATTAAGATTGAAATTAATAAATCTAAATACATGTTCAACCACGCCTATATTACATGAGATGAAATTAAAAATCTCTATACTCGCTCTACTAGTCGATGCTCTTCCTCTTCATCTTCCTCTTCCTCCTCGGATTCTTGTATGGCTCACATAACTCAAATATATTTCCACCTATTTTATGTCTATATGCTACAACAACATCACTAGGCGAACCATGCTCGATACTCGGTGAACCGAAATAAGGCGTTCTCTGATCATGCACGCAAATGGACCATCATCGAAATCGTCTTCCGGTCAAATACCTCGAAGGATCAACTCGTAATAATCGCTTCATTGTTCCATGGTGGTATTCGGTGGGAGTTATTCTCGAACCATCTAGTGAAGATCGAAACCGTCGCAATAATCTATTCAGCACACGAAGTCCATCATCCTCGCATCCACTGATCCCGGTCCATCCGCCAAATCGCGAGTCAAACAACGACGAATGACCCGAGTGCATATCCACGCGACATATCACGAAACGTCGCTCGTCATCGACGCATGGGATGATGATCTATAAAATAAATATTTAGAGAAAATAAACAAGGAAAATTTCAATTTTTGAACTTATTGTATTAAATAAGGTTACTGCGTGGCATCTAACCATGATGTATGACCGCAAAGCCGAGGACAACTCAATCCAATGCGTTGGTGGTTGCCAAACGAGCAATGCTCTCAGGGTTAATGATCAATGGTGCCTCACGCACGTCTTGAATGTAGGACGAAAGCATTGCGTATACCTCGGACCATGAATTTTGCAGAAACATCTATTCAACATTGAAAATTAATTAATTCCAGATACTACACATATATAATATATATTGATTGTATTAAAGACACAATACTTACGAAAAAATCAGTATCAAGGATGATTGTGTTATGAGAATCCACCCCATCCAATAAGTCGATCCCGGTATCGAGTCTCGTCCTCAAATACATCATGAATAGATCGACCATCTGCAAAATTATTTTAGGGATACATATCAATATAAGTAGATGTACTTCAAAAAAACGAAGCATATTGTATAAAAACGTACTTACCCGAACATCAAAAGGCCTCTCTGGCGTTTCGATACACACGAACCATCGAACCTGGAGTTGACGGTCAGTACCCCGAACAACCACCACTGTGTCATTTCTCATCATCAACAAACGCTGGTAGTTTATCAATACATCTTCGGATAATGGACGTGGGAACGGGCTATTCACATATGGTGACCTCATTGCAGCCGAAGGTCTCCGTGCCCGTTCACCTCTCCGGGCTTCCAACTACAAACATTTAAGCATATGAGTCGTTGTAAAATGAAAACATAACAAATATAATGAAATATTATAAACGCCAAATATGAGACTTAATAGTTACCGTTGCTCCAACTGCTGTCAGATAGGCTCGAAAGTCTCGCTTCACTACGTTCGAGGCATCGATCACTAAATAGGTCCAGGTCCGGCATGGAATGATGAGATGCAGTTCGGGACCGGAACCATGGATCCGGGAGAGTAGCGGGGGTATCACTGGGGCGATGTAGGGGTGGCTCACCGGCTCAATATGTCCACCGCCTCGATGGACATCCGACCGGGCCGCTGCTCCGATCTTCATCTCGACCGGCTGCCGCTCCTCGATCTACATCTCTCGTCGCCGCCGGATGGCGTGGGGCACGAGGCGCGGGTGTAGACGTTTCAGTACTATGTGCGCAACCACATCGAGTCTTCTCTAAGACACTTTCAAACCATTTCTTAATCTTAGGAATCCACTTATCTTCTATAGACTTCTCGATGCGTTGCACTGCTCTGTCTTCACTCTCCCGAATATTTTCCTGAATAGTTTCCTGGATCCAACGACGATCGACGGAACTAAGATGCCGCCCGTGGTGCTCACCACCACTGCTCGATGAAGAAGTTGACTGACTTGCACGTTTCCCCGTATCCCATCTCTCAACAGATCGACGGCTATCCACATATTGGCCTTGCGGCTCCTCAGCAACCGCAATCTCAACAAACTCAGCCGACGATGTCCTCTGGCTGGGTCTTGAAGGTGGAGCCTCTACGTCCGGCTCATAACTCTCCATCACGGGGCGGACGTGTCGACGAGTGAACTGCAATCCTTCTCTCAATGGGTTGCTCGGCTCCTCGTAGTGCACACCGAGTGGATAAGGGTATGAGACGGATTGCAAGTAAGAGGAGAAAAGCTCCGTCTCGTCGGCCGTGATCTCAATAAAATAATTTTCCTACAATAATGCAATAAATTAAAATATATCAGTAAATCGAATAATAAATATATAACAACATGATATATATAATTTATAAATAAACTAATAAACTAATATATTTAATACCTCTCGCTCAAACAGGGTCTGTAATATAGCAACGTCAGGTCTACCTCGGAACGTCCACCTTCTGAATCTCGGATGCAAGCTGCCATTAACATTCTTTCCCGCTATACTGCCCAAGTCTGGTATGACCTCAAGCAACCAAACATATAACACCCAGGTGGGTCCGTAAAAATGGTACTTCCTAGTTGATTTACAATGCTTCAAATAGTACTTCAAAATCGATATGAGTATACCCCACGAAAATCGGCAAAAGCATCCAAATCATCAACTAAGGCCCAAACCCGTCGACCAGGTCTTGAAGCATAATATGCAAACACCATGGCATAAAGCACTAGAACATGTGCAGCTCGAAGGTATAAATGACCATCCTGGTCATTAATGTCAGCGTTGCAGAACCTATCTAATAGTTCTACAGCTGTCATTTGTCGGCCACGACAAAATGTCATGTAGACTTCACAATGTCGCAAGTCGTAATCTACGGATGTATCAAATGAAGACGACCCAAACTGCAGGCCAGTCACAAGCGCATAATCTCTAATAGAAAAACAACGCGCCCTTTCATTAATATAAAATAACATCTCTTGGCTTACGCTCTCTATCTGGCGGGAAACAACATGGTGTATAACCATAGCGCACTTATTCCCTGGCTTATAATCTATGAAGTGATCAAAACATCCTCCTAAGAATCTATCGAGTAATGGTCGACCACCAACTTCAAGTAACCTCGTCTTAACATAATCTAAATATTCAACTCTATAATAAGTGGTGATCAGAAGGTATATTAATTGTGTCGGTCTCAAAATATATGATCTGTTTTAAACAATAAATAATAAAGAATAATTAATCAATAAACAATACATGAATTATGCAATAATTAATCTAAACGAATTATGCAATAACTAATCTAAACGAATTATGGAATAATTAATTTTCTAAACGAATTATATCCAATTATCTAAATGAATTATACAATAATTATATCAAATTATCTAAACGAATTATGCAATAATATATCTAAGCGAATTATCCAATAATTATATCAAATTATCTAAACGAATTATGCAATAACTAATCTAAAAAATTATACAATAATCATATTTAAACGAATTATGCAATAATTAATTAACCAATAATTATATTCAATTATCTAATCATTTATCCAAACGAATTATCCAATTGAAAGAAACGATAATAAATCTAAACAAAATCTAAACAATAAATTAAAAACCGATCTAAATTATGCAATAATTAATTATCCAATAATTATATCTAATTATCTAAACGAATTATGCAATAATTTATCCAAATGAATTATCCAATAATTATATCCAATTATCTAAACAAATTATGCAAGCAATAATTTTTGTAAACGAATTATCCACTAATTATAACTAATTATCTAAACGAAATTAATAATTTATCTAAACGAATTATCTAAACGAATTATCCAATAACGTTAATAATTTATCTAAATGAAATTATGCAATAATTATAATTAATTATCCAATAATTATATTCAATTATCTAATTATTTATCCAAAGGGAATTATCCAATTCAAAAGAAACAATAATAAATCTAAACAAAATCTAAACAATAAATTAAAAAACGGATCGAAAAACCGTTCACTTCCATTAAATAAATTAAACAACCATAATACCGATCGAAATTCATCAAATACGCCATATATCCAATTAGTAATACGGATACGGATCGAAATATGCCATATAATTAATTACGCAATAATTAATTATCAAATTATGCAATAATAAATCTAAACAATAACCATCGGTTTTTTTTGCAATAATAAATCTAAACAATTCGAACTGAAACAATAATAAATCTAAACAATAATAAATCTAAACAAAATTAACAATAATAAATCTAAACAAAATAAATATCATAAACAATAATAAATTAAAAAAAATCACAAACAACAATAATTTATCTAAATTCCAAAAAATCGATCGTGTATATGGTAATACCGATCGGTATTACCATATACACAACAATATTCGACCGGTTTTTTGGCAATTTCGACCGGTTTTTTGGCAATTTCATAGATTTTTTGTAATTTCATAATTTTCCATGCGTTTTTACCTAAATCAAAATTTAATCAACCTAAATACATCAAAATTTCGAATAAACTTACTTGTTGTTGAGACATAGCTGCTTGCTTGCGGGATTTTGTATATAAAATCGAAAGAACCGAAATTATGAGGATGAAGAGAAATGTGAGAGTTTGAAGAGAAATGAAGAAAATTTGAGGATGAAAATGTGAGAAACCGATCGATCGGTTTCTTTGAATAAATAGATAGAAATGTGAGTGAACTATTGGTGGTTTGGTAGGTGGCAGAATTTATTTGGTAGTATTCGAGTGGGTGGGAGAATTGATTATAGTCAACAAGATTCTCCCTGTTTTTCATAGTTAATTTGTCCCTCTTTTCCAGTTTTTCACAGTTGTTTCAGCTTTTTCAGTTTCGAAATTTGTAGCATAATAATATTTTAATGAAATGGGTATATCATGCATGTTTTTATCAAATTGGATATATACTGCATACCATTTATGAGTTTGGGTAATTTAATTTCCTTCTCTTTTTTATATATTGAGATAAAAATCATAATATCTTTTATATATTATTGAAATAAAAAATAAAATATTTAAATTCATATTTTTTTATTCTTTATACATAAAGACTAAATTTGCCATCTTATACACACTAAAATTCTCTCATTTTTCATTTGTTTTGTGCATCTGTGTGTTGTTTATTTTAAATTTTGTATTCATTTGATTGTAATTTATGATATTTTATATTGTATGTTTCGTTTGCATTATTTTGAGTTTTACAATTTTTTTCTAATAATTTAAGTTTACTTTAATAATTTTTATTTAAAATAATTATATTATAATTAAGATATAAAATAATATTATGTAATATTGTGGTTGGATGGTTGGGGTGTTCAGAGATAAACTATTAAAAATAGATATGATTGGATTGTATTGAAAGTTGGGTACGTGGAAGAAAGAGAAATCAATTTTGATTGGGTGGATTGTTGAAGTGGTTAGGGATAAACATAATCTTATTATTCAATTTCACAAACATTAATTATTTACTAAAAAGTCATTCATACCATTCACAACCTAACATATGGTGGGACCATTTATCCACTCAAACAATACTCACCAACAATGTGGACGGAGCGAGTATGATTTATTCGTTCCATACTAGGATTCTATATAAATTATACATATTTTAACACCCTTAAATATTCGTTAAGCGTGATATATGATCGATTGATTGTTGGGTATGGTATAGTATCACACGATAATGAATTTTTGTGTATTATTTTAATTTTTTACGTATTGTTAATCATCAATCGATTTATATTAACTCGACATGAGAATATTAATCATGGTCTTCTAATTTTTTATTTTATTACGTGGACTGATTAACATTCACTATTTATGAATGGACTTTGTTTTGTTGCAAAACCACGTCTTGTTTTACAATCGAACTCGATCTAACAAATAATTATGAAAGACGTGGTCTCATGTGTGCGCCCGCGCACAGTGAGACCACCTTATTTAATTAATGAGTTAATTAATCTTAATTAAGTAATTAATTAATTTTAATTAATTAATTAATTAATTAAATTAAATCTAATTAAAATTAATTAATTTAATAAACTTTAATTGTAAATTAATAAATATAATTTTAAATTAATAATCTTAATTTTGAATTAATAAATTCTAATTTTGAATAATAAAGCCTATTTATAAATTAATAAACCCTAATTTTGAATTAATAAACCCTAATTTGAATTAATAAACCCTATTTGGAATTAATAAACCCTATTTGGAATTAATAAACCCTAATTTTGAATTAATAAACCCTAATTAAAAATAATAAACCCCAATTTTGAATAATAAACCCTAATTTTGAATAATAAACCCTAATTATGAATTAATAAACCCTAACTTTGAATTAATAAACCCTAATTGTTAATTAATAAACCCTAATTTTGAATTAATAAACCCTAATTGAAAATAATAAACCCTAATTATAAATTAATAAACCCTAATTATGAATTAATAAACAAAATATAAAATAATAAAATAAATAACAAAACTAAAATAAATAACAAAACTTGTGTGCGCGTCGCGTAAGCGCGCGCGCACACAAGTGTTTGTCATTATGAAATTCAAATTTACAAGTTTTCAATCACAAAATCTCCTCCAATTTGTTGCTTGGACTACGTCTTAGTGTGAATATCAAAATTTTATATCATAAAGTGGACATAATATTTTAGCCAATATGAAAACAGGTTATTATTATAAAACTATAATAATTAAACCAAAATCATCCCAAAAGATTCATTGAACATATCATGAATTTACAAACATGCAAACCACTTTAATTTCTAAAGTTTGTATATTAAATGAGGAAGGGGAAAAGGAACAACTTTGCTTTCTGGTGAAGCATGCATGATTGCCAAGTTTGCCTTTATGGAGTCAGCTTATGGGAATGTCACATGCGGTGTGTATATCTTTCCATTATCATATTGCAATAATTTCATAAAGTTTTTGGGTGTCTTCATCCTAAACTTTTATTGCGTTACAAGAGTTTTTGTAGCTAAGATAGTCCATAATATCGGAAAACCAAGCATTATATTCTCAATTTTAATTTTAATTACATCGATTGTTGTGAACTCTTATTCTAGAGTATAGAATCAATTTTAATTTGCACGTAACAGTTAATTTAAATCCACACATTTTTAGGCCAAAACTGCAATTGCAAGTCAAAATCACAACTAAATTACAAATTATAACTAATTAACGTAAATGACAAAATTAGCTCCAGTCCAGATACTTCTTTTTTACCAAGCATTTGTAATTTGTGAATCTTTTTACTCGACACCTCAAATTTTCAAATATATCGATACTTCAATTTTACATAAAAGATTTAGTAGTATATAATTTGTTGTTCCCTTGTGTGCCCCTATTAATTTTTATTTTTATTTTATATTATATTTATTAATAATTCTCTCTGTTCCATAATTGTTGGCTCGTATTCTTTTTTGGATTTGGCATATACCATAAATGGAATGATTTTTATATTAAAAAGTATGTTGAATTTTGTGTCACGTATTACTTTCCACTCAAAACACAATATTTCTTAATTTATATATCCAAAAGTAATGAGCCAAACATTGTGAGAATGATGAAGTATGATTTATTATTTTTCGATCGAATCTACTTTTAACATTAAAATTTTTAATTTAGAGTTAATAATTAATTTTTAGGTCGGTTATTACATAAATAAGATTAGTTATTAAATTTAAGGTTTAGTCTTAGTAATACATGTTGAATTGTAATATATTATATTAAGGGTAAATATCAATTTAAACCCTAAACTATATATGTTTTATCAAAAATATCCTGTACTTTCAAAAATATCAATTTAAACCCAAACTATCATATTTGTATCGATTTAAACTCCAAACTATCCCGAATACGGGGTATTTTGATAAAATATGATAGTTTGGGGTTTAAATTGATATTTTTGAAAGTCCAGAATATTTTTGATAAAACATGTATAGTTTAGGGTTTAAATTGATATTTACCCTTATATTAATAATCTGTCTTTTTATATCAACAATAATTGGATACGAATGGCGAACATATAAAATGTGAAAGAAGATTTTACTCCAACCACTACATCAGAAACGGACAAATTTGCCTTTTTCTGCTGACCACACCTCATCTTACGTGGCAGTGCATTACTGGCGGTGGGGCCCAGTCATCAATAATGTTAGATCACACATAGCATTCTTATTTATTTAAATTCTATTATGGGACTTCGTTTATTTAATTGTTTGTTGGAAAAGTCTTAATTTTATGGTACCTCACCCTGAAGGTTAAGATATGCAGTCCTGACCGAGAACACTGCACCATTATCTACATAAAGTTGTCTATGGGAGATTTTTTTATAATCAATGTCGGTTCTATTTTTTTGGTAGAATAACCACTTGCTTTAACAAGAGATAATATTTTGTTCGTCCCCTGGGACAACTCAATGGTTAAAGTGGGTTCGTGTGGTCGAGGGTCACAGATTCGAACCTCACCAAACGCCTCTATGGGTTTGAGTCTATCACACCCTGTTTTCAAGTGTGGTTTCACCTGTCTGTGTGGTTTGCGGCTATTCCATGGAACGCTGATTTACCCAAACACTTGCTAAAGTAGAGGTTGCGGGTTCCCCATGATGCAAAAAAAAAAGAATATTTGGTTCACTCGACGAAAATAAATAATTGGAAGATTTTGATTTTTTTTATAAGTAGTCTATCGAACTTCTTTTCCAAATCAAATATAACTTGGTTCAATACTGAAATTCGTTTTTTAATTAATTGAAATTTTATAATATATGTCAATTATCAAAATCAAAACTTATGGTCGATCGTACTTAGCCAAAAATCATATAAAATCAAAACAAAGCAAGTATCAAAATTACCATTAATCAAATCTATTAACAATAACTTAACCAGAGCAATCCAAAAACAAACAAATTATAAATCCAAGTATTCATGGTTAATTTAATAAACATATATTCAGATTCATAATTTCGTCGATGAACTTTGGTCCAGATCGAACAAATCCAAACAATTTCAATTTTGAACATTTCCAAATGAACGAAGACCAACAAAAGTGCTACACTATATTATGAGGGGGACAGAAAATTTTGCCTTGAAGGGGGTTTTTGTTATCTTCTCACAAGTCTTCACCATGCACTTGTCTTCTTTTATCCTTTGTCACTTCCAGCCCAACACTTTGAGAATGCAGTTTTAGGAGTGGGAATTTGGATAAGATTAATTGGATAATTGTATAATAAAATTGAAGATTCAGTTATCCGTTAAATGAATAATTGATTTTACTGGATTCGGTTCGCTATTCTATGACAACAATTTTAAAATTATCGGTTATCGGGATATCAGATGGGTATATCGAATAACCGAAAATAATTATATAAATTTTGTATTTATTATTTTATCAAGTTGCTACTATAGCTTAGTTGGTTCTGGAGTATGAAAGCTTTCCGCCTTGTAAGAGGTCATCTGCTCGATTCGACTTCAGAGCAAATTTTTGCATTTTATTATTAATTCAAAAAATTAAAGCTTTCAAAATGTTGTTAACCATAAGTATTGTAGCTAAGTGGTATTTTCCCTCTTTGTAAAGGTGGAAGACCTTGATACGAATCCAAATATCGCAATTCCCAAACTAAAGTTCCAGTGGCACAACTTAGAGGTGTTTGGCTAAACATAAGCTCTTCAAAACAAATTATAAGTTGTTCGAGAGCTTATGTTTCATGCAGTGTTTGACAAAATAAGCTCCAAACAACTTATAAGTTGTGAAAATAAGCTCTAGCGAAATTATAAGCTCCTTAAAATAAGTAGCTCAACCCCAACTTATTTTTTCATAAGCTTGCAAGTAATAGTGAATTTACCAAAATAACCTTACTATGATTAATTATAATCTATATATATACTATCGACTTCACCTCTCGCGATTTTTTCTCTCTAACTATGATTTTCTCTCTAACTCACGATTCTTTCTCTAAATTATAAGCTAAATTACCCAAACACTTTGACAACTTATAAGCTCTTCAAACATTATGTCTTATAAGCTCTTGAAACATCTTATAAGCTCTTAGAGCTTATAAGCTCTTTAAAATAAGCTTAGCCAAACACCCTCTTAGTGATGAAGTGAATATTCCTTAATCCAAATGTTTCAAGTTAAATCCTACAAAGTCTTTATATGTTTAAGTCCGTCACATGACTCACATATGGATGTAAAGTATGGTCTACACATCCTGTATAGTTTGCTGTTATTATCAGAACAAACATGATTCCACCCAATGCATACCAAAAGTAGTTATTGCAGAATGTTGTGCAGACTATTGCACAAGCATAAGAGTTTATCTAGTGCCACCAAAAGTAGGCACTACAGATTGTTTTGCAGCTTCCCATGAACATGCAAAAACATAGATTATTTTGTAAGCTATTGCACGATAATATGTGTTTATCTCGTGCACACAAAAAGTGGTGGTGACAAATTCTTCTAAATATGCAAAAAATAAAAATAAAAAACTAGAGTAATACTAAAAAATGATCTTTTTAATATTCATCACTGAATATTGGAACTAAAATATTAGCACAATTCAGAAAGGCAGAAAAATTCCACTTTCCAACTTTACGCTTAAAACGTTAAAATGAACAATAAATATCATGCTTCGCGCGTTTTTCCTTGTCTTTTGTTTATTATCGTACTCCCTTTTTGTTGAAAAACCTACCAACTATTTTACTTATGAAAACATGCCTTTTCTTCTGAAGTACATCGTTTAATTTTTAAAAGGTTGCCGGTATTCAAACTTGGAAATTTATCCCTTAAAACAGAAAATCCTTTGAAACTTATGCAGACAAAAATACATTTCATGGAAACTATTATGATAGTTTATTTTCATCCCTTCTTTAATTTAATCTCTCTATTAATATTGTCCTGTGTTAATGCATCCGTACCATGTAAAAATTATACTAAAAATACTATTTTACGATGATATGTTCGTAAATATATTAAGATCTTACTCAACATACTATACACTTAATTAGTGAGCCAAAGTCTAAAAGAGTTTTAGTATCCATTTGCGAGGCAAATATCGATGGATATTAAGTGCGAAGCCAAATTTGTGAGTATAAATATGTTCACCAAAAAACATGTCAGTTAAATGAATAAATCATGTCAATTGAACACGAGATGGATATAGATAATATAATTATGCTTGAAATGAGCAAAATATTTAAGGTCATAATTGAAATGAAGTCGTAGCAGCAGATTCCTTGTAAGTAGTTAGATTTATAATCATAAGCTAGTAACAAATTAGACTAAAAAATCGACATAAATTAGAAAACAACCTACACATTGATCAGACTCTAACCCCAAACTTCTCACTAATAAAAGTTTTGGAGGCTATTATACAGTAATATGAGATATATCTAGTATACACCGCGAAGATAGCAGTTGCAGGTTCTTTATGAATTTAAAAAAAAAATGGATACCTTTCGATTTCTAAGTTCATTTAGTAATGGAGAAATAATTTCAATTATTTAATCTATTATAAGACAGTGCCAGTAGATCACGTAATACGTAACTGTAAAGTAGTCAAATTAATAAGTACAAGAAAATAGTAAAATAAATAAATGAATTGCGTTCATATATAAATATATAATGCTGAATAGTGTATGGTAGTGGAGAAGATCTTAGTGGTAGTTAGTGCCTTTTAATTTTCAAAAGTTTTGATAGTTTTCAGCATTTATTATGGTCGGTTTGATGTTTTCTAACCATTTAATACTGAATACGGAAACGGTAGGTTTCTTCCTGTGAATTTTGGTATTATACCTATTCACTTTTCCTTTTACCATTTTAGGGATGAGATGAGATGATAAGTTCATGAAAATATAATTTTTAACCTTTGTACTCTTCACATATTTCATAAAAAATGTTATATTGTACCTTTAGTGGTGACCTACAGCTATTGATGGAGTTGATATTCATGAAATCAAAGATCTTAGTTTAAAATCCCATTAATTTATCATAAGTGATACTTCATCGGTCCACAATAAATGTATCACAATTATTCTATTCGGCATTCACGAAAAATGTAACACTTTCATTTTTAGGAAACCGCTCATTATTATTCAACTTCACAACTACTAATTATTACTAAAAAATCATTCATATCATTCATAACCTAACATATAGTGAGACCATTTATCCACTCAAACAATACTCACCAGCAACGTGGACCGAGGGAGTATGATTTATTTATTAAATACTAAGATTCTAGATAAATCATACATATTTTAACACCATTAACTATTCGTTAAGCGTGATATATGATCGATTGATGGTTGGGTAATAGTATAGTATCACACGATAATGTATTTTTGTGTATTATTTTAATTTTTTACGTATTGTTAATCGTCAATTAATCGATCTATATTAACTCGACATGAGAATACTAATCTTGGTCTTCTAATTTTTTCTTTTATTACGTGGACTGATTAACAATCACAATTTATGAATGGACTTTGTTTTGTTGCAAAACCACGTCTTGTGTGTGCGTGTGTTGGCCTAGTGGTAGAGTTGTTAATGTCCGAGGACAAAGGTCTGGAGTTCGAGTCCACCGTGATGCGGCCTTTAAAATTTCTGTATTAAATTGATAAAAAAAACCACATCTTGTTTTACAATCAAACTCGATCTAAAAAATAATTATGAAAATCATACTTATAAGTTTTCAATCACAAAATCACTCACTCCTCCAAGTTGTTGCTTGGACTATGTCTTAGTGTGAATATCAAAATTTTTATATCATAAAGTGGACATAATATTTTATCCAATATGAAAACAGGTTATGATTATAAACTATAATAATTAAATCAAAATCATCCCAAAAGATTCATTGAACATATCATGAATTTGCAAACATGCAAACCACTTTAATTTATAAAGTTTGTATATTAAATGAGGAAGGGGAAAAGGAACAACTTTGCTTTCTGGTGAAGCATGCATGATTGCCGAGTTTGCCTTTATGGAGTCAGCTTATGGGAATGTCACATGCTGTGTGTATATCTTTCCATTATCATATTGCAATAATTTCATAAAGTTTTTGGGTGTCTTCATCCTAAACTTTTATTTCGTTAAAAGGGTTTTTGTAGCTAAGAAAGTCCAAAATATCGGAAAACAAGCATTATATTTTCAATTTTAATTCTTATTCTAGAGTGTAGAATCGATTTTAATTTGCACGTAACAGTTAATTTAAATCCACACATTTTTCGGCCAAAACTGCAATTGCAAGTCAAAATCACAACTTAATTACAAATTAAAACTAATTAACGTAAACTAGTGTGTAACCTGATTAAAAAAATAACGTAAACTAGCACGGTGGCTCCCGGCGCCAGGATTTATATGCTCGTACTCACTGCAAGTCTGATTAAAATCATGGAAATGTCACATATGATTTTATATGTTTTTGGATCTATATGCTCGTACTCACAACAAATCTGATTAAAAAAATAATTTATGACTCGTTCTCATTTTAAACTCATATAGTTTTATAAGTTGTTACAATAATTTGCTATTTGTCTCAATAAAAAACTTGAGTATTAATTAAACACTAATCATAAATAGTATAAATAATAAAAGTTTAGAAAATAAAAAAAAATTCCCCTTGGGCATGTTGATTAGTGTTTAGACTTGTTTAAAATTTATATACTCGTACCTATCTTAAATTGAATTAAAAAGTGATTTTACTGCCGGTTGTCATCTCAAACTCGTATATTAATATATCTAATTAGTCAAACTCATAAATGTCATTTTATTTAGGTTTTAAATTGATAAAGTCTCATGAAAAAATGATGCATGGTTATAAATAAATAAAATGAATGAGAAGTAATTAAGGAAATTCCATACTATTTAATTAAGAAAGTATCGAGATATATAAAATAAATAAATAATAGAATATAAGAATTTAGAAAGTATAAAATTAGTATCCAAGATAAATAAGAATATAGAATATTGGAGATGCCACGTAAGCACACGAACTAAGGTGATGCCTTTGATATGCAATCGTATTATTTAGAATGCATGTACTCGTAATTGTCTTAAGTTTGATTAAAAAGTGATTTAACTTCAATTCTTGTCTCAAAACCGTATACTAATTTCACTAATTAACTAAACTCATTTAATTTTAAAAATATAAGATGTTACAGTAATATTTGTACATGTTCCAAACCCAATCAGAAATTGATTTTACTACATATTTTCGTCCCAAACTCATATATTAATACCCACTGATCACTCAAACATATAAATACCATTTTATTTAGATATTTGATCTATGAAATCTAGTGGAAAACTTATGCTGGTAAATTTTTTAAAAAATAGTGAAAATAAATAAGAAAACTTGGTGCTGTTAGTTAAAGAAATTTTAAGAATATTAAAATATATAAAATTAGAATATGTGGATTAAAAATACAATAAATGAGTATTTAAATTAATTCAGAATATAGTTTAAATTTAATTAATCTTGCAAATAGAGTTCAAGCTATCGAAATATGATGAGTGATTTCTTAACAATCTTGCAAAGTTTAAATATTAATGTTGTAAAGTTTTTTTTTAAAAATAAATATAAAACTTAAAAATATTTTTGTGGAAGGAGAAAAATAAATAAATAATTTGATAGGATACATTAGATGATAACTAACAATACAACGATTCTAAATCAAATTGAAATTAAAGATTTTCTTATAAGGTTATATAAATTAAAATTAAATAAAGGTAATAAATATATAAATGTAAATATACAAATAGATTATTTTTTTGGAAATCATTAGTAATCATGGATAATCAATACATAATATATATATATACATACATATAGATGTATATGGTAGATGTATATGTCTGCGCATTTATAATAACATAGTTAATGTTAACATAAATCAATTAATTAATATATTAAATGATAAGTTGTCAAATAAGGAAACTTGTGGAATTTGAGAAAAATAAGAATGAAAAATCATGGAAATGTCACATAGGATTCTAGATGAATATGGTGTCTCCAATATGTAATGGATTTATATATTAATAGATGTGTAACCCGTCGAGTTTTGACGAAAAATTATTTTCGTTACAAATTATAAGTTAAAAGTATAAATTTAAAAATAAGTCTATACTTTTTTTTGAAGTGATAATATTTCAACAACTCATCGGAAGAAGTTTTCAAAATCAAATAAAATTATAATAAAAAATAGGTTAAGAGGGATTTTCTTCGATTTTTTCCACTTATATGTTTAAAACGTTGATTTATATGCTCGTACTCACAACAAATCTGATTAAAAAAAATTATTACTCATTCTCATTTTAAACTCATATAATTTTATAAGTTCTTACGATTATTGGTTGTTTGTCTCAATAAAAAACTTGAATAGTAACTAAACATTAATAAAAAATAGAATAAATAAAAAAATTTCCCTTGGGCATGTTGATTAATGTTTAGACTTGTTTAGAATTTATATACTCGTACTTGTCCTAAATCAAATTAAAAATTGATTTTACTATTGGTTTTCGTCTCAAACTCGTATATTAATAATACCACCTAATTATTCAAGCACATAAATGTAATTTTAGTTAGATATTCAATTGATGAAGTCTTATGAAAAAATTATGCACGATTCCAAATAAAAAAATAAATGAGAAGTAACTAAGGAAATTTACAACTCTTTAATTAAGAAAATAGTGAGATATATAAAATTAATAAAAATTAGAATATAATAGTTTAGAAAGTACAAAATTAGTATCCAAGATAAATAAGAATAAAAGTTATTGGAGACACCATGCAGGTGCACGAATTAAGGTGATACGTTCGATATGTAATCATATTATATAGAATGTATATACTCGTACTTGTCTCAAGTTCGATTAAAAAGTAGTTTTACTATAAATTCTTGTCTCAAAATTGTATAGTAATTCCACTAATTAACTGAACTCATTCAAATTTAAAAATATAAGTTGTTACAATAATTGATTACTCGTCTATGATGTATATATGTACATGTTCCAAACTCGACTAGAAATTGATTTTACTACTCGTTCTCATCTAAAAAATCATATACTAATACTCAGATTACTCAAATATGTAAATACCATTTTATTTAGATATTCACTCTACGAAGTCTAGTGGATTTTTTTTATTTGAAAAATAGTGAAAATAATTATAAAAAACTTGGTACTCTTAATTAAGGAAATTTTTAGAATATTAAAATATATAAAATTAGAATATATGAATTAAAAATATAATAGATGAGCCTTTAAGATAAACGAAAATAGAGTTTAAATATTAATCTTAATAATAGAGTTCAAACCATCGAAATATGAAGGTTGATTTCTTAATAAGTTTAAATATTAATCTTGCAAAATTTTATTTCAAAAATAAATATTAAACTTACAAATATTTTGTGGGAGGTGAAAAATAAATGAATGATTTGATAGGATACATTAGATGATAATTAACAATATAATGATTTTGAAATCAAACTTAAATTAATTGTTTTTTGTAAGATTATAAAATAAAATAAAATAAAAATAATAAATATATAAATACAAATAGATTTTGTTTTAAATCATTAGTAATTATGAATGATAAATACATGTTTACGTGTATATATATATGTATATATAATAACATATTTAATATTAACATAAATAATCAATCAATATATTAAATGATAAGATGTCAAATAAGAAAACTTATGGAATTTTAAAATCATGGAAATGTCAAATAGGATTCTATATGTCTTTGGATCTATATGCTCGTACTCACAGCAAACCTGATTAAAAAAATAATTTATTACTCGTTCTCATTTTAAACTCATATAGTTTTATAAGTTGTTACAATAATTTGCTATTTGTCTCAATAAAAAACTTGAGTATTAATTAAACACTAATCATAAATAGTATAAATAATAAAAGTTTAGAAAATAAAAAAAATTCCCCTTGGGCATGTTGATTAGTGTTTAGACTTGTTTAAAATTTATATACTCGTACCTATCTCAAATTGAATTAAAAAGTGATTTTACTGCCGGTTGTCATCTCAAACTCTTATATTAATATAATCTAATTAGTCAAACTCATAAATGTCATTTTATTTAGGTTTTCAATTGATAAAGTCTCATGAAAAAATGATGCATGATTATAAATAAAAAAATGAATAAGAAGTAATTAAGGAAATTCAATACTATTTAATTAAGAAAGTATCGAGATATATAAAATAAATAAATAATAGAATATATGAATTTAGAAAGTATAAAATTAGTATCCAAGATAAATAAGAATAAAGAATATTGGAGATGCCACGTAAGCACACGAACTAAGGTGATGCATTTGATAGGCAATCGTATTATTTAGAATGCATATACTCGTAATCGTCTTAAGTTTGATTAAAAAGTGATTTAACTTCAATTCTTATCTCAAAACCGTATACTAATTTTACTAATTAACTGAACTCATTTAATTTTATAAATATAAGATGTTACAGTAATTGATTACTCGTCTAGGATGTATATATATTTGTACATGTTCCAAATCCAATTAGAAATTGATTTTACTACATATTTTCGTCCCAAACTCATATATTAATACCCACCGATCACTCAAACATATAAATACCATTTTATTTAGATATTTGATCTATGAAATCTAGTGAAAAAATTATGCTGATAATTTTTTTTAAAAAAATAGTGAAAATAAATAAGAAAACTTGGTACTGTTAGTTAAGGAAAATTTCAGAATATCAAAATATATAAAATTAGAATATATGGATTAATAATACAATAAATGAGTATTTAAATTAAATCAGAATATAATTTAAATTTAATTAATCTTGCAAATAGAGTTCAAGCTATCGAAATATGATGAGTGATTTCTTAACAATCTTGCAAAGTTTAAATATTAATCTTGTAAAGTTTTTTTAAAAAATAAATATTAAACTTAAAAATATTTTTGTGGAAGGAGAAAAATAAATAAATAATTTGATAGGATACATTAGATGATATCTAACAATACAACGATTTTAAATCAAATTGAAATTAAAGATTTTCTTATAAGGTTATATAAATTAAAATTAAATAAATGTAATAAATATATAAATGTAAATATACAAATAGATTATTTTTTGGAAATCATTAGTAATCATGGATAATCAATACATAATATATATATATATATATATATATATAGATGTATATGGTAGATGTATATGTGTGTGCATTTATAATAACATATACATAAATCAATTAATTAATATATTAAATGATAAGTTGTCAAATAAGGAAACTTCTGGAATTTGAGAAAAATAAGAATGAAAAATCATGAAAATGTCACATAGGATTTTAGATGAATATGATGTCTCCAATATGTAATGGATTTATATATTAATAGATAACAAAATTAGCTCCAGATACTTATTTTTACCAAGCATTTGTAATTTGTGAATCTTTTTACTTTACACCTCAAATTTTCAAATATATCGATACTTCAATTTTACATAGAAGATTTAGTAGTATATTATCAAGACCATCATCTCAACACACTTTCCTACATCGTATTCTATTTCATATTTTTTTGTTGTTCCCTAGCTTGTGTGCCCCTATTAATTTATATTTTTATTTTATGTTATATTTATTAAATATTCTCTCCGTTTTATTATTGTTGGCCCGTATTCTTTTTTGGATTGTCATATTATTGTTGACACATACCATAAATGAAATGGATTTTACATTAAAAAGTGTGTTGAATTTTGTATTACATACTATTTTATACGCAAAACATAATATTTCTTAATTTATATGTCCAAAAGTAACAAGCCAAAAATAGCGGGAATGATGGAGTATGATTTATTATATTCGATAGAATCTACATTTAACATTTAATTTTTTAATTTAGAGTTCATAATTAAAAAAATTTGGTCGGTTATTACATAAGTAAAATGTGTTACTAAATTTAAGGTTTAGTTTTCTAGTAATACATGTTGAATTATAATATAATATACTAATAATCTGTATTTTTATAATAAATTCAATAATTGGATACGAATGGCGAACATATAAAATGTGATATACGATTTTACTCCAACCAGGCAACCACTACATCAGAAACGGACAAAAATGCCTTTTTCTGCTGACCAGACCTCATGTTACGTGGCAGTGCATTACTGGCGGTGGGGCCCAGTTTCAATAATGTTAGATCACATAGCATTCTCATTTATTTAAGTTTTATTATGGGACTTCGTTTATTTAATGTTTGTTTGAAAAGTCTGTTAAATACATGGGGTGGTCTCGAGACCACCCTTAATTAATTAATTAGCCTTAATTAATCATAATTAATCAATTAAATTAATTTTAATTAATTAATTAACTAAATTAATTCAATTTAGTTAATATATAATTATTTTAACAAAAAACAAGGGTGAACTCACGATGAAGCGGATCTCACCCAAATTTTTGTCTAAATATATTATGGCTTTTCTAATCCGGCCTCACCCTGAAGGTTAAGAACTTAAGATATGCAGTCCTGACCGAGAACACTGCACCAAATCTACATAAATTTGTCTATGGTATTTTTTATTTTTTAATCAATGTCGGTTCTAGTTTTTTGGTAGAATAAGCCACTTGCTTTAACAAGAGTGAACATTTGGTTCACTCGACGAAAATAAATAATTGGAAGATTTTGAATTTTTTTTATAAATAGTCTATCGAACTTCTTTTCCAAATCAAATCTAACTTAGTCCAATAATGAAATTCATTTTTTAATTAATTGAATTTTATAATATATGCCAATTATTAAAGTCAAAACTTATGGTCGTACTTGGCCAAAAATCATATAAAATCAAAACAAAATAAGTATCAAAATTACCATTAATCAAATTTATTAACAATAACTTAATCAATGATCCAAAACAAACAAATCATAAATCCAACTATTCATTGTTAATTTAATAAACATATATTGATTCATAATTTCGTCGATGAACTTTGGTCCAGATCGAACAAATCCAAACAATTCCAATTTTGAAAATATCCAAATGAACGAAGACCGACAAAAGTGCTACAATATATTATGAGGGGGACAGAAAAATTTGCCTTGAAGGGGGATTTTGTTACCTTCTCACAAGTCTTCACCATGCACTTGTATTCTTTTATTCTTCGTCACTTCGAGCCCAACACTTTGAGAATGCAGTTTTAGGAGTGGAAATTTGGATAAGATTAATTGGATAATTGTATATTCAAACTGAAAATTCAGTTATCCGTTAAACAAATAATCGATTTTACTGGATTCGATTCGTTATTCGGTATAACAATTTCAGAACTATCGATTATCAAGATATCGGATGGTATAACGAATAATCGAAAATAATTATATAAATTTTGAATTTATTATTTTATCAACTTGCTACTATAGCTTAGCTGGTTCGAAACTATGCCTAAAGTTTTGCTTCTTGCAAGAGGTTCTCTGTTCGATTCTACTTAGAGCAAACTTTCGCATTTTTTCACTAGTGATCGATAAATAATAAATAAAATTAAAATGAATACACTACGTATTACTATCATAGTTCAATTGGTTATGAGAGATGCCTAAAGTTTCTCCTCTCTAGGAGGTTGTGAGTCCAATCCTTCTTGGAGCATTTTTTTTTATTGAATCAATTAACCGAAATAATCGATCAGTTCGATTTCGATTGTCAATATTTCATGTAATTTCAGTTAACCAAAATCGAACCGATTTCCACCCCTATGCAGTTTTCTAGCGATTTGGTTGCAAAATGTGAGCTTTTGCACACCGGCGTCCTCTTTGGTAATTCGGCGGCCACAAGGCCTTTCACACAAAAATATGGCGATTTGGCAATCCTCCAAGAATAAAAAAAAAAGTAAATGTTTGGTGAGACTAAAACCCCGCAACATGACTACGTGTTAATTACAGTTGACATAGTAGCGAGTCAGACCAGTCTGACCCTAGCCCAGAGGGCCATGCTAAAACCAGCTCCAATCAGGCCAACTCGAAATTGCGTAAGTCCATATAAAATGCAGTCCAGACCGCCCAGCCCTACACGGACCAAACTAGCAATCTATTTGGCCGTATTCAATTTATTATTAGTTCAAAAAATTAAAGCGTTCAAAATGTTGTTAACCATAAGCATTTTAGCTCAGTGGTATTTACTATTTTTCCTCTTTGTAGAGTTGAAAGACCTTGATATGAATCCAAATCTCATAATTCTCAAACTAAAGTTCCATTGCGACGACCTAGTGATATTCATGTCACATGAAGTGGATATTCCTGAGTTCAAATGTTTCAAGTGAAATCCTACAAACCCTCTATATGTTTAAGTCTGTCACATGACTCACATCTCGATGTAAATTGTGGTTTGCAAGTTATTGCACAGAAACGCGATTCTACCCAGTACACACCAAAAGTAGTTATTGCAGAATGTTGTGTAGGCTATTATACAAGCATGTGAGTTTATCTAGTGCCACCAAAACTAGGCACTGCAGATTGCTTTGCAGCTTCCCATGAACATGCAAAAACATAGATTATTTTGTAAGCTATTGCACGATAAAGTGTGCTTACCTGGTGCGCATAACAAGTGGCGGTGACATATTCTTATAAATATGCAAAAAATAAAAATAAAAATTAGAGTAATACTAAAAATGATATTTTAATAAAATATTAGCACAATTGAAAAAGGTACAAAATTCCACTTTCCAACTTTACGCCTAAAACGTTAAAATGAACAATAAATATCATGCTTCGCGCGTTTTCATTGTCTTTGTTTATTATCTTTTTTTTTGATATCATGGGAACCCGCACCGCATTAGGTGCAAGACCCAGTAAACCCACTCTGCTCTGCAATAGCCGCAAACCACAAGGCAGATGTAAACCACACTTGGAAACCAAGGGTGTGTGACAGTCAAACCCATAGAGGCGTTTGGTGGGGTTGAACACTGTGACCTCTCGTGCGAGAACCCACCTTAACCATTGGGTCGTATTCCTTTTGTTGAAAAACCTACCAACTATTTTACTTATGAAAACATGCCTTTTCTTCTGAAGTACATAGTTTAAATTTTAAAAGGTTGCCGGTATTCAAACTTGGAAATTTTATCCCTTAAAACAGAAAATCCTTTGAAACTTATATGTAGACAAAAATACTCTTCATGGAATCTATTATGATAGTTTATTTTCATCCCTTCTTTAATTTAATCTCTCAACATACTAGAAACTTAATTAGTGAGCCAAAGTCTGAAAGAGTTTTAGTATCCATTGCGAGGCAAATATCGATGGATATTAAGTGCGAAGCTGAATTTGTGAGTATAAATATGTTCACCAAAAAACATGTCAGTTAAATGAATAAATCATGTCAATTGAACACGAGATGGATATAGATAATATAATTATGCTTGAAATGAGCAAAATATTTAAGGTTATAATTGAAATGAAGTCGTAGCAGCAGATTCCTTGTCAGTAGTTAGATTTATAATCCATATAATTCCCCGATGGGCAGTCTAAGTATGGCGGGGGTTTCTAGAGATACAAATATACAAGATATAAATCATAAGCTAGTAACAAATTAGACTAAAAATTTGACAAATTAGAAAACAACCTACACATAGATCAGACTCTAACCCCAAACTTCTAACTAATAAAAGTTTTGGAGGCTATGATACAGTAACATGAGATATATCTAGCATGTATCGAAGATAGCGGTTGCAGGTTTCTTATGAATTTAAAAAAAAAAATTGGATACCTTTCGATCGATTTCTAAGTTCATTTAGTAATGGAGAAATAATTTCAATTATTTAATCTATTATAAGACGGTGCCAACTGTAAAATAGACAAATTAATAAGTACAAGAAAATAATAAAATAAATAAATGAACTGCGTCCATATATAATGCTGAATATTGTATGGTAGTGGAGAAGATCTTAGTGGTAGTTGCCTTTTAATTTTCAAAAGTTTTGATAGTTGTCAGCATTTATTATGGCCGGTTCCATTTAATATTGAATTCGAAAACGGCAGGTTTCTTCTTGTGAATTTTGCTATTATACGGTTTATACCTATTCACTTTCCTTTTACCATTTTAGGGATGAGATGAGATGATAAGTTCAGAGAGTGAAAATATACTTTTTAACCTTTGTACTCTTCACATATTTCATAAAAAAATGTTATATTGTACCTTTAGTGGCGACCTACAGCTATTGATGGAGTTGATATTGATGAAATCAAAGATCTTAGATTAAAATTCCATTAATATTTCTACTGTTGTGACAAAATAGGATTATTGAGCAATTAAAAAAACAGAAACGTAAAGCAAACACAGATTTACGTGGTTCACCAACAATGAGTTGGTTACGTCCAGTGGCGGAGCCACGTTGGGGCCTGAGGGGCCCTTGGGCCCCCCGACATTTTGTGAAATAATTAGTATTATATACCCATGTAAAATTCAAGACTCCATAGTAGTAGCGCAGTTGGTTAGGCATTGTTTCTCAATCAGTTTGCTTAGGGTTCGAATCCCTACTAGTACATAGCTTTTCATTATTTTTCTCCTCTCCTTTTCCTACTTTGTTTTCTTTTCTTTTTTTCCACTTTATTTACTTTCTTTTCTTTTTCTTTTTTCTATAATTTGTTTTATGTTGATAAAATAAAATATATATGCAAATAATAAAATTTTATATATAAATTAATAAAATCAATTCAATTTCTAA
This sequence comes from Salvia rosmarinus, assembly GCA_036937905.1. NCBI lineage: Eukaryota > Viridiplantae > Streptophyta > Magnoliopsida > Lamiales > Lamiaceae > Salvia > Salvia rosmarinus. The sequence goes on from CM072822.1 coordinate 10,814,803, forward strand.
AAATATTATGATGAATTTATTATAATAGTTATAGGTAATATTTGTTTAAATTATTTTAATAAGTTATATATGTGAGTTAATTCTCTATTTCATTATATATTTGTAATGGATACAAGAAAATCAAGATTTGAGTTTTGTAAGATAATACAATTTGCAATATTAATATTTATAATTTTCAAATTATTTTAATTTTTGTAGATATTATTCATTGGTTGTTTAGTTATTTATAAGTTAATCTTATTATTTTATTTTTGGAAGATATTAGAACATACTGAAAAAGAAATTTAATATAAACAATTATCTCTATTCAAATAATATTATTTTATTATCTTATAAAATTATAAATAATTGGGCCCCCCAGTTAAATTTTCCTGGCTCCGCCACTGGTTACGTCCACGAGCAGAAAAGGAAAACAAATTTATTAGTGGTTAGGGTTTCAGGATTTTAGATTACAGCTCTCAAAAACCATATATATAGTACTAAGAGAATAAACCAGATGGGCTCGGTCCAATACGACTAGTAAGGCCCAAAACAAGTATTAAGGCCCAACATCGATACTGTCGGGCAGGCGTCTCCGCCACCGGACCCCAGCGGGCGTCGCCCCTTGATCCCCCGACTCGCTGACCCGTCTAACTATTCGAAGCGGGAGATATTTCAAGGCATATCAACATCTACATATCTGTAATTGTAATTAGATTCCACATTTGTAATTAATCCATCTTTAGATTTTACCAGTAAAATTTGAAAAGGAAACAAAATCAAGAGAATCATCCTGCCGAGCTAACGCCTTCTCATTATTGTTTTTTTACTCTTGTCATTTCGAGTTTGAGAAGGCACTTGTTCCTATAACTCGATTCGATGGTGGGATCTTTCGCATGAGATAAACGTATAGGAATTCATTACTTTTTCAATAATATGATATCAAAAAGACATCAATTTGAATATATATATATATATATATATATATATATATATATATATAGGTGGAATGATAAAATTTCCACATACTTAATTTGTGATTCGTGTTGATTTTACACGTAAATTTTTTTGTGCCACATCATGTGTTCAATATAAAAAAGGGTGGTCTCCTTTACGCGCGCAGTGAGACTCACCCTTAATTAATCTTTAATTAACTAATTAATATTAAATTAATTCTAATTAAAATTAACAAGTTAATAAATCTTAATTTTAAATTAATAAATCATAATTTTGAATTAATAAATTCTACTCGTGAATTAGTAAATCTTAATTTTAAATTAATAAACCTTAATTGTGAATTAATAAACCCATATAGTGAATTAATAAATATTAATTTTGAATTAATAAACACTAATTAGAATTAATAAACCCTAATTTTGAATAATAAACCCTAATTTTGGATTAATAGACCATAATCTTGAATTAATAAACCCTAATTGGAATTAATAAACCCTAATTTTGAATAATAAATCTTAACTTTAAATTAATAAACCTTAATTTTTAAATAATAAACCCTAATTATGAATTAATAAACTATAATTTTAAATTAATAAACCATAATTGAGAATTAATAAATTATAGTGAAAAAGTAATAAACTTTAATTATGAATTAGTAATATCTAATAATCCTTACTATCATAATTAATATATAATTATTTTAACAAAAAATAGATGTGGCAGATAGTAGATAGCAAAACTTGATAACTCAATACACTTAACAATTTATTAATAGGTGATATTTATTGCGAAACACATTAAAAGTCAAGTTTAAAAGGTATACTTTTATCCTTCAAAGAAATTACTACCTATGATAGGTCCAATGTATCGCGACTTCGCGAGTCAAAGTTCATATGTATATGGGTTAGAGAAATGTTTAGCTTTAGATCGAGCTAACTGTGTAAGTTTTTCTAGTGCAAGGTCAATATGTCTGTTCCACGTGATTTTTGGTCTAGTACATAAAATGAAATGTATAGTGGTCGCAAACTTTATTTTTCCTAGAAAAACCACATTTTTCCCCGATTCCATCATAAACTCCCATTATATTTTGATTCATTACTTATATATGTGACAATTTTTGTAATGACGTTGTACTAACAATTTTTCCTTAGTTTATCTGGAATTATACATTTTCAATAATAATTAAGTTCTCGTGTCAAGTTGTTTGGATACATATATTTTTACTAAAAAATATTAAGTGAATTCAAGGCATCCAACTGTTAGCTCTAGATCCTGGATAAAATGGTCCCAAATCGTTGTATATTATGGCAGGACGAATCTAGAATTGAGTAGCAAAGCATACTGGTAAAATAAATTTTACAATTAATCAATATTTTATGTCACCTTTAGTTATAGTACAATTTCAATATAAACTAAAGTAAACCAATATTTATGATAAATGAGTATATTAGTACGTACGTATTATTATATTGAGACGTAAGTATATAAATAATATCGCCTATCTACGTGTGGAAACATTATAGTAACGTAAGTATATAAATAATATCGCCTATCTACGTGTGGAAACATTATAGTAGCAATTCAACGTAACAAATAAATAGTGTTTCATGTACTTTCACTTGTTTTTAACACATTTATTCTATAACATTTTTACAAAATAAACGCTTGATAATAAAACAAATAATATTATACGATATTATTATTATTATTATTATTATTATTATTATTATTATTATTATTATTATTATATACTCTCAAGAAATCAAATTAAAGGTAATATATATATATATATATATATATATATATATATATATATATATATATATATATATACGGTGAATTATTGTAAAAAAATTTATTCTATAAACGTGAGAACAATGTATTCTCCATGAAAGTAACCGCAAAAAAAAGTAAAAAAAATCACTCTCATAGTATTCAAACTCAGGTGGAACACAATGCACTCATCCAGTAAAGTGATGCATCATCATACATTTTTGCGATTTAATGACTGAAAACAGTTCTCACATTCTCAGTTTAAATAAGGTTTTTATTGAAACTTTCTCTACATATATAAGGAATAGTTATTGTAAAAAATATTCTTAACATATAAACTACGAACTGATGAAATCGTAAGAATTCATCGTGAAAGTGTCTGAATTTGACGTGTAAGTGTCTGAATTCAGAAAAATAAATATTTGTCTCTCATAAGATTCAAACTTAGGCGTTTGAATCATCTAGTAAGATGATGAATTCACTATAGACCATCACGAACCAAGAGCTAAAAATGGTTCGTATTTTATATTTTAATATTGGTTTGTAATTGATCTATTTTTTTTTTTGAATCACGAGGAACCCGCAACCGCTACATTGGGTAAACCTCACGTCCCGTGCATAACATGCGACTACAAAGACAAGTAAATCACACTTTAAAACCGGGTGTGATGACTCAAAACATATAGAGCGTTTGGTGTGATCTACTTTCTATATATATATATATATATATATATATAGGGAGTGGATCAAATGAGAACCACATCTTTTTTGCGAACTCTGCGAACCATGTATAAGACGTTGAAGATGATGCACAAAACGGTATAAAGTTGTGCATAACGAAAACTTTCTAAAATTATTTTGTTGTGCAACAATTTTAGAAAGTTTTCATTGTGCACAACTTTATAGATTTTATTCATCAACTTTATGCGCCTATGCATAGTTCTCAAATTCTCAAAAAAGATGAGTTCTCACTGGATCCAACCCCTATATATATATATATATATAAGGGATCAAATAGTACCCGAGCTCCATATAGTATGTAGTACTCAATCTCATCCATCCATCCTATTAATCGTGTGGCTGAGATTCGCGCCTATTTTTAAAAGTTTTACACGTTAATTTGTGGTAGTAAGGGTAGATTAGTAATTTGATTTGTTATGTAATTTCGAAAATAAACCATGCATATAGTTGAACTGAACTATGCATTCAAATGAACACAAAAATGCATTCACTTGAACACAAACATGTATATGAGTTTTAATTTTAATGCATGCTAGAAACACACAGTCTCAGCTCGCTCGCGCGCACCTAGCGCCACCCAGCGCCCGCTCGCACGCATCCAGCGCCGGTTGGGTGCGATGCAGTGTTATGTTGTTTTAAATACAATGTTTTGTTGTTTTAAATGCAGTGTTATGTTATTTCATATGCATTATTTATGTTTTATTGTGGCTCTTCCCAAACCCAGCGCCGGCGCGCACCCAGCACCCCTACCCAGCTTCGACGCACACCTAGCGCCCCTACCCAGCGTCGACGCACACCCAGCGTCAGCGCTTACCCAACGTCGGCACGCACCCAGCGCCGGTTAGGTGCGCTGCAGTGTCATGTTATTAAAAATGCAGCGCCTCAAACCCAACGCCCGCGGATACCCAACGCTCGCAGACTCCTCTACCCAGCACTGGCAGGCACCTTCCCATTTTGCCCCTGAGAGAAAAATGGACTTCCACGTGTCAAATTTTGATGCGTCCACATGTTCAAATTTGTGTGGTCTAGATTGGATACGACATACTATTTGGGTATCAGGTACTACGGGAACCCAACCCTATATATATAGGGATGGTTCAAATGAGAATGTTTATATGTGTAAGAAATATGATTGTATCATAACAATAGATCAAGCTAAAATTTACGGTCCGGATTAAGTTGAAATTAATTGATGATATCAGTCATTATTTATTGTGATTTACGGATAAGATATAAAAATGGTATTAAAAAAAATAACATCATCATCCCATAAATATCGTCACCTTAGGGATTCATCCGTCTCTTCCAAATCTTCACAAAATATAGCACATATTGAATAAATTTGTTGCACATATATAATGAAAATATTGCATTATTCGTGGAATTAAATATTGTATGTTTTTCCTTTTCTTATATTGAAGGTAAAATATTGATTGTTGCACGCATAAAATAATATGTAACACATTTGTAATATATACTCTGCTCAATTTATTGTAGCACAAACTAGATTATAACAAATCAATACAATCAAGGAACAAAATTACTAATATAAATTTTAATTAATCCAACGAATTTAAAATATAGCATTTGTAGTTATGAACTGCAACACAACGTAAATTAATATCGTCCATTAATTTATTACAATCAATGACCTAGATTTATTTTTATTTTTTACAAATAATTTCATTCATATCTCATCCATTCTCTCTCTATATATATTTGGATCGGGACCAAAGCTCAATCGATATGAAAATCATGACTTTCGTAGCCTTGCTAGAGGCCAGAGGTTAATATGAATATATACATGGAGAATTATACTCGAATCACAATCAATTGTCTATGTGTAGATTTTCGCTTGCCGACACAAATTTGCAATATCAAAAAATTGAGCCCGCCCTAAACATCAATCTATTAGATAACAATATGTTATTATCGGATATGTGAAATATTTTCAAAAAAATATGTAGGTTTTGAATTAGAAAGTGATATTTAATATATTCCATTATTCCCAAATAGGTATCTTATTTAAAAAGAAAATTTATTTTTGAATAAGTATCATATTTCAAAATGTGAGATATTTTACTCTTTGAATTTTTTTCAGGCAATAGTCGGATTTTTTTACAATAGTAGACGCTAGTGCCTGAACGATGATATTTCTGATTCACTGGAAATTAAAAAGAAAATGAGAATGATAAAGTTTAGAGAGAGAGAGGGTGGGGTGGGGAAGATGGATTAAAGATTTTTTTTAAATATGAGATTGGCTAAACCACATCGTTTCGGATTCCTAGTGAAAAAATAAATCAACCTCAAATTATGTGATCATCCTAGTTAAATATTTGGTATCGAAAAAAATTCACGACCATAAATTTATATATTTATCAAAATTCATGTCATGTAACAAAAAAATTGAAAGTTGAATCCATAAGTTAAAAAACGTTTAAAATTGTGGTCATAAACAATAATTGACCGTATAAAATAATTCAACTCATTTATCGTCTCATACAACTCTTATTTTTTCTTTTACTTGCCCCCTGCTGTTAATTTGATGTTAGAGCTCATTTCATTGCATATCTCATTTGATCATCGATGATGATGCCATTTGAAAAATGGTAAATTTTAAATAATTTAGATAAAAAAATTGTAGATTTTAATCAATTAAAATCAAATACATTATGCACATGTAATCATTCTAAATAAAGTTAGGGCCCGTTTGATGCAGTTAGTAGAGATAAGCGTCGTATCTTATGTTATGTGGTTATTTGGTACGAGAGATTACTATCTTGGGAGTCCGTATTAGTTTGAAGGGCCCGTTTTTTTACACTGTAGCGCTTCAGTAAACCTATCTCGTGCAATAGACCAGTTGGGTAATCTATCTAGGTTGAAGCTACAGATACCATATGTAGAAAGACTAATCTACCCTCCAGCCTACCTCAATTGAAATCTGTGTTTTCTTTCCTTCGCCATCTTCACCTTCGCCCTTCCTCTCACATCTGCTTCTTCCTCGATGTATAGGCCACCACAGGATCAAAATTATAGAAATGGGTTCTCCAATTTCAGATATTTTGATTTAAAAATACGGTCTTCTACAAAAGCTTCGACTAAACAACGACTTGTGAAATAAAATTCCCAAAATCCCAACTTCAACAGTTAAACGTTCAGAATTCTCATTCTCTCAGAAGATTGAAATCTGGAAAAAAGAGAAAGGGAAAATGGGAAAAGTTGTGATGAGCAGTGAGAATGGAATGGAATTGCAAGTTCGAGAAACAAGGTTGAAATGGAGATGGCGAGACTGGGTGAAAAGAATATGAATAATGTTGCAGCTGAAGACGACTGAGTCGCGGCCGCTGTTGAGGAGAGTTCTGAGGCTGTGAGGTGGGAGAGGTTCCTCCCCAAAATGGTGGTGAGAGTGCTGTTGGTAGAGGCTGATGATTCCACTAGGCAGTTATTTCTGCACTTCTTAGGAAATGCAACTACAGAGGTTGGTTTTTTGAGTTCGGATTGTTGCTGTAGATTTCGTGATTTTTTCTGGGAGAGTAAAAAGTAGGAATTTTGATGTGTGGGGTGGTCGGAGAGGGGGTTTGAGGTGGAGACGACAGCGTGGCCGAAGAGATAGGCGAGGGTGTCGCCGACGGCGGACGAGGCGCGGTAGAGGAGGGAGGCTAAGGAGGCGCCGGAGATTTGGATCTTGTCGATCGGAAAGTCGTCTATTTTTGAGATTGTTAGGCTCTGCAACAATTCAAATGTGGACTGCAACATTTTTTTGAGATTGTTTTGTTTAGGGTAGAATTGTCATTTTTTATTTGTCATAAGGTTACATTTGTCATTTCTATTCTTAATCTCTATTTTTAACTAATGTATCAAATAAATAAGTTTGCTATCTATATTTTTATATCTTATCTATCAAACAGCCAGATACGATATCAATCTAACATTATCTACAATACACATATTATTTTTATCTATCTAAACATATCTACCAAACGAGATCTTAGAGTATAAGGGTTCGTTTGGTAGGAGGGATAGGTTGGAGCAAGATAGATTATTACTGAGATAATTTTTGAGATGTGTAAGCTATCTCAATGTTTGGTAACTAAGATATGAAACCTAGATAAAATAGTGTGCTTGTTTGATACACAAGATACATATGTTGATTAACTTACTATCGGACAGATTTACCCTTTGATAAATAACTATTAACGATAATACCACCACAATATTACATTCACAGAACAACTTGTATCACACTATCCCTCGCTTGCAAATCTGTTCTCTGAGCCCCTTTCTGCACGAGAGGTAGATGTTCTTTCGTAAGTAGAATTCAACGTAGGAAAGCCCGTCATATGCCATTTTCGAGCTTCTTCTGACTGCACTTGGGGGCCTCTGAGACTTGATGACGATGATGGTTCTATTGATGGCGGGACTCTATGTAGTTCTTTTCTTCTGTATTCTTCCATCATATCTCTTTGGATCTGGTAAAGGCGGTGGAGTTCGCAAACCTTGATACCAAAAATCAAGCAATTAGATTGGGTGCAAGGATTTCAGGAAAACTTAAATGAGACAGCTAGTGATACAAAACATGAACAATATAAAAATACTCGAGCTAGAACAACCACAGAATTGCCAACTCAATGAGATTGCAAACATAGTTTGCAGTCAAAACTCAAACTCAACACTTCAATATTTGACATGACAGAGACAATCTTTCCTAAACTCGCCAAATTTTGCCAAGGAGAAGAAAGATTATGAGCAAGTCAATATACTCCATTCTCAGGCTATAAATGCAGATTTAAACTCACATGAATGTAGCACACTCCGATTAGGGAATCTTGAATGCAACAAATCGCATTAACAGCTACAGCAGCTATAACTGGACTCACCCTAAATTGATAGGGAACATAGAGCATTAAGAAAATAACATTTGGAAAGCAAATCTTACATCGCTATCGATGATCACACATCAAACTTAAATAGTCCCCAAATATGAGGAAATATACGAACAACCAGGAAAATGCTTAATCCAATTGAACTAATTGAGTATGTATGGTAACTCCATTGAAGAAGCTCAGATCCTCATCAAACTCAACTAAGTATTGGAGATTTCGATCTACTGGGCCTTTCTCTCTCTCTCTCTCTACGAAGAGAAAAGATAGCAGCACTTTTAAAGAGAGAAGGAGAGTTAAAAAGAAAATACACAAAATAGAAACAATTTCTCCCCGCAATTGTATGTATTTACGTTTGATATTACGCGGTACAACGCTAAAAGACACTCGGCTACGGCTCCGTCGCCTCCTTACTCGTGCCTATTCAAACCATCATCCTCTCCAGTAGCAGCTGCGCATTTCCCCCAATCAGAAAAAACGTTATTAACAAACCCCCAATTAAATTGTGCAGGGCTTGCTGGTGGTGAGCCTCACGGCGGTGTTCCGGAACCTCCACCCGCCGCACTGCGAGGGCGGCGGTGGTGGTGGTGCCGGACGCGGCGATGGCCTTCCCTGCTGCCCGATTCGCCCGATCGTGGTCGGAGTGGCATCGGCCGCAACTTAGCGTTCGCTGATCAGTTCAATTCGAAGACGACGGACTCCGGGAAATATTTCAGTTGGGAAAGGTAATGGAGAGGGTACAGGAGTCTTTCCAATTTTTTATAAGTGTTACTGTACACATGAGATATCACAACTGGCCTCTTGCGTCGGTTGCCTATACAATAGAGTAACAGTGTTTTAAAACGGGCCGTAACATCAGTAGCGGGCTCCCATGATACGTATCTAGTGTACCAAACACATGGATAACACAAGATATGTTCCCTATCCAGTCCTTATCTGGTCTACCAAACGGCCCCTAAGTAGAAGAGATTGTAATATCCAATGTACTTGCCCCTACTGCTTTTTGCATCTATGTTTCTCTCGTCCCAAACTGCCCTATCACTCTCTGCCCTTTCTTTGTCCTTATTTAATGCATTCAGAAAAGAACACATTTCGTTATTCTACAAATAGATAGTTGAAGTTACGATGTTGCCCTCACCTGGCTCTCGTGCAAGACACGTGTTCTCCATAGCAATATCAAGTTAGTCCGTGGAAGTTAGGTCATTGGGATTAAATTTTTCTAGGAAAGATAATAAATTAATCTTATATTAAAGGTGATTGGTCCTAAGACAATAGGGGGTAGTAAAAGGTCTTGACATATTAACTAATTGAATGCATGTATAGAAGTATAGAACATTAAATGGTTTTATCTTTTAGGTGGACTTCTGTTGTAATTAAATGTTGGTTTCATGAGTTGTCAAAATACATGTTATTGTAATAGGAGTATGAGATAGACAATGTAATGGCAGTAAATTTCGGTGGATAGGAGTAGTATGAGATAGAAAATTTAATAGTAGTATCAGTGAATTTTGGTGGGATCCACATTTTGGTCTTGCAATCACTATTCACTCATTATATGAAGATTTGATAATTTTTTAATATTGTTTACATTTTGATAATAATGTAATGTCTTAAGTATAGTTTATAATCTAAATTTTAGGGTTTTTTTTAAAAAAAATGACATAGATTTCATATTTGTACTTAGGTCAACTCAGAATCAACATCGAAAAAATGTTCACTGTGAAATATGAGGTGAATTATTTTTTGTTTCTTTTACCACCTCACAACCACACCCTATCATTTATTGGTTATACCATGTGAGAATTCCACAAGCTGATTTAATTTTCCGACACCAAGTTCTCAGACACAGGTCAAAATTAAATATTTTATAAAGTTTGAGGTTTATAAAAATGAACAAAAATTAGGTACATTCTTAAAAAACACTTAAGTTGGGCAATAAACTAAACTTAATTCTAATATAATTAACGTGCATATAAGATTAAGGTTTCTAAAAACGTTAGTCTATAAAGCTAAACACCATGTGACATAGTAGTATTCTACGGTTAGATATATAAATTATAGTTGACTAACCAAGATTAAGAAAAAAAAATTATAGCATTCCTAGAGTTAAACCCAAAGACTCATTTATCAGCTCAAAGAAAAAAATTATCTTACCTGCCAAAAAGTGGTGTCCAAAGCACACTACTTTTAGATCGATATAAATGTATGAAAATTTATGGTACGAACTTTGATTATCTACACAACCTTGAAAATCCTACCTGTACACTTGTAGCTTTCTTTTAACAGATAAATATTTTTGCTATCCTAAGCAGGTATCAAGATTCTATATTGGGCATAGCATAAGTAACTACTCTCTTCTTTCTTTTTTGTAAATGTCATTATTTCAAAAATAATAATAATAAGTGTTGTGTTCGGAATTTGAGTGTGAATAATGATGTACTTCATATCTTATTCTTATTTAATACTTTTAAATTTGATAATTAATTGTGTGGATACAAATACAATCATGGTAATTAAAAAAATTGTAAAAATAAATTTATGTATTCTTTTATGTCTGATTTGATGACTATGGACATTTGAAAACGGAGGAGTCACTAAATTACACATTAATTAATTGCTACTTATATATTATGGGCTCTACTATATCTTGAACTTTCCTAAAACAATATTAATAAACTATTCAAGAATTTTAAATGAAATCCTTTGTTTTATCCAAAGAAGTGCTATATCAAATTATCCACTGTAAAATTGCCAACCCGATTATAGGATTCTTTTCTCACAATTCACCAAATCCCTACGAATTTATGTTTTTGGCAATAAATTACAAATTCAATCATAAAACCGCTCCAATTTACTATTCCACTGTAAAAATTGCCCAACCCGATTATAGGATATTTTTTCACAATTTACCAAATCCCTACGAATTTGTTCATGGCAAATCACAAATTAAATCATAAAAACTTCCCAATTTACCATCATAAGATAATCCGCGTGCATATACTTTGGTCTAACTATAGAATAATTAAAGTTTAAGACAAAAACTTTTAGGTTCAAGCTCATCTTGATCTTTAAAAGTTTATTTATTCATATAAGATTGTAATTTATGAGGTCAAATATTTCATATTCAAATCTCACCCACATCTCTATAATTTTAGATTTGTTACATTTGATTCCAAATAAGATTTACCCATATTATGTGATTATTATATGAGTATTGCGTAAAAATATGAGTTCACCCAACTAACAGCAAAGATAGAAATTGCTTTCTGGGTTTCCATGAGAATAAAATAAAAACAAATCCTTTCTAATTTTGTTCAAGAAAATGAAGACTTTCAAATTAGTGAAAAAGCAATGGCAAAGCCGTAAATGACCAATCCTAGAGGGGCGATCCATATGCACAAGTGGGTGCTTGCTAGCATCCAACTTTTGCCTTTTATTCTTGACTTGAAAACCTCATTCCAATTTATAAAATAAGTTAATTTTTTTTTATATTTTTACAACAACGAAAAAAAAAATGCCTCCCTTATCAAATAGTGCATCAATCAAACTCCAAGGCCCTTCCTCCCTGTACCTTCCCGATGAGCAATCCCATCTCCACCATAACTCTCGAACATCAAATCGCCGCCGCTAAAAAGCCAAAGCACCACCACCACGCTGCCGGCGCGACTGAGCCCCGCCACCAGTCTCTACTCGCCGGAATCCCCGACCACCTGAGCCATCTCTGCCTCTCTCTCGTCCCCCCTTCCAAACTCTACGCCGTCTGCCGCTCGTGGCGCCGCCTCATTTACTCTCCGTCTTTCCCCCCTTTTCTCTCTCTCTACGCCCTATTTCTCCCCGCCGAAAACCTCAACCACCTATCAAACCCCCTCCGATTCGCCTCCTTCGATCCGATCTCCGCCAAATGGCAGCCACTGCCCCCGCCGCCGCCTGACTGGCCGCTCCGCTTCCTCTTCCGCCACCCTTCCTTCATCTCGCGGAAGCTCCCCGTCCAATCCGTCGCCGTCGCCGGCAAGCTCGTCGTCCTCGCCGCCACCAACGACGACTTCCTCCCCGCCCTCTCTCGGCCTCTAATTTTCGATCCGCTCTCGGGGAAATGGAACCTCGGCCCGCAGCTCCCCGCTCCCCGCCGCTGGTGCGCCTCCGGCGTCTTCCGCGGCGCCGTCTTCGTCGCCAGCGGCATCGGGTCACAATACAACACCGACGTCGCGAGATCGGTGGAGAAGTGGGACGTAGACTCAAACCATCACCAGCCGGCGCATCGCCGCCGCTGGTCGTGGCAGAAGATGGGGAATCTCAAAGACGGTAACGTAAATTTCACATTTAAAAGTTACTCTTTCGCACTATCATATATACAATAATTTCGAGTCAGTCGATTATCATTTTGAACATTTAGGGAGTGTTTGCTATTGAGAATTTAACGTAAATAGATAAAAACATAGTATAGATAAGATGGATTGGAATCTTTTGATATTTCAATTTAAAAATCTTTGATTATTTTTATAGTTGGAGCTAAATTGCTCGAGTCCTATCTCATTGGACGAGCTATGATTGAAGAAATTTAAGTAATAAAACTAAAAATACTTAATCATGTATATTATCAATTAAACAGGTAAATTCAGCCGCGACGCGATCGACGCCGTCGGATGGCGGGGTAAATTATGCATGGTGAACGTCAGCGGCGACGCGGCGAAGGAGGGGATAATTTACGACATCGAAAAGGATTCGTGGGCGGAGATGCCGGAGGGGATGCTGACGGGTTGGAGGGGGCCAGCTGCGGCGATGGATGAGGAGACGATCTACGCCGTCGACGAGTCCAAAGGTATGCTGAAAAAATACGATCACGTCAAGGACGCATGGGCGGAGGTGGTGGAGGATACTAGGCTTAAAGGGGCGCAGCAGCTCGCCGTGGCCGGCGGAAGGGTGTGCGTCTCCGCCGCCGATAGTGGTAGCATCGTGGTAGTGGATGTGGCGGGTCCCCCTCCTGCTCGGCTGTGGGTGGTGGATGCGCCGCCTGGGTTCCAAGTTTCGGCCCTTCATATCTTGCCTCGATTGAGCAACACTGGTAACTGACTTTTTTTGCTTCGTTTATTTGATATATTATTTTTCACTATAATTTTAAATACTCGCTGTTGATAAAATTTGGGTACTTTTTTATTAGAAAATTTGTTTGTTGATTGTTGGAATTTTTTTGCTTCATGAACAACTGATGAATCTTAGTTTAAAAAGGTTGTATGTGGCACTATTTTAGCACACCATTGAGATTTGTATAAATGGAATATTCCACATTACGATGTAAAGAAAAATTCAGAATATTTGTTTTTGTGCATATAGACCTTAGTTTTTAATTCTCACACGTCGGTTCTATTTTACTATCGAAAAACTATATTCAATCTTATATTATATAATCCGAAATTGGATTTTTGAATATAATTCGTCAACCATTATTATGGATAATTATTAATGCATGTAAAATATAATTACATAACCATTGCCAGGTTCAGTCTACGACTTGATTGTTCTGTGTAGATTAAGTAAACTGTAAAATAATTAAAAAGAAGAATATGATGATTGCTTTATGAGACAAGTTAACTTAGTAATTAGTAATTATATATTTTGTTATATTCTTTGTTAAACAAAGAAATATGATTAAAAATATCTAATAATTGTCAACTTACCCATTCTTTTAATCTCACAACTATCTGTTACTATTCGCACCTAAGATCATCTATATAACTAATCATTGTCAACTTACCTAGAAACTGGAAAATAAAAACAAAAATCATTGTTTCAATCTCACAAATTTCTGTTACTATTCCCAGATCATCTGTATGATATATAGCTGTTTTCATTTTTTTTTTCAATTTATAGTGTTTTATTTAATTTTATAATTAATAATTAATTATTTCAAAATTAAGGTATATATTTTAAACTTAATCTTTCAGTAATAACTATTAAATTAAATTTCATTATATAATACTCCATCCATCCTATCCAAGATGACATGTTTTTCTTTTTGGATTCACATAAAATGACATGTTTATTTTTTAGGAAATAATTATCTCTTCAAAAATTATGGATCTATCTATTTTTTTTATCAATTTAATCATTTTATTATCATTCTCCTAAATAACCGTGCCCAAAAGAAATTGATCGTCTTGGATATCTTGGATGGGATGTAGAAAATAATAATTTTGTATAATTATTATATTTTAAAAATAACAAAATTGATAGTGAAACACAATAATATATGAAAAAGTTGTAGAACAAAAGGATCCAGACCGAGCATAGATGCCTATAATTAAATTGAGGTAGATGCCACATAATTTCCTCTACCCAATATGTGGTTCTTGCTTGGTTCTTTCTAATTTTATTTGTTTGTTTGTTTTTATTCGGGGTCGGTATCTTTTATTGAATGTTATTCCTTTCTTTCCGGAAAATATCTCCTCTTTTTTGTGATCAAGGATTCAAGATACAAATGAAAAAAAAAATAGAATGAGATTAATTTGTATAGAATATAAATATTTTATTACATGTGGAAGACAGTAGAAATGTAGTTGGCTGATTTCAGCTAAAAGACAAAAGACAACTTTTCAGAAGGCATTTTAAAAAGATCTCTTATCCAGCGACTTTATCTTCTGCACAGCGCCTCATGTGGCGGAAGTGTTTGTAACCGCTTGGGATTTATTTAACTGGATTTCTCTAACAGATTATTATTGAAGAGGTACAATTAAAAATACACAAATCTCACAAGAAATCTATACAAATATCCAATTTTTATAAAACTATATATAATTATATAGAATTTTATGCAATGGATAATAATACCCTTCATTCAATAATATATTACTTTATTTACTAAGATCATTCAAACACTATTTAATGAAGATTTAAACATGTTAATCAATCAGTCTCAAAATATTTTTGTATAACAAATAAAAATTATCAACTAAGTATTTGACTTCATACCTCTGTGACCAAAGTGCTGTCGGGTACTATTTCTTCGGGTCGTTGAATTTTTACGGGCTTTGAACTACCTACAAGTTTCTACCAATCACACGATCGTAACCGATGGACTTCTCTCTGTTGGAACTATTTCAGCAACACTCGGCACAACTCTTGTCTATTTCTATTTGGGGCGTAGGTTACTTAGTCGATTTCTATGGAAGATAACTTCTAAATGATACTTGAAATAGTCGGGCGAAAACCTTCAACTTTTATTGAGGAATTATAAAATATTTAATAAATACGTGTATCTTCTTTCTGGAGGAGACAATCTTGTTTAGCTACCTATGGTAGCAAAGTGCAGCACTATGCACATACAAACTAAAACTTAAAAGAAAAGGAAAACTTTGAAGAACTAAAACTAAGACTATTACAGAGAGATTTTTTTCCTTGGGTTTTGAAGAAAGCTTGGATGATTTTCAATTATTTGATCTTCCTTCTTCTCTTTCTTATATAGAGGTTTGATGCCCTTTATATTTGCTCAAACAATTGTCACGGATTCTTTTCTCTGTGACAACTTGCTGCATGTGAACTTGGGGTCCCTTGTCTCCTGCCGACACTTAGTTTGTGGTAAAGAATGTGAGATTCTTGCTTCTTCACATATTGCTGGACCATCTGTTTTTGTTGATGGCATCCAGATTTCAGGATCAAAATCAGACAGAAATGGATTCTGGACAACGTATACTCCATTTTCTTCTGCCGACGCTTTGTCCTTTATGAGAGAGTTGAGTCTTAATTTCCCACTAACTTTTCCTTAGTGAGATTCTTCCTATTGATTTACCTACCCATGTCGTTTTCTTTTGGTGGGTAATCTTCAGTCTTTGAGTCACATAACTACATTTCCTTTGTCGGCTACCTTACTTTTTTGGAGGTGTCCGATGTGTTCTTTTATGAGGAACCCGATGTTCTTCATGCTCTTTCGATCGAAATTTTTTATTGTCTTGTTTCGGCAAGAAGCTCTTTCCGAACTCTGGCTCCTTTTGGTTCGGACAGTTTGAGCAAACCCTTGATGTCTAGTGCCCAAAGTGAGTCATATTGCAAAATTTAAAGTGAGTTTCTTTGTTCGTCATGATCTTGTTTTCCCAGAATAATGTCCTCTTCTTTTCGAATAAGCTCTCTACGAAGCTCGTTGTTTTTCCTATCATGGTGTTCAACAGAAATGTATCATTCGCCGAATTCTGGAAGAATTTGAATGGGAACTTGACTTTGTCCATCTCCGTGAGACAGACCCATAAACCCCATGTTCTTCCTGTTGTGATCTGATCTTCAGAAAACATGGCGACTAATAAGATTTCATATAAATGGGCCTTGATGTTGTTTAAGGCCCTTGTATATGGTTGTCGAAGCCTAATGTAGTGGAAAGTTTTATGACTTCCTTTTTCGACAGGTTCAGGAGCAGCACTGATGAAGTGCAGTTCCAGAATTTCTCCTCGACTGAGTCTTGGGTTATTCACCCAAGAGTCATGCATCGCTTCTTGGATCCATTTGGGTAGACTCTTGATCTCGATGAAAGCTTGCGCAATAGTATAGACTGAGGCCAATGCCCCAAAATCATACCATTGCTTAACGTCATGTGGATTGGCTCCGGTGGACATCCAAACTCGGGGATATTTTTCCAAGACATCAGCCCTGTTGTGATTGGGGTTGATTCATTTTCTCATCTGCAATTTCTCCCAGTTGGACTGATAGGCCTGCTAAGAAGGGGAAATATCTAAACCGTTAATATCAGCCTTAGATTTGCTGGTCATTGGCCTAAGAATGATCTCTTCATCTTTAACCCCAGGGTTGCTTAGTTGACATGATGATTCAGGTTGTGACATCTGGTCATCATCTTTTTATTGGATCGACGATTTCGAAGGGTACTTGAATCCCTTGCTACAAGTATACCGCTCTGTACGGGAAATGACTCTTTTTTAGCGGTGAATTGACAGCCCGGAACAATGACTGATGTGTTACAGATTAGAGCGAACCCGCATTGTGTATACAAACTCGTATTCGATCTATGACATTAGTCACATCCCCATCGTGAAGACTTCCTACCTATTTGGCATGAAGAACACATACGTCCCAGTCCCTCAGAAGTAATTCCAAGTTCTTCTGGAGTTGCCTTTGTGCTATGATTATAGAGTCATTCTCCTTTGGCTCTATCTCTTATTAGAAAATCTGTAAGAATATTTTCATGAGATTTAAGAACGAATATCATAAATATAATAATGACATTCAGCTTGCCACCTTAATAACCTAGCCTGTTCGGGTTTAGATTCACTCTTATTTACTAAATAGTTTTAACTCAGTTGTTATCAACTTTTAAAATGAATTTATTTGCAAGTAAGAATATAGTCCATTTCTTAAAAGTAGGGCTGACAATTTTCGACACGACAAAATTAATGGGTTAGTGTTCAGCCTTATCGTGTTACTGTCCTTATCGTGTCGACACGATAAGGACACGAAAATTTCGTGTCGTGTTCATGTCGGATCCGTGTCGTGTTCGTGTAACCCGACGATTTTCGTGTTGCATTCGTGTTCGTGTCGGATCGTGTCATTTTCGTATAATTCGATAATATTTATATATATTTAATATTAATTTAATTATATTTTATATATTTTTATTTCTTTTATATTTTTTTTTCTAATTTAGATTTAAATTTATTGTTTCGTGTTGTGTCGTTATCGTGTCGTGTCAACACGGAAAAAATTATGTCATATTCGTGTTCGTGTCGTATCCGTGTCGTTATATTTTGTGTCGTGTTTGTGTTCGTGTCGGACGGATCCTTAACGGTCGTGTTCGTGTTTGACCTTATCAGTCGCGTCGTTATCGTGTTGACACGATAACCCACTGACACGCACGAATCGACCCTCTTAAAAGCCCTGTCATCGCATAGAATTCTTTTTCGTTTATGTGTCGGCACATAACATTTTCCTCGTTGAAGAGTTCACTACAGTATCTGCACGGTTCCTCTCCTAGTGGGGTGATCTTTGTAAGCATGCACAATATGATCATGCAGAATAATCCCCGTTTCATCGATCTCAATATCCAAAAATTCAATTTTTTGGGTAGCTATAACTGCTTTCTTCTCAGACAGTACTAATATTTCCTTTTGACAAACATCTGTAAAGATCTCCAAATGTCTGACATGTTTTTCCATATTTTTTGATGTTGTGAGAATATCATCAATATAGACAAACATAAACGAAAAATAATTTTTAAAAATATTATCCATCTTTCTCTGGAATATCTGGGGTGCATTAGCCAACTTCATGGGCATCACGTTCTAATTGCAGTGCCCCTGCGGAGTAGAGAAAGCTGTAAACTTCTTACTTCCTTCATCCATGTGAATCTAGTAAAAACTTGACTTGCAATCAAACTTAGAGAAAACCTTATCATTCCTAATGCTGTTGATAAGGTGTTCTCTATTCGGGATTAAATATCCGTCAAGCTCCAGAATGTCATTAATACATTTATAATTAATAACTAAGCTGGGTTTACTTCTTTTGACCTCACCATGATTTCTTACCAGAAATCCGGGATTGCTATAGGGCGAGTTTTCTGGTTCGATCAACTTTAAATCAAGGTGTTCATTGATTATATGCCTCATATTTTTCTGATCTGCGAGGTTCATTAGGATGGATCTAAATCTAACGAACTCGAATTCTTTATGCGGCTTAACCTTTAGACTTGCTTCAAGTTGGTTCATTTTCCATCATGCCAAATGATCCTCGTTGTAACAACGTCGATTTTTCTTTTGACATCCTCCGAGAAACTTGTACTCTTCTCCAATATCTTGTCTAGATATCGTAGATGACTTGAGGATTTAGATATCCTTATTATTAAGATCTTCGTGCAGTTCAGAATCCTACAACTCAAGAATGCCTCGTTGAACCGCCTTTGATCATTCACCTTTGGGTGTCGAAGTTTTCCCTTATCACCATGATTGATGCGAAATTTGATCGGTATTTATCGATTAAATGCTCCTTGCAGTCGCTGAACAATGATCTTGTGATCACAATTGGTTGTGAACACCAATCGCATCATTTCGTTGTCCTGCATGAATTTTTGACCATCTAAAGAAAATTATTTCCCCACATAAATCAGCTACAATATTATGGAAATAGATTGATGGAGTTTGGACATTGTACCAAGGTGTTTGACCTGTTCCGCCTATCAAGATTTTTGTCTGTCTTACTATTTGGATAAGAGCAAGATTTTCTTTGAGAAATATCTTCCAACAATTCGAGGTAGATTTTCCTCCACATCTACTGGAAAAACTCATTTCTTTGCTGTGCATACCCTGCACCTGAATCAACAAAAGCAGCAAAGTACTCTACTTTATATTTATCGCACAACATCCCAATTGAGATGTATATTGAGAATGGACTCGTCATTCAATCAGCAGTTTTCTTCCGTCAATTGTCACCTCCATTCATTCAGTTGTTATTCCATATGGTTTGCACCTATCGATGAATTTTTGTCATAGGATTAGGACTTTCATCTCTCGGCCAGTCTTCCCTGTAATGACTATTTGAAAGCCTCCAATATCCAGGGTTCCTTCATAGACCTGAATTCTTTATCGCATAACGACGTGCAAGGGAAGTATATTTCTTCGCATGATGTGTCAAATCTTACAAAAATTTCTCGCCATCCTTGTGGACATTCGAGCTTAGCTGTAACTTTGATTTCTTGCGGTTGAATGTCTCTATAGATCTCCTCGCATAAATTTGAGAAAAACTTATTGCGTATGGTTGAGATATAATCTTTGGGCTTCAAATCTTTGTCTATCACCATACTGAAGTACTGGTTTGTTGTTGATCTGGATATTTATCTTTCTTACCGATGGGATTTCCACCCGATCTGGGCAACTTGCTTTTTAAAGTGTCTGGTATCTCGATAAAATTCTTCCCTAAATATAACTATGTATGGTGGAAGTTTGAAAGAGCATAAGACACCTGATAAGTGATGGAATATGGTATTTTCCCATTTTCTACCAAATCCATCCTCTTGAAGTCTTGATAAAGTGTCAGGGCTCTGCTGAAACCGGAATCTTTGATATTATAAGAAATCTTAGGATAGAAGATCGTTATAATCTTTTTTGCACATAGATTCTCCGAAATGGTTCCCATCACTGAATCACCATGATTCAGTATCCTTTCATTGCAGATTGCGATATCAATTGGTGCATCTTTACCCAGGAATAGTGCCGATTTAATCACCAATTAGATTGCTCCAATATGAATCCATTATATCGTATTAGCGATTTCTGGCTTCATACTTTGAAGATCTTCCCTGATATCATTTGCTGGTATCAGTTGAATCTCCACTTGATTCGTAGTAAACTGGGATGGAAGCAATATTTCATGTCTTGTTACTCCGTAGACGACGTTGTGCCTCCTCTTGACTATTCCTTATAATATGGTCTATCTTTCCTTCTGCTGAAAACCCTTCATATTTTTGTATACTCAGGGTTTTATTCATTATCATGTTCACTTTTAGTGAAATGATGGTTTAGCTAGTATGACCTAGCTCATCTTGACGCCCCGATGGGGCCTCCTTCGCCGGATCGGTATCGATTATGGGTATCCATCAGATTCTTCTTCTCCGCTGAAGATTTCTTCTTGTTCGTATATACTCCTATCCGGGTATTTTTTGAATTGGTATACTTGTACCAATTCCTAGTAGTATACGGTATTCTCGATGTCGATGTAGACTCGAATCTCCGCATTCCCATTTGCTTGTTTCGTGGGTAATTTATGGAAATATGCCTCTTTGCACCGCACATCCACCGATTGCAATCTTTGAAATTTTCATTAGCTCGGTGTGAGCTCGTCGAAAATCTTCTTCGCGGTGTTTGCTCGCTTAACCGGATCTCGAGCTTGATACCGCATTCTTGTTGGATCGTTCCTTAGTCCATATTTATAATATCTGGCTTTATGTCGCGATCACATCGTCCTTGACCACCAAGAACAACTTTTTTCTCTCATTCCCTTGTTGGAACTGTTCTTCTTTCTTCTGGATTGATAAAAAAGTCCTCCTCTGATTTCTGTTGGAAGATCTATCATATCAACGAGACTCATTTGTTGATCTTTCTCAATTTCTTGAGATTTCTTTGAGTGGTTTCTTGTTGACACCACCTTGATAGCTTATTGTGGACATAAGACATCTTTCTTGAAATGTTGTCGGCATATACTGCGGGCTTGTAATCCCTAATGAACATCTTCCTCTATGGACTAGGGAACTTCAGGAAAAACAACTATCTTACAACATCTTCATTGATTGTACTAAGATGCTGGTACTTTGTAAAGAGTTAGAGAAATTTGTTGAGCGCTCCTTGCTCCAAGACCACCAGTTTTAGATTGTATAGAGCCAACAAATATTTCTTCCTCTTTTCCTCGTTGTAACCGTCAAAGTATCATTCTCCAAGAAAATGAACTTTGAAGGTATTCGTCATGCCTTTTACTGCTTCATTGAATAAGTTAAATGTCAAGATTTCCTATTTTAATTGGGCAATGTTCCCAATATTGTTTAACAACTCCTACTAAACCGACTTCAAGAATCTTGACAAAATTGAGTTTTTAAAGATCCAGTGTTGCAGTTGCAATAATCATTGATGATGCCCACTCATCTATAATCTTTTCCCGATCTTTGAAGCTAACTTCGTAGAGATCGAACGTCAATCCATAGGGATAAATAAGCTCCAAGGTGGCTTTCTCGATAGGTGTATCCTGTATTCTGGGTATATGCCACATTCCTCGTGTTCTAACTCTGGCTTGTTCTATCGCAAACTCGTGCATCGTGTCCTCGCCGACTTCATATTGACCTCTTGACCCCATAGGATCAATATGTGGTATTCCTTGTGGTGGGATATGTGGCTCCTCCTTTAGGATATCCTGGATCATCTTTCGATCCACCATTTTGAGGTTAGCAAATGATTCTGCTAACTCTCACAACTCTTTTAATCCTACTCTTTCAAGGTTTATTTATTTTTCAAGAGTCAGATTATTCTTTCGGATCAAGCTTTGTCGTCGATCGCTTCTATGGGTGAAAACTTGTTTCCATCTGTAGATTTCTTGACAAATCTATGGTCTGCATCTCGTTCTAGGCCGTCAATCTTCTCCTGGATATTCCACAATAGGGTGAGAATCTTCTCCTGGTGAATGAATATCTTGCTTAGTTCTTGTGGAACTCCATATAGACAGTTGCCGTAATATTACACCGTTTTCTGGATTTCCCGTAATTCCGTCGAATTTGAGGAATCCGGTGAAATTTCTTTAAAACTATGAGCATATGTTGCTCTTTATTTTTGTCTCCATCAACCGTGGGGTGGATAGTACTCATCTGGATAATTCTCAACGCCTCCTGAAGATGGATGTTGATTATGAGTCTCTCTTCTATCACTCGCATGTTTCGGTGGTTCATTCTAATGACTCGACATCTGGTTGGTTTGAATGCTTTGTTCAAACATCTTTCGTAAGATCCAAAAATCGCTTAGACAATCTTGTTTAGTTTCCAATTCTTGGAAACAGAGCATGTATGCATCGTATCTCGGACAAGCGTCCAGATCCATGATATTACTTGGAGTCTCTTCTGTTAGGATAACACGTTATAAATTAAATATTTTATATTTCCTCAATAAAATCTACGCTCTGATACCATTTTAGAAGCGTAGGATCAATAATCCAAAAGTTATCAAAATCTTAGGATAATGTTCTTGTACGTGGCGTTGTTACACTTCCCAGACCTACTAACAGAGTTAGCATTGACACGAGAGATGTTTCCAGTCGATATACATCGGATACCATCCATGAGATTTTAATAACTTTGAGATAATAGTAAATGAAGAGTATAAAATTGAATTTTCATTCGTACATTAGGCCCGGAATCCGATCGATCGGATTCCGTGATTGGTTTCCGTGATCGGATTTTCTTATCGGATTCCGATCCTAAAATTCAGTCCATCAGATTCAATGCCATTTTCAAGCACAAATAAGGGAAATTTGGGTAAATCTACTTTATTTTACATGTTTTGACAACATTTGGATAAATTTCTAGATATCTTATGAAGTTTGTGTAAATTTAATCATTCCCCATTATTCAATCATTTCGCGGTCGACTTCAAATCATAGTTATTTATAGTAATTCATGTTGTATTTTGTGTTGGGTGTGGTGCAACCCAATCTCACATCTAAGATAGAAGAAAAATTGCCTTCTATATATTAAGAAACCCACTACCAATTAGTATGAGGCCTTTTGGGGGTTGAGCCCCAAAACAAATCCGTGCGGGCTTTTGGCCCAAAGCGGACAATATCATACTAATTGGACTGAGTGGTGGCGGTAGCAGATCCCCAACAAGGGTATCGAGCCGACGGTTCTACCGGGCCCAATACGTGGGCGGGACGATCTGCGATTCGATGTGGAGGAGTACCCTAGTGAACTCACGATCAATCCAAGTGGTTCCTTGTGTCGAAAGTCTTCCGCAAGAGTGGTCAGGCGGCGAGTCCCGTTGGATGGTAACGGCGGTGCAAGAGGTTCGGATTATCGTTCAAGAGGAGGACGGTGATATGGTCCTTGGTTTGAGGGAGGATTGTTGGGTGTGGTGCAACCCAATCCCACATCTAAGATAGAAGGAAAAATTGCCTTCTATATATTAAGAAACTCACCACCAATTAGTATGAGGCCTTTGGGGTTGAGCCCAAAACAACCGTGCGGGCTTTTGGCCCAAAGCGACAATATCATACTAATTGGACGGAGTGGTGACGGTAGCAGTCCCTAACATTTTGGTACAAGAGTATCGATGTATTGAGAATGCATGAATTTGCAGTATTATTATTTTCCATGTGCTACAAAATCGAATGGCTAGTATATAACATAGCTTTCCGTTCTATAATTCGGGTAGACTGTCAAAATGATCAAAATGAAAATCGGATTTTGATTGTATTCCTCATTTCTTCTTGTTTCATCTCAATACATTTTATGTGGATGAGGGAATTGAAATTGGGCGGTTTGAAATTTTACCAAAATAACTCAAAAATCGCTCAAATAACATTTAATCATCAAAGCAAACTTAATAAATACATTAATCAGTAGTTAAGATTTGTTAGGTTTACTTATAAATTCTTGTGTAAGTTTTTAAATAATATTTCATTGGCAACTAAATATAAATATTTCATAATAATTTATAATGTGAGATCTATAATGTTGTAGACATGATTTCGTAAAATTGAATAAGAGGCTCTAATAATTTGGTAAGAATAACGAAATCGTGAGAGTTTTTTCTGGAGCAGGTGGGGTGTCGACCAAAGAGATTCACACGCTCAATACGTCTAATTGGGATGGATAAATAAATAACAATAAGACGATAATTTGAAATCGAAAGTAAAAGATGTAGATGTGGTCTCTTGTGTGGACGTCCGCATATACAGATAATGACACTTTTCTTCAGTACAAATGATACTTTTTTCAATATAAATGATACTTTCGAATTATAGTATAAAAAAATGACATTTTTCTTCAATGTAAATGATATTTTTCTTAAAACAAATAATATTTTTGTGCGTCTACTTTGTGAGGTAAATCGAATTGATGATAGACCTGAAACGTCTCGGTGGGACGATGGCCATGATGGATCGTAACGTGATGATGAAGATGGCAAAGCCAGAATAATTAGTGTGTCTAGATGTGGATGCCAAGGGATCTGACTTGTAATATGATTACCGTCTAAATAATGGAATACAATAGAGGTAGAAATAGCATGACTAATAAAATGATTATTTGTTGAAGAATAAATGATTATGCTTCTAACAGGAATGATGATTCGAAATAAAATGATTATACCAAGTAAGAGAATAAAATGGAGATAAGAATGATCATTCCATTTTATCCTTCATTCCATCATAACAAGCATCTCGTTAGTGTTGTTGCATTTCTCTCCACACGGATCTAACTTGTGCTAACTGATTGACCTCCTACTTTTGTTGAGAAAATTAACATAGATTAAGCCTTACTTAGCTCCAGACATGGGCTGATGTTTATATGGTCTAGCAACTCTAATTACTTGATGTGTATTAGGTCGGACCTGCAGTTTCTTTTCTTTTCTTGTGGGTGTTCATGAGAACCTGAAGTTTCTATTTTTGATGTTTATTGTGCAATATCTTGATGGTTCCTAGGAGTTCATATTGGTATATTGGGAGAATGAGAGAATACATCAGTTAAGACAAATAAACTTTTTTTCGATTAACACAAGACGGGACCTTCTACTTGTTCAGTAGATATCGATTAACTGAAGTCAGTTCAGTACTGATGTGAGTACTATTGATCAATTCAAGTACGTGGAGTCTTGTGCATAATGATATCAGTTAGCAAATCTATTAATCACTTGAGATAATTGGTCACTGGACTAATAATCATGTGATCATGAATATGGTGGTTATATTTTTGCGTGATAAAAATATTTAGGCAAATATTGGCTTAGTCAGTTTTCAATTTATCTCTTTAGAATTAAACTGAACTGATGGAGTGTTTCAAAACAGTATGTTATGATGCATGTGCTGATGATATTCGATTCAATAACATGTAAAGTAAAGAAGATAATAAAAATAAAGAACACTTAATTAGTTTGTACATGGTTCGGAGAGATCAGCTCCTACATCCACAGATTGATAACATAGTCAATCCACTACTTGAGATTTGGTCTTGTTTATGGGGTACAAGAGTAAACCTATATACATACTTTAATATTTTTTGTATCCTGTCTAACTTGACATTCCTTCCTGCACTTACTGGTGCTAGAAAACTTCTGACTACTTATGGGTTCAATCTATCTAACTTCTTGTTTACAAGTACAAGACAACCAAGCTTTCAGCAGCTAATATCTCGTTGTTTACTTGCCCAACTTCTTCTTAAACTTTGGAGGTTTTAAGTAGAGAGTTTTCCAATTAGTGTTTGAGATGACACACACGATAAGTCAATATTTCTAGGTTTGCGATATTACAATATGGTAACCTAGAATATAAGGAAGTGTATATTGAAATCATGAGCTAATAAATATATTTGAGCTTTGAGGATTTAATTATAGCGTTTTGGTACTTTCTTTTTTCAAAAACGTTGAGTGATTGTTCTTGAGAAATAAGCTATGAGTGCTTTTGAACATTTGAATACGCAGCATTTCGGATACCTTCAAAGGTGGAATTTTGTGTGTATTATAGAGCATACATTGAATAATGCTATTGGAAGGAAGACCAATCACATCCATTCCATTTTTTATTTGAAATTTGCACGTTTGAATCCGTATACGTCGCTTTCGGCATCTACATCATCGTACATTATAGCTCTGCAACTTTGAACAGTAGTTCTGACATGTCAGAATCTTCTGCATATATGCTATGAACACGTGGCAAGTTAAACACTAAATGCTTAAATAACTCCATGTTTCTTCAGTTGGGTTGACTCCGTATCTTTTCAGTACGTTGATTTCATGTCGTATCAGTCGAGTATGTTTCGTAATTTATCAGCTGACTGGACTTCGTCTTTTCTCAGTTTGGTGACCTTAAATCAGTTTGACGCTTCAGCTTAACGTAGTTTCAGCTGCTGGTACGACACTTAGTCATATTCCCGACTTCTTTATTTTCAGCAGCCTTGAGTCATCATTCTCTGATCTTCAATCTTCGACTTCAGTCTTTGACTTCACTCTCCCGTAACACTGGTCATCAATACCCTTGTACTTCAGTCTTCAATCTGTTTGACTTCAGTCTTCAATCTTCAATCTGCGATCTTCAGTAATCTCTTCAGTTGAGTTGGTACTGAAGCTTCTTTCAGTACTGTTTGAACTCCTTCAATGTGGGACCTTTCCAAACTGGCGCTCTTCTGTTGAAACTTGTAAAAAAAAGCTAATTCCCTAAGATGAGAGCAACAATATGTTACATTAGTAGCTAAATCAGCAGTAAGGTTTTAGGATTTAGTCATAACACGAAGTTAAGATATAATTTTTCCAATAATAAAAATCATATAGGACAGATAAATTACACTTCAAAAATCTGGTATGATAGATAGATTTGTAAAAGCTTTAGTAAAATTCGAACATATTGAATCATATGTTATAAATATTATTCATTTCATATTATATTATAACCATTTAGAAAACTTGCGCATAAAACTACATAAATGTTCATAAATATATGTTGCGACAATTCAACTTATATTGATTATTGAATATTAATATGGGCTTCCCATGTAAACCTTCTCCTTTAAAGCCTCTAAAGAGAAAGGTGCAAGATAATGCGTAGCTAAAAATTGTGATAGTTATTGGCCAAAAAGGACTTATTTGAAAAATGAAAATTGTATCACTATCTTTTTTTGGGTATCATAGGAAATCTATAATCGCTAACTACGATGTATATTAGATAAACCATACGTTCATATATGATAATATATAAATCACATAAGACAAATAAACAACACTTAAAAAAACAAACGAATAAACAACAATTAAAAAAACGGAGTCAAATTCATAATATCACAAGCTTTTATAATATATCTAGGTGCAATTAAAGTGTAAATCAGTACGCTGTCACTTTCTTTGCCACCATATCGTATTTAATTATAATAAATTCCAGTACAAAGCTATAACCTAAACAGAGTAGGGCGGCGTTCACATATAAGAAGCCAATGACAAAACTAACCTTGTATATATATATATATGTGCGTGTACACTAGAACTTGAGTTAGATTTATGTGAGAATGTCTATAGTTCGCAAAAATTGATAATTTTTTTCAATTAATATTTTTATTCAATGTATATGACATAATTTTACTTGTATGATAAATATAAATGATATTTTTATGTAGAATAATTAACATTTTAAGACATTTGCACGTGGGGAAGCCTAACATGAGTTTTGACCCCAAAATCAATATATGCAATTGAAAATAAATCATACGAACCATGGAAGTTTAAAGTGGGATTTTACCCCACACCCTTCAGTGAATTTGAACTCTCATAGAAAACTATTTAGTTTGTGATTTATGATTTATAGTCTTTGAAGGCAGATTTAAAAACAAAAACAATTCAATCCAAACAATATAATATGTAGATTTAGTCATTATTTTTGGAAGCACTTGCTTATTTTGATCTTACTCCTACTTTATTTATTGTAAAAATCTTTCTTAATGTATAAACTAAGAGCTTATGAAATCGTTCAATTCACTGTGAAAGTGTCTCAATTCACAAAAAAATGTGTGAATTCAAGAAAATAAAATTTCTCCTCTTAGATGATTCAAACCTCAGGTTTTTGAATTCATCAAGATAAATGATGAATTCACTGTAGATCTTCACGAACGAAAGTGTTGAAAATGATTACTAGTTTATACTTTAAGATTAGTTTGTATTTGATCTGATTTGTATATATGTATATATATAATTTGAATCATGTAGGAATATAAAAATTGGTGAGAAATATGAATATACTATAATACTTAATCATGCTAGATCGATGGATCAGATTATACCTGTAAGTACTATCATTTTTAATTTGTCGTGCTACGATTTAAATCTGCAGGAGAATTAATAAGGGCTATTAGTAATTTTAACTAATATGTATATATTATTTCCTATTATTATGAGATTTGATATCCTTTAATAATCCAGACTATGATGCATTGTTGCACACGATATTAGTCTGTTGCATAATTTTCACAAACTTTGCATACACTACAAAAAAAACACGCGAACAGCGACGGAAAAATCCGTCGCAAAACATCAAAAATCCGTCGTAAAAACAGATCTGCGACGGATCAGAGACGGATATGTACCGTCTCTAAAAGCCTCGTTGTTACGCAGACAACGACGGTAAAAATTCCGTCGCAAACTTTTGAAACGGACTAGCGACGGAAATATCCGTCGTTGATAGATTAGTCGTTTGACTCGTCGTTTGTTACGTTGAATTAACGACGGAAAAGTCCGTCGTAACTAACGACGGAATTGTTTCCGTCGCTAAATTATTTGGGCAATTCCGTCGTAGATCCGTCGCAAATAACGACGGACTTTTTACGTCGCTAAATAATTCCGTCGTAATTGAGTCTCAGATCCGTCGCAACAGGTATTCGCTATTCCGTCGTAAATCCGTCGCAGATTACGACGGATTTTTTCCGTCGCTAACATAGTCCGTCGTAGATCCGTCGTTGTTACACCACGACAAATTATATTTTGTTCCGTCTCGGGCACCGCCGCAGCTCCGACTTAATTCCGCCTCTATTCCGCCGCTATACTTAAAATATTTCGATGACCAATTTCACATTAGATTTTACCCGTGTTTTTTACCATTTCAATACATCCACAATCATCACAAATTCATCCACAAATTCATCCACAATCATCACAAATCCAAATCCAAATCCAACAACATCCACAATCATCACAAATCCATCCACAATCCATCCAAATCACAATCCAAATCATCACAAATCCACAATCCAAATCACAAATCCACAATCATCCACAATCCATCCACAATTATTCAATACATCCACAATCTGATAATTCACAACAACTATTCGACACGGAGTTATAAATCCAAATCCAATTCAACAATTCAACAATTCAACAATTCAACAATCCAAATCCAACAACAACAATTCAACATATCCATAAATGAAGTAAAACGAAAGATAGGAATCAAAATGGTGGAGGGTGGTCGAGGTCCATCCGCTACTCGAGCCCGATAGGAATCACTGAATGCCTCCCGCTGAGCTTCCATCCGAGCTTGAAGACGTTGAAGCATCCGTGCATGCTCACTCTGTTGTGCTTGAATCTCGCCTCGATCGCTTCACGCCTCTTTCTCCAAACAGTAGTTGCTCACCATCCGCTCTCTCTAACCGCATCCGCTCCTCCATGTCCGCTAATCGCTCGATATCCGTGAGACTCCATACGAGATGTCGCCGCAGAGCGGAACTAGAGTCGCTCTCCATGAATGTACGTGAGAGAACCAAGACCAAACAATCTCTTTTCTTCGATGCGGCGCCTCCGGGATACCCTTGAGGATCCGAGTCCTATCTACTGGGCTCTCATCTGCTACTGCTTGAGTCAAAATCAACTCGTCCTCCACCGCCTCCTGTATTTGCAAGAAAATCGTTTAAGTTTCCAAATAGAAGTTATTTTACAAGATTACCATATTTAATATTTAATCTACTTACACGATGCTACGAGCCTTCCCATCTCAGATAACTTCCATCGGGAGCGATATGATATTTCGAAAAACATTCCACCGGACCTCGAAATATGGACTCCACGCTTCTCGGCCTATTCATTCATTCAAACATTATTAATGTACACGTAGGTAAATGATAATAAGTATTTGTGTGCATATAATAGAGTGTACAGTTGCTACTTAAAAATAAGAAAATTAAACAAGCTTCATTAATGATGTTTTAATCCAATTAGTTTGTGGCGCCTAATAACTTAGCAATCAATGATTATGATATATGTGAGGCGGAAGAAGAACAACATTAAAACCTAAATTGAATTCAAAAACAAAATACTTACAATGCTTGGTAGCATAATCTAAAGCACATCCGAGCCACCCCGTGCTTAACGATCCCCGCCCCTCACCATCCGCTCGTCATCCTACTCCTCCTAGCTTTTTCCGCCTTAGTCTCGCACTCAAGTGATTCCAATAATCACGCCACGCAGCCAATCCGATCCGGGAATGAATGGAGTGGCGCGTCGTCACTCAGGCCTCTCGATCTTATGAATAAGATCCTTATATCTCACCGCCGCTTTTGGCACCATTCACGATAGACTACTTCAGAGACAAAGCGGCGCATCCCAAAAAATAATTAAAGCATAAATTTGAAAATGATACATTTGAAATGCACATTCAAAATAATACATTTGTTGGGATCGAAAATAACGTGAAAGTAAGGTCTTATATGGGATCTTATAAGACTAAATGACTAAATGTTATAGTTCATTAAATTAATGGATTGATGATATAAATTATTAGTTATCAATCATTTAGTAGTAAGAAATCAAATTATATTATGTAATGTCAAAAAAGGGGCTGATTATGGCAATATATAAAATATATGCCTGTCGCATATGGCCGCAATGGCTTCCGCCATATTTGGTCATCCTTTATCCCAGCAACGAAGCGTTACATGTTTGGAGCCTTATGAGAAGAGCGAGGACAGGGTGCCATGCCCTTCACTCGAAGCTCCATTACATAAGATTAGCTAATCGGAACCCAAATAGCATCCTACCATACACAACAAACCTCCTACTTTCCTGGCAAACAAAATACACAAGACTCTTCGAGTTCATACAACTTACAATCTATGTTCAATGTCAACAAAAACAAGGTTGCTGCATATGCTCAAACTCTATTGAAAAGAATTCACACGACATGCTCTCCAATTCTTTACAATATATCACTTCACCGTGAAAGGCTGGAGCAAAACATTTTCTATTTCAAAATTTAGAAAAAAGGCAAATAGCCTCTAACTACAGATTCATAACGTATTGCTCATAAACCATCGCCAAAAATAGCTACTTAATCATCGCTATCACAAAATCGGGCATTATCGCAATAAAATCGATTCATAATCTAACGTAATGCATAGAGCATAATTGACCATAAAATTCATACGCATGCGTGCTATATGCTAAAGAAATGCTAATTAAAACCAGCTCAATCTACCAACAAGCAATAATGAGTTCGAAAGAAGAACAAAAAACTCCCAATGCACAACCAAACATCGCAATCCCATCATACAAGTGAACAACCAACAACGAGACAACAAACACAAACAAAACGCAAATCGTCAATCTAATATATACAAAACCAAACACCAAATATAAATCTTAAAAGAAAAACAATAACGAAACCTCATAGCTTTGGAGATCCAAATTTCGATCCATCTAAAAACACAAACTAATACAATTGTTTATTAAAAATAAGAACTCGAGGCGGAGACACCGAGGTATAAAACAAGAGCAGAAAATAACTCAATTTTGAGGCTAATTTCCATTCAACTTAATAAGAAATTTTTAGAAATATAAGGTTGAAACATTGGGCAGATACATATGAAATCCAATTATTACTTTTATTTCTATAATGCAATTATCTTTTCAATTGAATGTAAATCAATAATACCTGGAAGTCTTGAAAATACACCCGCCTCTGATCCTCAGGGACCAATTTCCAACTGAAACCCCGATGGTTCATGACCTTCTTGAACGACTCAGTAATCACATGTGCAACATCATGCGATGGACATAAAATCCTACAATTGAGTTAAAAATAATATACATTATATTCAAATAAGTACAATTGAGTTAAAATAATCTAATTAAACTATAGTACCCATTCACAATAGTCAAGGTCTTCTTCCCATCGCCCCGATCTGCACCCACCGCCGACCCTCTCCTCCACCTATCGTAAGTCCTCCTACCGAGGCGTCAACTCCTTCATCTGAGGAGGTAGATGCAGAAATATTCCTACGATCACTAGACTCGACTCTCTACCTCGTCCTCGACTTGCCATCTGAAAATAGATTTGGTACGTTACTTTAATAATTTTTTATTCTTCAAAAGTTATCAATTGTGCTGAATTTGGTTTCTGTTAGCTATTTGTTTAAACATTGTCATTGGAAAAGTTACATCTACAATATCTTTCAAGGTAATTCTTGTTTCTTTTCCTATAAAGCTTTTGACAATAGGATTCATTGAAATGTGTTGTACTGCAGAGAAAACTTACTTTCTTATGCTTGTAATGGTTGTTCAACTTGTATTTTAGCTTATACTTCTAAATTTGCGGATTGATGTTGTATTCGTTGATGTGTCCTATTGCATGATAATATTTGAATATTTTTGCTTATCACTGATGTGTACACATTCATTATCTAATTGTTATATCTAGGTCGAGTATCTAGTCCTTGACCATGGTTCGAGGCATCCAAATCTGAAATCTTGAGTAGAGAATTGTTATGTTTTGACAAAGAGATGTCAACAAAAGAGAGAGAGAGGTCCGGGTATTGATTATACCTTGAAAAGTCAAATTGCGGAGAAGTTCATCACCGCAGCAAAGATAATTCGACCTATTCATCTCCATCATAATCATCATCATTCAATGCATTATCATTTTCGATTCGATAATTCATATGAATCGATTCCGACAATTCATCATCTTCGACTGATTCATCATCTGCTTCTTCTATGTCTATCAAAGTGCCGTCAGGATGAACTCGTGTCATGTCATCATCAACCACTACACTTGTAATTAAAGGCATTTCATCCTCTTGAAATGGCGGAGGTACTATCGAACTAGATGATTCATCCGAGACTTCACATTAGCTCTCGCTTTAATTTTGCATACATCCCACCAATCCTTTGTAGATTGTTTTAAACTCGGATAAGGACAATAGTATACTTGAACGGCTTGTGTGGCAAGGACAAACGGTTCATACTTATTATACCTTCGCCTATAATTCACGAAACCAATTTGTATTCGTGGATGCACCGATGTCCCCAATCGTGATGGATCAAACCACTCGCATCTAAACATTGTTACGGTCTTCATAGGTAGCCCATGGTATTCCAACTCACAAACCTCCAAGAATCACCCATAAAATCGAGTTCATTCTTGTCTGCACTATAAGTTTCACCTTTAATGCACACACCATCGCTCATGGTGGCTCTTTGTGTCCCATGCTCTAACGTGTGAAATTTATACCCATTTATGTAGTACTGGATACGTCTTAATCATCGGAGAAGGCCCTTTTGCTAAATCCAATATGAATAGATTGACGACATTGTTGGTATGGTCTTTGACCTAAATCCAACAAATCAATAAACATCTATCAATCGACCGATTAAATATTACAAAAGGTTCGTTAATGGGATTATATACTCACATATGTATCAAACCAATGTGAGAAGTTTCATTGATTTTCAATCTCGGAGGAGGAGATCCGTGGATGTAATCTTTTCAAGAAATCGATAAACAAACTTCAAAACAAATAGTTATAATTAGTATTTAAATAGTTATACTAATTGAAAGTTATACAACGTGAAATTATAAATACTTACTTTAAATAGTTCTCCAAACTTCAACGCAATTCAATAGCACATATAATCGAGCAAAGATCATACTCACTCGAATCTAGATATCTCTTCGACATTTTTCCAAAAGGCGCCACCTTGCTTGAATATTGAAAGCATATCCGGG
Organism: Salvia rosmarinus; assembly: GCA_036937905.1. Classification (NCBI taxonomy): domain Eukaryota; kingdom Viridiplantae; phylum Streptophyta; class Magnoliopsida; order Lamiales; family Lamiaceae; genus Salvia; species Salvia rosmarinus. The sequence goes on from CM072822.1 coordinate 10,849,344, forward strand.
AAGTCTTCATGCCTAATATCTCCCCAACATTATAATTGCGAGGCACATTCTTATGTTTCGTTCTTACGTGACCCTCAAAATAATAAGAATGAATGTTGATGCTTCTTCTACTAAGTACGCATTGCAAATAGAACCCTCCACTCGAGCTTTATTTCTCACGTTGTTTTTCAACTTACGTAAGTATCTATCAATGTATATAAAAAAGATTAATAGTTATATGTGTATATTTATACATATGGACAACAATTGTTAAAGTGAACGTTTTACCTTTCGAATGGATACATCCATCGGTATTGAACGGGTCCGGCAATACGAGCTTCATCTGCTAGATGGACTGGTAGATGTTCCATTGAATCGAAAGAAACTAGGAGGGAATATACGCTCGAGCTTGCATAAAATGACTGGAATATTTTCTTGAAGTTTGCACATGTCCTCAAGTTTGATGTTTCGAGAGGTCAAATCTTTGAAAAATAAACTTAATTCCGTTACTGCTTTCCAAACATTAGGTGGGAGAAGTTCTCAAATGCGATCGGGAGTATACTGCCGCATAAAAACATGGCGATCGTGACTCTTCATCCCAAACATCTTCAATTTGGTCATGTCTACACATCGCCCATATTTGAGACATACCCGTTTGAAATCTAAGACCTTTCACCCATTCGCACAAGACTTTTTCTCATGTTTGTCAAGTGTGTAAGAAGCTTTTGGATACTTGCTGTCGACTCATTCATCTTCAACTCGTCTATTGCAAGTACAAATGAAGTTCTTCTCTTGATTTGCTCGTATCTTTCATCTTACGGAATATTCATCACGATGTTGAACACATTATCAAATACATTCTTCTCTATGTGCATGACATCCAAATTATGTCGAATCAAAAGAGAACTCCATGCGGTAAATCTCGAATATACTCCGCTTCCTCCAACCACTACCAAAATATTTGGAAATACTACTATTTATCGCATCACTACCCATTTCACCACCTTCACTAGTCCCATTCCTTCAATCCTAGATAATAGTTCTTCTCCGATAGCGCTTGGTGGACTACTAGTAATCACCGTATTCTTTCTCGAATCCTCTTCTATCCCTTCCGAATTGGTGATCGGGATTTAAAACTTTCGATGATTATCAAACCATGATCGCTACCACTTTTGGTAAAGTAAACGCTCAAGATCCTCCATGCAATGTGGACAAGCTAACCTTCCACTGCATCCATCCGCACAACATAGAGTACGCAGAAAGTCACTAATTGTCCAAAGCAATGCAAAGACGATCCGAAAATTTTGTTTCAATGAGACATCATAGGTAAGGACACTGCTTCCCACAAATCTACTAACTCGAAATTAATGGTTGCAAGAACACATCAATCTTTTCTTTTGGATTACGTGGCCTCGCACTAGAATTGTGAGAAACATATATTGTTCCTTCATACACATCCATGGAGGAAGATTATAAGGAGTAACTATAACGAGCCATGAAGAATATTGTTGTCTGATTGACCAAAAGGTTGGAAACCATCGATCGAAAGACCCAATCTAACATTACGAATCTCAGATTCAAACAAAGGAAACTTCATGTTCAAATGCTTCCATGCGGTGTGTCGCGGATGGCGATGACCCCATCACCATCGACGATGCATGCCAACGATATTCTCATTGTAGCCTCGGATGCATACAACCTCGTAGTCGAGGAGTAAGAGGAAAATAATACATCTTCTTACATGGAATTTGTGATTTCTTTCGAGTTTCAGATGCTCGATTATTGCTCTTGAAACGTGGATGCTCACAAACTTTACATCTCGTCAATTCCGAATCTTGTCGCCAGTAAATCATGCAATTATGTGGACAACAATCTATCTTGTGCACAGTCAATCCCATGCCACGCAACAATTTCTTCGTGCTTTGTAGAAGTCATCGTACAAGATTACCATCCGGATTTGTCTCTTTCATGAGTTCTGCTTTTTGATCAAAACCTTTCTCGATATATTATTCTCGACTTTCCAACTCGAAGTCGAGCCACAATGACAAATTGTGAATGGTTTGAGCAACCTCGCCACAACGGTTTATCGACGGCGTCAACATGTCGTAAAATTTTCGTGCCTCGACATTTGGTTCCTCTTGTGCTCGGCAAAGTTAAGCGAGGACCAGCAGCATCCATTACCATCGTCGACACGTACTTGATTGAGGTTCGGGGTGATCTTGCATTGTCGGATCTATACTCACATTTGTCTCCCTCGAAAGATCCAGTGTTATAATTTGGAACAAATCCAAATTTTGAAACGTGATATCGCACGGTATCTTGTACTTGATAAGGTATATTATTGCACTTCTTACAAGGACACTGATCTTTCCCCATCCATGAATGATAGTTGATTACTAGCAAACTCAATGAAGTTTTCAAGTCCGCAAGAAAATCATGATTTAATCCACCACAGTACTAAAGCGCTTATACATCCATTCACGATTCGACTTATCACGAGGAAGTGGAAATGAGATTCGGAAGTGAGAGGCAAATGTTCTGTCATGGGAAATGGGATTACGGAAGTGAGAAGCAAATCTTGGGAGATGAATGTTCACAAATGTTGGGAGATGAAGTGAGAGGCAAATATTCGAGTACCAACTACTAAGCCCGACTTTAATTTGGTTAATGATTTGGAAGTACATTTGGTTAATGATTTGGAAGTACATTTGTAAGAGGGAGAGAATTTAGGTGAAAGAGAGATGCCGCATAACTCTATTTATTGGTAAATAGAGGTATACGGCATAATTTTCTAATGTTTGGTTATGTTAGGATAATATTTAGATGCAAAAGACAGATACTCATATTCATATCCAAGTCTATTTCGTTTCATAACAAAAGGTTCTCACGTTATAGAAATAGAAATGCACGAGACATATACTATATAAAAAGTAACATGGATGCATGTCAACATGAAACTAATTTGTAGAGGTATAAAATCGATGCATAAATATAAATCACCAAATAGAAAAAGTTCACACATGATTAGTCTTATTTCTCTTTGATAAAAGAGTAGCAATCACAAAAAATTCGTCTCCTAACCCCTTCACGTGTGGGACATGTGATGTAAATGATCACAACATTAATATATATAGCAATACATATAAATATTAATGGTGTGACCACTTACATCACATGTGAAAGGGTTAGGAGAGGAATTTTTTGTGATTGCTACTCTTTTATCAAAGAGAAATAAGACTAATCATGTGTGAACTTTTTCTATTTTGAAATATGCCATGTTGTCCAGATTTTGAATTTTACGAATATGGATGAAGAAAAGTACCTGTTATTGTTACGATGTATATGCAAGAAAGATTGATTAAATTCGACAACAGAAATTACGTGGTTCACTCACAACATATTAACTAGCGAGACACACCCTAGATTATGGCCGAGTTTGCATATTGGTGGGCCGAGCTCAATTTTACTATTTGGGCGGTGGGCCTTATCATATTTTGTGATTCTCGGCGAAACGACACACTCGGACATGACTATGTAAACTCGAACTCAATCGAGTCGAAGTCTCTAAATAATCCTTATGCATATTCATTTTTAGATGGATGGCGACTCGCAATACTATGAATGATCAATCAATTATGAATGCTAGTTCACACAAATTTGCTCACGCATAGAAAGTATAATTACTACAACATTAAGGCTACGAGCCTTCTCAAACCGAAAACTTAAACGAGATCATCTCAATTTCAAATCCTATGACTTACTACAACAGTTTATTCTTTCAATTACTATATTGTTCGACACTAAGTTAACATATGAAAGGTACTATCAGCTTCAAACTCTATCTATATTGCACGATATCATCACCGTAGATAAACCAAAAAAATTTGCCCGTTGAATTAACGTGCATTACTAATGGTGTTAACATCAACCATATTGCGTCTGCGCAACCTTTAATAGTTCAATGATCTCTGTAGAGATTGGAAGTGGATCATAGATTCGGTTCAGATCCACAATGAGCCATATGCCACGGTCAAATAATCGAATACCTTTTACCTCCTAGACTAGATGCTAAGTTGTTGTCACGAGGATTAATAACTATCGTATAATCAAATATTCGATAAATAATATGAACATCCATTTGCATCCAATATACCAATACATACCAATATACCAATACATACCAATACATACCAATATGAACATCCATTTGCATCAAATCATTTAATTATACATCCAATATACCAATACATACCAATATACCAATATACCAATATATACAAATACATACATATATACTCATAATTCCATATATACAAATACATACATAAATAAATACATATATACCAAATGTTATACAAATACATACATAAATACATACATATATACCAATATATAAATCAACAAATACATATATACATATATACTCATACACGGATGGAAGGCATGTGGCGCGACAGCGGTGGCAACAATGCAATGACGGCAAGTTGGGTCAATAAGGCGCGGGCTTAGCGCGTAGTTAGGCTGGGCTGGCAGCTACGGCAATGACAGGCGGCTGGGCGGGACACGGGGCGGACGCGACAGGACAGGGGGGCAGGGATGGGGCGGGCGGGCGGGGGATGGGAGCTAGGGTTTGAAGCGCGCAGAGTAATGAAATTGGGGAAGAACGCGTCTGTAATATTATTTTTTAGCGACGGATACTTTCCGTCGCTATAATTAAAACACTTTAGCGACGTACTAACGACGGAATAATGTTAACGACGGACATTATCCGTCGTTAGAATATGTGAAAAATTAAAATGGTAAAATCCGTTAATATAACGACGGATTCTGTCCGTCGTTAAGACTTACCGACGGACTAACGACTCAATATTCCGTCGTTGTAATTCTTGACGCAAAAAAATAAAAAAAATTATTATTAACGGAATATATTCCGTCGTAAAATTTATTAGAATAAATAAAACTAAAAAATAATATTAACGACGGAATAAATCCGTCGTAATAATAATTAAAAAATAAATAAATAAAATCCGTTAATTTACGACGGATCAGCGACGGTTATTTAAAGTCTACAATAAAAATAAATAAAAAATCGTTAATTTAACGACGGATTTTTTCCGTCGTTAAATACAACGACGGATCAACGACGTATTTTCCGACGTTATATTATTTCCGTCGTTAAATATGTCGCAAGTCCGTCGTTATTTTATTTCGTTAGAGTTCCGTCGCTAATCCGTCGCTGTTTTAACGTCGCTAATCTGTCGCTGTTCGCGCATTTTTTTGTAGTGATAGCTATATTTCTTGTTAATTTATAGATTTGGATTCAGTTTGATTTGTCCGACATTGTACTATTTATCATTTACTCGGCACAGTATACAGACAACCATTGCACTATATATATTGTTATTATTTTATTTAAATTTATGTTGTAACATTACTGGTCAAAATCGTTATACAGTATTTATGCTAGTTTAGCATTGAAATAAAAATAATACTTAGTGGTGATAAATAATTTTGATGTTGAAAATAAAAAAAATATGCTAGATATCAACGAAAATTTGATCCTAAATATTTTCATAATATAAGATATCAAATCCCGTAATAATAGGGATTGACTGTTTAAAATAATCATCAAATTACTATTATATCATCAATAATTATCTTGCATACATAAATAATTGCACAACTAGTTTAAGGATATAACACATATAGTTTAAATCTTGTCGAGTGATTTATCAAGATCAAAATCTGATATTAGTTCTTATTTCTCACCATTATGTGTATTCTTATAGGAAATATCGTCTACACTGGTTTAACTCAGTTGATTAAGAGCTAGTAGATTTGGAATAAGGAAAACATTGAGTGATATTACCTAGGATTCTTTTTCCTTCTTTGTTAACATTAAATTTAGTCTTAATTATGAGTCAACTAAATAGGTATATCAATTATATGCTGTCAAGACTCAATTAATCAGATTCAAGTGACATAAATTAAACCCAAATAACACCCAATAGCTGAAATATAACTAAATCGCCAAGTACTAAGGGACGGACTAAATGAAAATTTCCCACAGAGAATTTGGGCTTTGTAACTATACATTCGGTCTTTTTGTACATTAAAATAAAAGAAAAATATTCTGGTTTTCTTAGTTCACATCGACATTTAAGGAATTTCAGAACATCATAAACACTACTTAATTCAAATTTATATTGGGAAAATTAGAAGGAATATGTTGTCTCGTTATTAGAGAACGTGTATTGGAATTTAAATGTATACTTATATAAAAGAAATGAAGAAAAAAAAAATGAAATTTCACGTAGGAAAAAAAGACATGGTAGGTAAAACTGCATAGACCCAAAAATTTAAAGTGAATTCCCTTAATTTGACCTGATTTGTCAATAAGAATTTGCCGGCCTTGTTATTTTAAAATGATTATCTATGTCACAATCCTTATTCCTTGATAAAGAAAATAAACAAATAAACAAGTATCTTGCATCAGCTCTACCGAAGCAAGTAGAATTATAAAATAAAAGAAGTAGACTCATAATTATCGTTGGTTTACAATTCAATAAAAGACGTGAAATCAGACTAGACAGAATGTGCATTTATATTATGATTCTTTAAAGTTTATTTATATGCTTGTTTATTTATTTTTGGGATGGGTTTCCCTATTTAGGTGGTATGTTGAACATGTGATTGGGCTTCGATACGAAAATGCAGCCCACATAATTGGGCTTTAATTAGTACAGTAACAATTAATTCTTAATTAAAATGTAATGGGAAAATTATTTTTTGTACTTCTTTTTTAGAATATTATTTTTAGTACTTGGTAAAGTGAAATGAGCTCCTAGGAAATTGAAAGGTAAAGGGGGAATATTAAAAGTTATTGTATAGTATATGGCTTTATTATAATTTTTATAGCTTTCAATAATTTGTACTTGCTACAATTTTCACAATTTTTTTTTTTTTCAGTTTTCAAGCATTTATACTTTCCACAGGTCTCTAATGCGTTTCTTTGTGATAGCATAAATTCATTTAGATTATCTTGCCAAAAAGAAAAAAAGTTTTGAATTTTCGCTATTCAATATCTAATCATATACTTTATTAAATTCAATTTTTTTTTTCATTTTGACAGCATTAAATTCTATATTCTAAAAAATGCCTATAGCTATTCCAAGCTTTTTACTGATTTTCTATATTGTTTATTAATATCCGTCATTTTTTAATGCTTAAAAAATTATAAATTCGTACCAAATATTGCCAATTTAGTCATAGATTAGTTGTAATTGAAGAATCTTATGTAATTTCTTTTTCATCTAAGGGTTAGTTGATTTACGATATTTTATATATATATATTCTTTTTTTTCTTACTCAAATATTATTTTGGAAAAATACACAATTTTAGCATAATAATTTGATTTTGTGATAATTTTAGCTTAATAAATCAATAATATCTTAATTAAGCCTCGTGAATTGATTTTGTGATAATTTTAGCCATCAAATGATTTTTTGACATCGAAAAACACAATTGATATCGGAAATAACATGTAACCTGTAAATCATTTGACGGAAATAACATGTAACATGTAAATCATTTCCAATGACGTTGCAGACTTTTGTTTTTTATATATAATTTCCTGATGCGCCTATGTTTTTTGGTGGCAAAAATCACTTATGTGCTAAAATTATCACAGAATAAATTCATTAACTTTGATTGATGTATTATTAATTTATTAGATTAAAATAATTATAAAAACAATTTATTATACTAAAATTAAGTATTTTTCCATTTGTTTTATTATTCTTACCCGATAAAAACAATTTATTATAACAATTTATTCCGCATTTTCTCCCCGATAAATTACCCCTGGTAAAAGAAAGAAACACCCCAAAACATTCATTCTTTTGTCCAAAAATCATAAAAGCAATTAATAACAAATAGAGAGAGAGAAGCAGAGTTTCGTGAAGTCGAAAATTAGACCCAAAATCCGCATTAAAAACATGTAGCACTACTTCATTTCTATACTGATACTAAATCACTCAAAAACCTTAAAACTCCTCTTGCAAAAATCATCATGTACGGCAACACTGGAGATGTCACCAGCTACCACCACCTCCCAACCAGCAGCGCCGCCGCCGTCGCAGGAAATCCCACCATTACTTACCCCCTCCTCCACCTCCACCACCAGCAGCAGCAGCAGCTTGACCACACCATCATGATCCCCCTCCCGCCACCTTTCGATGGCGGCGCCGCCGAAGATGATGAGTTTCCGAGGAGAGATGGGAGGCTTCCTCATTGGAACAACCAAGAAACGAGAGACCTGATTGAAATGAGGGCTCAGGTCGAACGGGGCTGCGCGGCGGCGAAGAGGAAAAGGAATTTGTGGGAAATGGTTGCTGAGAGAATGAGGGGGAAAGGCTACTGGAGGACTGCTGATCAGTGCAAATGGAAGTGGAAAAATCTTGTTAGTAGTTACAAGGTATATATTTATCTATATACAATATACTAGATTAAAAATTGATGAAGGTATGTATGTCTGCATGCATTAGTTGTTTGTGATGGTTTCTTGATTTGTGAGTCTTTGAATAAAAGAATCGGTATGTTGGTTATTGAATAGAGTTGGATAAGCTTGGATTTTGATTTTGGTTGCACCACATGTCTATGAATGAGATGATATAGGGTAGCATTTTCTAAAGTTGTAAGATTCTTGATTGAAATGGGCAATTTCGTGGTTTATGTCAAGATCAAATTTTCTTCTTGTTCTTGTGAGGTTAATGTCTAAACTGGCAATGCAATGAGGATTTGTGCTTTTGCATGCTAGAGATAGTTGCTTTTGCCATGGTAAATTTGATGGGAATCGAATTTTGGTAGTTCATGCACTGTCCTTTTTGCGGAGGGGATGAACGAGACCTAATGAATGTAGTGGTATTCCATGCGTTATTGTACTGGCCCGTGACTTCTTCAGTCCTGCTTTTGGTGATTTTGGTAAAATGACATAATTAGTAACTTCCGACCGATTTAGTGAATGCCGACATCAATTTTATGCTAGCTCGTGAATTGTCCTTTTTCTGCGGAGGGCAACAAGTGAAGCTTAGGCATTGTGATGAATATAGAGGTATTTCACTTGCTATCTTTTGGCTTGTGACTTCTTGAGGATATGGTTTTTGTGGGGACTTTCTGTTTTTACAAAAAATGTGCCAGTGTCACACCTTGTCCAAAATGTGAAACCTCCTGTTTTGGATGTCATCATGTGTAGTCCGAGTGAGTGGATTTCATGGAGAAATAGGATTTGGATTTCACTTGGATTCTTCTCCCTACAGCGGTTTTATGCTGCAGTCCTGACTGGCTTGCACTGATGAGAGTGGTAATCAAATTTGTCGGTTAGTTGGATTTTCTGATTTTTAAGTGTTATTTGTTGACGTGTGATTGTAATATGGTTTCCATTATCAAAATAGTGCAAGTATGCGTTGTGTGCTATCATCTTTTGGTGTTTATTCTTTCGTTGTAATTTCAGTGAGATTTGTAAGAGCAGTAGAAGTTATTTGGAAACAATTTAAAGAAAACGCCACAAAAGTCTATGAGCATAGGAGCTACATTTAGCTTATATGTTTATATAGTTAATAACAGCATTTTGTGTTAAAATTTATGCTGTTAAAGATTGGTAGAGAAATGCTATTTACTCCTGCAATAGCTCAATTAAACAACAAATCGGAACTTACAAATAGTTACCTTGAAGAATTCTGAATTTTGACTCCTACCCGTGTAACAGATTTGAAAAGTTTTGGTGCATCTGATTATATGGAAGTAAATCTTTCATCACAAAATTAAATGGGAATATTGAATTTGATTTATAAAGTCTATAGAACTGCATCTTTAATAATAAATGAGACATAAATTTTTTGCTGAAGTACATAAAAAGGTTGCGTATTTCAAATTCAACGTAAAAACTAATTATGTCCAGCTAAGTGGTGCAGCATGACATGTTTAGACTAATGATTGTAAACAGCATGTAAGGTTCTTTTTGTTTTCTTTTGTGAATTCATTTCTTCTTTTTTTGTAATCGTGAGTTTGTCGATACGATAATCCGTGCTGTATCGTTTTAATTCAAGAGAACCTTTGTTAGGCCTCCTTAGTCAAGATTTGGAGATGTTTCTCATACTTTGGTTCTCTTATGCAATACAGGGGCAAGAAGCATCTGATGTGGATACTGTTCGACCGTTTTTCAACGAACTGCATGCAGTGTACACAGAGAGGGCGAACAGAATGCAGCAATCCCAGGCCGAAGCTGAGACTGTCATTGCAAAAGGAAGAAAGAGGCTCAATGATGCTTCAGAGGATCAATCCAATGAAGAATTCACTAAAGAGCAAGAAGATGAAGAAGAGATTGAAGTTGATCATCAGGTTGGAAAAGGAAGATCCGTCCCAAACCAAAAAGCTGGCAGCGCAAAACGACAAAATGTGAACAAGAATGAAAGTATGCATAACGGCCTCCAGGAGATAATGAGGAATTTTATGCAGCAGCAGCAGATGATCGATATGGAGTGGAGAGCGTCAATGGAGAAACGTGCTGAAGAGAGGGAGCAGTTCGAGCAGGAATGGCAGCAGAAAATGGAGAGGCTTGAACGAGAGAGGCTGATGATGGAGCAAGCTTGGCGAGAGAGGGAGGAGGAACGGAGACTGAGAGAAGAGAGACGTGCTGAACAAAGGGATGCGTTGCTGACAGCATTGCTGAACAAACTCATCAATGAGGAGAGTACTTAGCATAATCCTGACGAATTTAAAATCCCATTTTTCAATTGCTAATAGCATGGGATCATATATTAATAGACAGTCAAAAGAGTGAAAACATCAGAAAAAATATTGGGTGCTGCACTAACTATCTACAGTTATGAAACTCTTGTTTTCTAAGGTAAATCAGTTATAATAGTTCCTGTTTCTACATGTTCAGGTTATTTGGGACATATACGACTGTGTTAGGTTTGAATGTTTAGCAGCATATCGATCTTTGTTCTTGTACGCGTGTTGATGATTTTGACCTCCCGTATTACGTCCTTGCAAGAACATGCTCATCGTTGCAAGACTGCATAAGCGTTGTTTTGGATACTGAAAATTTGATAGCTACCTTAATTCTGGAGATTGAGGTGTGCATCTGGAGTTCAGTATGCATAAATTTGCATGACTGCTGAATATGACCTTCATATTAGCATCTTTTGGAGTTTTACAGTTTCTTACAATGTATGATGGGTTGAAGAATTGTGTCCCTACATCAAGAATTCAAATCTATAACGAGTAAGAAGAAACGTCTTGGTATCTTCATACCATGATGTTTCTTCTTACTCGCTGTAGAAAGATTTGAGCCAGTCTTTGGTTTGTTCAGTTGAAGGAGCAGAAGAGCAACTACTATCTGCAGATCTTCAACATGCAAATAAAACTGAAGAATCTTCCATAAAGAAATGGTACATTCTGGAACCATCAGCAACACCACAGCTGATGTGCTATTCAAGGAAACACTACCAATGGCCAACCAGACAACGCAGAGAGTGAAAATTTATTCATGTATAGATTTCCTTGCAGTCACAATCACAGGGGAGGTGATAATTAAGTTACATTCTTATAAACAGAACAAGGTTGATTACATTTTCTCAAGTAACAAAAGCTGAAGAAACCCGAAAATTTTAGATTCCAGAGCTGTTATCCCGAGTTGCTTGGAGGCTTTTCTTTTGGGTGCTTGGAGCCGTAATGATCAATAAGCTGATTCTGATTTGCTAGCTGGGCCTGAAATTTCAACCCATAATTGGGGAAGGATAACTGTTAATGGCTCGTAATAGAGCAACATGGCAAATAATATTATCAAGACTGGAGAAACAACTAATGATATGTCTCAAACACCACATACTGCCATTTATTTTAGAACAAGAGAGACTAAGAGGTTATCTCTGAAACTACTTCATGCCAAAGTTTAAGTAAAACACAACACACACAACTATGCAACACTTTTGCACGCATCAACAGAATTACAAAAATATCACACATAGATTATTAAATGGACCAGAAATTCCTGCCTCAACCATACAAGGGTACAACAATTAAAGTGCTTGAGGAAAATTACAGCATACTACAGAAAAACCTAGTGTGTTCGTAAATGAAAACCAGGAAATATTTATGTGAGAGTTCAAGCAAAAATTGCAAAGACAAATGAAAATCCCTTAAAGAGTAATTTCATCAAAAGAAACACGTGGAAGCACATTGAACTTTTCCAGGTATAATTGATCATCAATACTTGTTTTTTATATTAAGATGACCAGCTCATTATGTTTTACGACATCATACAACATAAGATATGGTGTATTAAGGGATAAAGACCACCACCAATGCAATTACAATGATGCTGAAACATCAACCTGTAAGAGATCTTGCCCAAAACAATATATGCTTTCAGCATCTTGAAGGTTTCCCTTTTACCTCTATCTCAACCAGATCCTTGAGGATATGTTAAAATGCACATCTAGAAGCTATGAAGTGTACGATATTGAAGTAAAAGGCACTAAAAAGTTGGAGGAGAGAGAATTTATAGAGGATTTTTGTAGCTTTACGGTATTCAGATAAAGGAACTTAATTGTTATGTCCGACAGCAAGTTTTCTCAAGTAAAAAATATAAAAGGACTTTAAGAGAAATGCTGTCTTAGAAGTAATGTTATCAATGGGAAAAGCGATCATATTGCAATAAGAAATGTAGGATGCCTAAATTGCCAAAACTATTTATTCCTTCATCATACTATAATATAAGCATGTTGGATTCTGATGCAGGAGCGGAAAGTCAGGCAAAAAGGAAGGGAAAAAAACAGGGTCATTACTTCAATGAATTTCAGGGAACTACAAGGGCAATATCTCTCGATGGCGACGATGGGATTGAGGGGCGGTCCTAAATTTGAAAGGGACCCATAAGTGAACTTCTCAAAATAATGAAACAGTCAACCACATACGGATAAAGTAGAACAGGACTGCAATTTAGTTTTGGAATTTATGTAGCCCTAACAATTCCGACCCAGTGATCCCTAGCTTTCGCGAGGAGCTGCAAACGAAGAACCAACAGCGTAACTAATTGAGGATAATCCAAGATTTCACATCAACTCCATCTCAATGAAGAATCCCAATAGATGTAGGATTAGAAAACTTGGTATTCATTCCATATTACCACATTGTCCTTGAAATCAAACAAAAACGCATTCCATCCGAAGCTAGACACCGATACATAAACAAGAAACTCATTATCCAAATTACTAGCTAGAGACCACAATTCTCACCCCATTTCAAGAAATTCCGCGCTTATTTAGATCCAATGCATAGTTCAAATCATTTACAAAGTTATCAAACACAATTGAACCAATAAAAAAACACAAAAAATTTCCTCTTTCAATCTTCGTCCCAACTTCAAAAACCAAAAGCAACCAAAGATATGTATCCGTCAAAAGAATTAAATCAATTTCAAGATTCAATCATACATGAACAACATCTCGATGCGTGTGAGAGAAAGAAATTACTCGACAAATGGGGCAAACGACTTGGAGGCCGCCGGCGCGGGCTTCGATCTGCGAGCCTTTGGCCTTCTGATTCTTCTCCGCGTTCTTTTTCTGAGCTTCGATCTTCTGTTTCCCCCTCGTCATCTCCTCTTCAAAAATTTTCCTCTTTATTTTACCAAAACCTTCAGTGTGTGTTATGTGCGTGTGACGATGATGATGGGGCTTTTCAATTTGGATGCTGCCCCACCAATCATTAAAGCGTCAGATAAAAGGGCAAAAGCAAACAGATAAAACTTAAAATCGTCATTTTGGTTACGGGGATAGTATTGTAAAGATAAGTTGGATGTTGGATGCCCATTTAAAATGTTTCACTTTTTTTTAGGTTATCACATTACAAATATTTCATTATATTTTAGAAAATAATTATCCCTTCAAAAAGTATGAATTCTACACACTTTTTAACATTTTAACTACTTTATATATTTCTCCTAAATACTCGTGCCCAAAAGAAATGAGACACTTTAAACGGGACGGAGGGAGTATATCATTAGATTGGGATAATGACATATGCTTTAAGTTTGAAATCAACTAAATTTGTCATATATTATTCTTGTTCCATAAAGAGGAAGCTCTTCCCCGAAAACCCCAAACCCCAATCTCATGAAAATATGAAAGGGTAAATCATAAACTCAATAAATCATGGTAACTCAGTAGTTAAGAAGTTAAGAGTCTCAAACCCCAATCTCATGAGAATGTGAGAATGTAAATCGTGATAATTCAGTAAATCATGGTAACTCAGCAGTTAAGAAGCTAAGATGACTTTATCTAGTGCCTACAAGAAACCACCCTAAAGAGAGTGAAATTCTCACACTACGATTGATAGGATTCGATTACCAAGTTCTAAATCTGCTATTCTTAACCAATCAAAGTTAAGCTCTCACGGGGCAATATCAAATGTATATGATTGTAATTTTTTTGGTCAATTTAATGCAGAAATGTTAAACACTGCATCACGGTGGACTCGAACCCGAGACCTTTGATATCGGGTATTAATCACTCTACCATTAGGCCAACACACACATGATTGTAACTTGATAACTAGGGTTGTCAATCAATTGGATCTGCACAATTACCTCAAATTAAATGGATTGATGGGGGATCATGTTGGGTCGAATTTTGGGAGCATGTACATGTTAAGAATGAGAATTTTTTCAAGATCCACGAAATAATGTTATATTCGGATCTGTCTCGATTCAAAATTCTTTTGCATAACCACTTGCTTCAGTTCGATATAGAATAGGATTGGGTTGAGCCGACTTCGACGCATTTAATTGTAAATGAGTGGAATTACTCTCAAAATTGTTGGAGTTGGGTCCAATAAAATTTTTCTTAACGTTTGTTGGAAATTTATTATAATAGAACGTATGCATTTTAATTCCGATGATAACTAATTCATAAAACAAATCCGACTATTAATTAAACCTAATACTTTTACTCGTCATATAAATGTTTGCTTGGATTTATTTAAATAGGATATATCTTTTTATTTCTTAAGTATCGTATTTTTATTAATGTCACGCATTGATTTCAATTAATGATGAGTAGTTTAATTATTAGTAGATATTTGAATTTCGCTTGAAGCCAACCAAACTGTTTTTTTTAGTTGGGGATGAGGGGCTTGGCCGCTTGGGGCCCATAACTTATAAGGCTTATGGTAGAACTCGACTGAACGCACGGGTATGATTATGAAGTTGTTCGCAATTATACTTTAAGATAACATAAAAATAATATCTAAGTTGTTTAATATAAGCTTCTACGAGTTGATTCGAATTATTCACCCCTTTTTAAAAAATAAAACTGAGACCCAATTATTCAACTTTTAGATCAAGCCAAATATACTTTTGTCACTACCACCTTTCACATAATGACAGAAGACATTTTAACTGCCTCACGGGCGTGACTCAGTTGGTTAAGGGTTAGCAGATTTAGAACAAAGAATAAGTCGACATTTAGCTGCAGTGCCTTCCATGGTATATTTATGTGCCTTATTTAATAATTTGAGACGATGAAGTTTGTTATTATTCCAACAATCGCATTACGAGGCCCAATTTTCTTATCATATGGTATCATTTATCTTCGTCATTACCTGATTGATTGGTGCTTTTATCACATATATTATGATTCCATGACAAAAATTATTAAGTATGGATCTCTTAATATTAGCTAATTTTACCACGTTTGACTGAAATATAATAATGTAGTGTAACACTCACATTTTATATTTTATTGATGAATTGCTGTTGAGGGTATATGAATTTTGTGAATAACCAATTAACCACATCGATGAACTTAATCGCACCAAGAAAATTATATAAACTAACTCAATTTAATTTGAAGGCGGGGTTAAGATTTGGATACATTGTTATTTGATCACTAACTCAATCTATTTACTACTAGACCAACATAAAATGTACTTTTAAGAAAAAAAATTGATATACATTTTATTGTTATTTTGAGACACTTTAATTAGCTCCAAAAAAATGTTATGAATTTCCCCCCATCAATTTTATACTTAGATATTGTGCGTTATACATACTTAATTAAAAAGTTAACTAAGATAACATAATAATACACTAATTGTTGGTTCAAATGATGTAACCATCGATTAGCTCGTGGAGTTGGGATAAAAATATATGATATATCAATACACAATGCTTACAATAGTCAATTGAAATAATATAATAAATAACAAGATAATTTGATAAATATAAGGTTTTTTTTGAAGAATTTGGCTTGAATTTTTTTTAACAGAAGGGAGATAATATAATTTAAAGAAGGAAAAAATCTAATCTTCAAATCTGCATGACAGCATAGCAAAGGCGTCGGCCACACGTGCGATGTATTGCGGTCGCACGTGCTGCCTCCACCCTGCTTTTATTGGCAGAAACTCGATGCCCTTTTATTTCTCAGAAATCAGACTCTATCTCTATCAAGCTTCTCTCACTCAAATCCAACACTCTCGAGTCTCGACTGTTCGTACCTATACATGCACGCTATATATACACAGGTGCATGTATGGTTCTAGAGAGAGAAATTGGACGGAGAGGCTCGCGATTGTCCGCCTGGTGCCATTGAACAGCTGCACCGCTCCATCCTGAATATCCTCATTTCCCAATTTATCTCTCTTCGATGTGCTGAATTGCGCTGAATCAGTTCTGCTGCTTCTGCTGCCATATTAGGTTTTTATGTATTTAATTGTCTCTTGGAAATCTGAATGTGGATTTTGTATCTTATTTGTGGCTATGTAGTACTAAATCCGTGTTTGCTGTTGCTATGATGCTTCCTATGCTCCTAAAAGGTTGTATATTGGTTTAGCTTTTGATTGTTCGTTTAATTGGTTGAGATGTTGGCAAAATAAGGTGCTTGATAGAGAAGCCAATATTAGGTGGCTGTCTGGCAGAACTATGATCAATGTCATTTATTCAACTATTAAAAGGCGTTTGTTCGATCCTATATACTAGTTCAAGATCGGTGTTTGATGCGTTTTCTGCCATTTGTTGTGGTTTTGAATCATGTCGATGGACTTTATTTCGTTTCACATATGACCAGATATCTATATTTTCCTGTTCCTCGGAAATGACTTTCATTATGTTGGTAGGTTCTGCATTAGCCAGTGAAACTGGCGGGTTTGACCTATCACTCTTGAATGATCCAAGTTTGGTGCAAATTTTGGCTGGAAACAAAAGGATTTGGTTGCAAAGTGCAATTCTGGCAACATTGAGTGTGCCAAGAAATATTGGTTGCAAAAACTAAGGCAGGTCATGTGGAAAAGCAGCCAGAAATTTTAAATTGACTGTATTGTGCTTGCATCATTTGAAAACTGAATTTGCCTGGTCATCACTCTAGAAACACTATCGTAGACTTTCTTGTGAGTTTCTGCATGCTGCATTATAGCTCAATGCACAATCACAAATAGCAAGTCCTATGCACAATTCACATTTTGCTCGACTTTTGCCTTTTCTTATTGCATATAACAATCAACTAACAATGTTAATTTTATCTTTCAGGAGGTTTTTTCTTGTGACCCCTTAAACTGGCTGCTCTTGAAATAATCATCTTGACAACTACCAGATGTCCTGTAGAATTCTTTTACAGCTCTGCTCCTCTGATGATTTGTGCTTATCTTACTATGCGTGACCAACACCACAATGAGCAGCTTCCCTGTGAATTCTCGGCAGTTGCTTTTATGGACTCTATTGCTTTACAATCTGGCAAAAGAGCTTGAAGCTCTCAGTCCCGATGGTATGCTTGTTAATCATTAATTCAACACATTTTTTTGGTTAAGTTAGTAAAGTGAAGAAAGATCTGCTGATTTTTGTTTGACTAAGTATTATAATTACATAAACTCAAAAACAACAATGAATAGTACAATGGGTTTCTTCCACTTACAAAAGACGGCTTCTTTCAATTAGTTAACATTTTTATGTCGTATTACTAAGAATTTTTCTTTCTTTTTTTGCTTGATGTATGTTTGGAATTGACATATGGGAAGCTTATGATGTTGTGCTCATGTTAATTCCACCTATGCAAAATTGCAGTAGTCAAGCCCTGGTCAAAGGAAATCCTGTATGTTCTATTATATAAAAAATAGGAATGGTTACAATTTGGACTTTTGGTTTGCAGGTCAGGCTCTTGTCAATTTTAGGACAGCCATAATTAGTTCAGATGGTATTCTGCAGCAATGGAGACCAGAGGATGCAGACCCATGCGGGTGGAGAGGAGTAAGATGTGACTTGAAGTCAAAGAGAGTAACAGCCTTGTAAATTCCTTGATACTTCTGAAATTTTATCTATTTAAAATAACCCTGAATTTTTCATCTTGTCCTTTTATCATTGCAGTTTATCTGAGGGCTTGTGCTTAGTTTCTCTTTGATCTTTACCATTATGATGTCTTATGTACTTGTCAGAATTTTTCCTGATCTTACTGACCTCTCTGTTGTGGTGACTTAAAAAGTTATAAGAAAGTGCATGTTAAAGTTGAATGTTGTGCATTAGCTGCACATAATGTGAATGTACTATATGATGCAGGATCCTTTCCAACCACAAGTTGAGTGGCCCAATATCCGCTGACATTGGAAAATTAGAAAACCTGCAACTTTTGTATGCATCTTTTGCTTCTTCTTCTTTCACATCTTGACTCCACCTGCTACTGCTGATGACATGAACTACTTGTTTGTAGAGCTCTTCATGACAACAATTTTTATGGGGCAATCCGTCCCGAACTTGGGAACTGTACACAGCTGCACTCGATGTAATTTTTCTAATCCAAAGTTCTACTCCATGAGATTTTAAATTTCTTAGTTTGGATTGCCCTCATTATTTATATTATGTTGATAATTATGCCAAAATCTAAAGAGTTCTTAAGTACTGTATTTGGTGTGAAGCGAGTGAGAGCTTCAATATGTCTATATGCCACATGTGCAGAAACTCTTGTTAATGTTAGTATTGACAGTTCCATGTTTCATTTGTAGAAGAGAGAAATTGAAGTAAGTTTGATTAAATTTCTTCTAGATATGTGCAGACATTAAGCACTTATTTCCTGATTGAGTAGGTCTTTCTACAGCAGTCTTTTCTACAATTTATTTGAAACATAAAAATATTCCCTTAGTTGTTGAACTAATTTTGAGTGGGTGGGCTGGGGGCATGTTGGGTACTCTGCATATTTGTCTTACATTTCGTAGTGATCTATGACAAGCAGAATAATGGTGTAGAGATCACTGTGATTTTTTTACTTATATCGTTGTCTTTTTTTCAGTTCCCATCCACTTGTCTTTTGGGTTGTAATTTGCATGCATCAAGCATGGTAATCTTGATTTTCTATTTGCCCAGATATTTGCAAGGTAACTACTTTAGTGGACCAATTCCAAGTGAGCTTGGAGACCTGTTTCAGCTTGAGAATTTGTAAGTAACTGGAAGGATTGAAATATCAATATTTTTTATGCTCAAACTTTTACCTTCTAACCTCTGTTAAAGGAGTTAATCAGACCGGACGGTTCTTTGATGGTATTAGAAGTTCTCAAAAGATTTTCTCATTATTTCCAAGTTACATTTCACATGTAAATGTTTATAAACTTTTCAACTACGAGCTCAGAAACAGAAAATTGTAGAACTCGTATGCTACGAGATGAGCTTGATGAATCATTTTCTCAATACTCTATGAGAAACAATCTCGTTTTGTTAATATGAGCAGGATCTGTAACATTTTTATCTATATTTGAGGCTTGTATCACTTGAATAAATTCATTGATTGGGTGAAAGCCTCCTCTGTTCTGAAAGTTGATATTTTATCACTATGCTGCTTTCTGTAGGGATGTCTCAAGCAATTCTCTTAGTGGAACCATCCCTGCTTCACTTGGAAATTTGAACAAGCTTTCAAGTTTGTAAGTGACATTGATTTTTCAAGTCATGTTATTCTTATATTGTTTTCATCAGCCTAATTGGTTATCCCTATGATGTTTGAAGCAATGTTTCAACAAATTTTCTGGTGGGGCCTATACCTTCTGATGGTATTCTTGCAAACTTCCAGAATAATTCGTAAGTGGTAAATTCTGTTTGCATCTACATGGCCTTCATTCTTATTTTTCTCTTCATTCTTATTTTTGTGCTTCTACACTCAGCTTTCTAATTTTCACCTTTAAGCCTCTCGTGGTGCTTGCTTGACAATGATTGGTTGCTTCTGTTTGACCGACTGTACTATACTTACAGTGTGAACAGCAGAAGACTTCAGTAGTCTCAAGTCTGTAGCCACTTCTCTAATTTTTGATGATAGCAAAATGAAAGGGAGTAATCCATTCTTCTCGTACACTCCACTTGATTTCTATTTTTCTTGTTATTCTTTCTCTTCCTAGAATAAGGCTATTATTAGTTTAGAAGCTGTATATAGCATTCTGACTATGAAGGCTATACAAGTAATTAAAGTGCATATGCCTAGCAGGTTGGTTTTAAGGCTGACAACAGTTAGATAGTGAATATTTTTGTTCAAAGGTACCAAGTATAAAGGAATATAATTATTAGTTAGTGTTAGAAGGACTAACAACAGATGAAATAACATCTTATGTACAAATCAGCTGACATAGCTTTTGGCATTACCAACTAGTCGTAATGTTAATCTGGTCCTAGTATGACCAACTTCCTTGTCATGGGTGCTTTTATTGATACATTGCATTTTTTATTTGAGCTTCTCTCTGCAGCTTCGTTGGAAACCGGGGGTTGTGTGGCCAGCAAATCCAAATATGCAAGACTAATGATAGTGGTGCTTCCTCGTCTTCACAGCCTACTGATTCAGGTACAATGTTCTGATGAAGGAATGTTCATAGCCAGTATTTATAGGCATTCAGTGGCTAGTTTTAAGTCAATAGCATTTCTAGTGAGTTTTGGCATTGACCCTTTATGAGTTTGAAAAAGGAGCTGGAAGATTTTGAGGAATCATCCATATTTAAATTGTTAGCCTAATCTCAAGGATTTGGGCAATAGCTGAACTGCTGCTGTGAAATGTTTTTAGGTTTGATATGTACTAAACAAGTTTCTTTAGTTAAGTATGGATGGTCTCAAAACCTTGTGGCAATATGTGATGGACTGCTGTCACGTTATCTCCTTCCTGGGGTAGTAGCTCGCCTGCTGGCTAATGTGGATGTACTGGGAGTTTTGCTATGTCCAGACTTTTCTGGTGCAAAAAGAAAAAATTCCTGATTGTAGGCTTTGAACAAGTATTCATTAGCTCTAAGCCATATCGTTCTTATCTTAGAGGTGCAGATAAGCCGAAAATAGTTGGTTTTATCATCCAAGTGTTACATTATATTTGCAGTTGATGAGGTTAGATTATAAGACTCAAAGTTTCAAAGTGTTACTGAAAATCTGGTATTAGCTGGCATTTGGTTCTTGGTTTTCATTCTTGATTCGGAAATGTAATATCTGGACCTTTGTTTCATTAGTTTATGACTGTAGCATGTCTATAATTCTGCCTGTTACCTAAAAAATAGTTAGGCACTCCAAATAAGTTCGTACCCTGATGTGAATCATAGTACGGACTCATTGACTTCAAATGTTGTCAACGTTGAAATGCATAAATCTGGGGGATTATATGTGGCATGTTAGGACAATGAAGGGATATTCTGATCCACAAAATAATCATATATGTTTTCCTTCCTTTCATAGTACAACTTTATTTTTTCTAAACATTATTGGAGTATTTAAATCTCCCAGCTCAGCAACTGCATGCATGGACGTTTGGCTTCTGTTTAGCAATGCAGTTATCTTGTTAGATGTTAGTTGAAGTTAGTTACATATCAGTTACACGAATTGTTAGTCTGTTTTAGTTTAGTTTCTGTTTCTAGCTTACTATAAATATGATGTATAGCAGCCTTGTAATTCAACTTTTCAATATACAAAATTCCTTTTCTCTTTGCTGATGTTCAGCTTATATCTCAATATGGTATCAAGAGCCTAAAAGTTTTTTCCTATGGCGTTGTCTTCTACTTCGTCTCCGTTTCGACACCATTGCCGAATCTTCATCCTATGTTTCTTCGGCTTGATCGAAACAATTATGCTTTTTGGCGTATTCAAATTTTATCCACGATCCGAGCTCACGGCTTTGATGATTTTATATCTTCATCAGCCTCGGTTCCTTCTCCTTTTCTTCCATCTTCATCTGTGATGGCAGAGAGAATTCCAAATCCAGAATACTCACAATGGATTCGCAGAGATCACTTCCTCATGAGTTGGATGCTGGCTTCAATTAGCGAATCTATGCTTGGACATGTTGTCCGTTGCTCTACCTCGCGTCAAATATGGCAGATATTGGAGCAATTATTTCAGTCTCAATCACGAGCTCGTGTTCTTCAGTTGAAGAAACAGCTGCATTCCCAAAAGAAAGGTGCGCTATCCGTGGATGATTATTTTTTGAAGATGCGTGGCTTTGCCGATCAATTATGCGCCTCGGGTCATGTTATTCCAGATGATGAGCTAGGCGATTCAATTCTAAATGGTTTTGGTATTGAATATGAATCCGTTGTGATAAATCTCATGCATCGTCCTGAGCCGCCTTCGTTACAAGAAATGCAGTATGCTCTTCAATCGCATGAAATCCGTCTGCAACAGTCGACCTATTCTATTACTGAACCTATGGCTCACTATGTTCAGCGAGGTGGAAATAGAAGTGTTCGTGGTCGTGGTCGTGGTATGGTTGGTAGAGGAAGAATTCGGTTTTCTGGAAAGTCACCTATTGTGTGTCAACTTTGTGGACGAACAGGTCATATTTCGTTAAAATGCTATAAACGCTTTGATGTTAATTTCACCGGTGCAGATACAGCCCCCACCAACTCCACTCCGCAAGCTTTTGTTGCTGAAAATCAGTCATCTCCTGAATATGAATTCGATGAGGAAGAAGGTGTATGGTATGTGGATAGTGGAGCTACTAATCACGTTACCAACACATTGGAAAATCTGCAGCTCAATACACCTTATCATGGCACTGAGGCTCTCACTGTGGGCAATGGTAAGGTCATCCCTATACAGTCTATTGGTCACAGTCAAATAGTGTCTTCTTCTTCCTCCTCTCCCAACTCCTCGTTATTACTCAATCACATTCTATATGTTCCTCAAATCACTAAAAATCTAATCAGCATTTCTAAATTTACAAAGGATAATGATGTTATTTTTGAATTTCATGACTCTTGTTGTCTTGTGAAGGACAAGCACAATCTCAAAGTCCTTCTGACGGGGAAACTCCACAACGGGCTGTATCAAGTTGATCTATCAAAAATATGTACTCGAGCAACCAATTCTTCTTCTCGAGCAGTCCACTCCTCTTCTGTTTTTACTTCTTGTGTTTCTAGCAATAAGAATCCAGTCTTAGTTACAAATTCATCTCCTAAGTGTAATGAACGTTTGGTTTCTACATGTAATGCAAAGACTGCACTTACTGTAACTAACACTTCTTCAGCTATCAATAATACTTCCATTTGGCATCAAAAGTTGGGACATCCTCAATCTACTGTTCTTTCTCATATTCTTAAAATGTTGCGTGTACCACTACATTGCTCTTCTCTCAGTTTTTGTGAAGCTTGTAGACTTGGAAAATTGCATCAAACACCTCATGTTACTCAACCGCTTCGTACTACAAAACCTTTTCAGCTTGTTCATTCCGATCTCTGGGGGCCTACACATCTTTCTTCTTCGCAAGGCTACAAGTACTACATTCATTTTATTGATGACTTTACAAGGTACACTTGGATCTATCCCCTTGTTGCAAAATCTGAGGCTTTTTCTGTGGTAAGGCAGTTTTTTAAAATGATAGAATGTCAGTTTCAAGTCTCTATTCAATCCTTTAGGTCAGATTGGGGGGGTGAATATAGAAAGTTGGTTCCTTTTTTCAAAGATTTGGGTGTTAAATTTCAGCATCCGTGTCCTCATGTTCACTCTCAAAATGGTAGGGCCGAAAGAAAACACCAACACATTGTGGACATGGGATTAACTCTTCTTAGTCAAGCTCATCTCCCTATTTCCTATTGGTGGTATGCGTTTGAAACTGCTACATATCTTATTAACAGATTACCCACAGTCACCTTAGCTATGAAATCTCCCTATCATGCCTTGTTTAATCATCCACCAAATTACTCATTCTTGCATGTGTTTGGTTGTGCCTGTTTTCCTCTACTTAGGCCGTATAATTCTCATAAGCTTCAGTTTCGTTCTCAAAAATGTATATTTCTTGGTTATAGCAATAATCACAAGGGCTACAAGTGCCAAAACGCTGAGGGAAGAATTTATGTTGTTGACACGGTTCATTTTAATGAATCTGATTTCCCTTTTCCCACTTTATTTCCTAATAATAACTCGAGCTCTAATTCTTCCTATGTCTCGCTTCCTTCTCTTCCAGATGTACCTATACCACTGCATTCTCCAACTCCATTCTCTCCCTTGCCCACGTCTCATTCTTCTGTTTCTGTTTCAAATACTGGAGTAGATGCCTCTCTCTCTAATACTTCAGCTTCTATGTCCATATCTCCTTCTCAATCTCATTCCTCTCCTTCTCCTCCACCTTCTCCCCCTCCACCAGTCAATTCTCACACTATGCAAACTCGTTCCAAAAATGGTATCCGTAAACCAAAAGTCTATACTGCCGTTCTCTCACAACCTCCTGCCTCCTCTCACATTCCACCCTTACCATTGTCCTTAGATGATGCTTTAGCGCATGATGGGTGGTATGAGGCAATGGCAAAGGAATTTGATGCCATTCTTGGAAAAGGAACGTGGATTCTTATTCCACCAGATCCAAGTCACAAAGTGATCAGCAACAAGTGGGTGTTTAGGGTTAAACTTAATCCTGATTACACATTGGACAAGCTAAAAGCTCGCTTAGTTGCTAGGGGTTTTGAGCAAATGGCTGGTGTTGATTTTGTTGAGACTTTCAGCCCTGTTGTAAAGCCTTCTACCATTCGTTTGATGTTCTCTCTAGCTGCCACAAAAGGATGGAATATCAAACAAATTGACGTGAACAATGCCTTTCTAAATGGAGAGCTCACCGATACTATTTATATGGCTCAGCCGGCTGGCTTTGAAGATCCGGTTCATCCCACTTATGTCTGTAAGCTCAACAAAGCTCTATATGGTTTAAAGCAGGCGCCACGTGCTTGGTATGATAAGTTACGTGCTGAAATCTGTGGTCTTGGCTTCAAGCGATCTGCTTCAGATTTTTCATTATTCTTTCAGAAAACTGAATCTTCCCTCACTCTTATTCTTGTTTACGTGGATGACATTTTGGTTACCGGGGATGATTCGGATAAAGTGCAAATGGTTGTTGATACTTTGCATTCTAAGTTTTCTGTCAAGGATCTTGGAAATGTTAGCTACTTCTTGGGGATAGAAGTTCATCGATCCAACAATGCTTTCATTGTTTGTCAACATAAGTATATTCATGAGTTACTTGTAAAGACTAAAATGGTGAACTGTAAACCTTGCTCGACACCTATGACGCCTGCAACGAAGTTAGCAAGGAATTCTGGTGACAGTTTTGAAGATCCTACATTGTATCGAAGCACGGTGGGCGCCCTTCAATATCTCACGCTCACTCGCCCGGACATTTCTTTTACAGTCAACAAGCTAAGTCAATTTCTTGCAAACCCCACCACTCTACATTGGGCTACTTGTAAAAGGCTGCTGCGTTACCTAAAGGGTACTACTTCTCTCACTTTGAACTTCACTCCATCCTCTTCATCGCAACTTATTGCGTTTTCGGATGCTGATTGGGCCAGCTGCTTAGATGATCGAAGGTCCACTGGTGGCCATTGTATTTTCTTAGGCTCAAATTTGATTTCTTGGTCAGCCAAGAAACAGGATGTTGTTTCCAGAAGTAGTGCTGAGTCAGAATACAGAAGTATGGCTAATGCAACCACTGAACTCGTCTGGCTTGTCTCGCTTTGTACTGAACTTGGTATTTCTATTTCTGCTCCACATAAGCTTTGGTGTGACAATGTCAGCGCAATTGCATTGGCTAACAATCCGGTATTTCACGCAAGAACCAAACATATTGAAGTTGATATTCATTATATACGTGAGAAAGTGCTTGACAACACTATCGATGTGGGATATGTTCCATCTTGTGATCAATTGGCAGATATATTCACAAAAGCTCTTGCTGATACTCGGTTTATCTTACTTCGCCGGCGGCTGAATCTTACGGAGTTTACTACCGGCTAAGTTCTTGGGAGTGTATTGGAGTATTTAAATCTCCCAGCTCAGCAACTGCATGCATGGACGTTTGGCTTCTGTTTAGCAATGCAGTTATCTTGTTAGATGTTAGTTGAAGTTAGTTACATATCAGTTACACGAATTGTTAGTCTGTTTTAGTTTAGTTTCTGTTTCTAGCTTACTATAAATATGATGTATAGCAGCCTTGTAATTCAACTTTTCAATATACAAAATTCCTTTTCTCTTTGCTGATGTTCAGCTTATATCTCAATAAACATTTATCAAGTTTACAGTTAATATTATAGTGGTAGGACATTTGTCACATTTCGTGAAATTTTCTAAGACACTGCGATACTGAATGCTTGTTGAGATACTTGAATAGCTACTCTTATTGTATTTTTCAATCTTGTCCTTTTTTGAAGTAATGCATGACCTTGGTCTTCTATGTTACTTTTAGCTGTATCAGCCAAGAGGAAATATTCAGTAATGCATGACCTTGGTCTTCTATGTTACTTTTAGCTGTATCAGCCAAGAGGAAATATTCGGGGAGGCTTCTTATCAGTGCACTGGCCACTGTTGGTGCCTTGCTTCTGGTAGCCCTCATGTGCTTCTGGGGTTGTTACCTATATAAGAAGCTTGGTAAAAATGACCGCAAAGGTCTTGCTGTGGATGTTGGTGAAGGTACACAGATATCCCTGCATGGAAAATGATAATTGCAACTTTTATATGATAATTCTTCATGCACCATGTTTATGTATTCCTTCAGGAACCTCAGTCGTAATATTTCATGGAGACCTGCCATATTCTTCAAAGGACATCATTAAAAAATTGGAGACTTTAAATGAAGAGCATGTAATTGGTGCGGGCGGATTTGGTACTGTTTACAAGCTCGCGATGGACGACGGCAATGTGTTTGCCTTAAAAAGGATTTTTAAGGTCAATGATGGCTTTAATCGTTTTTTCGAGAGAGAGCTTGAAATTCTTGGAAGCATCAAACACAGATACCTTGTGAACTTACGAGGATACTGCAATTCCCCAACATCACAATTGTTAATATATGATTTCCTATCAGGAGGCAGCCTTGATGAAGCACTACATGGTTAGGACTCTGCTTCATTTTTCATGCTATAGAGTTTCTAAATCTTGGAATTC
Organism: Salvia rosmarinus; assembly: GCA_036937905.1. Lineage (NCBI taxonomy): Eukaryota > Viridiplantae > Streptophyta > Magnoliopsida > Lamiales > Lamiaceae > Salvia > Salvia rosmarinus. The sequence continues at coordinate 10,876,739 of CM072822.1, forward strand.
CTGAACTGGCTTCACTTGAAAACATGCATTATACATTTCTTAAAGTGCGTTAATTTTGTAAAGTGACAATAATTTTTGTGAAACACATTAGTGGAGTAAGATTTAATGATTTATTAGAATTCTGACTTCTCTGAGGTTTTTGAGTCTGTTGATTAGGTTACACTCAATTGAATTCTACAGACAATGTAACCCTCAGTAGGTATCGAGTGAGTTTGGTTTATCATAGGTCTCTTTGAGTTCATTCACGTACTTGACGAGGACACCATTTGTTTGGTGCTATAAGTATAAATCCCTTGCCTCTCTGATTTCAGTAGCTTGTCTTTTCATTTATTTGTTCTCTCTCTTTTTTTTTACAGAGAGAGCGGAGCAACTTGATTGGGAGACTCGATTAAATATTATTATGGGAGCTGCAAAGGGCCTAGCCTACCTGCATCATGATTGTTCGCCTAGAATTATCCACCGAGACATCAAGTCAAGCAACATTTTGCTTGATGGAAATTTTGATGCTAGAGTTTCTGACTTTGGACTGGCTAAATTACTGAAGGATGAGGAATCCCACATCACAACCATTGTTGCTGGGACATTTGGCTATCTGGCTCCAGGTAGGTCCCATATTTTAAGATTTTAGTTCTGTCGTTTAACATTTGCAGTGAAGGTAACTAGCGAAGGCACTGAAAATGATTTCAAATCTTGAGCTGAAGATGTATTTCATGTTTCACTTACTATTGTGGTTTGTGATGCTATTTTCTTCATCTTCGCCAATTAAATTTTTAAGTTTGATTCATCCGGCTACTTTGCACGGACTTCGAATTGCCATGCTCTGGATATGGTATAGATGTTTGTTTAATCAAGCTCTACTCCACTAATCTTTGTTGTTATATCCATAGCCAAGCTTGATAAGATGTGTCTTCTCTGGACTCTCTTATCCAGAATATATTTTTCTAGTTTGTCATTTCTTTGTGCTTTTACAAGAATTTCTTTCTCTTTCCTCTTTATTGATGAGAGAAATTGATCTTTTGATTCTGAATTCTTCGTCAATATATTATTGCCCAGAGTATATGCATTGTGGTAGAGCTACTCAAAAGTCTGACGTTTATAGTTTTGGTGTTCTGTTGCTCGAAATTGTGAGTGGAAAGCGGCCTACTGATGCAGCCTTCATCGAGAAGGGCCTTAACATTGTTGGATGGGTATGGCCACTCCTTCCAGTACTTTATGAGATATTGTTTTCAATAGTCAGTTTTTATCTCTGCAAACTTTTGATATTCAAGATATACATGACAAGTGTAATACAAATTTGCAGTTATGGCCCATTAGGTTTTAGGACTGATACATTGCTTTTGTTCGTGGTATGCGGTTTCAGAAGGAACTTAGTTTTAGATTATATGATTGTCATTATTAAGTATATGCTCTTATCATCGTTTTTCAGTTGGTTAAAATTTCTCACTCTCTGAAAATCTATTGTTCCAGTTAAATTATCTGGCTTCCGAGAACAGGCAACGAGAAATAGTCGATCCACACTGCGAAAGAGTGCAGGCAGAAACCTTCGATGCCCTACTTTCAGTCGCTGCCCAATGTGTTTCTTCATCCCCCGAGGATCGTCCCACCATGCAGCAGGTAGTTCAAATACTCGAGTCTGAAATCATGACTCCATGCCCTAGTGATTTCTACGACTCAAGCTCTGATTGAGGCTATTTACCTATCCGGAACAAAGGGAGGCCGACCAACTTCATCAACTGCACCACCTTGCAGCAAAGATCGTAAGCAACAGGAAAACAGAAACAAATGTTTATTCATTCTTTTCGCTGAACCATGATTGAATATGCTCGTGATTTGATTGAGTGCTCTTCCATTTCCGCTTTCCAAGTTGCTTGCTCGATTCGTCATCCCCATCGCTTTCTTCTTGTGTAATCAATTGTATATGAAATGGTTTAACTCAATCTACTGTCTCTATGCATTGAAGTTGTGTTTTAGTGAAATACTAGTATCTTAATATCTTTTTTTTTTAGTTTAAATAGTATTTGAATATCTAGTGCTGAGAGTTTTTGGTTATTTCAAGATGAGTAAATATATGACGTTCATCAAATACCAAACATGTCAATGTTTAGGGTCTAACAAAAGAGAGAGAAAACATGAGATTCTTGAAAATCTTATGTATTTATCAAATAGTAATGTATTTCGCTGAGAAAGAAGCTACAATATTTGCTGTGAAAAAAAAATTCTCAAGAGAGAGAGAGAGAGATGGTAAAAGCCCGTATGTAAAACAGAGTGAACAGGTTATCAAGAAAACTACGAAGTTTAACGACTTATCGTTTTCATTTCTATCGAACGCCATGAAACGCAACAGATGTAAAGGCAACTGAACATAGGGAAGAAAAGCTAACTGCAAGCAATCAATCTCAAGATTAAGCTCCACTCTCGAGATTATTTTCTCCAATGACAAGTTTCCAAAATACACAGAGGTGCTTGATTCAAGTAGCCTTATACTGCGATTTTCGACCAGAAAGTTGGAACTAAAGAAGAGAGAGAATGCTTCAGTGTGGTCACTACACTGACTAGGCTTCGGCAAACTAGATATTAGCCACTCATAATCAGATAATGCATCTTCTGACAACGGCTCCAAGAGCTTACACTCGGACAGAATGTCAGCAGGCGGTATATTACGGTCTACCCTTTTTATGCTCAAGTGGCTGTGCGACCGGGGCTTGGAGTGAAATTGGTGATGCACCAGGAAAGACCTCTTCCTTGAAAGACAAGGCTCTTTCTGGTTGCAGATACTCCACCCACTGCTGCACAACTGGCGATGGTCCCCTAATTCTTCCTCCAATTTGGTCTGTAACGAGTCTTGAGGTAGCGGGTATCTCCTGAAATACGAACAAAAGAAACATGATTGATTGAAGTTGGAGGGTAATCACAATTTGACCCCAAAATGGTGACTTTTTGAGTATTAAAAGGCATGGGAATTCTTGCGTAACTTTCAAATTGGCAAACTGGAAACTGTAATGATTTCACAAACACAAAGGTTAAATGATTAGACAAACTTGGTTTTTCACCAGGTTTAATGTATGAGGAAAAATCAAAGGACTATTTCAATCAGGTTTTTTGTTACATGACGTTTTGGATTCAACTCCATCTGATGTGCAGTTAAGAGTTAAGTTGAAAATGCAAGCACTGACATTAATTGGAATTCATGAATATTAAGGAAGGACTAAGCTTAGTATCAAATTATGAGAACTGGAAATCTTGAAATGCTGAGATAAGATTTCGAGATGTACCCAAAATCTGCCCACAAGTCCATCGCTACTCCATCCAACAGCTTAGCACCAGACTTGGGAACGATTACTGAAACATTTGACATAGTTTTGGCAACAGGAAGTACATCACTACTCCAACCAACAGCTACCCACACGTCTCCTGCTCTGAAGGCTTTAAGATAATGCTGACAATCAAATAGGCGAACCTGTGTAAAGCCAGTTGTAACATTGGTATGTTGTGACTCTGGATCACTAATTAAGAAACAAATATCTATAACTTCAATGGTGAAGTTGTGTTTAACTATGTCATTGGTATGTTGATTAACAAATTGTGTTAACCTATGTCATTTCTGCCACCAACAGCGTTTTTAAGATTTACAAAACTAGCAAACCCCTAAGAGTGATACCTCTTAGAAATGGTCAATTTTAGTGATTTGAAGATTGGAGCATAACTTGAACAGAATCTTGACAAGCAAATTAAAGTGGCTCTAAACTTAAAATAGTCCATGTGTACTTGTCCAAATAGTAGCATCTGACAACAAAACCAGGTTTTCATTATTCTGCATGGGTCTGTAGATTGAATTTGTTGAGATGGTATATATTTATAATTTGAATAAGTAAAAACATGCCAAAAGGCAATATATTATTATTATTATTATTATTATTATTATTATTATTGATACTTAACCAAGATCCCAAATTCTAGTAAAAATGAAACCACCAATTTTAGTAGTATTATATGATGATCCCATATACTTCACCACTGCTCCGACAATCTCCCTAGGCGAATCAACCATTGAAATCTTTCCAGCAAGTTCAGGACGCCACAGATCTGACGAATCCTGACGTAGATTTAAATGAAAGGCGGGAGTTTTTCGATTATCTTAGCAATTTTCATTGAATTGTTGAATCTACAACTGCAGGTCATATGAGGTCAGCACAAACTAAGACCAAACCTCCGGAAACACTCGTGGTTGACAGACACTCACCTCCATTGGAGCCAGTTTATGCCTTTTAGATTCTTTGTTATTGTAGGCTATCACGATGCTACCCCAACCAGGGGCGGATGTAGGGGTAAGCTGCACCGGGCTCCAGTCCAGTGCAAGTCCCAAATTTTTTCTTCCGTTTATGTATTATATTAAGCCCAATTCAAAATTAATGGTTCAAAATAATTAAAAAATTAAAATAAAATTGTTATTGTTGGATTTTCTTATATTTTTTACCCATGAGAAAAGTCAATGAGAAGGTTATAAGAATGAAAAAGGTCAACCACCATTTTGAAGGGAGAAATTGAAGTAACCAAAACAGAAAAATTCGTAGCCTTTTTTTTCCCTCTCGGATTTTCAGTGCGCAGCTTCAAAAAATTTCCGTTTCCTGGGGATTGAACCGTTAGATCACTGTGAATTTTTGACAGAAGCTTCACAGCATCTGGGCCAACGTTTCGGACGGTGGAGATCGGATTTTGAGTTTCGAAGGTCGGGTTTTGTCGATCTGAATAGATGAGAATTTCTGGTAATATTTTTCTTGATCTTTGCTCGATTTTGATTCCATATATCTTGATGTACTTATTTTCGAGTGTATGATATTTTGTATGTCTCTAATATAATTTAGAGAAGATTGTGTACTATTCTATTGTTGATTATGGTGGATTTAAACGACTCTAGTAGTCCCGTGATTTTTTTCCTCTCTTTCCTTTTAAGAGGTTTTCCACGCTAAAATTTTGTGTCTCCTTATTATTGTGTGCCTACTATTTTGAACAACGTATATTGATGCTTTTGGAATACCCTATTTGTCTGAATCCTCAAAGGTTCATACGAGTCCGGAAAATTAGCCAAACAAATGTGTCATATTCTTCCTCAGCGTTGCATCTGCTCAAGTGTTTGCTGATATTGCTCTCTGCCCATTCGAAGCTGTCAAAGTTCAAGTTCAATCGTAGCTAAATTTTGTCAGTGGTTTGGTTGATGGATTTCCTAAATTTTACGTTAAAGAATGGTTTATATTGAAAGAAATTTTATTAAAAATATAAATATAAACTCAATTATTGATGGATTTTGTATATTGAAATATCGAAAGACAACTTATGAAAACATAGAAATATTTTAGCATTTATGATATTTAATACTCCGAAGTATTTATTTTCAGTCCACCCCATCATCAACTTCTGGATCCGCCCCTGACCCCAACGATATGACACAGCCCATATCGTGCCTCGAGAATCAAAATCCCATTGGCACTCCTGCGTAAATATACCTGAGATTATTTCAATTCTGATGTACATATATTTCAAGGGTACCAGAACAATTAAAGAGCAGTCATAAGACTCATACCACAATTTCTGAAGCAACCACATGCATTTGCTGAAACTCGAAAGCTTACCTTCAAGGTCAGAATCATTAGCTTATGAATTGATAAATGTCCTTCCACGTCAGCAATAATGGTTCCCTTTCTTCTCCGTTCTTTTCATTTTTATTTTTGTCCTTGTTTATTAACACAGCACAATTTTCTTCTTTGACTACTAATTTTGTGTTACTTTCGTCGTTCCTATTCTCTATTTTACTTGGAGGAGCAGATCCCTTTCAAAAACTTCTTAAGCTAATAATAATATCAGTTCAGTCATTAAGGCAGTACGAATGACCACATTTATCACGAACAGCTGAAACCATGATCTGACCTTATCAATAGAGAGTTTGCTTTTGGCATGCAAATTTCTCTCTCTTATTCCAGGTAACATAAATCTGTCATGAAGCAGCAAATAAAGAAGAAAACAAAAGGTAGACTGCATTTTTCACCTTCCATTTGCCACTTAAATCTTGAAACCAGTCTCGATCTTCTGTTCCTTTCACAGGCTCAATTAACCCCTTGCCAATGGCAGAATTTAACCAGGAATCACCAAGAGTAAAAAGATCAGCTGAAGCGGCAGATTTAGGATTGACTTTTCCTTTGAAAGATGGATTGGAGTCAGTGACGGAGCCATACATATTTTTCTGGGGGGCCCAAATAATTATAAATTTGAGAAGTTATAAGTGTAATTTAAAAAAAAATAAAACTAATTATAACAATTTTAATAATAGTTTAATATTATTTGAATTATATGACAATGTTAAAAAAAATTAAAAAACGTGATCATCTCATGACGTGAACAAAAGAATGTTTAGTATCATTTTGATATGGATTTTGCATCGAAATGATGTATTTTCGCACTTGTATGGAAATTGGTGTAAGTGAATAACTTTACATAAAATATGATGGTAACTACATAATATTTAAAATTTCAAGGTAGTTTAGAGTTGGACTAAATGATACTTATTTGACATAATATTGGATAAAGAACGGTAAATTGTATTCTTAGACTTTCGAAAAAAGAACTTGTGATAATAAAGATGTATCAACACTTATGTTTCTAAAATAATTCTCAAATATTAAACAAAGTTATATTTTGATTTCTCTATCATTAGCAACATCTTCAGGGCTTAAAATGAGATTTTAAATAACTTGGATGTCTTCAATTGTTGCTGCTGTTAGAATAAGTTTATCATAATCTTTATAAAAATTTGATTGGTCATATTAATTCATATATAAGATTTATTATTTGCATATATATTTTATTTTATCAACATAATATAAATTAGATAAAAAAAAAATAAGAGACCAAAAAAGGAGAAAGATTTTAAAAATTGGATAAATTAAATAAAAAAGAAGATAATAAATTAATGGGGGAGAGAAAAAAAATGCTCCCTCCTATTTTTATTATATATCGTTTGCACACAGATTACTAAAAAAACTTGTACCCAAATTACCTTAATCAATGATAATTAATCGTTAATGAGATAATTATTATTTAGTTGAATACATGAAAAATAGGATTTGAAATAGATGATGAGAATCAATACTCCAATTAATGAGGACAAATTTGATGCTTTATTCTAAAATGTCAAATAAATTTAAAATAAGTAAATTTAGAAAATGACATATAGTAAAAATAGGTGGAAGTATAACTAAAAATATAGTATATAATGGGAGAGAAAAGAAATAGAAATAAAAAACATGGTGGGAGAGAAAAAAGCGAAATAAAAAACATGGTGGGAGAGAAAAGCAGACATAAAAAACATGGCATTACCGCCTCGCCAAGATTCGAACTCGGATCAATGCGTGAAAGTCAGTGCAATTTAGCCAATTAGGCTAGACAAGATCATTATATTATTTACACCTTAGTAATACTAGTACCTTTTTTTCCAAAAAGTTGGGGGTCCATGGGCCCCAGTGCCCCAACGTGGCTCAGTCACGATTGGAGTGTCCATGAAATATGTCCCCGACACTTCAACGGAACTCGACGAATCGAACCCTCTTCCTCGGGATTGCAAAAATCACGCATGCCATAGCAAGGCGTCTGACCTCAAACCGAATCCCAAAAAATGAAAAATAAATAATTAAAAACCGTTGAGTTTTATTTTCTTATTGATCCGTCTAATATTAATTTAAAATCAGATCTTTTAATATAAAAAAAGTGCATAATAGTTTTTGCACATGTATGAGTTATAAATCATCAAAGTTTAACCATGCTATTAACATGCATCCAAATGCATTTTCTAAGCCGGGGTCTTGTGTTTAACCAAATTTGCGGATTGAAATATACTAAACCCTAATCCACACAGGAGGAATCGAACCTTCCAGAGAAACTATTTTCACGTAAACTGTCGTAGCAGATGATTAAGATTACCGAAGATTCAACGCCGCTTTCATATCCTTGTCTTCAATCTCCTCCAAATTTTCGAGCTCCCCACATTAATCGTTTACGCAAATGGAAACCAACATTAAAAAAACAAAGGCAATAAAGGCCCTCTCCAATTTCACAGTGATGCGAAAAAGTATATATTCTTCATACTCTACCATAAGCAACAAGCTATAGATACATTGCATATACATCAAGGGAAAAAAGAAGCATAAACAATGGGAAATATGGAATCATCCACTATATATATATATATATATATATACATATGGGATAGTTCACGTAAGAATGCAAATATTTGTGATAAATAAGAATGCGAATTTAACGTATAAAGTTGTTGCACTAAATGTATAAATTTGTTGAACCAAATTATGTGCAACATCTTTATATTAAGTGCTACACTTTATATATTAAATTTGATACAACAAATTTATATATTACTACATTAGTGCAACAACTTTATACGTTAAATGTTGCATTCTTATTTCTGACAAATATTTGCATTCTTGCGTGATATATATATATATATATATATATATATAGGTTGGGTTCCCGTAGTACCCGGTCCCCAGATAGTATGTAGTACTCAATCTAGACCACACATTTTGAACACGTAGATGCACCAAAATTTGACACGTGGCAACCCATTTTCGCTCGGGGACAAATGGGAAGGCACCCAACGGCGCCAAGTGCCGTCCGTGACTGGTAGGGAGTCCGCGGCGTTGGGGTCTCCGCGGCGTTGAGTTTGGGGAGACACTACAAAACACGATAATGCATAGAGAATAACGTAACAATGCATAGAGAATAACGTAACAATGCATTCAAAATAACATAACAATGCATCGCACACAACCGGTGTTGGGTGCTTGGCGTTGTGTCTTGACGACTGGATAGGACGCCGGGTGCGCGCCGACGCCGGTAGGGATCTTGGGTGGGCTCCGACGCTGGGTAGGGCTGGGTGCGCGTCGGCGTTAGGTTTGGGAAGAGCCACAACAAAACATAAATAATGCATATGAAATAACATGTCACTGCATTTAAAACAACTAAATACTGCATTTAAAACAACATAACATCGCATCGCACCCAACCGGCGTTGGGTGTGTGCGCGAAGCAATGGGTGGCGCTGGTGCTTGTGTGGCGTTGGGAGCGCGTTCTGACATGCATTAAAATTGAAACTCATATGCATGTTTGTGTTCAGTGAATGCATTTTGTGTTCATTTGAATGCATTGTTCGATTCAACTATATGCATTGTTTGTTTTCGCAATCACATAACAAATCAAATTACTAATCTACCCTTAATGAAACGAAAATTAGTGAAATTAAGCTTAAAAAGTCCGAAAAAATCTGAACCATAGGATCTATTAGATGAGTGGATGAGATTGAGTAATGCATACTATCTGGGGACCGGGTACTATTTGATCCCTTCTCTCTCTCTCTATATATATATATATACACGAAATCATCTACAAAACCACGAAAAGATCCAATTATAATATTCAATCAATATGTAATCTCACATGGCGGCAACTATTGTACAAGCAATGCAAAGCACAAAGTACGAAAAGCGGATTTTCTCACACCGAGCTCGGCGTAATTTAACTAACAAAACGATAAATTTGTATCATGGGATATGGCCCAACCGACTAGGCCCACTAACGAGCCCAAATGAGCTGGGCCTAACGTTGATAGCGGCCCACGCGGTTGAGCCCAATGCGAGCCCTAATCATTGCCCAAAACCCTAGCCTCCGAACCTCCACCATCGGCCAATGGAAGACAGCCCCAGGCCAAAGTCGACGCTACCCTCGGCGATGGAGAAGACGCCCGGAACAAGGTCGGCGCCACCTCCACGTGGCGCACATAAGGCGAAGGTCCTGCTCCGCCAATGGAGGACATGCGGAGGAAGAGTCACGCCACGACCAATGGAGAGGTCGGCGCGCCTTCGATTCAGCAGATTGAGTCAGATAAATAGAAGGAAAACCGACATTAGAAGGGTTGACAACTTATCGAATACTAAGAGCTTGTAACCACACTGCATTATAGTGAAAGTATTGAGGAAACACTCCTCCGTGGACGTAGATCTCATTAACGATCGAACCACGTAAAAGCCTTGGTGTTCTTTATTGCTTTTCATAAATCTCGCACACTCACTTAACCAGATTTATCATTGGCGCCGTCTGTGGGAACCTTTCGAACAAGAAAGCTTCGTTTCCCTCTACAACTAAATGGCAAGAACACGCACAACCGCCGCCCACGCTGGCAACAACCGTGCTGAGGACGACCAGGTGGTCACTCAGCGTCGCGGGAAGGAGATCGCAGACGCCACGAGCGCTCACACTCCTGAGGGCCACATGGAAAATGTCTCCATACACCCTCAGGACCGCCTCCCCAACGTAGGGGAAGATGTCGACCTCAACGAGGACGAGCAAACAGCTCATTCATCCCACGACGTCCTCGGTCGAGCTGTGACCGAGTTCCTCCACGCCAATCTTGGCCAATTCCAAAGCTTCCTCAACCAGAGGACCAAAGGAGCGGGTCCCTCGAGGGCCCCCGGACTGAACACCACGGCCGCCCGAGGCCGCTCCCCCATCCGAAACAGCCAGCGCTCACCTCGGCGTGATAGCCGAGAACGCGCATCACGCCCCGACGCGCGGAGCCGCTCACCGCGGCCGAGCCGCCGCCTCATTCGCGGAGCCGCTCTCGCGGCGAGCCGCCACCACCGCGCCCCTCGCCATTCACGGAGCCGCTCTCCACCTCGTCATGCCGACCAGAGCCGAGCAAAGCAGAGGAAGAAAGGCGAGTCGAACTCCCCTGAGGGACGATAGGCGTCGCTATCGATCCCCCACCCTCGAAAGAGATGGCAACGATCTCCGGGTTCGACCGCACGGAGAATCATCTCCCTTTCTCCGTGGAGATTCTAGACACGCCCCGCCCCGATGCATACGGGCACCCAATATAGCGGCCACGATGGCCTCGGAGACCCTCCGACTTCCTTTTCGCCACACTACCAACATGGCGAATCAAGGAATGGAAGATTTTCACATGTGCAAAATCTTCCCGAGGTCTTGATCTCCAACGCACGGCGTTGGTTCACCTCGCCCGCCGTAACAAACATACACCGCCTGTGACCTCATGGATCGGTTCAAATGGCGCTTCTATCGAAGATGCCGCCCAGGTGACCTTCCTCCGACCTGCTCACAATCCGCCAAGGCGGACGAGAAGATGTCAAACTTCGTCTCGAGGTTCATCAAAGAGTCGCTCAAAATTGACGACAACGACCTCTACATCATCAACGCGTTCAAAACGGGATCCGACCGTTGTGAACAAAGAAATCACCGAGGAGAAACCAAAGATGGCGAGTAAGCTTTGGAACTGGTGGACAACTTCGTCGAGGAGACGAGTCGGATCGGAAGAAGCGGAAATGGGACGACGGCGGTCCGAGAAAAAAGCCGGATGACCGAGTCGGGCGCCGATCGCCGGCGCCTTTGCTGTAATCAAAAGAGGACCACTGGAGTCTAGGCTCGGACCTCGGCCCAACCCTGGCGGCAGAGCGCCTCCCCTGCTCAAATCAAGGGCGGAAATATTCGAGCTCCACGCCGAGCTCTTCCCGAAGCCCGCCCCTATGAAAGGAGGATCCAAGAAGAGGTCCACAGACGAGTATTGTGACTATCACCAAGGGTATGGTCATGATACCGAGGATTGCAGAAACCTGGGCTCGCAGATCGACGAGCTCGTTAAAGGTGGAGCCCTCAAGAAATACCTCGGACGAGCTGGTCCGAGAAACAGGAAGCGCAGAAGGAATGGAGGCGGCAACAACTGCGGGCCGACCCCAGCGACGACCCAACCCGAAGACGACGAGGACGAAGGTCCCAACGCTATGGAGCAGGTCTATGTTGTTACCGGACTGCCCCTCGGGACGACGAGGTCGTCCCTGAAGAACGACGCCGGGCCGGCCCCTGAAGAGCCGAAGAACAAGCGACTCCGGGATGGTGAGAACATAACGTTCTCGAGGAGGACCCGTGCCCAAGATCATGCCGCACCAGGCGCCATCACCATACAGCCGCGGTGGGCAACAAAACGTCCACCGGTCTATATCGACATCGGAGCCTCCGTCGAGATCATCTTCCGTAGTATGCGGATAAGCTTGAGGTCGGAGGCATTCGGTACTTCCCGCCCTCCCGCCACGGAGCTTCACTCAAGAGGCGATCCGGCCGAGGGGTCATTACCCTTCCGGTCACGGTAGGGCGAGCTCTGTGTCGATCACCAAGGCCATCCGATTCTTCCCGGTCCGAGCTCCCTCTCCGTACAACATCATCACAGGAGAGATTGGTGCATGCGCCACCAAGGCCGTCTGTTCGGTCTACCACCACCGTCAAGATTCCCACCCGGTGGGAGTGCTTAGCATCGGGGACCAAACGGCGGCAAAAGAATGCCTACGACTCTCAACCCAAGATGCGGCCTCGCCCGTGCATAGCAATTACGAGCCTCGAGACCGACACCCGGGATGACCGACCGAGGCCTCCAACTATACGACGACGATCCTCGAGGTCATCCAGTCGGCACCTGGGCCCAATGACGTCCGGCGGCATGTCATACAACCACGAGAGAATATAGGGCGTGTTTGCACGGTCCCCGCCGATATGACCGGTGTCACCCGAGCTTATAACTCACCGCCTCAACATCGACCCGCTACCAAGCCATCCGTGAAAAAAAGGATATTCGCGCGGGCGCGGCCGGTCATAAGGGACGGGTGACTCAACTTCAAGGCCAAGATCTTGTTCGAGGTCAAATACCCGACTGGATGGCTAATCCGATCGTGGTCCGAAGCCGGGAGGAGGGTGGCGCGTGTGCGTCGATTATACCGACCTCAACAAGCCTTTGCCCAAGATTGCTACCCTCCCGATATCGACAAGAAGGTGGAGGCATTGGTGGGCCACGAGATGTTCGACTTCGGATCTATACAAAGGGTACCACCAAATCTGATGAGCCGGAGGACGCACCAAAGACCGCATTCATCACCGACTTGGCGTCTTTGCGTCGAAGATGCCTTCGGCCTCAAGAACGCCGGGGCTACTTACCAGAGGATGGTGGATGCAACATTCAAAGACCACATCGGGGAGATCGTCGAGGTCTACGTCGACGACATCGTAGTCAAAAGTCAGAAAACGGAGAGCTGCGCCGATGACCTCGGCACCATCCTCCAACTCCTCAGGTCGGCCAACCTCAAACTCAACCCCCAGAAATGTACATTTATGGTGAAGACCGGCAAGTTCTTGGGATGCTGGGTTTCTCAGGAGGGCCTGAAGGCCAATCCCACCAAGGTGAAGGCAGTGCTCGACATGCAGGTGCCAAGGACCATCCGTGAGATCCACAAACTCACCGGGTGCCTAGCCGCCCTCAGCAGATTTCTGTCTCGAGCCGCCGAGAAACAGCTCCCATTCTTCAAGATCCTGAGGAGAGCTCCGGACTTCGCCTGGCAGGAAGAACACCAGGCCGCCTTCGCACAGCTGAAGGAGTACCTTGCCGACCTGCCGACCCTGTCCGCCCCGAAGCAAGGTGAATCCCTCTCTCTATATTTGGCCGCCTCGGACGAGGCCATCAGCGCGGTACTGGTACGAGATGAGGTGGGACGACAGCTCCCCATCTATTTTATCAGCCGAGCTCTCAAAGGATCGGAGACAAGGTACACTGGCCTCGAAAAAGTAGCACTGGCCCTGGTGAACGCCAAGCGACGCCTCCGACCCTACTTCCAAGCTCACTCCGTCCAGGTGCTAACTGACTTACCCTTGAGACAAGTCTTGTTAAAACCTGAGTCGTCCGGACGATAGCTAAGTGGCACTGGAGCTCGGCGAGCACGACATCTCGTGACTCACCCAGCCGGCCATAAAGGCAAGCTCGCCGACTTCTGGTTGAGGCCAAATTCACCGAGGTAGGCTCGCCAATGGTAACTCCAGCTCCCGCCCCACGGCGGAGGAAGCCGTCTAGCACCACCGGATGGTTCTTTGGCGGATGTCGTGGGCGGAGCATCGTGCAAGACGGGCAGCGGGGCGGGCATCCTCCTCCTCGGCCCAGATAAGCGAGAAGTCACCTACGCCCTCCGGTTTACCTTCCCGACCACCAACAACGAGGTGGAGTACGAGGCCCTAATCTCCGGACTCCGCCTCGCCACGGAGCTGAGGGTGGACAAGATCCAAATCTTCGGCGATTCCCAGGTCGTCGTGAACCAGGTGTTAGGCAAATACGAGGCCAAGGAGGACCGAATGAAACAATACCTCGAGAAGGCAAAGGAGATGCTGACCTCGTTCAGGTACTTCAGCATCCACCGAATCCCCCGAGGGGAAAACAGCCGGGCTGACATCCTCAGCAAGTTAGCTGCGTCGTCAACAAGTCCACCAGTGGAGGAGGTTCGTTCCAAGCATCGCGAGTCCCACGTCGGCATCATCACCGAGATAGAGCCGAATGGATGTCTCCACGAAGGCTACACGGAACACGGCGCCTACCTCAAGATCGGCTCGAAGCCAAAAAGATGATGGCGAAATCCCGGAAGTATCTCATGCATGAGGGCGCTCTCTACCGGAAGTCTTACCTTCAACCCCTCCTGAGATGCCTCGGGCCAGAAGAAGCCGACTACGTGCTCAACGAAATTCACCGAGGGTCTTGTGGAAGCCACATCGGGTCGCGAGCTCTTTCAAAGAAGACGAGGTTGGGATATTCTTGCCCACCGCAAGATTCGGCCGAGCTCGTCAAAAGTGCCCAGTGCCGATTCACTCCATGGTCAAAAGCGCCTCGGGCGATTTGAGCGACTGCGAGTCCATGGCCTTTCATGCAGTGGGGGATCGACATCGTTGGCCCGTTCGACCGAGCACCAGGTCAGCTTCGATACTTAGTCGTAGCCATAGACTACTTCACAAAATGGGTCGAAGCCGAGCCACTTTCGAGCCTCACGAGCAGAAGGATTCAGACCTTCGTGTGGAAAATATAATCTGCCGCTCGCATACCGCACATCCCGGTCTCGGACAACGGCACCCGTTCGTCGACAAAACTTCAAGGAGTGGTGCGAAGAGCTTGGATCGATCAACGCTTCACCTCGGTCGCACACCCGCAAGCGAATGGTCAGACCGAGGTGACGAACCGCACGATCGTACAAGGATTGAAGAAGAGGCTGGACCGAGCTAAAGGCGACTGGGCTGAAAATCTCCCTCAAGTCCTCTGGTCCTACAGGACCACACCCCGGACGGCGCACGGGGAGACCCCTTTTAGCCTGGTCTACGGTACCGAGGCCGTCATACCGGCTGAGATCGGCGCGCCAAGCCCGCGCACTCTTCACTTCGACCAGGCCGGGAACGAGGAAGACCTGCGGGCCAACCTTGACGCCCTCGAGGAGAAGCGCGAGCTCGCCTTCATAAATGAAGCCAAGTACAAGGCCCAGGTCGCACGGTACCACAACAAAAGGGTCAAAGCCTCCGCGCTCCATGTGGGCGACCTCGTCCTAAGAAATAATGAAGCCAGTAGAGCTGAGCGTCTTAACAAGCTGGATCCAACATGGGAAGGCCCATACCGCGTTCACGAGGACCTCGGCAAAGGGGCTTACAAGCTGGCTCACTTGTCCGGTGCACTTATCCCCCGAACTTGGCACATTACGCATTTAAGGAGGTATTTTACATAGCTTCGATTTAAGGTCGGCATCATGTTAGTTCCTTAATTGTTTTGCCAAAGTACGATGTTGATTACATGTTCAATAAAACGCCTGTTTTTATAATGAATATTTCACTTCGTCTCATACATATGTGAACATCTGTTTGGATACACCACATTTAAACCTTCACAAGGGGACGCCCTTACGAAGATGAAAATCCCACCAAGTAGGGTACGCATACAGATTACCCATTAAGTTGGACGTCTACATGCAAAGCGTACAGATTACCCATTAAGTTGGACGTCTACACGCAAAGCATACAGATTACCCATTAAGTTGGACGTCTACATGCGAAGCATACAGATTACCCATTAAGTTGGACGTCTACATGCACGCGACATCCAGACCGATCTCGCCATCTCATACCCTTTTATTTGGGAAGATATGCACTCCGGTACAAAGTCTAAATGCATTAACGACTATAAACCAAGTACCAAGCCATATACAAATCAACCCAAGCCTTAGAGCTCGTTTATACCCCTTTATTTGGGAAAATACACATACAGATACGATGTAAATGCATTTACGACCAAAACGAAGTCTAAGCTATGTTTATACCTCTCGAGGAAATATACACTTGAAACGAGTCTAAATACATTTATATCTACATACAAAGTTCTACACTATACATAGCCTCATTCGGGCTTCCGGCTCACTCGCCAGACTCTTGAAGTTGCACCAATTTTCTACAAAATCTCGGGCCGGCGATGTATGCTGGAACGAACTCGGTGCCTTCAACCCGGTCGATAAGGCGGAATCACCACGGCCTGCTCCCGGCGCTCGCGCGGGCTCGAGGCAGCCGAGCGAAGCGGCGACTCGGGTCATCTTCACCCGCCTCGACACTTGAGTGGCGCGGCGCCAAGACTGAGCATTCCGGGTGGGGATGCACCCGAGGTCACACCCGACCCCCCGGCCGGACACGGGCCGGAGTACGACCTCGCCCCCACCCGCCGCTCCCTGCCGACCGAGGTCCTCGGTCGCCGCCGCTCCCGGAGGATCGATCCTCGAATGATCCGCCTCACCGACCCATCAACCCGAGCACTTCGGCATGATCGAGATAGCCGCCTCCTCTGCGGGTTCTTCTATGATCGGGTCAGCGGGCCAGCCAGGCCTCGCCGCCGCGTCGGGGCATGCGACGTTTGCGACGATATCATACATCTCCATAAACTTCACGACGGAGTTGGCGCGAGCTTTGAACTTCTTTGTTGGGCCCTCCTCATCCTCTCGGCACCATGCCTCCGCCAAGAAGCTCGAACTCGGTCGTCGACTTGGATATGGTAGTCCCACCAGCTCGGCGGATCGCCTCTCGTACTCCGCATGCTCCTCCGACACCGAGCTAGCCTCTCCGCAATCGATTGAAGTTGCTCCTCACATCGCATCAAACGCCTTGGATAGCGTCGGCGAGATAAGTCCGCCCACGGACTCGCCTGCGTGACCCTCAACTTCGTGGCCTCGTTCTCGGCCGGGAGGCGGGCCACTTCCCGATCACCTCGTCCCAACTTCCTCTTGGTCGTGAGACGAAGCCGGCCGACTTCCATAGTGGCCAAAACTGGGTCATTTCGGCACACCGGCTCCTCCAAAAGCACCTCTTCGTCCTTCTCGGCAGGCGCCTCGGACCTCTTTTAACTTGGTCAACAATTCATGATCAAGTCCGAGCCATTCGGTGTGGAGTATCAAATAAACAAGACAACACAAATTTTTAAAAAAGTGGCGTTTATTACTCAAAAGAGAAATTATTACAAGGACTGTGGTCCTATCGACCCGGCGATTCAAGCTATTACATCGGTCCACTAACCTCGGGCTGGGGCGGTCTCGACGACCTCGATGCTCCTGCGGTTGGCCACCTCGGTAGGGAGCTCCAACCCGCCTCCTCTGCTCCGCCTCCTCCTCCCTCCCCGCCTGGCCCGTACCTCGGCAGGAGCTCCCGACTCGCGATCTTCGTCCTCCTTGCACCGGGCGGCGACCTCGGCGAGCGGGAGGTAGAGGCTGGATGCCGAGCCTCAAAGACTTTGGAAGGAGTCACCAGTAGATCACCCGGCGTAAGCTTTGTCCACCTCTCAGGGTCGACCTCGGTCCACCCATGCTTGACCTTATCAAAGTCGGGCATGGCGGCCGCCAGACTTCCCAGTGATCGACACCACCTTCGGCTTCAAAGACGGCGGCGAGATCGGCAATAAAGCGAAGCTCTCGACTCGATGAGCTGCTTGGCAAAGGCCTTCAACAAGGGTCCACAGTCGGCCACCTTGCACCTCACTCGTCCGCGAGGTCCTTCCCGCCCGGCCAGCTCCTCCTGCTCTTGACCTCCCAGGCGGCCTCCAAGTGCCAGTGCCTCTTCTTCGGGCGGCCTCGGCGGCCCTCCGGCCTCGAAGCCTGGCGGCCTCGGCCCGCCCTCGCGCGACGCGGGCGGTCTCGGCTTCCGCCAGCAGCAAGCTCCATTCAGGCGCCTCGTCTGGGCGAGCTCTCGGCAAGCCCGACGGCGACCTGCAGCTCCCCAGCAGCGCGCTGCAGGGCCCCCATCATCGAGCTCCCACCCTGAAAAAGGAGAGGCACAAGTCAATAACAGATCGCGAAGCAAACAAATCTAAATATGAAGAAACCTACGTACCTCGGGGAGGGATGCGGCCAAACTTGGGGTGGTACCCGTACTCAGCGGCCACGAGGCCGAGACTCCGATCTTGGGCTGGACCACTTTGAGGCCCACTCATCACCGGCCCATCTTGTCGACCTTCTTCGGCCCCTAGTAGGTCCAGCCAACCTTCTTTTTTTCGCGGCTCCCTTTCGGCGATTGTGAGCCCGCCTCATCCCTCAACTTCACTGCATCACAAGAGAAAGACACATTAGCACAGCAAAATCGAACGAATAAGGACTAAGAAGATGGGATGCCTCACCCCGTCCGGACCGGTCCCGACGCTTCCGACCAGTAAACACTCGGCCGGCCTTCTTGGTCGTCCTCGGTGTAACTTATGGATAAGATCTCACCAAGGCGCTCAAGACCTCCTCCATATGGCCCAAGGGCTTGATTTTGGTCCGCCATCGTGCGATACCTACTCATACCTCATTTGCCCTCCGGCCATGCAGAAAAAATACCTATTACGCGATGGGACACCTTGGAGGGACGGCTACCTTAAATTTCAGCCGGGGTGACAAATAGTACACCCTCCTATGGTCTTCACGCTAAAAGCGCATCAAGCCCTCGAAGGACAACTCCCGGCAATGCCATAACAAGAGAGCCCCACCCACCAACGACCTAACGGAATTCGGGTCGATTGACAAATAGGGATCCGGAAATACTCTTGAAGGCTAAGATAAGCGGGGACGGAGGGTACCTAAGACCGCCTCAAACTATCTACATAAAGCGTAAATAAACCCTCCGGAGGGCTATCGCCTATCATCCGGATGCGGCAGACACCACCACGCCTCCTCCGGGATCCGGTATTCCTCACAACTTCAAAAGTTCTGCAAGGTCAAACCCGACCTCGCCACCCACCCTCAACCCATCCCATACCGAGGATACCGGCGGAACCCAGAGCTCGACCCATGGACCTACCCAAACCATTGTAGCACATATAATCTCTTCGGGGGAACTCACGGCCCGAACCCGGCGGAAGGGAACTTTCGAGGCGAGAAGAAGATGAAGAAAACATACTTACTTTTCAAAGTAGTATATGGCTCGCCGGTCAAGATCGATCGATCAACTCGTAGAATTTCTCGAAATTTTTCTCTCGGAATTTTAAGCGTCGAAGAAGAAAGTGAGCAGTTGCCTCTTTTGCCTATTTATAAGACTAGGCGCGCGCAAATTGCCGTTTCAAATTGAACACGCGCCACACGTGATTGGATATGCGTTACGCGCGCGCCGTTCGAGTGCCCAACTACCGCTGACGCGTATGGCGTACGCCAGATAAGATGGACCGCCATCGACCTAGCAATCATCATACGGACCCGGCATCTTCCGATGATGGCGCCTCACTTCACCCCGTCCTTCCCACAAATACGAGAGATCCACATCGGACCTCGGCGTCTGTCATCAACCAAGCCGCTACGGAAAGCTTACATCGGATCGGACCTCGGCTAACCAGGCCCCGAATACGGTGCGGCCAGTCGCGCCCCGACATCCCGAAAAGGTGGTCTCGGTCGGACATCGGCGCCCACCACGGAGTAACACCACGGATCGCACCTCGGCGTAACCAACGCAGAGCGCGATATCCGTCGGACTTCGACTTCGCCGGGCCCACATGTTTTCGAGCGGCGGATAACGATCACCCAACTCGATTCGGCACGGATCGCTAAATAAACCCTCACATTAAAAAGACAACAACTTCAACAGACAACTTCACCAAGCCACACCTCACCCGGCGGCGCTTTCTTCACTCCACCTCGGCCTCATTGTCCCTCGGCTATTCGGGGGCTATGATGGGATATGGCCCAACCGACTAGGCCCACTAACAGCCCAAACGAGTGGGCCTAACGTTGATAGCGGGCCCGCGGTTGAGCCCAAGCGAGCCCTAATCATTGCCCAAACCCCAGCCTCGAACCTCCACCCTCGGCGATGGAAGGCGGGCCCCAGGCCAAAGTCGGCGCTACCCTCGGCGATGGAGAACGCCCCGGAACAGGTCGGGCGCCACCTCCACGTGGCGCACATAAGGCTAAAGGTCCTGCTCCGGCCAATGGAGGCATGCCGAGGAAGAGTCACGCCACGACCAATGGAGGTCGGTCGGCGCCGATTCTTGATTCGGGCTGTATAAATAGAAGGAAAACCGACATTAGAAGGGTTGACAACTTATCGAATACTAAGAGCTTGTAACCACACCGCATCATAGTGAAAGTATTGAGAAACACTCATCCGTGGGCGTAGATCTCATTAACGATCGAACCACGTAAAAGCCTTGGTGTTCTTTATTGCTTTTCATAAATCTCGCACACTCACTTAACCAGATTTATCATGTACCATAAGCAATCAAGCCAAATTAATCATACCGAGAGTTCCACGGGCTGAAGAGGAAGGAGGCCGGAGGAATGCAAAGCGCCAACAAGGAAAACAGAGGAAATGGAGAGAATCGCGCGGCGAGCTTAATCGAGGGTTTGTGGGTCGATGGCGATTAGAGAGGATCCTATGGCGGGTCGGGTTGGGATATGTGAGCTCGGGTATACTAGACAAAGATAGTACTGATATTTGTATTTGTGGAATATAAGTGCAAAGGAAGAGTTCTAAATATTACTGAATTCATTCTTCTCAAATACAATATAATTGATCTAATGAGTTTATATACACCAATTATTTAGATTTAAATATAGTTAAATCAAACACATAGAAAAACCAAACTCTCAAATGCTCTGTCAAAACATAAATGATCGAAACGTCCCAATCACTAAAATTATGACTGTCTGTCTACCGAAAATTCGTTACTAATCATCATAAATTGACAGGAATATTATAGTAATTCTTTCATCTTTTAAAAGTTTCGTAGTTTGTATTATTTTTAATGGTAAGGATTTTAATAAATTATAATGATTATAAATATATATTACTTTTTTCGTTTATTAAAGTTTATATATTTTTTTGACATAGATTAATAAATTATGAGTATAAAGTGAATGGAGATAATAAATTATATATATTAATGGATAGTAGAGTAAAAAAAATGGACGATATATGATTTTTCTAAATAAGTGGTAGATTGAAAATAGTCGATATTTTTAAAAATAAAAAATACAAGCTTATGGTCATCACAAAAAAGAATTAAACATAAATTTTTTATGGATATTCAGATCTAATAATGGACACTATTAGAAAGATGGAAATTATGCGTTGTCGTGAATATTCATTTTTTTTACAATTGAAAAGTTGACAAAATTCTCTTTTCCATATCAAAATTAAGTGAGATTTTACTTTTCAATGTTAATTTGGCAAATATATATTATTTCTTTTTCTTTATATATATTTATATTTTGTAATCATTTATTTACAGATTTAGGGTTGATTTCAATAACTTTGGTTTAAACTTTAAATTGAAAATCCTATTTGAATTCATGTTTAATTACTTAGTTTTTGGTATGATTTATTTTAAATTTACTTTCAAATTTTGATGCAAACTTCACATAACTGTATTATTTCATTAATTTACTTTCAAATTTTGGTGCAAACTCTAGATAGCTTTATTATTTCATTTTGACAACTACTTAAGGCATTCAGTAAAATTCATGCAAAGTTCTTTTAGCATATTTGATCCGAACCAGCAATTTTGAAGAAAAAAACACATTACCATTAATTACTAAAGAAACTGATAGGATAATTACATAATCTAGAAAGACGAAAAAGAGAAAAAAGAAAAGAAAAAAAAATACATAACCCACTTCAATTTATTTATCATGATAAACCCCCCAAATCTCACTCAACATTAGTGCAATCAGTCTGCAGAAAGCTCACTTCCTTCTTCACAAGATCATACCCAATATGATAATTCATTTGATGCAAATTCCCAAAAATAGCCAAATCCTGCGACGGCACCACCGTCAAACACCCAACCCCTTCCTCCACCTCCACAAACACGCTCTCCGCCGGCAGCACCAAGTCCGCCCCCTTAAAATGTGCCGTCACCGCCGGCGCATTAATCCCATCGCCACCTCCAATCCTATAGCACAAACCAAACGTCCCCTGCGGATCAGAGACGCGCTCGGCCGTAATCGCCTCGGCCAACGCTGCCTCCACCCCGTCGTAAATCTCCTGCGGCACAAACGTCAGCGTCGTGCCAGAGTCAATGATGATGTTGCCCTCATTAACCGCCACCGCTGACATGCCGCCGGAGACATAATCCGCCCTATTTTCCCCAACGCTAATTCCTTCCAACGTGAGATAGTAAAATGTATCGGGAGATTTCTTCACCATCGGAGTTGAGACCACATTAGGGCCTGCGACGACGGCGCTGCTCCCGAAACTAATTCTGCTTGAAATATTCGAATTGAGAAGCGTCAAGCAGTAGGAGAATCTGCCGCCGGTGGAGCTCCGGAGCTGGTTCACGATCGAGATTGATCCGCCGCCGAGGCCGACGATACCAGAGCCGGTCTGGCTGAACGTGCCGTCGTTGTCGTGGCCGCATCCGAAGGCGACTTTGGGGAAGGAAACGTTCCCGCCGAAAGTTAGGGTTTCGACCGCGACATCTCCGGAGGTGTACGATCTGTCGCCGTACGAGACCTGGTACTGGCAGCGGTTGTCTCTGCCGCACGACGGAGCTCCGGCGGCTGAGCACTGATCGGATTCGCAGGAGATCGTCCTGTACGACGAGGATTTGGAGGGTCGAAGAGGGAGAATTCTGCTTGTAGCACTGCGTGCATGGCCGGCACTGCGTCCACATCAGATCGCTGCCGGTGTCGGCGATGCCGAGTTGCTCGACCGGAGGTTCCGATCATGAACTTCATCACGTACTCGCCGCCGACGGGGTGATCGGAGCGTCGATGGAGTTTTGTAAGGAGCTCGACAGCGACGAGAGCAAGGAGGATTTGCGAGAGAAGGAGCGGTCAAATGCACTCCTCATGCGGCGGAAGCGTGTGTCGCCGGAGGGCCGATCGCGGTGGATTAAGTCGACGGTGAAGCCGCCATTAGAGGATGCACAAGAAGATAATGTGAAGTGGATTGAGGAAAGCAGGAGAAAGTAAAGAAAAGGAGCCATGATTTGTAGTATAGAATAAATTATGGTGGATGAATTTTTGAAAAAAGATTGGTGCAATTTATAGGGAAATATTTGGTTGAGGAGAAAAACGAAAAGGCGCATTTTTCCCCATTATTTGCTGTATTGAATACGTTGGTTGGATTCATTGCATGAGAAATGAAACGTAAATTGATTAGGGGAAAAGCCTTCAGATTTTGGGTGGAAAGAATCATTTACATATATATAATTGGAGTTTGATTTATTTAATTAACTGCTCCTAATAATAGTCAAATCAGGGATATGCCTTCGGGATTTATGGAGATTTAATTCTTATTTATTTGAATAATCTACGCCTATTTAATAAAAAGAAATCAATTCCACCCTTCATTTTGCTTTTATATTATGATTGAAATCTCAGAAGATATTTGTATAATTTTTGAGTTAATATGAGTGCAAGTTCATACCTAATAAGATTTTATTTTGAGCAACAATTTTTGTTGATACGGAATTTCATAACTGAAAAGGTCACACACATTATATCCTATAATTATCATTTAAGAGGACAAATAAGTGTATATTTTCTATTGAATTTGAACTTTCGAATGTGATACCCCTCCCTCTTTAAAAAGAGCTAAATATAAGAAAATATTCTATTAGTGGTTGAGTGAGTTTTCTTGTGGCCAAATATGAAATGTCACAAAGTTTGAATTCCACTAAAAATTATGTAGGTTTATCTCTTATATCCGATTTTTCGTGTGGTTTACTATATCATGTGTGGTTCG
Organism: Salvia rosmarinus; assembly: GCA_036937905.1. Classification (NCBI taxonomy): domain Eukaryota; kingdom Viridiplantae; phylum Streptophyta; class Magnoliopsida; order Lamiales; family Lamiaceae; genus Salvia; species Salvia rosmarinus. The sequence goes on from CM072822.1 coordinate 10,900,838, forward strand.
TAGGTATAGCATAACAACGTGAGTTTACCCCGTGTACACCAAAGATAGCAGCCACGGATTCCATAAACTCAAAATAAAAATAAAATAAAAAATTTATGAGGTGTAGATATAATTGAACTCCTTTGTTACCTTTCACTAACATGCTTGGATGTATACTTCGTAAAAATAATTAATTTTTTTTTTCCAAATTCAAACAGAAACTAAGCGTTTTGGGAAGATATTAAGTTATTAACTATTTAAAAGAATATTTTGAAGATTTTTGAGCTGGGACTTGGGAGTCTCAAATCTAAATACTATTATAATTATATACATATATATATATATATATATATATATATATATATATATATATATATATATATAAAGGGGCATGTAGGAAGACAAATGTTGACATTGCAACCAATTACAACACCAAGGTGTAGTTCAATGGACGTTTTCATATTTTAACTTAATTATGATGCAGTTAATTAGTTCCACTATCACTTCATTTTTCATATAAAATAAGAATCCATTTAATTGTTTTTAAAATTCTTTGAAATTGTGATAAAAAAGTATTCATGTACAGTACAATTCTTTGCAATCTTGATTTGCTTATTATAGCCCTTATCGAAATTTGATTTTAGGGTCCAATGATGTAATAATCGGATTTCCTATAATTTAATCAAATGCACATTTATATTATTTTCTTAATAATTATCTTAGTAGTATAGTCATATTGGGTTCCAAAAATTATTTTAGGCTGTAAAAAATCAAATCTTATACAGTAGAAACTTCATACAATCATATTGTTGGGACTGAAGAAAAATACTGTTATATGGAGATTATTTCTAAATAGAGTTTTACACAAAAGCTATTTAAAAAAAAAATATTCAATAGAATACATGATTATTGTATGAATTCATTTACTAAATTCACCTAATTATTATAAATTTAATTAAAATAAATACATGCTACTTGATAGTACACAAAATATATGTATGTACTATCATTTACCTAGAAACTAAAATAATTATTGCTTTTATGTGTATATATGCCAATACATATGCATTTTACATAAATTTATTACACTTTTTTCTATTTCAAGCAAATTAATGACACCCAAGGTTTATAAGTATTATATGCCATCTTAAACTTATTGTGACGCGTATATATATATAATGTTATTTATTTCTATATGAAGGTTTAAATCCATAAGATGGGATCAGAAAAAAAATATATAATTAATTACAACATAAAGTTTATTCTTATATAGAGTATTATGTGATGCTTCTACTGTATTCATATAAAACATGTTGGGGGTGATTTTTGACAAAAGTGAAACATTAATTCATGCGTACAATGCCTTCTAAAATAAAAAGTTTGTTCCTTTCTCAAATAAACTTTTCTAACGAAACTTTGTCTGATTAGATTTTTTACCTTCTAAAATAAAAAGTTTGTTTCTTTCTCAAATAAACTTTTCTAACGAAACTTTGTCTGATTAGATTTGTAGTAATCGTTCTTTCAATATTCCGTTTCCCTTTTTTGTAATATCAAAAGTTCTTTTGCCTTTTCTTTTCCCTTTATTACATGTGATCTTAGTTTTGATAAAATATTCAAGTTTGTTAGAATATATTTTCTTGTGTTAGTTGTGCATTTTTCAGATTAAAATTATATTTATTTTTTCTACTGCTTTATTTATGAGTTCACGTTTTGAATTAGGGAACATATGTAGTGAATTAGCATATTATATAAGTTTTTTATTAAATTAATCTAAATGCACATTAAATAATCAAATCTTTGATATAGTGCGAATTAGAACTACAAAAGAAATCGAGAACAATATACGTCATACACACCATTAATTCATTCTATACCACTGGATTATACACACTTTATCGCTCCAAAGACACGTAAAATTTTAAAATCTCTAATATGTATTACCCAATCTCCTTTTTTCTTTTGTCTTTTTTTTTTGGGAGCAAAGTGATCCAATCTCTTACAAGATCATCAAGGCAAATAGTCGATCTTCGACTTGTCTCAAATTTGTGATAAGCTAAGCAAGCCTAGTTCTCAAGAATAACATCACACTACACCCTACTCCCACAACTGAAACGCAACCCACCCCAAAAATGTCAACAAATAGCACTCCCTCCCCATGCAAATCAATGCCTCGCCCACCCCGAGGGCAGCGTTGGAGTTGTACACCGTCACAGCTAGGAAGCCGTAGATGAGGGATCCGATGGGAAGGTTGGTGACTACCCGGTCCGAAGAGCTCCGATGTTATAGAAACTGCAGCCGAATATATACACCGAGCTCAGCCCGATCAGTGCTGTTCCCGCTTGGACTGCAAGGGCGTTTTCTCCGAACACACTGAGAAGAGAGAAAGCTGATGGCTGTGGGAATGAGAGCAATGGTCAGCCAACCAGTTATTGAAATGTAGATCCTATTCCTGCAAAAATGTGATTTTTTTGCTAATTTTAAAAGATGAGATCAGCTAGAAATGGAAAACATGAGTATGCCTACTAACTTACATTGAAATGAAGTCTGGAGCGGTGGAGAGGGAGGCGGCGGAAGAAGGAGAAAGATGCATATATGGTGATGAGCTTCGAGGTCATCAAACCATGCCCGAGGGACAGAGAAATCTGCCCAAGATTGTTACTGTACACATTCCAGCATTATGTTCTGGTCCGAGCATCACCAACTGGTTTGGTTCACCCGAACTACCTTCTTCAACAGCAGAGAAGGCTGGTCGGTTGTCACGGCTAAGGAGCTGTTTATGTAGCTGGAGATCATCATCATTGACAATAATGAAGCTAGAGAAGATTGCGAGGTGAGCCACGCCACTCTCCATCATAGAAAAGGCAAGGTAGGATCACAAGGAAGATGGCACCACACAAGAGGAGATGGGCCGTTGATGAATCTAATGGATGGAGGAAGAGGAGATAAAGGCCTGTCACGAAATCTAGCCCTTTTAGCTTGAGGAATGTGAATTTGTCGAGTTGGACAGCATCAGGATCCAGAGCATCTAAGGGAGGTTGGAGGAGGATGGGAATTGGAGCCACAATGGATGTGAAGAGGGGAATCAAGGCGAGAGGAGAAGATAAACGGCAGATGACGAAGGGTCGAATGACACTGAGAGGTTGTACAGAGCTGCGCTTACCCCGTTGAATCTGACGGTGAGAGAGAAAGAGAGAGAGAGAGGCATGCAGCGGGAAAATTCTTTATGCAGAGAACAAAGCAGACTGTGTTGAACCAGCAGATGCTGCAACCAGCTAACAAGCAAAGTAGAAATACCTACAGTAGAAATTTGGGGTTGAATCGAGTCCATCGGTAAACAGGAAGATGACATGAGGGGGAAAACACACGCACAAACACACGCACAAACACACAATATTTTGAGAAAAAAGACAAACATTTTAGGGCAATTCATAACATTGAAGATCAAAATCTCGAATATAACTACTGAAGTTAAAAAGTATGAAGGAATTAATTGTGCAGAGATTCTGAATTGGTAACAAGTAGTTCTCATAGCACCAATTCTCGTTTTCTAATTTCAACTCTAGTTCTAGACTAGTTACTTGGTTTTAATTCTAGAACATTCCTTCATGAATTCAAATATTTCCACAGCGGCACATTCTCAGATCCATTCAACCTCATCTTGAGGAAGAACCGAATTTGCATAATTACGAGATAATAATGACAATTTGTGATATCACATTTTGTCGTAATCAATAACACAGAAAATTTGGAGCTCAAACAGTAAGACCTAATCAAATTGAGGGGAAAATAACTAACCACGGAATAAGGCAGCGTAATCGTTTTAGTGACGAAGAGTAGCCGAGCAACCCCACTCCCCGCGGCGAACGTCACCGCCTACAGCGGCAGCCACATGAGCGCGAGGCCGGACGACCATCCCACGGCTTTTCCGAGGTCCGACGCGGTGGCGAGATAGTTGAGCTGCACCTACGACACCCCAAACCGACTTCAGCTCCGACGAGTACGCCGAGAAGTCCAGGTTCGTCCCCGTGAAGGCATGAAGCCTATAACGCACGTTCGAGTAATTTAGATTTCTCTTGTGATGGAAAAATGATTATGTAAAGTTGTGATAGTTGGTGAGGTAAATGGACAAATTTGGTAGGCATCAAATTAAGTTAACTAACCTATTGAGGGAGAAGTGTTTGAAGATAGTGAAAATGGAGCCCAAGAAGAAAGGGTTAGGCCAATTTGGCCCTTTCTCTCTTTAGAAATGTTAACAAGCACACATTCTTCACCAACAATCTCCACATCCTCTTGTAATCTCAACAATCCCGGGATTATAAAGAGCTCCACTTTCAAGTTTCTCTCCCATAATTTTGTTCAAAATCAATAGTGAAACAACCAAAAATAGAGAAGATTTCACAAACCTAATTAAATATAATACCTCTATAATAAGGATGACAACTTTATAACAATAGTATTTAATCATGAACTGGTCAGGTAATAGGTCCGATTTTACCTCATTTTCAAATGTGAATTGACCGACCAAACAGATAAAAATCGGTCAAACTCGGTACAAACCGATGATCCGAAGAACTAGTGCTGCCAAACAAGAATTTATAAATTTAAATAGTAACTATAAATTTAATATAAGGAAGGTTTAAGTAAAATTTTATTACCGATATTTAAACTTAAGAGGTTAAGCATATTAGACTAATACACCAATTTAAGACACTTCGATTTTAATCCTTTGATTATTTAATTTAAACACTTCTTAGAATATTAAAATCAAAAAATCCAAATATTAAATAGCTATCATTATTTCATTTCCAATTAATAATTTTATAGTTATTATTGTTAAACTATTTTTTCTTTTGGTATTATTAATATTATGAAAGTAGTGATTATGATATAAAAGAATATAATAGTAGGAATCAATGGGAATATACCATTGCTCTTAGTTTTATCTTTTACTTTTTATTTTCATGTAAATATACTTTTATTTATTTATGATGTTGAATAAATATATATGAAAAATTCTATTTACTTTTGTTTGGTATAGATTTTTTAAATTTTGATTTAACTTTATCATCGTGTTAGTATTTTTATTCAAGTATTTATGTGTTTTAATGTATACACATCTTGTATGAAAAAAATTCAAATATTTACGAGTCATTCCATTTTTAAAAACATTCAATCAATCGAATCAATGATCCAATCAAGTGACTAGTTCGATATACAATCTGATTTTGAAAAATTGCATAAAGGAGTCCACATTTTAATTCAACCGAACTATGATCAAGAACTCAAGCAAACAGTACTCGCAACTGGATTTTCATTTTTTTCTTTTTTTCTATCCAGTCCACATATTCATGCAAGAACCTAGTGTAATACTATATGCTATGTATGTATTCTATATGCATGAAAGTATAACTGAAAATGAGACCATCAAAGGCAGAAGAAGAAATACTACTGTGGGGATCAAAATTCAAACAGATTATGCAAATTTAGCACTATCGTCCTCACTTAGCTCATCTTCAACTCCTGAAATTTCCTTTCTTGCAGAAGCTTGCTTAGCCCACTTCACAATCTTCTCAGCCTCCCTGGATATCCTCTCCTCCTACTCCATAGCCTTCTTGATCATCCTTCTCTGACTTCTCACAGAAAAATCACTCAATTCGGACAAGAGCTCATCGTTCTTCCCGAAATCCAAACCCCTGTTTTCTTTACTCTTCTTCTTGGACACCCTTTTAGGTGAACACAAGAAGCAACCGCTTTTCGCCGGTGGAGAGACGGACCTACTAGAGAAGCCATCACATGAAGAAAACGACGGCGATTTTGCTGATCTCCTTACATTTTTCTTCATTTTTCGTTGTGGGATTTCTTTGAGTGGTGATTGTGATGGAGAGCCAGTATCAGATAAGCAGAACTTTTCATCTGGGCTTTTTGTCGAACATTTGGTGGACTGATCTCCACTATCCATAGTCTTTTCTTCGCTGGGCTTGGGAGGTTTTGTCTCGTTTACGGTGTCGTTTTTCTTGAAATCTGGAGCGTGTGAAAGATTGAAGCTTTTTGTCAAGAGAGGATTGGGATTCTGCGCCGATGATGGGAACGATTTCAGCTTCTGAAAGCGGGTTTGGAGATGGGAAGGGAGGCCGTCGTCGTTGAAACCGGCACAGTTGACGGCGGCGACCTGCTCAAGAACGGCGGCGTCCATAGCCTGAGATAGTAGCTCCTCTACCGTCTTGTCGTCGTCGCTATCACTGAAAAAATCGGCCATTGTAGGATGCAGCGATAATGAAGAGCAACTCAATTTTGAGAATTTGCGAGTATTTCTTGCGACTGTGTGTGGTATTCCTTTGATTTTTTTAAGGTTTTCTATTTTGGTCAGAGGTTTTTGTTTGGAGCTCAACGGCTAACTCGAGAATTTGGCGTAGGTAGGTGAGGAGTGAAATTGGACTGTCAGAAAGTGGGTCCCAGCTTTCACTTTTTAGTGGGACCGCTGGTGCTTCAGCCCCTCTCAATTTTTTGTCTGGTCCTTTGAAATCTAGGTATAATATCAGTTTGACCGCTTTTTTGGCTATTGCCAAGCAAATCTTAATCGATAATAACCATATTTTTAGTGCGGATGATCTTTTTACATTAATATGCACATATTGATCAGAGAACATACTTTATATTATTATTATTATTAGTGTTTGAATTTATTGTTTATATCTTTATTGTGTCATATCAACACAAACAAAATTATGTCATTTTCATTTTTATGTCATGATTGTGTTTGTACAAATCATCGTCGTGTCAAAAAGATATTTAACGGATTATATTTGTGTTTAATATTATCTTGTTGATATGATGATGATACAAAATACACGAATTGTAAGCCTATATGGAGAAAACTAACACAAGTTCAATTTAATTTTCTTTTCATATGTTTACATGGACGAAAATAACCAAGCATAAGGAAGTTTTTCATGCTTGGGATTCATTTTTGAGGAGTAAAAAAAAATAGTATATCCTTTGTTTATAGCTTCGCTCATAATAAAGAAGAAAAATAAATTTGACCATTAATCATATTATGCCACGAATGGAATCTCTTCCAAATTTGTTCTGGTGCGTAGATGTTGGGAAAATTCTGTAAACTGTTGGAAATATTATATTCTAACTATGTGTTTTGATTAGATTTCAAAATATTTTGATGATTGTCATGCTGATATAACTAGTGTTACTCATTTGTTATGAAGTTGACCTTTTTGGTTATAGATTCCAGCATAAGAACTTCCAATTTGAATAGGTCCAAAACTGAAGGAGTTCGAGCAAGACTAAAGTCAGTCGTACTGATAGGAGTATCAGTACCAATGCAACAAAGAAAGTACTGACTGAAGATCGCATACTGAAGTCAGGCCAATTGAAGTTTGAAAGACTGAAGTATAGCGAAGCTGATGAATAGAGCTACGAAGAGTAAAGTCAAAGACGGAACAATAATATCGGAAGACCGAAGACTGAAGATCGGAGATTGAAGACTCGGCGCTGCTGAAAGCAAATAAGTTAGGGATATGATTAAGGGGGTGTTTGGCTAAGCTTATTTTAGAGAGCTTATAAGCTCCGATGTTTCGAGAGCTTATAAGAGGTAATGTCTCAAGTGCTTATAAGTTGTTAAAGTGTTTGGATAATTGATCTTATAAGCTAGAGAAAGAATCGTGAGTTAGAGAGATAAAATTGACGAGAGGTGAAGTTGATAGTGTATATGTAGGAAATAACGAACTATAATAAAGTTATTTTGGTAAATTCATAGTTGCTTATAAATTTATGAAAAAATAAGTTAGGGTTAACCAACTTATTTTTAGGGGAGCTTATTTTCACAACTTATAAGTTGTTTAGGAGCTTATTTGCCAAACACTTTGTAGAGCTTATAAGCTCCTAAGCGACTTATATAAGTCGCTTTAAAGAGCTTATAAGCTCACCAAACACCTCAGTGTCATACTAGCGGTGATAGCCCAAGTTGGGAAGTCAAGCTGGCTACGAGAAGTCAAAGCTGACGACTGAAAGTCAAAGCTGCTGATCAATAGTCAAAGCTAGTGGCAAGTAATCAAAGTTGGCGATATCAAGTCAAAATTGACTGATTAAAAGTCAAAGCTGACTATTTCTACGTCAAAGTTGAAGCGTCATACTGATTCGGGTTCCCAAACTAATAAAAGACCAGGTTCCCAAACTGATAAAAGACAGGAGTCCAGCCTGCTAACAAAAGTCGGAGCAGTCTCGATTGACACAGCTTGAAGTCAACGTACTGATAAAACACGGTGTCAATTCGACTAAAAAATACGAAGATATTTTAGCCTTGAGTATTTGACTTGTCACATGTCGTAGCGTATCTGCAGATGATCCTTACATGCCAGAACAACTGTTCAGAGTTACAGAGCTATAGTGTACGATGGTGCAGACTCTGACAGCGATGTACGAGGACTCAAACGGGAAGAATTCAAACGACAAATAGAATGGATATGATTGGTGCTCCCTCCAACGACTATTCCTCGTCCTCTCTATAAATACGCACATAATCCAACATTTGAAGGTTTATCGAAACACCGTGCATTCGAATTGTCTAAAACATTCAAAACTCAAAGCTTAATAACTTATACCTAATGATTTCGAAGAAGGAAATCTATAAAGTTATCAGAAAACTTTTCGAGCTAAAATATTTCTATCAGCTCAAGATTTAAGAATACACTTTCTTAAGTCTAGGATACTACTTTGTATATCTCAAGCTTAGACACATTGAGTTTATCGCATATGACAACTCATCCTTTAGTTGAAAAACCCTTTATAAACCCCTTTGGTTTAAGTAGAAGTTTGGGCAAGTAGACAACGAAGTGTTATTTGTTGAAAGCTTGATTATCTTGCACATGTAATCAAGATGTTAGGTCGACTGTCGTAAGTAGTCAGAGCATTCCTAGCATCCGCAAGAGTATGATGAACGCCAAGTTTGGCGGGATATAGTAAGGTTAACTATGTATCTAGATTTATATCTTATACCCATAAACAAGACGAAATCCAAGTTAGTGGATGACTGAGCAATCAGTCCGTAGATGCAGGAGCCGATCTCTCAGAACCACGTATAAAAACAAGTGTTGTTTACTTTCAATTATTTACATTCAATATCGTATTTACATTTCATATTATGAACTGACATCACCAGCACACAACAACACAACATCGTTTTGAAATACTTTATCAGTATCAGTTTGATACTAAAGACGGACTAAGCCCATATTCAACTAAGTGTTTTACACCCATTTAAGTTTTTAGTAAAGGCAAACCAGTAACCACCATATTCCGCAAGCACACCAGTTATCAGTCCAACTGACCAGCTTAGGGGTGAACATTCGGATTTTTGCCTAGTTCAAACCGATCCGAAAATCCGAATTTTGAGAGAGAAAAAATACGATCCGAAACGAAAATCCGAAAATCCGAAACCAATTTTTGCTAATTCTTATATATATTTATATTAAATTTAAAAATATTTAAATAAAATATTATTTTTATATAAAAATTATATATAATTCAGATTTTTTGATTTTTACGGATTTAAAAAATTCAACCCTTCCGAAAATCCAAAATTTTGAAAAATTTCAATCCGATTCCATCCGAAAATCCAAAAAAATCGAATTTTAAATTTCGGTTTGGTTCCGATCAGATATTCGTTTTTTAAATTTTTTGTTCACTTCTAGACCTCATGCCTCAGCAGTCAATAAGTTTGTTAACTGGTATCACTCTGAACAAGACTCATATTTTCCGAAGGCGATCAATAGTTCGACATCACTCTTGAACACCATCGGTTACCACGATAGCTCTTTGCCGCGGAGCCAATTAATCTTGTGGAAAGAAATTTTTTAAAATTTACTCAATTGATGTATTTCTTTTCCCATACATCAATACTTAACCGAATGGACCATCAATAGATTATTATTTCACATAGTGACAAGATTTCTAAGGCTACAAAATGGAGTGCTTTCTTTTTCGTGTCAAATTGTTGACCAATGATCTCATTAAAAGGTTAAAAGTAATAACCGGACAGATGACAATTCTTGGGGAGTTTTAGTGGGAAATTGTCATTAATCTTGACAATTACCCTTAAAATAAATGCTTTTCACTTTACATTCCTCTGGGTTTTTAGTATTGATGTGTCGTTTTCACCAAAATAAATCGACACTCGGTCATTGTGCCCACATCGCACGATGATATAGCGATCAGATTCGACACTCGGTCGAGATGCCCAAACCGCACTGAAAGCAATAAGCAAAATCGTCTCCCAAAGGATTGGCGAGAATTTCTCCAATTTTCCAACTATAAAATAAGCTGTGATAAGAGACTAAACTATAAAATCGAAAATAGCAAATAAGAAAGGTATCCGGATGTTTGTTTGTAAAATATGATGAGGTATCCGGTTCAATTAATTCCACTCTAGCTTAGACAAATCCGATCATCGATGCAAATATAACTTCAATTCATGCAAACAAACCGGTTATGATCACGAAGACACTTCGACGCAATCTTATCTCTCCTTAATTTATCGGTAATTAGGAAGACACTTCACTAACTACTTCTAATCGATGATAACCGTAAGAGACATTCCATAGATTTAATGAGTAAGCGACTTTAAGAACTAGAAAACCCGATTCAAAACCGATAAACTATGACACGTGATTATCGAATTAAGGCTATTAAACTCTTAACTCGATGAATCACTTTACCACTAATCAAATCTAAACCACAATTACGGATGACCGATTGATTGGCTACTAATTAATTCGAACTACTAAATATTCGCGACTATCTAGCGAGACGAAATAATTAACGACAATAAACACGAGATAATAACAGATCGTGCATAAAATTAAAGGATAAAACCGATTAGATCTCACGGGCGTGTCGCTAGAAACTTCCTTAATCTTCACCGAATGAAAGAGATTAGCTAGAACTCATAAATGAATTCAAGCTAATAATAATAATGATAATAATGATCGAACAATATAAGAACAATAAAGATGAAAATCAATGATTTAATTGCAAAACCAAAAACTGAATTCTGGAGTTCTCTCTCTGCGTGAATGATAATCATAATATGGGAGAAAAGGGATAAAGCTATCCTATATGGAAAGATCTCCAAAACAAATCTCTTCCCATAAAAATCTAATAAAATCCCAATAAAAAAGGAGAAACTAATCTAATATAATAAGGAAACAAAAAGATACATCAAAATATTAACTAAAGAGGCCCAAATCAATATTTGAGGCCTATTACATAATTAAACTTCGATTGATATCACAAGGTCTTCAAAAATCCATTTAATTCACGTCCTTTTACAAGTCGAGTCAAAGCTTGAAGGCGGTATGGGCATCTTGCACAACCTTGAACATCGACTTTACTTTAGATATTCCAAAACTCTTCCAATTTGATGTTAATTCTTCCAAAATAATATTAACACCTACAAAATCCACAAAATATGCAATTAGCTTCATAGACTATGATTAAGTAGATATTAAACATTTAAACTTATCAAAATCATCCAAAATATACGTATAAAATACGCCTAATCAAGTATTAATATTAATATTAATATTAATAACTATTAGTTAATTTCATATCAATTCTACGGGATGAAAAGTGTACTGAATTTTCTAGGCCCAAATGTATACACAATTTCACAAGCAGAAGCAGAAGCAGAAGCAGAAAATTGATACATTGCGTTTTAAAAATTATATTATAAAACAAGCTCAAATTCAATTAATCCATAAATTGTATTTTAAGCTATATAAACAATCGCACAAAATATATTAATCGCGAAATTTTGCCATGATAAGAGAATTGCTAAAAAGTGAAAATTTGTGTTTGTTCTAGAGCTAGGGGAGGAAAGTAAACTTTGAGTGTAAAGAACAAATGATCACGTACGAAAAATTGTTGGTTGAAAAAAAAAAGATTTATGCAAGTGAAAATCAATACTTATTTTGAAAATATGAAAGATAAATTTTTAATATAAATGTGAAATACTAAATTCTAACATATGTTTTGAAGTTTTCAACCAAACACACTCCAAAGTAATTATCATTGGTTGTACTTAGAGTCAACAAAATGGGCCCGGCCCGATGGACCCATCCGGGATACTCGAGATTTGGGTTAGGTTAGGTTTCATATTAGAGGTCTGAAAAAATCAGATTTAAAAAGTTCGTCAAAAAATCTCCAGACAGACTATGTTTCGGATAAAAAATGCTCAGAGTTTTTGGGCTAAAAATCTCGTCCAGTAAATATATATTTTTATTCCCACTACTATTGTGTTTCTCTTTAATTTTTTGACTTTATTCTTTTATTTCTCTTTAATTCACTTTTTAAGTTGTTTATTGTTCTATTTTAGATTATGGCTTCAGTGCTTTAATTAATTTTTCGTTGTATTAGTATATAATTTTTGAACTTTTAATTTTGTTATTGTTGATGTTATATTACTAGTTTCTAAACTTAAATTGTTATTTTACATAATTATTTATCTTTTTATAATTGAATATGTACTTTTATAGGTAAAAGATTAAAAAAATTGAGTGTACTTGGCCCTTATGAACTTGGGCTTGACTTCATATTTAGTAATTCGAAATTTTTTTAACCCGACTCATAAAAATGTAAAAGCCCCATGGGCTGATCCGACCCAACATGCTACTTTTGTCGGTTCTAATTGTGGTTTGGAGTAGGCTATAGCCCCCTCCATGGGTGTTATTTTCCCCAATTTTATACTTATAAATGTGCCCAAATTCAAAAATAGAAATATGAGCCCCCTGAAGGAGTGTGACTGTGTGAGAGAGAAAGAGAAGGTTGTGAAGAAATATGGGTGAAAAAAGAGAAAGCGCAGGAAAGATGGACATGGAAAAGAAGATTAAAAAGTGTGGTAGAGCTAGTGGCGGAGCTATCGTTGAACTGGCTGCCCAGGGCCCAACAATTTTCCAAATTAGTAGTAGTATATACCCATAACATATGATATATAGAAGCATTCTTAGCAGATTGGTAGTAGTGTTGTTATCATTCTCTACCTTGAGGTTCAATCCCTTAGTCACGTTATTTCTCTTTCTCCTTCTTTTGTCAGTCGCTTCTCTTTTGCCCAAGCTTTGTGTTCTTTGTTTTCATTTTTTTCCTCCCTTACTTACTTTTTTTTCTTTTTTTCTTCTTCTATAATTTGTTTTATATTGATAAAATAAAAATATATATAAATAATAAAGTTTTATATATAAATTAATAAAATCAATTCAATTTCTAAAAATATTATGATGAATTTATTATAATAGTTATAGGTAATATTTATTTAAATTTATTTTAATAAGTTATATATTTGAGTTAATTCTATATTTCATTGTATATTTGTAATGGGTACAAGAAAATCAAGATTTGAGTTTTGTAAGATAATACAATTTACAAATTAATATTTATAATTTTCTAATTATTTTAATTTTTATAGATATTATTCATTGGTTGTTTAGTTATTTATAAATTTATCTTATTATTTTATTTTTGCAAGATATTAGAACATAATGAAAAAGAAATTTAATATAAATAATTACCTCTATTCAAATAATAATAATATTATTATTATTATTTAATTAATTTTAAAATTATATTTTATTATCTTTTAAAATTAAAAATAATTGGGCCCGAATTATATTTTTTCAGCTCATACTTGGGTAGAGCCCGTAGTGGTGACGCCATGTCTTATCTATTACATGTATAAAAGCAAAATCTGTTCAATCATTTGCTTATAGTAATTTGAATCTGATATGAGATAGATCATATTCGTGGAATTCTAATCGTTTTTTCTTTTCTTTTATGTGAATATTGTCATACACTATCGATTAAAGCTCTTTTTATATTTTTTTATTATTTTAGTAATGATTTTATTGTATACATAATGATATTGGTATATATATACATTGGAGCATCGCACGGGTGCAACACTACCGTGCAACACTAATATTAGATAAAGTATATATCTTCTTTTTTTGAAAGGATGGAAAAAGTATATATCAAAAGAATAATTTAATAGAAGTGTTTTTTTGTTTACAAAACGTTTTTACTAAGTAAAAAAGAAAAGAAAAAACATAATCAAATTTTAAAAACGTTTTTACAAGTAAAGGAAGATTATTTTGTTTGAAAATTAGCACTACAAGAAATTCACTCGATCAACGACGGACACACGACGAAAAATTTTCCACTGTTGATCAACGACGGAACAACGACGGTTTTAAGGCGGAAGATCTCTTTTTAAATATCTAAAATATTCCGTTGGGTGTCCGTCGTTGATCAACGACAGTCGTAACTCCGTCGTTGATCAGCGGCGGACTTACGACAGTCGATCAACGACGGACTTACGATGGAGTCAATCAGCGCGGCACCTTCAACGGCGGGCTTACGGCGAGTGAATCAACGATGGATCAACAATGGAATGTCCGTCGTTGTTTACTCCGTCGTAATTCCGTCATTGATCAACGACGGAGTTACGACGTCTGTTTTCCGTCCTTAATCCATCGCTGATCCGTCGTTAAATTTTAAAATAAGACGGGATTTCACCTATGTATTTTGATTCAGCCATTTTGATCAACGACGGACTTACGACGGAGTCAATCAACGACGGACATACGGCGAAATCAATCAACGGCGGATATTCAACGGCGGACTTACGGCGGGTGAATCAACGATGGATCAACAACGGAATGTCTGTCGTTGTTTACTCCGTCGTAATTCCGCCATTGATCAGTCGTTAAATTTTTAAAATAAGACGGGATTTCACCTCTGTATTTTGATTCAGTCATTTTGAACCCTAAACCCTAAATCCACCGCGTCGCGCCGTCCGAAGCTCCCACCTCGTCGCCTTCACCCCGTCGCTTTCAGCCTCGTCGGACTTTAGCCGCATCCCACGCCTCCGTCGTCTTCTCCGGCTTCAGCCCCATCTCGTCTCGGCTCGCCGTCGTCTTCTCCGGCGGCCCGCATGACTCCTCCGTCGTCGTCGCCTCGCCACATCTCCCCCGCCCTCGCCTCGCCTCCCCTCGCCCTTATCTCGCCTCGCCCCGCCCCCACCGCGTCCCACCTCGCGAATGTCTCTCCCCGCCCTCACCTCCGCCCCATCTCGGCAGAACCTCGCCCCGCCCCGGGCCGTCCCGTCTCTGCACCATCCCGGCTCGCCCGTCTCTGTAAGGTCATCTGATATTCTAATTCACTCTATTTTTGTGCAAAATCTGTATATTTGTTATTAATTTACACATTTAGTTGGGTGAAGCAAATTGCTTATATGGATCAATTAAACTTGATATTTTTGTGGTATCTTTTGTTTAAAAAGGAATTTACGAGGCTCTTGAATTGAGAGATGGTGGATCAGACTATCTCGGAAAGGGTGTTGGCAAGGTTAGTGGATGATGTTGTGGTGAATGTATTTACATGGGATGCTCTTGTGGTTGAATCCTGTTGCAGTTCCTAATTTTATAATTTGTTGGTATGTTTGTTAGGCTGTTAACAATGTGAACTCAATTATTGCACCAGCCCTAGTTGGAAAGGTTCGTTTGTAACTTCATGAAGGTCTTGTTATGGATGTGTTATCAATCGAAAGCTTTGTTAAAAATTAGGATATTGCTCCCTACAACTGAAAGCATTTGCTTTTGCAGAACCCAACCGAGCAGACTGCTATTGATAATTTCATGGTTCAACAACTTGATGGAACTCAGAATGAATGGGGTTGGTTCAAGCAAAAGGTATTCATGTATGCATGTTAACTATTTTGTCCGGTTATATTTATAGAATATCATGTTAATGAGCATTTTTCCCAAAAGCTTGGTGCAAATGCAATTCTTGCTATGTCTCTTGCTGTGTGCAAAGCTGGAGCTGCTGTCCTCAATATTCGTCTCTATAAGGTATTAGGGTCATCTATTATATGTTACTAATTATTTTTTTGTTTTTACAATAATTTATGTTGACAATGTTGCCTTTCCTCTTTCAGCATATTGCCAGCTTGGCTGGCAACAAGAAGTTGGTCCTGCCGGTTCCTGCTTTCAATGTCATCAATGGTGGATCGCATGCTGGAAATAAACTTGCTATGCAGGCATGTCTTTTGCAAGATGTTCATTTGTATACGTTCTATCGTATTATTGATTGATTTAATACAATTTTTTTTGTTGCAGGAATTCATGATTCTTCAAGTTGGAGCTTCTTCCTTTACAAAGGCCATGAAGATGGGTATGGAAGTATATCACCATTTGAAGGCAAGTCATATCTTTTACTTGTCTGTACTTTCTCATGACTATGTAAAATGTTATTTTAACTCATCCTTCTTAGATATTATCCAAAATTGTTTTATGCATTTAATAATCATTGTCTTTGTCGATCCATTTAACTTCTAAATTCATATTTGGTTCATATTTGATATGCAAAAGTATTTAAAATTTTGATTTTAACAAGGATATATATATATATATATATATATATATATATATATATAATAAACAAAATAGGAAAATAGTTTAATCCAAAGAAAACCGAAAATAGGATTGAATATTTCGGTTCGATGTTAGTTTTCTTATTCAATTGATCTATTTTGCTCGATGCCTAGAACACGTGGATCCTCATCTGCTAGAGGGCGTGGGTCCTCATCGCCTTTGTCATCGGAATCGGAGGGATGTATCAATGCCTCTGTTGATCGTGATGAATCTAGCTATGTGAATGTGCGAGATTTATAAAGCAATAAAGAACACCTGTGCTTTTTACGTGGTTCGATCGTTAATGAGATCTCGTCCACGGAGGAATGGTTCTCAATACTTTACTAGAGCTTTTAAATGCAGTATTGGTTACAAGCCTTTGTATTCAAAGAAATTGCTAACCCTTCTAACATCGCCTTTCCTTCTATTTATCTGACGACCACATCACTCGGCGCCCGACCTCTCCATTGGTCGTTGCGTGACTCTTCCTCTGGCGTGCCTCCATTGGCCGGGCGGGGACCTCTCGCCTTCGCGCCCACGTGGAGGTGGCGCGACCTGGTTCATCTTCTCCATTGGCGGAGGTGGCGGTTACGGGGCTAGCGTTTTGGGCAATGATTAGGGCTCGACCGCGTGGGCTGCTACCAACGTTAGGCCCGGCTCGCTGGGCTGTTAGTGGGCCCAGTTGGTTGGGCCATATCCCATCATAGCCCCACGAATAGCCGAGGCACGGCGAGGCGGTGGAGTGAAGGCAAGGTAACCGAGGTGAGGTGTGGCTTGGCGGCGTTGTTTCTTGGATGTGAGGTCTTGGTGCCGATCCGAGTTGGGTTGTTTATTGTCCGCCGCTTGAGAAAGATGTGGCACCGATGGAAGTCGGCACGACACGGATAACGCGCTCTGCGTTGGTTATGCCGAGTGCGATGCAGGTGGCATTACTCTGTGGTGGCTCCCTGTTCGACCGGCGACCGCCTTTTCGGGGATGCCGTGGTGTGTCTCGGGCGCGCGAGACTCTGCGGCTGGTTGGCGAGCTCCGATCTAGTTGGCGAGGCCCGATCGATTGGCGAGGTCCGATCCGGTGGGCAGCGGTCCGATCTGATTGACGAGGTCCGATCCGGTGGGCAGCGGTCCGATCTGGTTGGACGAGTCCGATCTGGATTTCCTCGACATTTGTGGGAGGGCGATGTGCGACACAGGCGCCGCCACCTAGAGGGCGCCGGTCCGTATGATGATTGCTAAGTCGGTCGGGCGGCCCGTCCTATCTGGCGTCGTCGACGCGCCAGCGGTAGTTAGGCGCTCGAATAGCGTCTTGCGTGTAACGCACATCCAATCACGTGTGAGCACGTGTTGAATTTAACGGCAATTTGCGGTGCGCCTTGTCTTATAAATAGGCGAAAAAGAGCGATTCACTTTCTTCTTCTTGACTTAACAATTCGAGAGAGAATTTGTGAGAGATTTTCTGAGCCCGATTTTATTTGAAGTAGCGTTTACTCGCCTAAAAGTAAGTATGTCTTCTTCCTCTGCTTTAGTACGCCCTAGCCCCTGTTTAGGGTCCGCCGATCATCTCCCGCGGAGTTTCGGTTCGAACAGCTCATCCTCCCTCACGATAGTGAAATCGAGGTTAGGGATTATTCTGCTATACCTTATCGGGTATGTGTGGAAGATTAGCGCTAGGGTTCGACAATATCATCTGCGTGGGATGGGGTTAATGTGAGGACGTCGGATCGTCTGTGATTTTGACGATGTAATAAGAGTAGGAAAGGAATGTCGCATTCGCCGACGCGCAGTGGTGTGTTCGCACCCGTCGATGAAGCGTTAGCCCTCCGGAGGATTTATAACTATGTATATAGGCGCCTTTAGGGCGGTCTTAGGTTCAGATTAGCCCCATCTTTTGAGCCTCCGGAGAGCCCGAATCCCCATCCGCCAATTTACCCCAACTCCATTAGGTCGGTAGTTGAGATGGGGTTAGCACGTTATCATGTGGTGAGGAGTTCTCCTTTGAGCTCTTGATCACGATTCTTTAGCGTCAAGTACTCGAGAGGTTGTACTATCTTTCGCCTCGGCGGCCGTTTAGGGTGAGTCGACCCTCGAAGGTGTCGGGGTGTGAAGAAGTTTTTCTTTTGAGGGTCGATGGGCATCCGATCTACGGATGGGGGATGGGTAGGTGGCGGATATAAAGCTTAAGCCCTCGGTGGGTAGAGGAACGACTCAGCGCTCGGTGAAGTTTCTATAGAATTCACCGAGACAACCTTAATGATGCCGGGCCGAGTGTGCACAGTCGCGAGCTCGGGGGCGGGTCCGAGGTGAGGGCACCTCTCTTTCCTTCTTATAGGTTCGACCTCTGTTTGACTAACGCGATTTTCTTACAGAATGCGGTGAAGCTTAAGCACACGAAGGAGGTGAAGGCCGGCCTCGTCTCGACTGCGCCACGGTGGCGGCGGGGAGCCTTCTAAAGAGGCGAAGGTGTGCGGGCCCCTCGCAGCCCGTGGTGGTGGAACACCTCGGCGATCTCTTCAAGGGTCCGCAGCGATCTCGGCTCGGCCTCGAGGTGGAGGCTCGTGCCCATGGTGCGCCAGTGCCGATCTCCTGCGATCTTACGCCTTGTCTCGTCATACTTTTTTTTTTTTTACTAATCGTTTGATTTGCGGACCTGCCTTGATCGCGGCGAGATGCGCCGCATGGCCGGCGTTGTTGCGTTAAACACGAGGAGCCGGAGAAAGCGGCACGGTGAGTCCTCGTTGGCCGGCGAGGAGGAGGTGGAGGTTGCTGGCGGGCCGCTGAGGCCGCCCTGAGGAAGAAGGCCGTCTTGTCGCGGGAGGCCCGCCGAGGTGGAGTCTCGCCGGAGGAGGTGGCGAGGCGGAGAAGAGGCGGCAGATCGGACGAGTGCTCACCGGCGGAGCGGGCCCATCTTGAAGGCCTCGCCAAGAACTTATCAGTCGAGTCCTTCTCCGCTTTATCTCGACCGCCGCCGTGATGAGGCGCGGTGATATCTACCCACCGGAGGGTTGGCCACGATGCAGTTTTGACAAGGCGAAGCATGGGTGGGCCGAGATTGATCGGGGGCGGTCAACTTGGGTATGCGGGTGCTTGCCGACGCACCGCCTTCCCGTGGTGGAGGCCTTAGCCTCCTCGGCGTCGCTCCGACGGCCGAGGCCGTGTCCGATCTTGGGTGGATGAAGATCTAGAGCTTGAGGGCTCGGCGAGTGCGGGCCGGCCAAGAGGAGGAGGAGGGGAGAAGGAGCCGAGCTCATGGCTCAGTCGACCCAACCCGCGGCAGTTGGGCAGGCCGGAGGAGCGGCAGGGAGGCGGGGGGGCAGTCCGGAGGGGCCGAGGTTAGTGGGCGGTTGTAATAGGTTGAACAGCGGGGTCGATGGGACCACAGCCCTTGTAATAAAATTCTTTCGTATCTGATAAAGAATGTTTATCACTTTCGAGACTTGTGTTGTCTTTTTATTTATAGCATTCCGCATCTCAATACTTGGGACTCGACCATGAATTGCTCGCTGTCGAAAGAGGTCAGGGTGCCTGGCGAGAAGGGCGAGGAGGTGCAATTTTGGAGGAGTCGGTGCCGAGTGACCCAGTTTTGGCCGCCATGGATGCGAGCTCGGTGTCTTCTTCCGAATGAAGAAGAAGTTGACCGAGGCTGATCGGGAGGTGGCCGCCTCACGGCGAGAACGAGGCATTGAAGTTGAAGGTCGCGCGGAGCGGAGTCGAGGCGGACATATCTGCCGACGCAATCCACGGACGTTTGATGCGGTCGAGGAACAACTGAATCGACCGCGAGAGGCTCGCTCGGTTATCGAGGAGCATGCAGTCGAGAGGCGATCCGCTTGTGGGTGGGACTACCATATCCAAGCCGACGACCGAGTCCAGAGCTTCTTGGCGGAGGGCATGGTCTTTGAGGGATGAGGAAGGCCCAGCAGAAGAAGTTCAAAGCTGCGTCGACTCCGTGGTGAAGTTTATGGAGATGTACGACATCGTCAAAGCGTCGCATGCCCGGCGGTGGCGAGGCAACAGCGGGCTCTGCCGACCCGATCATAGAAGAACCGGCGGAGGAGGCGGATACTCCGATCACGCCGTAGTCTTGAGGTTGATGGGTCGGCGGGCGGATTATCGAGGGGATCCTGCGGGACCGGGCGACGACCGAGGTCCTCGGTCGTGAGGGAGAGCTTGGGCGGGCGAGGTCGCACACGGCCCGGTGTCGGTCGGGGGTCGGGTGTGACCTGGTGCGTCCCCCGCCCGGGATGCCGTCTTGCGCCCCGCCTCTTGGTGTCCCGAGGCGGGTGAAGGTGATCACAGGTCGATGCTTCGTCAGGGCTGCCTCAGAGTCCGCCCGAGCCCGGGGCGCAGGCCGTGGTGATTCCGGCCTCATCGACCGGGTCGAAGGCACCGAGTTCGTTCGAGCATACATCGTCGGCACAGGGATTTTGTGAGAATTGGTGCGGCTTCGCCGGTCTGGCGAGGCGGGCCGGAGGCCGGAATGAGGCCATGTATAGTATAGGACCTTGTATGTAGGTATAAATGTATTTAGACTCGTTTGAGTGTCGTTTTCCCTTTGAGAGGTACAAACATAGCTTAGGACTTCGTTTTGGTCATAAATATATTCATCTTGTATACAACGTATTTTCCCAAATAAAGGGGTATAAGCGAGCTCTGAAACACGGTTGTCTTGTATATGGCTTGGTACTTTGTTTGTAGTCGTTGATGCATTTTAGACTTTGTACGGAGTGCATATCTTCCCAAATAAAGGGGTATGAGGTGGCGAGATCGGTTTGGATGTCGCTTGCATGTAGACGATCCAACTTAATGGGTGTCTGTATGCTTTGCATGTAGCGTCAACTTAATGGGTGTCTGTATGCTTTGCATGTAGGCGTCCAACTTAATGGGTAGTCGTGTCGTACCCTACTTAGTGGGATTTTCATCTTCGTAAGGCGTCCCTTGTGAAGGTTTAGATGTGGTATATCCGAATGGATGTTCACATAAATGTAAGGCGAACAGTGAAATACTCATTAGAAAAGCAGATGTTTTATTAGACAAGTAAACAGACATCGCACATCGAAAACAATAGAAGGGCTAACATGTCGCGATCTAAAATCAAAGCTATGTAAAATACCTCCTTAGATGAGTTATGTGCGAGTTAGGGAATAAGTGCCCGGACGGTGGGCGCTTATAGGCCCTTTTTGGAGGTCCCGTGAGCGCGGTAGGGTCCTTCCCATGTCGGATCAAGCTTGTTAAGGCGCTCGGCTCGGCTTGCTTCATTATTCCGCAGGGAGGTCGCCCACTCGGGTGTGGAGGCCTTTACTCTTTTGTTGTAGTAGCGCGACTGGCTCTTGTACTTAGCCGTTTATGAAGGCGAGCTCGCCTTCTCCTCGAGGCGTCGAGGTTGGCCCGCAGTCTTCCTCGTTCCCGCTGGTTGAAGTGGAGAGTCGCGGGGCTTGGCGCGCCGATCTCGGCGGTATGATGGCCTCGGTGCCGTGACCCGGGCTAAAGGGGTCTCCACGTGCGCCGTCGAGGTGTGGTCTGTGGGACGAGAGGACTTGAGGAGATTTTCAGCCCGACCGCCTTAGCTTGATCCAAATCTTCTTCAATCCTTATGCGATCGTGCGGTTCGTCACCGGTCCGACCATTTGCTTGCGTGTGCGACCGAAGTGAGCGTTGATCGATGTGAAGCTCTTCGCACCACTCGCGAAGTTTTGTCGGCGAATTGAGTGCCGTTGTCCGAGACCGGGATGTGCGGTATGCGAGCGGCGGACTATATTTCTCCACACAAAGGTTTGAATCCTTCGCCGTGATGCTCGAAAGTGGCTCGGCCCGACCCGTTTGTGAAGTAGTCTATGGCCACGACTAAATATCGGAGTGACACGGTGCTCGGTCGAGCAGACCAACAATGTCGATCCCCACTCCATGAAAGGCCACGGACTCTGCGGTACGCTCAAATCCGTCCGAGGCTTTTGGTATGGAGTGGATCGGCACTTTGGGCACTTCTTGACGAGCTCGGCGAATCTTTCACGGTGGGCGGTGGTATCCCGACCTCGGCGTCTTCTTTGAAAGTGCTCGCGACCCGATGTGGCTTCCACAAGACCACCGGTGTATTTCGTTGAGCACATAGTCGGCTTCTTCCGGCCCGAGGCATCTCGGGAGGGTTGAAGGTAAGACTTCCGGTGAAAACGCCTCGTGCATGAGATACTTACGGGACTTTGCCATCATCTTTTGGCGAGCCGATCTGAAGGTAGTCGCGCCGTGTTCGGTGTAGGCCTTGGAGACATCGATTCGGCTCTATCTCGGTGATGATGCGGCGTGGGACTCCGCTATGCTTCGAGCGGATCTCCTCCTGGTGGACTTGTTGATGACGCAGCTAGCTTGAGGACGTCGGCCATTATTTCCCTCGGGATTCGGTGGATCTTGAAGTATCGAGCGAGGTCAACATCTCTTTTGCCTTGTCGGTATTGTTTCATTCGGTCCTCCTTGGCCTCGTATTTGCTTAACACAGTTCGCGACGACACAGGAATCGCCGAAAATTTGGATCTCCCCTTGCCTCCTTAGCGGGAGTCCGGAGATTAGGGCCTCATACTCCACCTCGTTGTTGGTGGTCGGGAAGGTAAACCGAGTGCGTGGGTGACTTCCTGCATATCCGGGCCGAGGAGAAGGATGCACTCCATTGCCCGTTTTGCACGAGGCTCCGCCCACGTCATCTCGCCAACAACCATCGGTGGATGAGGTCCGGTTCCTCCGTCTGGGTGGGATGACCGAGGTGGAGGCGTTAGAGGAGCTAATCTTAGCGGTCGGACCGAGCTCGATAAACTTGGCTTCTACCAGAAATCGGTGAGCTTGCCTTTTATGGCGGTGCGGGGAGTCGAGATATCGTGCTCGCCAAGCTCGAGGCCCACTGGCTGTCGTCCCGATGACTCGGGTTTGATAAGACTTGCCTCGGGGCGGTCGGTCGATACTGGATGGAGTGAGCACGAAAGTAGGGTCGGAGCGGTCGCTAGCATTCACCGTGCAGTCTACCTTTTCAAGGCGGCGTACCTTGTCTCGGCCCTTTGAGTCTCGGTGATGAAGTAAATAGGAAGCTGCCGTCAGACCTCGTCACTTCATCATACATGCGATTGCCTCGTCAGAGGCGCCAGTACAAGGAGAGGAGTTCGCCTCTTTTGGGGCGGTCGAGGTGCAGCGGTCGTGAGTACTCCTTGGTGTGTGAAGGCGGTGATGCTCTTCCGCCATGCAAGTCAGGGCCCTCCTCAAGATTTTAAAGAATGGGGCTGCTTCTGCTGCCCGGAGAGAACCTCTTGAGGCGGCTAGGCACCGTAAGTTTGTGGACCTCGCGAATGGTTTTGGCACTTGCATTTCGAGCACCGTCTTTACCTTGGTGGGGTTCGCCTTGAGCCTTCTTGGGAAACCAAGCACCCAAGAATTTCCCGTTTTACCATGAGCGTGCATTTTGGGGTTAAGTTTGAGGTTGGCCGACACAAAGGCGAGTTGGAGGATGGTCTTGAGGTCGTCGGTAGCAGCTCTCCGTTTTCGACTTTGACTACTATGTCGGCGTGAACCTCGGCGATCTCCCGATGTGGTCTTTGAATGTTGCATCCACCATCCTCCGGTAGGTAGCCCGGCGTTCTTGAGGCGAATGGCATCTTTCGATGCAAAGAGCCAAGTCGGTGATGAATGCGGTCTTTGGTGCATCCTCCGGGCTCATTAGGATTTGGTGGTACCCTCATAGATCCGAGGCTGAACATCTCGTGGCCCACCAAAGCCTCCACCTTCTTGTCGATATCGGGGAGGGTAGCAATCTTTAGGCGATGCTTGTTGAGGTCGGTATAATCGGCGCACATGCGCCACCCTCAGCAGACTTCGACCACGATTGGATTAGCCATCCGTGTCGGGTATTTGACCTCGAACAAGATCTTGGCTTTCGAGTTGAGTCACCTCGTCCCTAATGACCGGCTGCGCTCGCGCATGAATATCCTTTCTTCTGCGGATGGCTTGGTGGCGGGTCGATGTTGAGGCGGTGAGTTATGAGCTCGGGCGACACCCGGTCATGTCGGCGGGGACCAAGCAAACACGTCCTATATTCTTTCGAAGTCGTTTGGCGTGCCGCGGACGTCCGCCGGGCCACAGGTGCCGACTGGATGACCTCGAGGATCGTCGTCGTATAGTTGGAGGTCTCGGTCGGTCGTCCGGGTGTCGGCCTCGGGGCCCGTAATTGCTATGCAGGGCGAGGCCGCGTCCCGAGTTGAGCCGTGGGCATTCTTTTCTTGACCGTTTGGTCCCCTGGATCTTGAGCACTCCCACCGGGGTGGGAATCTTCTGGTGGTGGTAGGCCAGCAGACGGCCTTGGTGGCGTCTGACCAATCTCTCCCGAGGATAATGTTGTGCGGAGGGGCCGGACCGGGAAGAATCGGATGGCCTTAGTGGCCGACACAGGGCCGCCTACGGTGGCCGGAAGGGTAATGACCCCTCGGGCTGGGCCGGACCGCTTGAGTGAAGCTCCGTAGGCGGGAGGCGCGGGAAGAACACAATGCCTCCGACCTCAAGCTTATCAGACGACTCGGGAAGATGATCTTGACGGAGGCTCCAATGTCGATATAGACCGGTGGGCGTTTTGTTGCCCACCGCAGCTGTATGGTGATGGCGTCACAGTGCGGCATGATCACAGGCACGGGTCCTCCTTGGAGAACGTTATGTTCTCGCCATCCGAGTCGCTTGTTCTTGGCTCTTCCGGCCGGCCTCGGGCGTCGTTCTTGATGGGCGACCTCGTCGTCCCGATGGGCGATCCGGTAACAACATAGACTGTTCCATGGCGTTGGGACCTTCGTCCTCGTCGTCTTCGGGTTGGGTCGCCGCTGGGGTCGGCCCGCAGTTGTTGCCGCCTCCATTCCTTCTGCGCTTCCTGTTCTTCGGACCAGCTCGTCCGAGGTATTTTTTGAGGGCTCCACCTTTGACGAGCTCGTCGATCCGTGAGCCTGTGTTTCGCGATCCTCGATATCGTGACCATACCGCGGTGGTAGTCGCAATACTGCCTCGTGGACCTCTTCGGATCCCCTTTCATGGGGCGCTTGGGAAGAGCTCGGCGTGGAGCTCGAATATTTCCGCCCTTGATTTGAGCAGGGGAGGCGCTCTGCCGGCGGGGTTGGGCCGAGGTCCGAGTCTGGACTCCAGCGGCCCTCTTTTGATTCGCCGAGCGCTCCTGCGGTCTGCACTCGACTTGATCGTCGGCTTTTTCTCTCGGACTTGCCGTCCCGGATCTCCGCTTCCGATCCGACTCGTCTCCTCGACGAAGTTATCCACGAGTTCAAGCTTACTCGCCGTCTTTGGTTTCTCCCTGGTGATTTCTTTGTTCAGCGCGCCGGGCCGGATCCCGTTTTTGAACGCGTTGATGATGTAGAGATCGTTGCTGTCGTCGATTTTGAGCGACTCTTTGATGAACCTCGAGACGAAGTTTGACATCGTCTCGTCCATATGGCGGATTGTGAGCAGGTCGGAGGAAGGGCTGGCTGGGCGGCATCTTCCGATAGAGCGCCACTGAGGCGATCCATGAGGTCACAGAAGCGATGGATCTTTGTTACGGCGGGCGGGTGAACAACGCCGTGCGTTGGAGATCAGCACCTCGGGGAAGATTTTGCACATGTGAAAATCTTCCATCCCTTGATTCGCCATGTTGGTGGTGTAGGCGAAAAGGAAGTCGGAGGGGTCTCCGAGGCCATCGTAGGCCGCTATGTTGGGTGCCCGATACCGCTGGGGCAGGGGCGTGTCTAGAATCTCCCTGGAGAAAGGGGAGATGATTCTCCCGTAGCGGTCGAACCCCGGGAGGTCGTTGCCGTCTCTTTCTGGAGGGGTGGGGGATCGATAGCGACGCCTATCGTCCCTCCGAGGGGGAGTTCGACTCCGCCTTTCTTCCCTTCTGTTTCGCTCGACCCTCTGGTCGGCATGACGAGGTGGAGAGCGGCTGCGCGAATGGCGAGTGGGCGACTGTTGGTGGCGGCTCGCCCGCGGGGAGCGGCTGCGCGAATGAGGTCGGCGGCTCGGCCGCGGTGGCCGGCTCCGCGTCGGGCGCGATCTGCGTTCTCGGCTATCACGCCGAGGCGAGGTGGCCGATTTAGAACGGGGGCGGCCTCGGGAGGCCGTGGTGTTCGATCCGGGGCCTAGAGGACCCGCCTTTGGTCCTCGGTTGAGAAGCTTTGGAATTGGCGGGATTGGCGTGGAGGAACTCGCTCACGGCTCGGCCGAGGACCTCGTGGGACGAATGAGTTGTTTGCTCGTCCTCGTTGAGGTCGACATCTTCCCCACGTTGGGGCGCGGTCTGAGGGTGTATGGAAGAGTTTACCATGTTGCCCTCGGGAGTGTGGCGCTCGTGGCGTCCGCGATCTCCTTTCCGCGACGCCGAGTGACCACTGGTTGTCCTCGGCCGGTTGTTGCCGGCGTGGGGGCGGTTGTGCGTGTTCTTGCCATTTAGTTGTAGAGAAGCGAAGCTTTCTTGTTGAGATTCCCACAGGCGGCGCCAATGATGAATCTAGCTATGTGAATGTGCGAGATTTATAGAAAGCAATAAAGAACACCGGGCTTTTTACGTGGTTCGATCGTTAATGAGATCTCGTCCACGGAGAATGGTTCCTCAATACTTTTACTAGAGCTTTTCGTCAGAGTATCGTTCTGACCTTTGTATTGATGAAATTGCTAACCCTTCTAACATCGCTTTTCCTTCTATTTATACGACTTCGACCTGTCCTCACTGAGCGCCCCGACCTCTCCATTGGTCGTTGCGTGACTCTTCCTCTGGCGTGCCCTCCATTGGCGGGGCGAGGGACCTCGCCTTCTGCGCGCCACGTGGAGGTGGCGCGACCGACTGGTTCATCTTCTCCATTGGCGGAGGGTGGCGGTTCGGGGCTGGCGTTTTGGGCAATGATTGGGGCTCGACCGCGTGGGCTCATACCAACGTTAGGCCCGGCTCGCTTGGGCTGTTAGTGGGCCCGCTTGGTTGGGCCATATCCCATCAATCGCGTCCGATGGAGGAGGAGCATATCCATGATTCACTCGAGCTTGACGGGAAGATAACACTTTGTTTTATTTGCTTTCTAGATGGATTATATTTATATGCTTTCTGTATGGATAAAACAAATACGATTTATTTAATTTAGTTATTTTAATGTATTTGAATTGAATGATGAATTGCGGTTTCATATTTGTTGAATTGAATTGAATTGTTTATGGATGGATTATTGAATTGAATGATGAATTGAGAATTCAACAAGTGACCGTCGATAACTGGGTACGATAAATATGAAAACGGGTTTTTTTTTAAAACATTCACGACGGATCAACGACGGATTGTCCGTCGTTGATCAGCGACGAAACAGCGACGGACTGTGATCCGTCGTTGATCAATGACGGACAGTCCGTCGCTGTTCCGTCGTTGATCAACGACGGTCGTGCGTACACAACGGCGACGTCTATATCCGTCGAGAGTCCGCCAGTGATTCAACGACGGACTACGAATCCATCGTTGATTGGAATAGCGACGATTTTGTATCGACGGACTGTTTCCGTCGTTATTTAGGATCACCGACGGACTTATTCGGTATAACGACGGAATTTTCTGTCGTTAATTGCGCAAATTCTTGTAGTGTAGAATCAAATTTTAAACTTTATACTACTATGATGCTGATTTTTATATTATATTATATTATATTATATTATAATTTAGCATATTTATTTGACTGCTTATAAATTTAGGAAATAATGCATATTGAAAATTAATTTCTGCCTGCGCCCGTGGATTGTAGCAATAAATTATCCTACATTTGTAGTTTGTTCTCGATTGAAACAGACGGGAATCAATCATATTAAATGAATATGTAACAGCTGCTATATGATACACAAGTATTATTGAGGAAGAAAATCTACCAGATAAATAAAACAAACATACAGATCATCTCTTCATTAAATCTGGAAAAATACCACATTAATTATCGAACTCTTTACAGCACACGCAAACACACACACGTCTCTTCAAATTTATATGTAATTATAAAAGAGAAATGTTCTGAGCAGTTAGATTAATTCTGAGAATTATTTTGTTGATTGATGGATGACAAGTTTCCTTCTTCTCCAAGGGCAAGCTGTTACCCCTGGCAATCTTCTAAGAAAAACGAATCAAATCGAAGCATTCAAAATGAATATTATGGAGATTACGGAATGGAAGAAAATATTTATGGCGTTTTTCCGATGAAAGAAAAGGAGAGAGTGATGACGGAAGCCATGAAAGAGCGACAGAAACCGACTGGTAAAGTGGTGAAGAAGAAGGGTTTCAGTTTTAGCATCAATGTAGGGAAAGATGATGCACAACATTTTGATCATTTTTGGGGTTTATTTATGTTTTATTTTGGATGCATTTATTGATTATATTGTTCCTTTCATGCAAATAAATTATGTGCATTGATAATTTGATTATGCACATATATATTGAAATTGGAATTTAATGATATATCATACTCTCAAGTGTTCAATTCTCGTTATTATAAAGATGAAATAAAGCATATCACATCTATAGATTTTCGATCCTCTCAAAAAAAAAGAAATGGTAAAAAAACCATATACTAGTTAATTTATTTTAGAAGTCCTAGCTAGCTAGTTGAGGAGGAGGACAACTGTAATCGATTTTGAAAATTATGCATCTATTGGGCTAACTAACAAACATAATATATATACTCCCCCAATTTTCTTCATAGTTTTCTTTTTTGGTACATTCTACAAACTTCTTCCTATTTTATTTATATAAACTATCTCATAAAATACTCTTTATTTACTATCCTCAACAACGCCTTTTATTTATATCTTTTAACACACATGGTTCACTATTATCCTTTCTTCTTACCCTCAACAACACCATTTATTTATACATTTTATCATCAATGATCCACCGCTAATTAATTTAACATTACACTAATATGAGACCCTTATTGCACTTACAATCCACCCAACAACTTTTTATTAAAACCAGTGTCAAAGATTCATAGAAAAAATTAGTGGATAGAGGTAGTATTTACACCTTGTATTTTTTCTTTTTAATTTGCAGAAATTATTAGGATCTCCATGCTTGATAGCATTTTGGAAGTGTGTTCGCGTCCTAAGTATTGGTGTATCATCTTTGTTATTTTTGTTTTCTGAGATGACGAGGAGAATTCTATAGTTGTTGTACAACCCCTTATTGGTCCCATGCGACTGAGCTGGCTAGGTTGGGTTTAACCGTTTAAGAATTTAATTTGGGCCTGTTTTTTCAAGTTAAGAAATGGGGGTAAAGAAAAATGTCTTGAGCATATTTTCGTTGTACTTCCAGAAAAAGCTCGAATGACCATTAAACAAAATCGTACGTTGTACCTGAAATCGACACATGTTGATAAATACAAGTACTTATGAGCTATAGTTGCTACTTGTAAGTTCTAGATGGATCTAGTTCCTTCTCCATTAGCTGATATATTATTCCCTCCTATTTCTTTTAGATATGAATATTTAAGATAAAGATATAAAATAATTAAAGTGATAGAAAATAATAGAATACATACCTTAAATGGGACGAAAGAAGTATGTAGAGCACGTAATTAACTACAATATAAAACCATGTGCAATGAGTTGAACTTAAAAGATATTGATTTGAGCTTGTGGCCTCTGACAATGAGCTCTCTCACGGTAACTACCAACTCTACCACCCCTAAAATGCAGAATGAATCATGCTTGTCTTACTAGTGTCCGTTACAATAAGATATTATCGTTACACATGACATTACAATTTTGGAGGGATAAATAATATTAGAGGTGGCAAACGGATCGATCGACCGATTTTAGATTGGGTTCAATTCAATAAAAGTATGCTCGGTGGAATTTCGGACATTGCTAGGTCCGTCCTAACTAGCCAAATCTTGGTGAGCACGGTCCGATTCGGTCCGATCGGAAAATTTATACTATAAAACATGTTTCGTACTTGGTTGAGCCTCGATAATTTTAGCTCGACGGATTCTCGACCCGACCTGGCTCCACTTTTTGGTAAAGCCCAATAGGCTTGGACTGGTTAGCCCGACCCACCCATTTGCCACCTCTAGGGATAATACTATACAAAATAGAATATCTTGGTAAAATAGGCTGAATTTCCCCATCACATTATTATTTATTTATATACACCTATGATGCAACGCATGCCTCTAGGCCCAATTAGCAAAAACCTAGGGAGTGAAAACTAGAGATGATGTTTTATATGTGGGCCTCTGGCCCAACACAGTGAGCCCAAAATGTAGAAATATGAAACGGTTGCCATTACCCAAGGCCAATACAGCAATACTATTACAAACTTGGGTTGCCTATTATATCCCTGTTATGTTCTTAATTCAGAGGTACTAATATAATATTATGTGTATTATATTCATGAAAAAAATTGATAAATTTATAATTATTTTCTTGGTTGTATTTTACCAATATAATTAATCATTTTACCTTAAAAATATTATTCTTCATTACAAATAATATATAAACTATGAATATTGAAATTCAATTGATAAATTATATTTTCACGCAGCTAGAAAATTTATTCCTTTCCCCCTAAAATTAGTCACCGAGTTTCAAAAGTTATCTTGCTAATCCAAATGAAACCCCAAATATCTAATTAGACATTTCCTCTATCTTAATAGACTAATCAAGTCATATTAACTACATGAAAATCACAATAATGAGGATTAATATTGACTAGCTACCTTGATAAACTAAGGTGCGGATGTCTTATCTTGAAATTAGTCGGAAGAAATATATAAATTTGAATTATTGTTATATTAAAAAAGTATGTGGAATAAAGAAATTGCATTAAGTAAAAAGAAAACATGGGGTGAGCTAAAAAATCTTGCACCATAAAGATAAAATGCGCCAAAATACGTTAAATGCTGACGTTGTAGGTCCAAATCGCACCTCCAAACGCGTATAATTTGGGCAATTTAGCAGTTGACTTTTAGTACCGACAAAGTAAAGAACATCAACAATATTAAAATAATTCATTTTATAAGGGTTAATTAAGTTGCTGAAATTTGTGGAACTGTACCTAATTAATTCTGCTACCAGAAACAAAATAATATTCTATGCAATCTTTAATAAATTGAGCTATAACATGATATATGATATCGACGCCCATAATTGACTGCCTAATTCTTAAATTGTTTGGTATTTTTGGACTTCTACCAATCTAACATTGAATATGCTCATTGCACACACAGAGATTATTCCATTCTATTTTGGAAGTTCTAAATTATATTTATTTATTTTGAGGGTTGAAGTTATAAATTATAACTTAATGAGTATTCTAATTTTTCTTTTTGGTACGTCTTTCAAATTTATTCTCTTTTCATTTATGGATATTACCCCACAAAATACTTCTTATTTATTACCATCAACAAGATCTTTTACTTATACATTTTATTACTCATGGGCTATCACTATCTGTACTTATTACCTTCAACAACATCACTTATTTTTACATTTTACCATCTATGATACATCACTAATAAATTTATTATTACAATAATGTGAGATTCTTACTCCACTACCAAAACACTCAACAACTTTTATTAAAATTCACACCAAAAATTTACAAGAACATATTTTGGGGATGAAGGATAGGGCTGCTTATTGGATCAGTTTCGATTAACTGAAACCGAAATCTGCCAAATCCAATAACCGATACCGAAACCGATCAGTTAATCGGTTAACCAATCGGTTAGTAGGTTCAGTTATTGGATACCCAAAATCAACCAAATCAAAAAAAAAAAATCACCCTATTTGGATATTTCATTGATTTTCCCCCTGTTTAGATTCAAAAATTAAACACGAAAATACCACCAAATCGACACAAGTGCAACACCATCAATTCTCCAACAACAAACTCAAATAAGTAAAACAAAAAAGATCAACAACACGAGTTGCGATTGTGCTGGAACAAGTGGAGCAAGATTGTGCCAAAGGCGGCGTGAGAGAGCGGCAGTCGGCAGAGGTGACCGGCGTGAGGGTGGGAGACGGCAGGCAAGGGTTGCCGTTGGATTTACGAAGAAAAGGAAAGAAGGGGAAAAGAAAAAGAGAAGGAAATGAATTAAAAATTGAAAGAATGAAACCCTTGAATTGAATGAATTGAATTCGCCAATTCGGTATCAGTCAGGGAGTGTAAATGGGTAATTAAAAATATAGTTAAATTAATTTTTAATTTAATAATAATAAAATAATAAATTAATAATTATTATAATTTTGCTTATTCGGGTATACCCATTCGGTTATCGGTATACCCGATAACTGAAATTAACATCAACTCATTATCCAATACTGATCCAAATACCGAATTAATCGGTTATTGGATACCTATAACCGATAAGTATCGATTCGATTCGGTAATACCCATTATCCAATAACCAAATAAGCAGCCCTAACGAAGGGAGTATAATTTTATAGATTTCTACTCCTGCTGTCATGCATATATTAGGTAGAAATCCAATATAGTGAATACTATTCCAATAGTACCTCCAAGATCGTTTAGACCATTACATTTACATGATACAAGTGTTTTGATGGACTACTGAGTTGCGAGTTTCTAATTTTCTTCGCTTGTAATATATAATAATAAAATTAATTAGAGTACGAGTATATATCAATTATATTTTACTATTTTATGTAGTGATATTTATTTAAATACATATATGAAATCTGTTAAGTAATAAATTTAATTGATTATGATCTATGATTCAATGTTGGTATATATACTAAAATGAACAAAAACTACTGATTATAGTGTCCTCAAGAATATTGCTTTATGAGGTGTTTGGCTAAGCTTATTTTAGAGAGTTTATAAGTTCCAAGAGCTTATAAGATATTTCAAGAGCTTATAATAGGTAATGTCTCAATAGCTTATAAGTTGTTAAAGTGTTTTGATAATTGATCTTATCAGCTTGAAAAAGAATTGTGAATTAGAGAGATCTGAAGTTGATAATGTATATGTAGGAAATAACGAACTATAAAAAAGTTATTTTGGTAATTCATGGTTACTTATAAGCTTATGAAAAACTAAGTTGGGATTGAACAACTTATTTTTACATAAACTTATAAGCTGTTGGAACTTATTTTAATAAATTATAAACTATGTAGAAATTTATTTTATTAATTTATAAGCTGTTGGAACTTATTTTAATAAATTATAAAATTTATTTAGGAATTTATTTTATTAAATATTTATGGCCGCCAATAAGCTCATCATTGTTGAGAAAGTGAAATGGTGTGAAATATAAGAAATTCACACTATCTTCCACTCACATGGGGCGTGAAAAGCCATTTCTTCCACCCCAAAAAATAATACACACTTTGCTTCACTCCTCGCCTAACTCCTCCTCTCCATAACACCTCTAAACATTCCATTGATGAAAATCTCATTCTCCACCACCAAAACCTCCAACAATGGCCACGGCCGCCGCAAGCCCAAGAAGTCGCCTTCAACCTCGGCTCCAACCTCGCCATCACCCTCTTCTTCATCGTAGTCTTCACCATCCCCGCCTCCTCCTCCAAACCCTTCCAACTACATCTCCACCAACCTCTCCTCCGACAAGCCACAGTCCGGAGACCTCCGCCGTGCCGAGTTCTCATGGAACAAGCTCTCTTTCAACGGCGGCCCTCGCCGCCCCACACCCCCGGATCGCCGTCTTCTCCCGCAAGTGGCCCACCACCGCCACCCCCCGGCATGGGCGCCACGCCACACCCTCCACACGCCCGCCCGCCGCTGCCACGACGCCCACGTCTTCACCTCACTTCCCACCGCCCCACCCCCCGCTCACTCCTCCTCCCGGTGGTCCCTTGCCACGAGGCGAGCACGAAATGGCGGTACAATAAGGCGTGGGAGCAATACGAAGAGAACCGTAAAAACCCTTCGACGTCATCCACTCCGAGGCGTCGTACGCTGCCGTTACGGGCGGCGCGCGGCCTCAAAACCTCGCCGTCTCGTGGCGCGGTATCGCTCGGCGTGCAATCGAGCATATACCAAGATCTAGCGTAAATCCGGTGAGCTCATGTCGGCGGCATTCAACCGAGCTGCGGTTGATGATCCCCAAAGTTTTAAACGAGATCGATTCTTCTCCCACTACCAAGACCACGTCGCCATCGGCGACAAATGCGAGACGAGATCTTGCGGCGTCTACGGATCCCGGTCAAGCGAGTACACGTCATAGTCAGCGGCGTCGGCGAGGACGAATCGTCCAAAATCTCAAATTAGGCCACGATTTCGCGCCAAATCGAATTCCCAAAATGCGAGCTTAGTCCTCGCGTGGCCGGCGATTAGTAAAGGACAAGGGCATCCTTTGTATTGCGAGGCTTTCTCTATCTTTGAAGGTGAAGAGCTCCGGCGTTTACTTAATCGTCGCCGTGGCCGGGCGTGGATCGTGATACAAGAAGATGGGGCGCGGTGATAGTGCTCGGATCGATGAATCCGTCGAGTTGCGAGGTTTTACAACGCGATCGGCGTGTTTGTGAATCCGGCCGCTGCGCAGGGGCGGACCCGACGTTGATGGAGGCGATGATGAGCGGGAAGCGGTGATGGCGTCGAGGTTTCCGAGTATTAAAGGGACGATCGTGGTGGATGATGAGTTCGGTTTCATGTTCTCGCCGAATGTGGAGTCGTCAGACGAGGCGTTGGGCGGCGGCGAGGAGGCGGAGAGGTCAGAGAGAGAGAGGTGTTTAAAGTATGTAGAACATATGAAACATAGATGTGTAATGACCGGAGAATGTTATTGTATTGCTTGATTGATCGGTTTACAATAAACACTAATATATAGATTACAAATCTGTAGGTAAGGAAAGAACTATATATATGGTAGCTAACTTATTGTAGGATGCGTGCGAGATTATGGCACTAATCATGGAGGAGAATCGAGCTATTCTTGGGCGAGCATCAAGCTATATCCGGAGGATAATCATCGAGGATCTCTAACATCTCCTCGAGTTAAGCATTGGTAGGTCTCCAATACTTAACTTGTCTAATCGTCATAAAGCTTCTTGAATTCTTTGCTTTGGTCAAGATGTCCGCCATTTGATTTTCGGACCGAACAAATGGGAGTTGGATAGCTCGGACTCTATTTGCTCCTTGATAAAATGTCGATCAATCTCGACATGTTTCGTTCGATCATCTTGGGCGGGATTTTCGAGATATATCGATAGCGACTTTATTATCGCAGAAAAGTTTGATAGCTTCATCAGGAGGGAAGCCAATTTCTGATAACAACTTCTTGAGCCATAATACTTCCATTAATCCACTCTTGATTCCTCTAAACTCGCTTATTACTGAAAGCGCCACGACTTTCTGTTTTTTACTTCTCCAAGTTACCAGGTTATCTCCAACAAAGGCGAAATATCCTGCTGTAGATCTTCGATCTATGGGGTTCCCGGCCCAATCCGCATCAGTGTAACCATGTATTCTTGAGTGTCCATTTTTTCCAAAAAACAAACCATAGCCGCTAGTCCCTTTGAGATATCTCACGATCCTGAGTGCAGCCTCCATGTGGTCAATTTGTGGATTATGCATGAATTGGCTAACAACTCCAACAGCATAAGCGATATCAGGTCTCGTATGGGATAAGTAGTTGAGTTTCCCCACGAGGCGTTGATATCGCCCTTGATCGGTTGCCTCGGCGCCTTCAATTATCTGTAGCTTGTGATTCACGACCATAGGAGTATCTGCAGGCTTGCATTCTAGCATCCCTACTTCAGTGAGAAGGTCCAGAGTATACTTCCTTTGGCAAATAAAGATTCCTTTGCTCGACCTAAGTACCTCGATGCCAAGGAAGTATTTAAGAGCTCCAAGGTCTTTCATCTCGAATTCGAGATAACATTTACGTAAATTCTTTATCTCTTACGTGTCACTCCTGTAATGATCATATCACAACATAAATGATAAAGGCAAGTGATAAGTTCCCTCGTTTCTTCAAGAATGTAGTATGATCCGAGTTACTTTATGCGAAACCGTAGCTCTTCATGGCGTTGGTAAATCTTCCAAACCACGCTCTCGAAGATTGTTTGAGTCCATACAGTGTCTTCCTTAGTTTGCAAACTTTCCCACTTCCAATGTCAAATCCAGGCGGAGCCACCATGTACACTTCTTCTTCCTCTTTTAATTCTCCGTGGAGGAAAGCATTTGTTACATCAAACTGGTGAAGAGGCCAACCTTGGCTTGCTGCTATAGACATCAGTACTCTCACGGTACCCATCTTGGCCACTGGCGAGAAAGTTTCTGAGTAGTCTACTCCATAAGTCTGAGTATATCCTTTTGCAACCAATCTAGCTTTGTACCTCTCGATGGATCCATCAGGCTTCCTTTTGATGGTAAAGATCCATCTGCATCCTACCGGTCTTTTCCCTCGAGGCAAATCACATACTTTCCATGTATTGTTGCGAGCTAAAGCATCCATTTCCTTTTTCATAGCCTCGGCCCACTGTTTAGATTTAAGAGCTTCTTCAGCGTTTCTTGGCAACTCTTCTTCCTGGTATAAAGCCGTCTGGAAAGCTGAGGCAAGATTAGAGAGATTATTGTGAACACCTTTCTCAATTGGGTATTTCGCGGGTTTGGTGACTCTCTCAGGAGAATATCGTCTCGGTGGCACGCCCCGAGTACTTCGTGGTGGTAGCGTGTACCGTTGATGTGCATCTTCAGAAGTTTCCTGACTAATGGGCACAGGAGAATCAATCTCAATGGGGTTAGAATCAGTCTCGACAGTGCTAGAATTTCTTACCTCGGAATCCGGACTGGGAACATTAAGGTCGGGCTCACTGATTGCTGGAGATTGTAACGACGTTTCTGAGATCGGCTCAGCGGCGTCGTTAACTGACTCTGTTGGGACTACTTCCACGGAACCATTCGACATTGGCAACCAACTTAGTAGGTCACTTGTAGTATTCCCCCCTTGACTACTAAGATGGTGGTGATAGAAAAATTCGGCTTCAAGGAAGTCGCAATTCATGGTGGTGAATATACGACGGGACTTGGGATCGTAGCAGCGATATCCCTTTTTGTTAATGCCATACCCCACAAAAACGCATTTTATGGCACATGGTTCAAGTTTTGTGCGTTCGTGTTTGGGTATATGAACAAAAACAGAGCAACCGAAAATACGGGGCTTGAGAGTAAGGGGTATCGGTATCTGGGCATTTTCGGATAAAACTTGTATGGGGTTTTGAGTTTGAGAGCTTTCGTGGGTAGCCGATTTATGAGATAAACCGCGGTGGCAACAGCTTCAGGCCAGAAATGAGAAGGAACACGGGATTCGATAATCAAAGCCCTAGTAATTTCAAGGATGATACGGTTCTTTCGTTCGGCAACCCCATTTTGTTCGGGTGTGTGGGGACAAGTAGTTTGATGGATTAATCCGTTATCGTGGAAGAATTTGGACATAGAGGAATTCACAAATTCTCCCCGTTATCGGATCGTAGGTCGGATGTTAGTTTTGAACGTTGTTGGATCATAGTGTAAAAGTGGGTGAATTTAGAAAACACTTGATTTATTATGCAAAAATAAACCCGAGTCATACGAGTGTGATCATCAATAAATAACAAAAATATTTGAATTTGTCCTCCATAGATGTGAGCGGGACCCCAAATATCGAATGTACTAAGGAAAACATGGAATTCACACAGTGTTACTAGGTTTAAAGGTTTGTCTATGACTCTTGGCCAAAACACAAGTTTCGCAATGGAAATCGAGAAAATTAAGTTTGGGAAATAAAAGTTTAAGGTAACCTGTAGAAGGATGCCCAAGTCGGCGATGCCAAAGCCAAACAAAGATGAGTAGTAGTCCGGCGATCGGCATCACGGCGCCTTTTGGCGGTCTCATCCACGTAGTACAATCCACGCCGCTCGATGCCACGTCGATAATCTCCCGTCCGGATATCTGTAGAATACAAAAGTAGGATGCATTAGCACTGCAATTGAGTTCCTCGTGACATGGCTAATAGGCGGAGTTTATGGGATAATGTGGGAACATAGAGACAATTTGTTATTTTCGAGTAGGGAAATTTCTATCGTTCCGCTCCTTTAACGGGAGTAATTTCTCCATTAGTCGTCTGAACATAAGATTTATCCGTTTTGAATATGTACGAAAATCGGTTAAATCATATGTCATTGTATCTGTGGCACCACAATCAAATATCCATCTTCGCCTTTTCATCGGTAGATATTTTTGAGGAAACATTTGCTCGAGCCATAGACAAATCATAATTTAAGCACATACTATTGACCTTTGTCGAGAATAATTATCGGGTGGGTTGGGTATTAAAATACCCAACCCATTACCTCAAAATCGATGGGCCGCTTATCAAACCTTTGGGATGGGCTCGAATTTATTTGAGGCTTCGCCTCTTTCTCCTCTCTCACGCAGCCAGCCTGTAGCCTAGATTTTCCCCTTTTGCTCC
Organism: Salvia rosmarinus; assembly: GCA_036937905.1. Lineage (NCBI taxonomy): Eukaryota > Viridiplantae > Streptophyta > Magnoliopsida > Lamiales > Lamiaceae > Salvia > Salvia rosmarinus. Next base: position 10,939,737 of record CM072822.1, read on the forward strand.
ATCATTCCTCCTCCATGATTGACGTCGTCCGCCCCGTGATTCGCCGGCGCTGGTCTCCGCCACCATCGCGGTGGCGCCTCTGATTTGTCCTTCCGGTTTTGTGGTTGTCCTCCCACCATTCCGGATAACCCACCAACTGAAAACACATTTCTTTGGTGTGTTTCGCCATTCCACAGTGGCTACAACGAAGCTTGCTCCGATCAATCCTCTCCCGGGATGATGAGCCACCATTCTTGGTCGGGCCTGACCGGTTCGATGTCCGAAACCCTTTCGCTGCCATTGCTTCGCTCTGGACTACAAGTCCACTTCCGATTTCCTGGTTTGTGGGAGTCACCGAGGTTTCGGAACTCCAGATGCCTCGTCGGGCTGCTCCCCGTCGAATTAAGGCGTACGCTGCTTCTGCGTTCGGTAAGGGGTCCATTTTAAGGAGGTCTCTCCGCTCAGGTTCGTATTTCTCATTTATTCCGGCGAGAAGTTGGAATAACCGAGTTTCCGATTGCAATTTTCGGTAAACCCCGATGTCCTTCTCGCATTCCATCGGATTTGGTTGGCCTTCGTCAATTTCTGCCCATATCCTTTGGAGAGAGCTGTAGAAATTTTCGATTGTCCCCTGTCCTTGTTTGATACTGTTAGCTTGTACAGTCAACTCGAAAATTTGTGCGGAGTCCCTTTTGATGCTGTATGTAGTCGCGAGTCCTTTCCATAAATTGTAGGCTGTTTTGTATTGGACATAGTTGCTTGCTAACGCTGGTTCCATGTTTTGGATGATCCAGGAGATGACGATGAAGATCATTTTGGTACCATCTGTTGTAACTTGGGTTACTTGTGGTTGGGGGAGGAGGATGGTCTGTGATGTGGTTGAGGCAACCCCTCCCCCCAATGGCGAGGTGCATCATTCGGGACCACAACGAATAGTTGAATTCGTTTAATTTGATGCTGACCGTGACGGTTTGATTTTGGCTGTTTTCTGATGGCTTGTTGTCTGCTGATTGGCTATACTGTTTGAGAAGCATAGCCAGTTGTTGGGCGAGAGCCTCTGCTCCCGGGGCTGCTGTGAGACTCTGTTTCTCTTCGTCCTCCATTTCGGCAGGTTTGTAGGTAGATGATGGCGCGAAACAAAGAATGATCCGAATGGATCGCTACCGCTCTGATACCATGTTTAAAAGTATGTAGAACATATGAAACATAGATGTGTAATGACTGGAGAATGTTATTGTATTGCTTGATTGATCAGTTTACAATAAACACTAATATATAGATTACAAATCCTGTAGGTAAGGAAAGAACTATATATATGGTAGCTAACTTATTGTAGGATCTGTGCAGAGATTATGGCACTAATCATGGAGGAGAATCGAGCTATTCTTGGACGAGCATCAAGCTATATCCGGAGGATAATCATCGAGGATCTCTAACAGGAGGGCTTGCCGGGAATATGCGGCGTCTATGTTCACGGCGAAGAAGATGGCAATGGCGTATGAGAGATTGTTTCTTTGTATCAAGGATGAGATCTTTTGTATCTACTCATAGATGGATTTTGTTTCATTTTTTCTTCTTCACTTCTTATTTACTTCAGAATATACGATTCCATTGACGTGAATTAGACTGATTTATCGTTGAATTACGTCAGCGTATCTACTAAATGTTCAAGATTCAAACTACTGGATAATAGTAGAAGTTTTCCCGATTTTGCACGCTAGTCTTTTTATTAAAAAAATTAAAAAATTAAATACATATGTATATATTTAGTACAAAGTTGCAAAAGATGTAAATAGGACATATTATTTCCATAAACTGTTTTATATCCCATTGTTCTTCTTGTTTCCATAAATAGGGCGATCTTTTTAGGCCCGGTGTTTTTCGGGCCTTTAATTTTAAAGTCCAAACCCCGGGTACTCCGGACGAGCTTTTCGGACCGGACTCATTTTGCCGGCTCTATCTGTAACCATTAAAACAATTCAACAAACCTTTGTGCGATGAGAGAGTTCAAATTCTTCAGTTTCTTCTTATCGTCGCAGAGTTCAAGCGTTGAGAGAGAGAGTTTTGAGTTCAGAAAATTCTACACAATGAAATGAGGCGGGAGAAGCTTATTATTTATATTCTGTTTTACAAGCACAACATAAATATATAATAAAATAATATATGCTATATACTGTTTTATAGAGCTCATTTGCTTGTTTGGATTTCTGTTTTTGTTTTTCCCCTCCCTCTCTCCCATTTTTCCATTTTTCTCATTCCCTCCACCGAATACTTCAACTATATTATAGAGTTCCATTTATTTCCTTTAAAACGAAAAGAGTTGCATTTATTTATTCAAAATTTTCTAAACATTGTTAATTATTATTTTAGATCGTAAAACGGAAAAAATGTTGCTAAAACCTTTTACAATCAATTATTTTTAAATTGAAACGTTAACTATAGCATAGAAATTAGGTTTAAACCTTTTTACAGTAATACCTTTCAAGATATGTATTCTTGTTTTTTAAAACAATCTTTTTTTTTTCAATATCATGCGATGTTTGAATTGTAACACTCGTACCAAACTCAAGTATCACGCAATAGTTCCTTCAAATGAATAGTGAATTTTAATATATTTTGTGTAAAGAATTTTTATTAATATTAATAGCATCTAAATGTGCAAATGACGTAGCAGCCTAGGAGGGGACAGGACCGATCATATCATCTTTAAGTATATAAATCGTTTGAATATAGGTTATGTATCATTCTTTGGTAGATTCTGTATAAGTCCACACAAAATGTACGAATTCATCCCTCAATTTAAAGTAGAAAAATTCGATTTTAACCCATTAAAATTGATTGATAATTTCAAAGTCCCAAATTTTGCACTCTTGCGATGGACGACAATTAATCGTTTGATTGTTCACTTATACTTTTACATTTCATTTCGTATGTTGTTGGTCATTTTGTATATTTTTGCAGCATTGGAGCTCATCATACTATTGTCGATTTAGTTATTAACTTAGATTTGTTTTTACCTTTTCATATGCGTATAATTCATTAGATGGGTGCTATTCTTCCCACTGATTTTCGCCTTGTACATTTTAATGTTCGATCCCAGAGTTTTCGCATGTGATCTCCTGGGGTTTTTAGTTTCTTTTTCTCTCTTTTTTATATATTACATCTCATTTAGCATTACATTTCATATGTTACTATTTTAATGAAAATTGTTTGTGTGCATTGGATGGAATTGATACAAGCAATATGTGTATTATTAGAGTTATATTAAATGTAACATAGAAATCAAACCATCGTAAATGTTTCGCTGTACAAACATTGAATTTCTACAAGTCCTTCCTATGAGTAAAAGTAAAAGAATTTGATATGAAGAAAAAAAAAATATATATATATATATATAGACTTGATAAAATAAAAACGTGAATGCAATTTTAGAATAAGAATTTAGACGACATCTCCGCGTTTCATCAGTTCCAACTGGTGGAATCTTAATGATGATAAACCAATCCAATCAAATTCATTCACATGCAGAAAAATGACTTTAATTGTGGATATGAATAAAATCAAATTTACCTTTTGTTTTCTTCGGTTCAAAGTTCAAACATGAATGGTTGAATGAAATCCATTTTAAAACAGAACCCCTTCCTGCAAGATTTCTATAATCTTATGCAACATTCTACCTAAACCAACGACTAAATAATACTAAAACAAAGTTTTTTATGAGAAAAAAGGAGCAAGCATTCTAGCATAAAATTCAATCTAGTCTGCAAACACGGACGTAAACTAATGGAGGAACTAGTAATATATGAAAATCACATGCAACTGTTAATAAATTACTTGATCAACAAAATCGAAGTATTAACATCTTCTTATTGCAATTCTGCAAGACAAGTTTAAAGAGGTGTGCTCAATATTTAAGAAGAAATAAGACGCATCAATGGAATTCTATGATACTTGTAAGGATGCTTTATATGCTTTGGGACCATTGCATGATGACAGAGAATACATCAACGAAATTATAGAGGCAAGTCATTGGATATCTGCAAATTCTTTGATAAGTCTTTTTGCCACCTTACTATCGTCCGATTCACTGAAAAGACCAAAAGTGATTTGGGAAAAATGTTGGAGGTATTTATCGAATGATATTGTCTACAATTAAAAAACTTTGTTGCAACATCCAGGTAACTTTTATGTTAAATCATTATATTTGTTTATGTTTATTAATATTTATTACATTCCTACAAAATTGCAAATTTTTTTAAGTGTTACGTGTGTTATTTATTTATAATAAATATGTTAATAGATGAATATATATATATATATATATATATATAACTATTCAAAATATATGCATAAATATACTTGAATAATAATTATAATTTTAAATAGTTGCATGAATTTCTATTTAATATATATAATTTTGATTTGTACATAATTGTTTTTAAATGAATTAATTATCTTATGTTCATTAAAACATAAATTAATTCATAAACATTTATTCATTTCACTTGAGAACAAATGCTGACTTATCCCTTTATTACCGAGTTGAGTCGACTGCGTTAGATTTATGAATCCCCGTATTTAAGATATCACACGTCCATTAATTATTTATACCACTCTGACTGCTTAAAATAATCAATCTCTTTAATTTCTTATGTAGTACCACTCAACCTTATTATTGTACTTGAGCTAACTCAACCTGCAGGATTTAGTACAATAAATATTTTGAACTCTTTAATGGGACGTCATCATCCTAAACGGATACGGTGCCAAATCAAAAGTTATGCTTTAGTCGAGATTGAGAAATTGTTGCGGACTGTCGGTAGAAGTTTACGTGATTTTACATCTATGCCATTTTCAAATGTTGATTTTTTTCAATCCACTCAAAATAGATTGATCATTGATGAGTTAGGGTATGATCGAAAAAGTTTGGAACAAGAGTATCAAGATCTCTTATGTAAGTGCACAAATGAACAATTTCAGGTGCACAATACAGTTTTAAATGCAGTGAAATCAAACTATGGTGGTATGCTTTTTGTATATGGTTATGGAAGACTGGAAAAACTTTTATTTGAAAAGGGTTGTCGACAGCTTTACGGTCAAAAGGAAAAGTAATTATAAATGTTGCTCGAGTGGAATAACATCATTTCTATTGCCTGGTGGAAGAACCGCACATTCATGTTTTAAAATTCCAATCAATGCAAATGAAGATTCTATATGCAACATAAAACAAGAAAGTCTGCTTGTTGCTAATAATAAAAGCGAAACTTATTATATGGGATGTGGCTCCTATATGTGATGCACATATGTTTTGAAGCTTTAGATAGGAGCTTACATGATATTATGTTGTTTTGCAATCCAATGAGCTTTGATTTTTTATTTGGTGGAAAAACAATTATTTTTGGTGGCGATTTTTGTCAAATTTTACATGTGATTCCCAAAGGTAGCAGACAAGACATTCTGCATGCTACAATCAATTCATTATGTTTGTGGAAAAGCTGCACACTTTTGAGACTGACCAAAAAATATGAGACTTCAAAATACGTGCTAAAAATGATTCTATTGAGTTAGACTTTTTTTCTAAAGGGGTAGCAAGCATTGGAAATGAGACAATTGGAGGTTCAAATGATGGAAAAACAACCATTGATCTTCCATAAAACATATTGCTAAAATATTCTGAAAATCCAATTGTGACCATTATTGAATATATTTATTCATCAGACAACACATCTTTTGGCAATGCAAGTTATTTACAAGAAAGAGCGATTCCGATGCCAACTTTGGATATAATCGAGCCTATTAACCAATACATGGTTTCATTGAATGAGAGTGGAGGTAAATTATATTTGAGCTCATATACTACATGTAGATCAAAATCAAATGATTCTATATTCAAGACATCCATACACCAAAGCTTTTGAATAATATTAGATGTTCTGGTGTACCTAATCATGAGTGTGTTTTTGAAAGTAGGGATTTCAGTTATGCTCATTCGGAATATAGATCATGCAAATGGTTTATGCAATGGAACTATAGATTGGTTATTACAAAACTTGACAACCAAGTATTAGAAGTAGAAGTTCTCATTTGTCAGAATGTAGGATACAAAGTTTTGATTCCAAGATTGTCATTGACACCGTCTGATCCCAGGTCGCCATTCAAGTTTCAACGATGACAATTTTCGCTAATTGTCTCTTGTGCTATGACTATTAACAAAAGCCAAGGTCAATCGTTTACCTATGTGGGTTTGTTTTTGAAAAAACTAGTTTTTAGTTACAAACAATTGTATGTTGTCGTGTTAAGAGTTGCGAGTCGCAATAGATTGAAATTTTAATTTGTAAAACTGATGATCATGATAGTAAATCTACTACAAATGCCATGTATAAAGAATTTTTTCTTTTCAATGTATTTCTATCATATTTATTTATTGTTTAATATCCTAACGCTTGTGAGTTGTAATAATTATACAATATTCAATGTAATTACAAAAAAAATTGTGGACAAAAAAATTATAATATTAGTCAAATACATAATAATAAATGATGTAATTCTGCTAATTAAATTAATGAATAAAATGAATATATGTATTCTTCACAATTAAAAATAATTCGATACTATTTTTATAATTTTTAGTGAAATTTCAATTTCGATATTGCGCCGCGCATATGGTGGGTGACTGGGTGTAATACTAGTTGAAGAGGAAAGAAGAATACATTCGAGACTAGCTGGCGCTGCATTTTGGCAGTGAATCCAGTCATCAATTCTCTAGCGGCCCAAACCTTCTCCCATTCCATTATCCTTCAATTGTTTACATTTACTTTTATTCACGAAATTCAATAAATGCAGATGATTGGATTATCAATAAAGAACTAACTACAAGAATGTGGGTTGATGTAATCTTATTCAAGTGGCATTTAATGACGAATGATTTAGGTTATACAAGTTGTTATTTCAAGTCATTGAGTCATCCGACACCTTTGTATTCCTATATTTTCAAAATTTTATATTGGTTAATGTAAGAACATGTGTAGATGATATGGATTTATATACCTCCTTTAAGGCAAAAACTTGTGTACGCGCGACCGTGTGGTGCGCGCACACTTTGTTTTTCACTTTGTTTTTTATTTTTATTTTTAGTATTTTATTATTTAATGTTATGTCTTTTGTTTTATGACAAAAACTTTTATTAAATATAGCAATTAAGGAGAATTAGATTTTTTAATTATAATTTTTTAATTATTATAATTTATTAATTCATAATTAAGGTTTATTAATTAACAATTATGGTTTATTAATTCAAAGTTAGGGTTTATTAATTCATAATTAGGGTTTATTATTCAAAATTAGGGTTTATTATTTTCAATTAGGGTTTATTAATTCATAATTAGGCTTTATTAATTCATAATTAGGCTTAATTATTCAAAATTAGACTTTAGTATTCAAAATTAGAGTTTATTAATTCAAAATTAAGATATATTAATTTAAAATTATATTTATTACAATTAAAATTTATTAAATTAATTAATTTTAATTAAAATTAATTTAATTAATTAATTAAGATTAATTAACTACTTAATTAAGATTGATTAACTAATTAATTAATTAGGGTGGTCTAATGTCTTGTGGTAGCGTGCTTGGCGCGCACATGAGACCACCTCCTCCTTTAAAAGCATGTACCATATATATTTAATTAATTAATATTTACTAAAATTAATGTATAGTGCATCTGGATCCAGATGCACGTGATCGAGTTTTTAGAAGAAAAAAATCAGTCAGAGTTAGCCAAGCAAATTTGTTGGAACTGATTACTAGCAGAAATCATATGATCATTATGCGGTAATTATGCTGCTGTCAATTAAAGATATTCCTACACTAAATTAAATTAGTAACCGGCTAATGAAATTAATAACGAGTCAAATAGTAGAAAAAGATAAAATAAAGAAATTAAACATACTTAGCATGACTAGGGGTGAGGAAAATTATCGAAAAATCGGTATACCGAACTTATCGTACCGAAAAAATATCGAAAATACCGAATTTTCGGTACGGTATGATATCGTACCGTTAATTTTCGGTACGGTAACTGTATCAATTTTTTGGATACCGCGGTATACCAATATATACCGTACCGCGGTATATACAAAAAATTTCGATATATACCGTTTATCGGTACATACCGGTATATACCAAAAAATTCGATATTTTCGGTATGAATTCGATATTATCGATATGAATTCGGTATACCGAAATCCGGTACGGTATGGATTCGATATTTTTAGTATGAATTCGATAATTTCGGTATACCGAAGTCCGATATGGTATACCGTAAAAGTCGGTACGGTAACAGTATAAAATTTTATCATACCGTAATTTTCGGTATACCGACTTTCGATATGTCGAACGGTTCGGTACGGTATCGGTATGAATTTTTGCATACCGTAATTTTTGATACGGTATACGGTACGACGAAAAAATTTCGGTATACCGTACCGACCCACCCCTAAGCATGACCGCAAAACTTTACAGACAGAGAATTATTGTTTATTTTCAGATTTAAGAAAAAAGAAGAATCAAGCAAACCAAGTATATACATGTAGGGATGTCAATGGGTGAGTTTTACCCGGATCGATCCGGAGTCACTCAAAATCCATTAAATTTTAAAGCAACGGTTCTGGTTTCGGTTCCAGGCCCGCTTTAGACCCGGACCGTTTAGATCCATAGTTTGATGGTTCGATCCGGTCCGGATCTGGTTTCGGTTCCAGAACCAAAACCAATATTTATTTATTGGTTCTGTTTCGAGTAAAACACGTCTATTGACAAGCCTAAGTTTAAATAAGCTTGTTAATGAGCTAGTTTTATCCATATCTATTCTAAATCACTCATAACTCATTAAATTATAAAGCAATGGTTTCGATTCCAGTTCTGGTTCTTGTTCGGTTCTGGTTCCAGACCCATTCAGATTCGGACGCTTATGACCATGGTTGATGGTCTGGGTCCGGTCCGGATCCAGTGTCTAATGGATCGGTTACAGAATCAGAATCATTATTTATTTATTGGTTATGATACGGGTAAAACTCACCCATTGACATCCCTACATACATGCATTTAGTGTAGCCACTATTTTAATTCAATAATGTTTTTCTTTGACAGCTTTCTACCCAACTGTTTATTTATTTAAATAATATTTTTTTTTTCTAAAGGTTGACTTTTTGTGAATCTGCAGTGCTTACTCTATAAGCGGGAAACGTTAAAGTGGTTATTTTGAAATAAGAAAATATTCTTAACTACTTTTATAAGAAGATATTTTTCTAACTATTCTTTAATTTAAAGTTATAAATACCCTTCTTGAAGATACATGGAATCGATTAAGCTTGAATGAGAAACAAATTCATGGCCCAACGTAATAAATGATGGTGCATTATTTTGCTTTTTTTTTTAACTTCCATATATAATTTTCTGTAATATTAAGTTTGATCCAGTTTTACTTAAATAAAATATGTTAAAATGTCTTTACATAACAATTGTATAATCTAATTTAATATTATCATATATTTACAGATTTTCGTAATAATCATAATACTATAAATTGTCAAAACCCTTTAGAAGTCTCAAAAAACCCTAGTCATAAATTATTCTCTCCTCTCCCTTTCTCAAATCCTTTCAAAGTCCCTCACCCCATCCAAAAACCCCTGCATTAAACTGTTCCATCTCCTCCCGGTTCTCGCTCTACAGCAATGGAGAATTACAGAGAGAACAGAGAAAGCAAGCGAACCAAATCGTGACGAGCCAAGAGGACCAAATCGTGACGCCGTGGGAAGTAGATGCGAAGAAGGGCGGCAAAATCGACTACGACAAGCTCATCGACAGTTTCGGCTGCAAGCGCATCGACCAATCCCTCATCGACCGCGTGGCACGGCTTACCGGCCGCCCTCCCCATGTCCTCCTCCGCCGCGGCGTCTTTTTCGCCCACCGTGACTTCAATGAAGTCCTCGATGCCTATGAGAGAGGGGAGAAGTTCTATCTCTACACAGGTCGGGGCCCATCCTCGGAGGCGCTGCATTTGGGCCATCTCGTGCCGTTTATGTTCACCAAGTAATAGAATTTTCTCGATTATGCTGGCTATTAGTGTCTCGTTATTAATTTAATTGTTGCAACGGCTTAAAGTTATGGTGTTCGTTATCTGATTTTATCACTGCGATCTAACGGAATTTGCGGCTGTGTTGTTTGGTTTTTAGGTACCTGCAAGATGCATTCAAGGTGCCGCTAGTGATACAACTGACGGATGATGAGAAGTTCATGTGGAAGGATTTGACGGTGGAGGAAAGTCAGAGGCTCGCGCGTGAAAATGCTAAGGATATTATTGCTTGTGGATTTGACGTTTCGAGGACTTTTATTTTCTCCAATTTTGATTATGTTGGAGGGTGAGTGCTTCTGCTTTTAGACTCACAGCCATAGCTTCTAAGTTCTGTTGTAGTTGATAATGTTGCTGTGATATTGAGTTTTTTTGCTTTAAAAGTCCCTTTTGACATGGCTGTATAAAATTATCTTTGCTTATACAGTCATGGCCTAACAGGCTGATTGGCTTAGTAGATCTTTCGTTTAATATGGTTGTTTCTGTTGAATTTTTTTCTTGTCATGTTTGTGCTACACGTATTTATTTCTGGGAATTGTTCTGCAGTTCATTTTACAGGAACAGTGTCAAGATCGCAGATTGCCTTACATATAATAAGGTTATTAGCATACTGAGGAATGGTTTGAAATTTTGTTTGTTTATTTTTTTACATTATTCTTGCGATTGATAATCATTTTCAAGCAGAGATAATGTTTTAGGTGTGCTGTAGGTGGTAGCCATTTTTGGGTTCAATGGGGAGGACCACATAGGAAAAGTCAGCTTTCCTCCTATTCAGGTATCAATCTTTACGTCCTACTCATGCCAGTGTTTTCCATTAGACCTTCTCCGACGAATGGAAAGTTATTTCCACTACATGCCAAATGGTATTTTACTGGTTTGCTACAATGCTACTTTTTTATCTATTTCGTACTCATTCCCTTTGGTGTTTTATTGTCTCTAGTTATTTTTGTGCTGGGTTAATTATTTTAGTCATCATGAACGTGATTTCAGTCTTTCTTCTTGTATGCTATAACCTTTATATTATTTCCACCTTTTTAGGCAGCTCCGTCCTTCCCAAGTTCTTTTCCACATCTTTTCTCTGGCAAAGATAGTCTCCGTTGCTTGATTCCTTGTGCAATTGATCAGGTTTATTCTCAATTTTTTTACAGACCAATTTCTTAAATTTTTATGTACTATTTTGCATATTAAATATTTGAATGTTTTCCATATTTGAATGTTTCTTTAAATACAATGCTTGGAGTAGTTCCAGCTCATTTTATTTCCTGGTCATTGTTGTTTTTGAAGTGTTCTGCAATCGAATCAAATATGCATTTATTACCTCTTAAAGATATTTTCTCTATATGCTTTAGAAAGTGAGTCTATCTATCCCCTATTGGAGAATGGTGCACCCTGAGAGTGATGTAAGAAGCTTTAGCCTTTTAGGGTGAAGGATCAAGGCCTTAGATGTTAGTTCTCTGTTTCCTATTTGAATATTCAGCATGTCTTTTATGCCTTGCTAAAAAATTATGAACTCAAGGGTCAACGATTGGAGTAAAAAAAAAAAGTCTTGCTACTATGCAATGATTTAATACTGTAACTATATTCTATTTGTTGTAATGATTGTAACTCTGATTAGTTTTGTTTCAGGATCCTTACTTCCGAATGACACGAGATGTTGCTCCTCGATTAGGTTATTAGAAGCCTGCTCTGATTGAATCATCATTCTTTCCTGCTCTTCAGGTTTCTATCTATTTTTATATACGAAAACTCAGTGAGAAATGTCTGAGTTTCTTTAATAATATGTTATAATGCTTTGATCGGACACCTAATATGTGATTTCAATTTTGTTATTAAGATGTGAATGCCATTATATGGAATGAATATTAATTTATAATATCATTCTAATTATCGCCCTGAAAATTACCCAACAACTATCTTCATGCATTAATATACTCGTGCAACTTCATTTTTTCGTTTTAGCTCGACTCTTTATCGTAAATTATTTTCAGGGAGAGACAGGGAAAATGTCTGCTAGTGATCCAAATTCTGCTATATATGTGACCGATTCTGCTGAGGACATAAAGAACAAGGTTTGGCTTCAAAAGTTCCCTGAGCTCTTTTCGTCCATCTCCAAGAGTTCCAGCTTAAGTGGTCTTGCAGATGGACTCCCTCACTGTTTACTTGGTTGTTTTGACAACCAATACGTTTATTGGTACAGATTAACATGGATGATATCTCTGACGAGCAAGATTCAATAGAGAATTATCAAATAGATGGGGTAAATCTTGAGGTATTTGACATTTCATCTTTTTTTCTTTGGAGTTCAACATTTGACATTGCATTGGATCCTCTGTACAGAATGTTTGGGCTATAAAGCTGACAATATTCTAAACTTGCTATTGGTGATCTGCCGCTAAATTCAATACCACAAAATACTGGTTTCTGATATTGAATATAATATCACAATATAGGTGTTATCTTATATTGAATCCGATACCAAAATAACTTATGGCCAATAAAGTCGTCAGTTATAAGTTAAAACCAATGTTGTAAAAAAACTAAGTCGTAAATGAGGCGTTTTGTCTCGACGAGGCAAGATGGAAGCCTCAAATTTTAAAAATAATCAAAATAATTAATAATCATAAAACAATAAATAGCAAGCCACACAACAAATTTAATATTTTATAACTCTTAAAAATCAAATTGAAGGCATAAAATATTCATAAACATCAATCATCAAACATTAAACTATTCAAGCAACAAAGTCATCATCCACATCCTCATCTCAACAAAGATTCATTATTATTAAAAAATAATGCTTAGCTACGTAAACATCCAAATGAAAAAGAAAAGAAAAAAGAACTCAGAGAAAAACTATCTTCTTTGCTGCATGTTGCTGCTGGCGACGGTCGGCAACGGGGTAGGCTGGTCAACGGTTGGGAGGAGTCAAGGGGAGATGAGTGAGGAACAGATTAAGAGGAGACTGAGCTGCATGTTCTATTCTTTTAGTATGAGTATTGTCTACGAGCCTTTTTAAACGGCCCGAAACACCTTGAACCCATAAAAAAACCCTAAACTTTAGAGGGATGTGCCTCACTACGCCTCACAGGTAGAGCCGGCAAAATTGACCCGACCCGGGATACTCGGAATTGGGGCCGGGTTGGGCTCCTAAAATAGTGGCCCAAAAAAATTGGGCCCAAAAAACCCACCCACATAGCCCAAAGGGCCTATTGGGCTTTGGAGCTAAAAAGCCTGGGTTTTCGGGCTAAAAATCCCGCATGGTGGCTATTCATATAATATCTAATATGACGCTTATAGAAGCGCTTTATTAGGTATATAAGTGTTTTGTTAGGTATATATGAACCTAATACACTTATAAGTGCCTTGTTACGTAATATATGTAGTATTACAGTACCTAATAAGACACATACAAATGTACTAAAAAGTTTCTTTAAGTATTATACTATAATATCTAATAAGACGATACAAATGTCCTATTACCTTACGGACGGGCTTAGCCTGATGGCCCAAATGGGGCGGCTGGGCTCTTAAATTTTGGGCTCGGTAGCACCGTGCACCCGACCCGACCCGCACATTACCGCAGGCCCGGCCCGTTCCTTTTGCTATCTCTACTCACAGGAGTACCGCATAGAGGCGTGCCCTCACCCCATTGAGGCTAAAGCATCACAGACAGTGAAAAAAGCATAGGCCTCGAGGCTGTATTGTAGCACCTAGCCTCAAGGCGCACCTCGAGCATTTTTCACTGCATTGGTTATAACTCGATCATTGGGAATGAAATAATAGTTCCACAAGGTTTTTAATTGTACATTAAAGTAAATTTAGAACTGAGAGGTGCAATCCTTAATTTGATGCTAGCTCAGAGTTACTTAAGTAGTGCTTATCGAGTTGTCACGAAATCATGCTGGTCATTCGCAAAAGCTTCTGTGATTGATGAGATATACCCACTCAATGTCCATAATCTGCATTTATTTTTTGACCCTGTCTGTTCTTGCCTCTTGGATATTTTCAGGAAGATATACCTGTCAAATATCTTGGTTTTTTCTTGGAGGATGATGCTGAACTTGAACATATACAAAAAGTAAGTATTATTGTTTTTATGACTTCCTTTCAGAGCGGCCAACCATATTCCTTCTATTTAAATAAAAATATATTCCTCCTTAATCGGTCTATAATGTTATCTTCACGATGAACAGGAGTATGATGCAGGGCGTATGCTTATTGGACAAGTTAAGAAGCGGCTTATTGAAGTTTTGACTGAGCTGGTTGAAAGACACCGCAGGGCCAGAGCTGCTGTGACTGATGAGGTAAAATAGTTTTTTTTTTTGTCTTGAAGCTTTATGATTATCATTTGAAGGTCCGCGCCCCAATTGGCACTTGATATACATGATTTTATTCTCTTTATTGCTTAATTGACTCGTTAATTAATGGTTGCACTCCTAAATTCTGTCCTTCATTGGATTAGTATTAGTAGACACTTAAATTTGGTCGGTCCACTTTGATTGCTTTTTTTATTATAATATCTCATCATGACATGGGCTGGAAAACAAAACTGAGTTTAGGGTATGACATATGATGCTACAATAATTTACTTGTTCATGTTACAATATTCATATATCATCCTAAAGTGCACTCTTGTAAACAAAATCCTGCTGGTTATCAGTTACTAAAGAAATTTATATTGGAAGTGTTGTGGAAGATGTATGAAGAAGGATATAAAGATGCCCATAACTTTCAAGATGGAAGTTATCCAATGTATTCATGCCTGTTTGAAATGTGATTCATAGTTTTCATTCCTACGCAAATGGGAATGAAAAACGAGACACAATGTTTTGCGAAATGTGTACAAATGGCAGTTTAACTCTTGAACAAGCATTTCATGAGGCATCCCGTAATTTTGTTAATTGATTTATCCCCTTTTTATACACAAGGAAGAAGAAGATTTACCTATGAGTTTGGTAATTGTGTTTATAGTGTGAAATTATCGTTGTGTTTATAGTGTGAAGACTTACCTTTTTATACAAAGGGTCATTGTGTTTATAGTGTGAAATTATCGTTGTTTGGGGATAACATATATTGAGTGTTGTTATTATGTTTGGGGCAGATGGTTGATGTATTCATGGCGGTACGGCCACTTCCCAATATGTTCCGCTAAACCGGGGACTTTTCAAAGGCCTTCTCAAGTCTTGGTTGATTGATCCTCAAGGCATGGCAAAACTTGCTAATCTACGTCTGCGTATCGGTCTGCAGTTTGCGGATCCTGTCTTGGCCACATCTTGAGACTGCATATCTATTTAGTTAGTAATAGTTAGGGTGTTTAACTGGGATTTTCCTTCATGTAATTAAGTCGCTAGTTTTATTGATTTAAGGGTCTTTTTAGGCCGGACTTCTATTGGATTGACTCTAGGCTCGTAGTTATTACTTAGAATTAGGATGAGTTATTTTGATTATTGATCTTGGTATTTTTTATTATTCTTATAGTTTTAGCATCTTGGTTTGTCTCCATAATGCTCTCTAGTAGCTATTCTTAAATTGGGATTCTCATGGTAAATATACATTTCCTTCTGGAAAAAAAGAAAAGAAACTGGGCAACCACATGATATAAATAACTGGAGACTGATGTTTCCTCTTGAATTCATTAATCAATCATCATGCAGGTTTGTCATTATTTGAATTGCAACAACTGGCCCTCCAGATTTGTATCCAGAAGTAAAATGCAGTATATGTCAGGGTATACTGTCTTTGCGACTCTGCTGCTCGTACTTACTGTATGGGCCTAGGTTACAGTGTTCCAACTGGGAAATTATATAAAACATGATAATATTTTATTAATATAAATTAAATTAATAAAATATTATCATGTGTGAGATGAATATATTATATTTATATATTCTATAGATTTTCTAAAGGTGACAGGCTGTCTAGTGATTCTGGAAAAAACTTTTAGGGCTTGCTTGATCAACGGAAAAGTAAAATTATCTAGAAATCAAGTTGACTCTTTCGAGGTATATAATCCTAGAAATTGAATACTAGCAAATTCCATATCTCATGTTTAGTAAAGAACCAAGATACATACTGTCATGTTTTGGGTTTCACTGTTCAGTTCAAATTAATCAAGTGAGGAATGTAATATTTAGGTTATCTTGAATTAGACTTAAGTTCCTTTATGTTAGAAGTCGAATTTTATGAACCCCATATTTTCTTAGGTTTATTTTATGTCGTTAAATCATAGGAAATTCACTTGTGAAGTTATGGATTCGAGACGAAATGCTATTGTTTGAAGTTGTTGACGAATAGTTTCATTACGAACTTAATTTATAATTTGATGAAAATTTTGAGTTATAGATCTAGTTGACGAAATTATAACCTTGTTTCATGTTGAAAGCTTTTGATTTCTTGCATAAAATCTTCATAGGCTTCTTGTGTGCTTTGAAAAAGAAAATTACAAGGGTCTCTCGACATCATATATTTCTTTATTTTGTTTCCGGACTTAAGTATAGAAAGAGTAACATGTTGAATCAGATATTCATGGTGTGACAGAATGCATAAAATTATTCTCTAATATTTTTACTACCAACAATGTTTATATTTGACGAAATGGAAAGTAAAGATGCTATCTCCTGGAAGACAAAAACTTGGGTGAGCTCCGCCTCACCGTGAGCTCACCCTTGTTTTTTGTTAAAATAATTATATATTATTGTTGGCACGTTTTTCTTTTTGGGTTGTCCCATTAAGTTGGCCCGTTTCCAAAAAAGGAAACACTTTTTACACTAAAAAGTATCTCGAATTTCGTATCACCCACTACTCTGCACACAAAACACAATTCTTATTAATCTACGTGAAAAAGAAAATGAGCCTAATTTATTGGGACGGATGGAGTATTAATTATGGTGAGTAAAGATAATTAGATTTTGTCAATTTAATATTAAACTATTAATTTTTTAATTATAATTTATAAATCAAAATTAGAATTTATTAATTCATAATTATGGTTTATTAATTCATAATTGAGGTTTATTAATTTATAATTAGGGTTTATTAATTCACAATTAGGGTTTATTAATTCAAAGTTAGAGTTTATTAATTTATAATTATGGTTTAATATTCAAAATTAGGGTTTATTATTTCCAATTAGGGTTTATTTTATTAATTCCAAATATGGTTTATTAATTCAAAATTAAGGTTTATTATTTCATAATTAAGGTTTATTGATTCAAAATTATGGTTTATTATTCAAAATTATGATTTATTAATTCAAAATTAAGATATATTAATTCAAAATTATTATTACAAATTTACAGTTAAAATTTATTAAACTAATTAATTTTAATCTTAATTAATTAATTAAGATTAATTTATTAATTAATTAGGGGTGGGTCTCACTGTACGCGTGCACAGGAGACCACCCCCTCCTGGAATGCAGTCATTGACTCATTGCTGCTTGTGAGCAGAACAAAAATGAGGAGACTGTCAGTATTTGTTGGTATGCTTCGTTCAAGAATGCAACCTGATAAATTTACATATGGAAGTGTTCTGAAAGCGTGTGGGGGTAAGAAAGCTCTGTAATATGCGTGGAAAATCCATGGTGGAGTCATTAAGAGTGGGTTGGGGTTGGACTTATTTGTCAATAGCATGATAATTGATATTATTAGGGACAGATCCACGTTAGGGCTGGGGTTGACTCAATCCTATCCTCAATCCCTCTTCGTTGTCTCCATGGTTGAATTGAGGTAGGCTATGCATCGATCGGTCAATTTGACTGACTGATCAAAATCCATCAAACTGAAAATCGAATTGAATTCTAGTTATTTGAATCGAATCGATCGATTAAAATTTTTGGACTGATCGAAAATCGATTGAAAAAATTGATCAGTTTCGGTCAGATGAAAAAACCGATTGATTGTATATTATTTATTTATATATATTTATTCAAAAAAACATATTTTTATACTAATATATATAGGAAGTGATTATTGTGCGAACATTCCTTATAGTGTATACATGAGGACAAATATTAATTCTTAATAAATCAATATGAACGCTTCAGATTCAAAGCACAAATTATGATGTAGATGTATAAATGTATAATTATATGTAGAAATATGCATATAACTAATTCGGATGCATATTTAAAAATAATAATTAGATTTTCAAATCTAATGTATATGATTTGTTCTCATTTATGTATTTTAAGGATTGTATGTACATACCAATTCTTGAAGAGGACAGAGAACGGCTTGATTTGTTCTTAAAGTTGATGAATCCCTAGGAAAAGTTACTGAATCCAAAAAAAATAGATTTTTCGTCCCTCATGAAATTCAAATCCGGGTGAAAAATTCTAAAATTTTGAATTCAGTAACTTTCTCAGTAAATTTATCAAATCCACGATGAGTTTTCCAACAAGCCTTGAAAGGAGCAGTAGGAACTTTGAATAAATGTTTCACAACCAAGTTTTAAAATGGATTCTTTTTTTTGTCTTTGATTCAGCAATCCCAAAACTTCTTTTTGAGCCAACAAAAAATAAAATTTGGTTTTTTTTTGGCAGATCTTTTTTTCGATTGATTTGATCCATGCACAACCCTAAATTGAGGCAGTGATTGGAGAGCTTGAAGTGGACAGAGAACGGCTGGTTTGGACTGGGTTTCAAGTTTCATGGAGAAAAGAAACTGCAAAAATAACGAAGAAGGGGTGAGGGTCGGCTAGTTGGGGATGAGGCCTTGGGGAGAGAGAAAAAGTAGAAAACGGTGGAGTGGGCTTTCTCGATCTATAACATATTTGACTTTGCCTGCAATTTTTTTTTCTCATTCAATTTTGGATCAAGTTTAGATTTTTAAATTTTAATTTTTAAAAATATTTAGTTTTGACAATTGATTATAGTTCTAATATTTTAGAAAGTCTATTAATTTTTTTTTCTTTTGTAAGATTAAATATATATTATTTATAAATTATAATATGTAGTACAAAATTATAATATGTAGTACAAATTAAATTTTGAAAAGTCTATTAATTTTTTTCTTTTGTAAGATTAAATATATATTATTTATAAATTATAATATGTAGTACAAATTATATTTTATATATTTTCAATAAGTTTAATGATTAATTTTAATTGTACACAATTTATAATAAATTTCGGCGAAAAGAGCTCAAATTTGCTTTTTATTGTAAATTATTTGATATAAAAATCTTGATCTTAGCATCATTTAGTTGAGAAATGTTTAAATTAAAACTTAACATGTATATTTATAAATATTTAAGATTATAATTTTTATTGCATAATATGTTAGTTGAAATCAATTATTACCCTTATAAATATAGATTCGTCCTTGAAATCTCATATTTTTCTCAAAAAAATATTTGGATTTTAGAAGTTATGATATGAAGACAGAAGAAGTGGGTAAATAAAGAATGAATGAAAGTATGCTGTTTTTTTTGAAGGAAAAAAGAAAAGAACAACAAGTGTAGAAACAATAAAACTAGTATATTTTTTGAAGAAAAAAAATACTCCATCCGTTTATGTTAAGTGTATCACAATTATCTTATTCGGCATCCACGAAAAGTGTATCAATTTCTTTTTATGACACTATTCCTTATAATAACAAACTCACAACCACTCATTTTTTTTATCAAAAAATCGTTCTTACCACTCATAACCTAACACATGGTGCGATCATTTCTACACTCAAACAACACCCACCAATAATTTTATTAAAACACACGCTGTCCACAAGTAATACATTTATGTTGACTCTTAGAATCATTTAAGTTTAGTTTCATGACTTTGATAACAACTAGGAGACATTCATTCATGTAAAAAGGGTTACGAGTTTGAGCTTCACAAAAGAAGTCATTTAAAATATAAACATGGGGTCTTAAGTTTAACAAAAAGAAATACAAGATAGAAACTAGTCCATAGTGGAAGCAATATACGGAGTGGAATCTTAGCCCCAACTCTGTCCCGTCAACACCAACCAATCAACATGAAAACATTTGAAATGATTTTGGTCTGAGTACTAATGTACTAAGTGGACATTGCATTTTTTAAATATTTAGTAAATTTTTTGAAACATATTATCCATGCTCAAACAGTATGACTTAGAATGTTTTAAACCCAAAAGCCATTTCTAAGCAAAAGCCATTTCTAAGCATACAAAAACATTCTTTTATTTTGTGAGCACATTTAACACGTTCTACTGTTACTCTTTATGATCCCGATCTTCTAACCATTGTCAGATATCTTATCTCCATTATTTGACCCCGGAGAGCTACTCAGACGGGTTGACCCTAGAACACTATTCGGTGAAGTCATATATTTAAAATCGTATTTCGAAACACATCCAACCGAGCACCCTTATAACTCCTCTTGCTTAGTTAGCACACGATGGTGATCAACCCACCACACTACTAACAAGGTGTACACAATTCCCTCACGATGTTTTAGATAAGTTCGAGAATCTCGATCGATTAGCAAAAAGCATCAAACAAGTACAAACATTCATAGAAAATATTTTCATGTATAATAAGCAGCTCATACAAATTTTTAGAGTTTATATAACTCAAAATACATTTATAAAAATAAAGTCCACATTGATAGACCAAAGCCTAAATAATTTAACGTGTAAACTCATCTCAGGAAAACAACACTAATCTCCTTGGTCGACAAAAGCTTACAAGACAAACTAATTTTAATAGGTCTCGAAATACTAGCCTTAAGTCTAAGTAAAGTAAGGTTACTAACTTTTTATTCGGTACACCAAAGTTTTCAAAGTTTAAAATAAATTTTTAAAAATCGAATCTCAACTAAGAACACTAACAATACTCTTGTTCGACTTTATCATGAAAACTTAACTTGATTTTAAAAATCCAAAGTCATGAAAACTTAACTTGATTTTAAAAATCCGTTCATAAAATAATACATTTCTTACAAAAGTATAATATAAAACTTTAGATTATTCTAGCAGATCATTATCATACTCTAAACATAAAAGTAAGATTAAGTTATTTATATGCACATAATAATATTCATTACTCCCTCCTATTCATATTGATAATTAATTTCGTTCTGTAAATTTTCTTATTTATAATTTATTTGACATTTTAGAATGAAGCATCAAATTGCCCTCATTAATTGGAGTAAATTATTGATTTCATCTTTCATTTATTGATTCTCATCACCCGTTACAAATCTCATTTGGCATGTATTTCAACTAGATAGTAATTATTTTATTAAGGATTAATTATCATTAATTAAGGTTAATTTTGGTATATTTTTTTTGATAAATATCACTTTAAATCCTAAACTATACCCATTTTATCAAAATATATTCAACTTTATGAAATATCACTTTAAACTCAAAACAATTAACTTTGTATAAAAATATTCCGTGTCCATTTTCCTCTTTCGAAATTACGTGTGGCTCATCAGAAGAGAAGAAGATACCCTTCATCCAATTTCGAGAGTTGAAAAAATGAACGTGAGATATTTTTGATATAAAGTTAATAGTTTAGGGTTTAAAGTGATGTTCTTAAAGTTCGAGATATTTTGCTAAAATATGTATAGTTGGGATTTAAAGTGATATTCTATTTTATTAATATGTGTGTAAAAGTACAACATATAATAAAAATAGGATGGAGTACGTAATTTCATCAATCATAAATTTATACAGTTTAGTAATTAATATTTTCTGAAAAATTATCTCAATTAGCTTAATTTATTATTAATATTTAATAATCAAAAAGTTACTTAGAATTTCTCAATATCTTCTCACATTGCATAATAAAATTTACAATGCTACTTAAACCTCAAAATTAATCGAATCCGAAATAAAACTCAATTAATAAATTAAACAAAATTAATTGACTAACTAGAAATATTAATCGGACCGAGTCATTTTATTATCTCAGCCCGTTATTAAATAATAAGGATCCAACTACAAAGAAAGATAGCAGCCCACTTATGCCCCATATTTTTATTTTTTGATGGCCCAAATAAAAAAATATTTGTCCCAAATCTATAGCATCTCAAAGCCCAACTGATAAAAAATGGCCCAAGAAAAACATAGTAACTTCAGCCCATCTTTTAACTCATAAAGCTTATATATTTCCTTTTATTGGAGCCCACAAACAAAAGAGAAAAGAAAATAAAAATCTCTCTCCCCATTCTCAACTCCCATCTCTCGGTCGTCTCTCTCTAGAGAATCCTAAATTAGAAACTCTCCTTCTCTCCGCTTTTTACTCGGCGCCGCCGCCGCTCGACTCCCCTTCCCTCTTGCAGCCCTCCTCCTGAAATTCCCCTCCATTTCTGAAAAACAAAACAAAACGAAAGCTTCCCCTTTTCTCGGTGTCACGCCACCGCTGCAGCCGCAGATTCCGGCGACCACCACCCAGCCAGCCACCCTCTGTCGCCTCTCCCTTATCGCCTGAACGTACAGCAACGACGCCGCCGCCGTTCGCTCCAGCTTGCCTTCTCCGGTTCCCCTCTATCTCTCTCTCCCCGTCGCGAACAGCAACAGCCACGGGCTGCCGCCGTCGCCGTCGCCGTCGCGCAACCACCAGCTCTCTATCTTGAAATTGAATTGCACCGAAATCAATTATTTTAAAATTAACTTAAATTAAAGGTAGATTTCAATTTTACTTGTTACCTTTTTTTTAAAAAAATATTATATAATCAAAACGGTCTCAATTTTATTATCACATCGTTTTCAATTTTGTGAAGGTGTAATACACTTGGGAACAATTAAATTTTGGAGGAAAATTAGACAAATCAAAAGTCAATATATTTAAAAGAAAAAAAAATTAAACATTGTGTGAGCAATTTGAACATTACAGAGAGAAACTGGCAATAACTAGTTTTTATGAAAATATTAAGGATTTAAAGGAGCTTTGTCTCTTTTACAAAACGCACTAAGACAATATCGTCGATCTTCAACTTGTCTCGAATCTATGATAAGCATGTTTAGTTATAGGGTTGATAATTTTCGACATGACACGAAAACATGATACGAATACGTATGAAATTGACGGGTTATTGTTTAGCTTTAAGCGTGTTAAATAATGTCGTTATTGTGTCGACGCGATAAGAACCTTGATAATTTAAATGTCGTGTTAGTAATCGAGTTCGTATAACCTGTTAATATATTATTATTATTATTATTATTATTATTAGGGTTTGCCGCTTTGGAATCAATCTTTAAGAAACACAGTCTTCAATTGCGCCGCCCGCTTCCAAGCTTCATTTTCATTTTTCACTCTTATCTTTCTTCAATCAATCCCTGCGCCGCGCCATCACCGTCGTCGTCAATCCCTGCGCAATCACCGTCGTCTTCAATCCCTGCGCTGTCTCACCCCTAGTCTTCAACCCGACGGCATCGTCAATCCATGTGTCGTCCTTAACCGTGTCATCATCAATCCCTGCACCGTCATCCCTGGTCTTCAACCCGACGACGTCGTGAATCCCTGTGTCGTCCTCAATCGCGCTCACCAGTCCTCAGTCCTGCACCGTTACCCCTGCTTCTCAGTTTGACTCCAGATCCCTGCACCATTCACAACCTTGTTATCACCCCTAGTCTTCTAGCAAAAGTAATTTTCAATTAGTCGATGATTTAGTAATATGTTTATTCTTAAGTTTCATATAAGAACTTTGAGCAGTTCACCCAAAATATATGCATTTGTTGACAACAGATACATATTACCGTAGCATTTTCCATTTTTGTTGAGCATTATATTTTTGTTGAGCAGTTGAACATTATATTTTTGACAACAAAGATGTTCGCCCAAAATATATGTATTTGTTGACAACAGATACATATAACAGTAGGCAGTAACATTTTTCATTTTTCTCGACTTATAATTTATCTTATCATATTTTTGTTCTTGTGACATTTCTTTATATTGTTTTATTAGGTAACCATGTCTATTAACTTTGGGAGTGTTTGTAGCAACGAGGAGGCAACCGTAGGTGTCAAACATGACAAAGATAAAGTTATTGACTTGGAGGGAGATCCTCTATCAAAGACTACGCTGCCAACAAAAAAAAGAAAACAAAGGTCGAAAGTTTGGAATCACTTTAACATTACATATATGACTCATGATGATTTCAAGACATGTAATTGCAAATATTGTAGGCATAGGTATCTCAAAGTTTCAAGTAGAACTGGAATAGGAAATCTAAAACGTCACATAGAGAATTGTCCAAGAAAGAAGACACGAAATATTGGTGAAGTGATATCTAATAATGGCATATCTAAATTTGATCTCGTTTACTTTAGGGAGTTATTGTGTTCTGTCATTATTATTCATGATTTGCCTTTTCGATTTGTTGAATATGTTTGTATTAGAGCTGCATTTGAGTACCTTAGTGGGATGTTAATATAGTGACCAGAAACACGTTGAAGACTGATGTATTAAAAATGTATGAAAAATATAAGATAAAGAGTTAAATCTATGTTGGATAGAGCGCCTGGAAAAATATGTTTGACTTCGGATTGTTAGAGTTCTATTACGACTGATGGTTATATTTCTCTTACATGCCACTTTATTGATGAAGAACGGGTGTTACAAAAGTAGGTGTTGAACTTCTCCTTGATGCCATCTCCGCATACAAGCACAACATTATCTAATAAGATATTTTCTATGTTTTGTGAGTGGGAAATTGAGAACAAAACATTTTCTTTGATCTTAGATAATGCTAGTGCAAATGATGTGTCTGTTGAGTTGTAGCTTACACAATTGAATTTGAATAATGCACTTTTGTGTAACGGTGAATTCTAACATATCCGTTGTTGTGCACACATAATCAACTTGGTTGTCCGAGATAGTTTGAATAATATTGAGAAGGTTGTTTTTAAGATCTGTCATAGTGTCAAATATGTGTGAGGTTCACAAATGAGAAGACAAAAATTTCTTGATTGTGTAAGCAAACTATCTTTGAATAGTAAGAGAGGATTACGACTTGGTGGAATTCTACATTTTTGATGCTTGATAGTGCTTTGTATTATAGGAAAGCTTTCATGAATTTTCAACTAAGTGATCCGAACTACAAGCATTGTCCTTCTTCAGCTGAATGGGATAGAATTGAAAAGATTTGTGGTTTCTTAAGCTTGTTTTATGTGTCTCAAACTTGTTTTCTGGAAGTAAGTATCCAACAACAAATTTGTATTTCCGTCCGATTGTCTTGTGCTACACTTCATTGAGGCAAAGTAAGACTGGTAGTGATGAGTATATCAAGAAAATTGCAGAACAAATGCTACCAAAATTTGAGAAGTATTAAGCAGATTTCAGTTTGATCTTGACTATAGCTGTAGTATTTGATCCTCGCTATAAGCTGCAATTTGTGGACTTTTCTTATGAGCGGTTATATGGACTTTAACCTAATTCTCGTCATCTTTTGCAAGTCAAAGATAAGTTGTTTGCTCTATATGGAGAATATTGTAAGATTTGCACCAACAACGTTGGAAGAAATGAAAACTTAGCATTGACAAATCCAAATTGTGACTTCACGAATGAAGAATCTAAGACAATGGTGGAGGTAAATACTATATTATATTGAATTCAATTATCAATTCTGTTGACTTACTTTTTTTATTTGTTTCTTTATTGTAGGAGTTTAATGCTTTAGATGATGAGTTTGGATTAAGCCAACAAAAATATAATTGGAGATGTATTTGGAAGAGCAAAGGATGGATACCAAAAATAATCTTGATATTCTTAGTTATTGGAAATGGATACAATTTAAATATCCATTGGTTGCTTGCATGACTCTTGATATAAGTTGCTAAAGTGTATAAATAATTGTCAGGCCTACTCAAAATATCACGAGCTTATTTTGAATAACCTTAATTCAATAAAAATCTAATTATTTTAGATTTTTAATTCATTTTGAAGTAGGATTTGTTTTTAGATATGTAAATAGTTATTTTCCTGTTTAGAGAGTCATACTCTCATATTATATTGAGTTTTCAATAAAATTTCATATTTTTCTCAAAGAGCTTTGTCTTCTACATTTTTACTCCCGTGTCATCCATTAATTTATAAATAAGTTTCATTTGCTTGTGGACATTAATATGAATTGTTGGTCCATGTAAATTACATACAGCGAAATAATAAAAAAATTGAACACGGCATTGTGGTTAATTAGCATGTCTAATTTCAATTAGAAGGTCTTAATTGTGTCGCTAAACCAGCTCATTGGAAAGTAGGTCAACCACTCCTTCACTCGTGAAAGAACACAAACATACTTAAATTAATTATTCTTATTCAGCAGCAGCTAGGGATAAACATACATGCTTGAATATTTTTGTAGATTGTTAATTAGTTTTATTATATTTTCTTAGTTTATAATCGTGAATTGGATAATTGAAATGTGAATTATTAGAATATATTTAGCTTCACTAAATTGTCACATTTCTTAAAATTTTAAGTTCAGCTAAGTTACTACTTTTATTTAAAAATTATTTTATTTTCTAAGATGAATAATATAACACTGTAAAATTTATATCCCACTGATTTTTATAAAGCGTTTTAGAAAATAAAATAAAATAAAATAAAGATTATATTAAAAAAAACTTAACGCAATTTGGTTATACTTGTGCTACATTAAAAAACAAGGAAAAGACGAATTAAAATTCGACTTATACGGCTATACCAAAATACGTTTTAGCTATATATACGTGAAATCCACATAAATTGATCAAACATCAAGCAACATACGTATATTTGTAGCTCTCTGACAATCAAGAAAAGGTAAGAAATCGTGTAGGTCTCTCTCTTAAATTTTTTATTCTCATTAAATTCATCGCTGGAAAATTTATCAAGTTAATTAATATTCAAGAAAGGAAAATACTAAACGTACATAATTAGACATTTTTGTCATTTTACACATTTTCAAGAATTAAGAGATTAGTTATATTTTAATTGAATTTGTAATTTACTTAATTACTCATAATGATAATTAAGGAAAGGATTTCCAAATCTTTCATTTTGGAGAATACAATATGCATAGAATCAATAGGACGATCTCTAGTGAGAGATGTAATCCCCAAACACATTCCCAATAAACTTATATTCATTACCTCAATGTTAGAAATTATTGCAAAAAGACATCTTCCAGGTAGATTTTCAAACCTTTCTATAGACATTGGCTGGAGTCATGAATTCCCAATGCTATGATCCACAAAGCTCTGCCAATACAGATTATGAATCAATTCAAAAGCCACTGAGTCGTTTAAGCACCAATTAATACTGTTTTTGGCATTACATAAACTATTTTTAGGAATAATTTGTTTCCAAAATTATTTGAGTAAAAAATATAAATAAATAAAACATAATCTCATAATATAATTGTCGCAAAATAGATTAGGGGTAATTTAGTAATGATCTTATTACCATAAATAACGAATTGAGTTAAAAAAATTGAAGAGCATTATGTACGTACATATTATATACTACCCAGAAAGAAAATGTAAGAAATCATGTAGTTCTCTCTCTTAACTTTTATTCTCATTAAATTCTAATCCTATGTTTCAATATTATGGCGAATTAAGTAGAAGAATTAATGGACATCACCGTAGCAAACAGTCTGCGGCATTTTCAGGTGAAAGTTATATACCAATTAACATGCCTATTGATGAACAAGAATGATTAGTGCTAATATTAGCTAGAGTGTGATCAAAATACGGTTTAATTTACACTTTAAATCAACTGCGATTGGAATTGTTTATTAGGGCATAATTATTTTTTCCCTGTTAAGCAACCCTATATATATAGCTAAATAAAATAGAAGATGGAAATTGCTCAAAATTGTTCCATGATATTTCCAAGTTTCTTGACTAACTGAACTAACAAATGCCGCAAACAGTTTTCAAACTCAAATCAAGAAAATGTGCGCTGTGAATTTGTAAGAAAACGGTTATAAAACCTAGAGAAATTTTATAGAATTATGAGACTAGCTAACTGGAATATTCCTCTATACCATCATATAAATAGATCGTTAGGAGACGTTCTATATGAGTAAAATAGAGGGACGAAGGTAACGTTTGCGGATTTCTATCTTCATAGAAATAAAAAAAAGAAGGATGAAGACTTGGATGATTGAAATATCAAGAAATAACATATATTGGGAGAGCTCATCACCATCTAGCATGCAGGAATCTTGATTGGAGATTCCTAAGTTTGGCTTGTGTTCTCTGAGGTTCTAGGAAATGTGCACATGATCAATTTTTTGCTTTTAAATATTTGCTGAAGTGATGTAATCTTAAGTTGTACAAATATATATTGGTAATTGGCAGTGATTTAATTAGTATTGACAATGATACTTGTTCTTTTATGAAATTTCGAGATTATGTTTCTGGAGGTTTTTATTATCATTTACAAGAATGCCATTTGTGTTCGTGGAAATTAACATGCTATATTAAATTGTTATAAGCCTAACATTTCATTAAATAAAGATAACAATGAAAATTTACCTGAATTAACTCATTTTTTCAAAATAGCTTTAATCTACATGATGAAATACCAAACTAGATTGAAATGAGGGTTAACCTAACCAAAAAGCCCAACAAACTATAAACGAGATTCGGTATTTCAGACTAGTATTCTATGTGTTATTTCAATCACGAAATTGACAATATTATGAAAAGAAAATGTTTAACTGTAACATCCATATTAATTTAAACTACTAATTTTACAGAGATACGTTAACAAATATTTTAAAATAAGAGGCACGCCTGGTATTTCCAGATACACTGAACATCCATCTTAATTAATTTTAATTGTTATTAATAAATTTCAATTGAAAATTAAGAAATCATAATTCGAATTAATAAACGGATAGATACACACGATTTTTTGTCTTAAAATAGATGGTCTCGTCCTAAAAATTAATCTGGGCCATTAACAAAAAGAAAAGAAACCCGGCCCAATGTAAAACTCGGGTCAAATCCCCTCTTCTTTAACTCTCTCATAAACCCTGATTCTCCCGTAGTTTACGGTTTCGGATGTCATCGAGTTAGAAACCCGACCCGCTAACCCGTCAAAGACCCGTTCTCTCTCTCTCTCTCTCTCTCAGTCGCTCTCGCTCGTCGTGGCCTCTTCTCTTCTGCTACCAAAAGCCTCTCCCGACTTTGATGGCGTCGCCGCCACCATCCCCTCTTTCCACACACGCACCATCTCTCTAGAGCTGCACCTCTTTACACACAGCACACACTGCGAAATACATCAAAATCTTTATATGGAAATGAGAAGATCAGCGGTCCAGAAAGCCGCCGCCGCCACCAAAACCACCGCAATACTCTTCCCTCCGATCAGACGACCCCTAACCGTTTCTCCCCATCCTTTACAGCGACCGGAAAATCTAAACACAAAACCTAAACCGAAAGAAGCGCGCCTCGAGGCGACGCCCCCTGCTTCAGCTGCATTTGATCAGCGCTATCGTGACATGAAAAGTTTGTCTTCTATTCTATCGGCACCGAGTTCGAATTCATTTCAATATAGCGATTTGCTAAAAGATTTGAGTCCTCATCAATTTGATTCTATTTTTTGGGAAATTCTTAATAATGTTGATCCTTCTACCGCATTGAAGTTCTTTTACATTGCGGGCAATCGCTGCAGCTTTAGATTCACGCTTAGATCGTATTGTGTATTATTCCACTTGTTACTTTCTAAGAATCTTGATTCAGCTGCGCGGCTGCTCTTGATAAGATTGATTGATGGCAAGTTGCCCATGACATTGAGAGATGATGTTGTGGATTTGCATAGGGAGCTCGCCACTGTGTTGGCGGATGTTTGTTTGGGTTCGGAGATATTTAGGAAGGGGTCAGAGGGTTTGATATTTTGGTTCATGTTTATGCCAGTGACCTTAAGAGCTTGGGTTTTGATGTTGCAATGGATGTGGTTAGGTTGTTAGCCAGTCGAGGTTGACCCTTCTTTCAGGACTTGCACTTTTTATGAGCTTGCTTGTTAAGGAAGACGAACCTGAGAAAGGATATGAGGTTTTAATATTGTTTCAACAAATTCTTGCCAGATGTTTACTTATACAGTATTGCAATAAACGCTCAGTGCAAAAGAGGTAAGGTTGAGGAGGCAATAAAACTGTTTGAGCAAATGGAGAGTAAGGGTGTTGCTCTAATGCTGTTACATATAATAACCTTATGCATGGACTGTGTAGAAACGGGAGACTGGAAGAGGCATTTCAGCTGAAGGAGAGAATGGTGGATAAGGGATGAAACCTACTCTTGTTACTTATGGTGTGCTGATTAACATTCTGATGAAACTTGAAATGCAGTGAAGCTGATTGCATCTTGAAAGAGATGTCAAGTAATGGGCTTATTCCCAATCTCGTTGTTTATAACAAATTGATTGACGGGTTTTGTAAGATGGGAAATGTGGCAGTGCCCTGAAGTTAAAGGATGATATGTTGTTACTAGGTGTTATTCCAAATTCAATTACTTATAATACTCTCATAAATGGACTCTGCAAGGATAATCAAATCGATTTAGCTGAGCAGTTTTTAAGAAAGATGATGAAAGGAGGTTTAAGTATACACTTAGGTATTATAAATTCTGTCATTCACGGATTATGTAAAAACTTAAGATTTGACTCTGCTCTTAAGTACACCATGTTAATGATCTTTAAGAACTTGAGGCCTGACAATGCTTTGCTAACAACTTTGATGAGGGGACTTTGCCGGAACCATAAGCATTCAGAAGCCTTGAAGCTATATTATGATCTACAGGGTACGGGAGTTGCTTCCAATAGAGTGACCTCAAACGCGCTTGTTTTTGGATTTTGTGAAATTGGTAACTTGCAGGAAGCTAAATCTATTATCAAGAGCATGTTGGATTGTGGTGTTACGTTGGATACTTTCACATACAATGCACTAATCTATGGGTGTTGCAAGGAGGGTATGTTGGAGGTTGGCTTTAAGCTCAAGGAAGAAATGACTGAAAAGGAATCTCCCCAGACATTGTGACATACAACATGCTTATAAACGGGTTATTTAATAAGGGTAAAATGGATGAAGCTCTGATGCTTTGGCATGAATGCCGAAGGAATGATCTTGTTCCTGATGTTCATTTATATGCGGTAATGATAGGTGGGTATTGCAGTTGTGATAAATTTGAAGAGGCTATGAATTTCTTTGATATGTTGCACCAGCAGAGTGTTATGCGGAATTCTGTCGTATATAACATACTCATTAGAGCATACTCTAGGGCTGGGAACATGCCAGAGGCCCTCACACTCCTTGATGATATGAGATGCAAAGGTATTCCACGCACCCTCACCACCTATTCCTCTCTAATACATGCAATGGGCAACCTCGGCAGAGTAGATGAGTCAACATATCTGCTTGACGAAATGAGAAAGGATGGTTTGCAGCCTAATGTAGTATGTTACACCGCACTAATCGGTGGTTATTGTAAGCTAGGCCAGATGGATGAAGTAAAGAGTCTCTTGCAGGAAATGTCTTCATTTAACATACAGCCGAACAAGATAACTTATACAGTTATAATCCACAGGTACTGCAAGTTGGGTAGGATGGGAGAGGCTGCTGAGAGTCTGAGGGAAATGCTAAGCAAAGGAATCGCTCCTGATTCTGTGACTTACAATGTACTGTCACACGGGTTCAGCAAGGAAGGGGATGCAAAGGAAGCCTTCGCTCTTTGGGAACACATGTCTGATAGAGGAATAAATTTAGATGATGTTGCACATACTTCATTGGTTCACTGCATGTCTCAGCAATCAAAGACTGAAAATGACTAACTCTGCACTGGTAGGCCTTTACTCTACTTTTCATCATGCAATTTTAAAACATACTTATAATCAATTCTTTGGAAAGAATTACACATATCTATTATTCCTTATATTGGTGTTCTTTTGGCTCACCTTCTTCCTTTTCTTCTTCTACTGCTCTCTTTTTTGGTATATTGTCGATTTTTTAGTGCAACTGTTACTTTCTTTTGTGGTTTTGTGTGTATGAGTGTATCCCCATGTGCTCTAAGGATTGGTTGTTGATAAATTGACATAGATTGACACCAGCATCGCTATTTTGTATGTGGCTCTTGGCAAGCTTTTGCATGCTCAGATTCATTCAATGCGAATATCTTTTGTATTAGGTCTTTGAGGAAACAGATATTCGGGGATCAGAAAGTTCTTTGATATATGAATGCGTAGAATATCTACTTATTGCTTATAGACTTGGTGAATTTGAGACCGAATTATCAGTTGAAGACTAGGAGAGGACTATTATAAAGTTTCTGTTTGGATTCTCCTAGATATACAAACCTGCGACTTGACTTCTACCTTTTGTAGATTAGTCTGCATTACACCACGAGTTAATTGGTAAAGAGCAAGCTGGATGATAGTTCTTTTCCTCTGAATGAGGGTTTTATTTTGTTCACTTGACAAATTCAATGTATAATATTGGGTAAAATTGTCACCCTAAGCATATTGCTGACTGGACCTTTTGAATACTTGAGTATGATTGCAAAATACCTTATGTTCGTTTTTTTAGATTCATTTGTTGTTTCGATCCTAACAATGTTCTGATTATGTACTTCTACTTAGCTCACCATTAACATTTTGGAGACCCAATGTTGTCAAACATATATGTGCCAAATATTTATGTCCAGTTTGAGTTAAATGATGGAGACCTTTCTGAATCACATCTGGTATATTATGTCTTTATGTGTAGAATTTGTGTTTTTTCTTGGTTATCATAGGTTTGCCTTGAGTGTCTTCCATATGATTCCAGATGTTCTTTGGAACCAAAAGAACCTCTCTAAGCAGATAGTGGAAATAGATTTCTATCACATTTTCATTTTGATCGCAATACCTCGTAGTATACAGCTTCTCCTTGTGAATTGAATTGGTGTCCAGGGTTAATTTGTTGAATGAGTGAGGTAGTATATAGTTACCTCAGAAGGAAGCTCTTCTAAGCTCGATGTATAGGTGCTCTTAGTGTAATGGGTCTATTTGAATTGTTGCAGGTAATTCAATGTTACTCTCATAATATGGAAAAAACCTTGTTCTTAGAATCTAATCAAATCACCGCCTGCATGCATGAAGAGGAGAAACAACAATTAAAGCTTTTCTATTTTTTTTGCTTATGAGAAGGGTTACATTGTTTTTCTTTCTTATGATAGTGACATTATTAAAACTATTGCTGGAAGTCAATGTCAGCTTCGGGACATGAAGATTGGATCATCCAACAAATCTAAAAATAGGTCTGTCAGCGTCTGACTTCTGCCGAGCTGACCCTGAGTGTGGGTTCACTGATTTAATCTCAGACTGCATGGACTTCAAGGTACCGTAATTTGTTCACAATGCTGCCTGGTTGCGGCAGTTCTCTTCTGCATTAAGATATTTAATTGAATTTGATCTCTACTGAAATTGCTTGGACTTTTTGCTGTTAATATGTCTGATGTGCTCTGAGATATCGACAATTGTTTTAAAGTTTTTTATTTGAAATTATCCCAGTCTACAATTTTGGAAGAGCCATGATTTGCACTGATCTCCTGCTTTGTATCATTAGCAATGAGCCAATGAGAAAGGATGATCAGTGAGTTGATGGATGGTTTATGAGTCCAATGGCTCCCTTAACTTTGATTATTATTTAGAGTAAGGAGTAATACTCACAAGTCATAGGTGTTCACAGGTTACTGTAGATCATAATTTTTTCAGAATAGTCTTCAATCCCCCCCCCCCCCAAAAAAAAAATCAGTGGGTAGTAATAACTGGGTCCTAGATGGGTGAGTGGAGAATTAATTCTAGTCCTCATTTCGTCCAGACTGTTTTATGTGTCATTTACTTGATCACTGCAGCTATAACAGGTTTGAGCAACTGTCTGAGGCTTACTTCATTCTACCTTAAGGAACTAATATTAGGTGTTTTAAATTTACATTGTGACTGAGACTGAGTGACCGATTATCTTTTTGACAGTTTGGATATTATGTACTGATAGACTTCATGTATATTGGATCTATTCAGTTCTTCTAAGAGTTGGGATGTAATGCTTTTTTTTTGTGGGATATGTGGTAGTGGGCTGGTGCGGGTGGATCGGTTCTCCCTTCTTTTATGTTTTCAAGAACTGAGTCTTTAAGCCTGTTGGTAATATATAAAGCCTTGAAAGTGTTAAAAATTATTTCGTTTTTGATACTTGATTTCTTTCTACTTTTTTGATCGAGATATGGTTTTTCCAAAAAGCAGAATTCCAAGTTTATGTGCTGCTGCTTTTGGGTTAGCTTTCTTTGTAAAATAAATGATCATATGATGTAATTTAAGATGTTGAAATTGATAATATAAACTTCTTTATCATTCATCTGCCCGTCTGAGCAGCAAACTAAAGCTACATTCTGAGCTTGGTTTTTACATTACCGGGTTCAATTTTTATTTATTTTTCTCTGAGCACCATCAAGGTTGTTCAATGCGTAATATTTCAAAGAATATTTATATCAGGGGATAAATTTTATTCAGCAGCCTGATTGTCCTAGTTTTCAAAATTCTGTTAAATCAATTTCATCCTCAATTTATTCAGCAGCAGATGTAGGATGTGATTTGGACTTGCACAGGAAAGCAGTGGATGGTGGATACTAGTTTCCCTTGAAGAGACTGATTGAGATCGTAAAAGCTGAAATCCTTCAACAGAATGCTTGCTTGTGCTTCAAAGACAAGCGCTCCACTATTGTCGCAGATGATCACATGTTCACCTGATTTCACATTTTCAGAAACCGTACCTGCAAATGGGTAGAAATGTCTGAGGCACTGAGAAAGGGATTCAATCAGGGTATTTCTGATCCAGTCAATGCTATGTGGTTTTATATAGAAGTATATGTATGTCACTGGAAATCGGCCGGATAAGAGGTCAAGATTTGAAAGGAAATTATATGTCTCTCTGGTATAGGATCTGCTGGTTTGACAATGGTTTTCCTAACTATCTCGACCTTGAATTTTCCATGGATGGCATTTCGCTTTCCATTTGGAACACTAAGTTATGTAACGAGTGAAAAGTGTTTTTGATCTTCAGGTTGCAGTTCCTATGTTGGTTATATAGTCTGCAGGGAGACCATACAGTAAGCAAATCCTGTCGTGGTGCTTGGCCAAATCGACACTCCTTTCACTCTGCAACGTTGATGAGCAAGCCCTCGTCTTTTTGGGGAATGACATCACTGCATGTCATGAACCAAGGGAAGTTAGATCCAGAGTTCAGTTCTCCTCAACCATTGTTCTTGCTGAACCGCATCCTTCGCTCGGGCTTATGTCTGCACCTACTAAAGAAGTAAGTGGTTTCTTTATCTTTTTTCAGTTGAGTGAATCTGTATTCATTCAAATATTCCCATGATTACTTGACGATGCCATACTGGTTGGAAATATAAATGCTGGGAGAGAGAATACAATGCCTCCACCAGCTTGTGTCTTTTGTTAGTGAGTTGTTAACATTTGTATGCATTAGTCCTATTGTGTAATAGGAATTACCACACAATGATATAATATAGCTTGAGCATGCTCACCAGTTAAACAATATCGTCTAGCAATTTATATGTGTGATATAATAGTTGAATTTAGTAGTTGTAATGACTGTATCTAGTTAAGGATATCATGTTCGTCTATTTTCTATCTAGACTGTCCTTAAATTTATATGTATGTATGTCCACAGAAAAATTACGTGAAACTACTTTCTTTACATCGTTTTTTATTTACTTTTTAGTTTGTTTTGGTTTGTTTATTTCATCTCCTGATTGCTGTTAAAATATTAATATTCCATAACAAAAGGTACAAAGCTATTGATACACAATTTTAAAAGGATAAAAATAACAGAAAGGCAGAGTAGACATCTTTTACTTTGTATTCTAAAGAAAGAAAAAATATCAAGTTCATTTCTTCAGATTCTTTGTTGGATTGGTTTTTGCAGTACATGTCGATCGTATCATTTGATAATAAAAGAGTATGTGGCATGGATTATTATTATTTATTATTCATTTGAAACAATTATGTGATGATTCCACCTTTTACTTATTTTGTGTTGTGCGATTTCTCAAGCAAAGCCGTCGCACATAATAAAGTCCTACAACTTTGAACTTCTCTCATTCTTATTCAAATAATCTATAGAATCATAAGTCCAAGTCATGAACCTGTTTGTAGACAGTGGAGAAGTTTGGGTTCCAATTTCCTCCTCTCTCCTTTCCTAATTTAAAAAGATAAAAAAAATTAAAAACCATAAATTTTTTAAAAAAAAACGTTGAAGTTATAAAGTAGATAGCCATTCTAATATCACATTACACACAATATAACGAAATGGTCGTATCTCACACCCTTAATTGTATAGGTATGTGAGCCTTTGATTAATTAATAATAATGATGGATCGGATAAGTCCTTTGTTGTAAAGTGCATCTGCATGCATAGACACGTGTTGTGTGCTCCACTCCCAGCAACGTCGAACCGCCATTTCCCCCGCTTGAATAAATAAATCACTGGAATTGCACCAATTTCATATACTAATATCGAAGTCGCACAAGTGGAAATATTTACAATGCAATCAGCAAAACAGAAAGCCGCCGACGCCGCCGCCGTCGCCAAGGAGCATGTCGAAATTCTTAGAGCCAAAGCCCAAGAGAAGGTTTTTATCCCTCCCTTCATATTCTTTTACCTAAAAAAAAACATACTGATTCATGCAGTGAATCTATATTATATATATATAGGCGGAGATAGCTGCTGCGCCGACCAAGGAAGGGAGAGAGATAGCTCATGAGAGGATGAAAGTAAAGGAAGCTGAAGCCAAGATGAAGATGCACGCCGCCAAAGCCGACCATGCCGCCGAAAAATTGCATGCAGCCCAACACGGCGGCCTCTGCGGCATCGGCTGCAACCACCACCACCACCACGGCGGAGGATACCAGGATCCGGTTGTCGGCTCCGCCTATCCACCGACTGGCGCTGCAGCGGCTCCTGCGTATCCTCTCGGTGGCTATCCACCGGGTTGGACAGCCCCAAAATGAGTAGCAAGTTCTAGCAAAATGGAGTCTGTCTTTTTGGTGTGTATTTCGAGTTGTTAATCACATTTGTGTAATTTTACATTTTATTTAAAACGGTAGGGGACTTGTCGTAAATCTCTGCTTGGTGTTTGTGTTTCTTATTGTACGTCACAACTATATTACAACAACTTACATGGACCGGCGGGATAAACACTATTGCCACATGCCAAGAATAAATTAATAAATAGTACGCAAGTGCTTAATTACTTTGGAGTGTACAGCAATACCTACTTCCGGCTAGAACACCAAAAACTGGTTTGAACGGCCGCCATCTTAATTAAGAGGGTGTTTGGTTAAGATTATTTTAAAGAGCTTATAAAGAGTTTCTCCACGAACTTATAAGATGTTTTAAGAGTTCATAAGGTATATATTGTTTGAAGAGCTTATAAGTTGATAAAGTGTTTGGATGATTGAGCTTATAAGTTAGAGAAAGAGTCATGGGTTATAGAGAGAAAATCATAGTTAGAGAGAGAAAAATGACGAGATGTGAAATCGATAGTGTATATGTAGAAAATAACGAATCATAGAAAGGTTATTTTGGTAAATTCACTATCATTTATAAGTTTTTGAAAAAATAAGTTGGGGTTGAACTAGTTATTTTTAGGAGAGCTTATAAGCTGTTGGAGCTTATTAAAATAAGTTGGGGTTGAACTAGTTATTTTTAGAAGAGCTTATAAGCTGTTGGAACTTATTTTACCAAACACTTTGCGTGTGTTTATAATCTCCTAAACAGCTTATAAGCTGTTTTGAAGAGCTTATAAGCTTAACTAAACACCCTCTAAATATTCCAAGTACAATTAAGAATACTAACTAATTAATAATTAATAATTAATTAGGAGTACTAGACTAAGCTTTGATTTGAGTTATTGTCTTCAACTAAATTTATTAACTAATTATTAATTAATAATTAATTAGGAGTACTAGTCTAGCTTTGATTTGAGTTATTGTCTTCAACTAAATTTATTAATTTTTAATAAAATTTAATTGTAGTAGACATAATGATAGATGGATACATGGGAGTGCGCCTCCGGTTAGAATTGGTTTAGTGGAAAATTAGTGGCCAGAGATCCAACTGAAGAGGAGCAGAACATCTTACATGATGACTGCAGAACGTTTTACATAACGACTTTTTGAAACAACATTACCTTACATTAGAACGTCTTAACATCTCGTACATCGTATGCTGTACATGCATGTCGCCTCAAGAAAAATGAAATAAAAATACTATACATGTATGCTTAGATAATACGTACGGAGTTATATTAATTAATTGAATCAAGTAACAGCTAACATGGAGAGGAGATCTTATACAAATTAAATTAGGTTTTGAAAAAGAACTCGTGTAGAAATTTTCCTTCTTACTCTTATCACATTCAAGCATTAATGGGAATGACTGGAATAGAGAAGTGTGGATCCACCGACATTACTTGAAGCCCGGTTCTCGTCCCCCGGGCCGGGCCGTGATGCCCAGTCGGCCCATTCAGTGCTTTAGCTCTTCTCCATAGGCATGACATTGCAGCACAAAACCTCAAGTTGTGCTTGGAAACTCTTTCCTTTTTCTCTCGAGGTTTGCTCTCATGTTTCAATCCCCGCGGGCTTTGCCGGGCTTGCTTTTGTCCAATTTTGCACCTTATCAATCCCATCTAGTGCGTGTGCGTGTGTGATACAAAGATGTATCGATTCTAATAATTAAATGAGCAAGTTGTGTAGCTTACCTTATAAAGATCAATTTTCCAAGTCAGAGAAATGCAACCATTGTCCAGTCCAGAGCCCGAAAGCTTCAAATAGAAGGGTTTGGATATACAGAAAATTGGAGCGATGAACTTGATATGATGTTTTAATTTGTGTTATATGTATAGATAAAAAGAGTGTTTTTGAGAGTGTGTGATTGTGAGTTGTGCGAGATTGAGATGTATCTTCACCTCTGTCTAGGGCTTTTATAGAAGCTAGTGATGATGTGCTACTAATTAAGACAGAACAAGGGTTGGTATCATACAAAAAAAATGGTTTATCATAAATAAATAAAGAAGGTGGTTGTAAAAATTTCGAGGGTTGCTATCATAAAAAAGGTACGTGGTTGTAAAAAATTTCAATATATCATACTTCTGTAGCAATCAAGACATACAAGGGTGGTGGTTTGCTATCTTAATTAAAAAGAGTCGTCGTAAAAATTCAATATATAATATTCTATGTTCACCGTCTAGGTCTAAATTATAACAATTTTAATTAAAAGTGTTCACTATTTAAGATTGATACCAAATGGGGGTAGGGTGTATTTTTTGGGTTCTGCATTAAACCAAAAAAAGAAAGGAAATAGAAATTATACTGAGATAGAATTTCACACGAACTCTTTTATGGAGAAAACATGGATGAGCCTTCGTTTAGAAAATATGTTCGTGAGTGAAGGATTTTTTATGTTGGGATATATTATTTGACTCTCAAGGATGGGTGTCGAATTTGCTATCGGTATAGGAGTAAGAAAACAAAACTTAGAAACTCATAATTTTTAGAGAATGCAAATGATTTTTACTCTCTTGGTGTGTGTTTACAATGAATGATTATATGCCTTTTTATAGGCAAAACAAAACTACTATTACACTATTTTTTGTCAAATGTCATAATGACATTTTATCTACCTATCTAGCTAGCTACCTAGTTAGGATGGCCAACTTTGTTACACGCCATCAACTTGATTTGAATGCTAATTAATTTATTGATACACGTTTCTTATACGTGTAAAAGAAAAACAGGAAAAAGAAGAAAATTACAAAAGAGAAAGCGATTCAAACTAATAATTGACACAAATATGTCTAATCTTTAAAAAGTCTCGATGAGTCTCTGGAATTGTGTCGCAGCTTTGAGAATCATCAATGTCTTCTTCTTCTTTATCTGTATTGATGATAGCAATTTCTTCATCTGCAAGACTATCACCTTCTCCGCTGAAAGGAAGGAACATATTCCAATTTGGTGTTACCCATATTTGTAAATAATGTCCTTCTGCTGCAAGTTTATATGTAGTACCCCGAAAATCTTATAGCCTTAATTAGAGTCTAATTAAGTGCTAATCAGAAGCTTAGAGGCAGTGCATCCTAAGATTTTATAAAGAAGTGCTTGATAATTAGAAAGCGATAGAAATTGATTAAATTTTAATCGAATGAGCAAAATTCTAAGTGGTTATTAATTAGAAATAAATTTTATTATGATTAAATGTGAGATATATGATTATTATTGTACATATTTGGATGAAATTTCATTAAATAGAAATTGTTTTAAAGAAAGTGTATTATTATTATTGTTTATGTGAGATTTATTTATAAAATGAAATAAAATGATGTTTAAGCTATTAAATGGCTTAAATAAATTTATTTTATTTATATCTAGTGAGAAGAAAATTATTTCTATGATTTTTGAAATTCATGAATTAATTGAATAATTATTTGATTATTAGTATATGAAAGGATTAAATTTATATTTTTATGGTTTGCAATCCAACAATGGATTTAATTACTTTGGATCATTATATTAATGAGAAAATAGAGTTTTTGCTATTAAAGAATATTAATTTTCAATGTTAACAAATTTTTTTAGAAAAGGGTATAAATTTTCGAAAATTTATAAGAAAAGAAATAAAATGAATGAAAAATTTAATTAAAATACATACATGAACCTTCTAGAAATTTTGTTCATTTTAAATCATCATCCACCTTCATTTTCCTCATAATTTTCGAAATACACACAATACACACACACAAAATTTTCTTTTCAATTTTAATTCATGTTTTAAGTGTAGAATTAAGGGGAAATCACTCCAAAGAAGGCTTTTATGCCAATCCATGTTGATCGAAGGACCAAGAAGAAAGGAAGAAAGAAGTGGAAGGCGTAGTGCAGTCCGGGTGGTCATCACCGGTGGGTATAAGTATTTTTTATAATAATATGCTTATGCTTTTAAATGTTTTCAAAAGATATGATATGATTATGCATGAAAGATGACATGAAATTTATGATATGCATTGATTTGAAAAGTTGATTGACTTGCAATGTTTGAGCATGAGCATAAGCATGATGCACTACCTATCCACGGAAAGAAAGAAAAAGAAAGAATTTACCGGCGTCGGGTATGACCGTAGTTGAGAACCTTGGTCCAACTCGGGTATGTGATATTAAGGTGTTTGAGAAGGAGGCTACTTCTCAACACGCATAAAAATCCGTGGATATGGGAAGGAGAGAAGAAAGTTGCATGCAAACATGATACATGCATATGCATATGATATTATGATGATATGAAAGCAGTAAGTATTTATTTATGAAAGTACATGTTATGGCAAGTCAAGTTTATAGCCCTAAGGGCAAAGTTTATCTTTATGTTTTGGCGTATACCACTGAGTGCATTTTGTACTCACATACGCATATATTTCTAAATATGCAAGTTGAGTGAAGAGAATCTTTGGAATCGAATCTTTGTGAAGGAGCTTCTCTAAATGTTGATTCATATTAAGGTTGTTCTATTGTTATTGACATGTTTTGTTGCCCGAGAGTTATGTCTTCATACATAATTCTCGACCAAGTTCGTTGAGCTTTGATCCTGCTTGCTTATATGTTACGATATGATAAAGTGATCATGTCCAATGTTCGGTGAACAAGGATTTCCCGAATGTTCAGAATGATTTTCATTGGATTCAATATTTTGTCTTGGAAACATTGTCAAACCATGCTTGAACCTTTGGAAAATTATTATAGTCATTAAAGCATACTTGAAAATGTTTTTATTCTTGACATTGGTTATTCCATTGTGAATATTAGTCCTCAGCCGTCTTCCTTCTTGTTCGATTCTTTACTGTGGTTTGAGGACCTAAAAATCATCATTTGTCCATTCATATCTTTCTCTTGATGAAATTTTGATCACATTTGTGGTAAATTCCTTCTTAACCCCAAGTCACGGCCTAATTACTTGATTAGGTAGTCGGGTCGTGACATTATACTTCATCCATAATTCAAGTTTAGGGATGTTTTCAGACTTCTGAAATATGTTAATTTGTTCTTGAGAATCTTGAAATGTAAAATGATCTGGTTCTCTCTTTTACATCCAGTGCGAAGATATCGTCGAAATATTCAATGTCGTCGAATAAATTCTTTTTCTAGGCGGGCGATAAGCGTGAGATGTAGCCGGAAGAAGCTAGAATTTTCTGATGAACCTTTGATTTGGAAGATAAGGATGAAATATTGTCGGTTGTCGATAGAAATTTTCTCCCAATTTATTCATTAGGTCTTGTTTTTTCACGTATAATCGAATTCCATGAAATCAATCATACCATTGTGGTAAAATTGATTGTCATTTCATCCGCATATCGATCTTGTTTAAATCAATCGTAGAAGTAGAAGGCCGGAATTCGATCATTCATCAATTAATATCCCTTTTTCGTATAATTTTATAAACATCGGGCCTTTGTATGACTTTTACGCCCTTGAATTTTGATTCATTGAAATAAATTTCAACAATTTTCTTTTGTAAATCAACAAGGTTTTGAGAAATCCTTGTAAAACTTTTGTAGAAATAATTTCATCAAGGTCGGGAACAATTTCGGGGTGGTTCCATTGTTTCTCCAAGGAATATCAAAATTCTAGTTTTAAAATTTTCAAAACTTCTTGGAGGTGGAACATCTTGGGTTTTGTTTTCAAAAATCAATTTTTGATTTAACTTTGTAATGGTTGATTCCATGACCGAGATCGTCGATCTTTGTAATTACAATCATTTTGTAAACTTTTCAATTGATTGTTAAGATCGAAATTTTCTTTCAAAATCCACAAGTTGTGATTCATAATTTTTAGTAAAGAAGGCGATGTTGAATCACATTACTTGGGTTTTCTTGTCTGATTTGAGCAAACTTTTGACTTCCTACGGTTCGATAAAAATTCTTGTAAACCAAAGGATTCTCTAGCATTTGATAATGCTACGAAAAGCTGTAATAACCTTTCCAAAGAGGTTTAGGACAATTAATGTATTTTCGAGCGATATTAAAGTTATGAAAAACTCGATTTTGTTCCTCCGAAAATAACATAATGTGTAAACTTCTTTTGGGGTGCTCGGTTTTTGATTTTGTTCGAGAAAAGTAAAATGCGAGCATTTAAAACTGAACTTTAAAAGCGTAGCTTTTGGCAATGTTTGAATATGCCACATTATCAAGGATAACTGTTGTCTCTGTGTAACCTTTGTAATTGCTACGAGCTGCGTGGCGTGATTTGAGCATTTTGTAAAGTTCTTGTTCAAATTGAATTTCATCTTTGTAGTCTTTGGATTCTCTTAGCTTGGAGAAGTGTGTAATACTTTTGCTTTCTTCGATCGAAGAAATATCCATTGGATAATTTCTTTCGGATCACGAATATATAATTTTTCTTCCTACGGTCTTAGAGACTTGGTGTGTAATCTTTTCTTTTCCTTTTGAAGGC
Organism: Salvia rosmarinus; assembly: GCA_036937905.1. NCBI lineage: Eukaryota > Viridiplantae > Streptophyta > Magnoliopsida > Lamiales > Lamiaceae > Salvia > Salvia rosmarinus. The sequence goes on from CM072822.1 coordinate 10,983,310, forward strand.
TTTATAATCTTTCTATCCATTTCTGCATAGAAAAAGGCGATTTATCTTTCTAGATAATAGGTCGACAATATTATTATCTTTACCTTTTATATGTTCAAATTTTATTCTATAATTATTTCCTTGAATTATTTGTTGTAAATTTATCCATCTTGTTTTATTAACTTTTTACTATTAGCATTATTAATAAATTTTACAATAGCTTCACAATCTGTTCTAACGATGAATTCATTTTTAACCATATTTTAAATTTTTCTAAAGAATTTATTAATGCTGAATTTCATAATCTAAAGATGTCCAATTTAAACTGTTTTATTAAAGTTTCCACTAGCATAAGCTATTATTTCTTCATTTTTGGACTAAATTTATGGGGTTTACAAATTAATCTTGCTCCCCATCCTTCTTTACATCCATCACATTGAATAATTATATAATTATCACTTGTAGGTAATTCTAAAGGTTTAATATTTTTATTTCATTTTAATTTTTGGATAAGTTTTCATCTTCTATATTGAAATGTCGTTGACCATTTTTGTAGTTTTACTAAATAACGGACCAACTAATTTGCTAAGATTTGGAACAAACTTCCTAGCATAATTTACAAGTCCTAAGAATGATTGTATTTGTTTTAAATTTGTTAATTTATTGAATTACCACAAAAAGGAAATAGAAATTATACTGATAGAGCTCACGAACTCTTTTATGGAGAAAGCAGGGACGGGGCCTTCGTTTCGAGAAAATATGTTCGTGAGTGAAGGAATTTTTTTTTATGTTGGGATATATTATTTGGCTCTCAAGGATGGGTGTCGAATTTCTTTATCGGCTATAGGAGTAAGAAACACACCAAGAGTGAAAATCCTTTGCATTCTCCAAAAATCATGAGTTTCTAAGTTTCTTGTTTTCTTACTCCTATAGCCGATAGCAAATTCGATACCCATCATTGAGAGCCAAATAATATATCCCAACATATAAAAAAAAAAAAATCTCTTCACTTGAACATATTTTCGGAAGCGAAGGCTCGTCCTGTTTCTCCATAAAAGGTTCGTGAGCTCTATCTAATATAATTCTATTTCCTTTCTTTTGTGGTTTAATGTGTAACTTGAAAAACACACCTACCCCCATTTGGTATCGGATATATATATATATATATATATATATATATATATATATATATATATATATATATAGAGAGAGAGAGAGAGAGAGTTTGGTTCAAATAAAACCATTTTATCCTAAAATTAAGAACCAAATGAATTAGTTATGAAAGTTGATGAATCCGTTGAGAAACTTAATGAATTCAACAATTCGAAAATTTTCACACAGGTTCGAATCCCATGAGGACGAAAATTTTATTTTTGGATTCGATAACTTTCGGTGATTCATCAATTTTCACCGTGATTCATCATTTTTAGTTATCACGTTCTCACAATAAAATGTTCTCCGTTAACCTCCCTATATATATATATATATATATATATATATATATATATAGGGATGGGTTATAATACAAACTCACTTAAAATAAGAAATAAAATTCATCACGATTATCCATTTGCCATTAATCAATGGTTCAAGATTAAGTTATCACATTCCCTATAATTAAGGGACGGTTATTTTCGTAATATTATATAATTACCATTATACCCTAATTTGTTTTAATCACAACCACACATCTTCAAAAATCAATGGTTCAAATTTGTTCTCATTTCTTATTTTTGAATGTGTTTTTATTTGAACAATCATATATATATATATATATATTAATGAGTTTCTTTTCATCACAAGAATTTCTATTATATTTCTCGTCTTTTCAACAAGATATAAATCTAGTAACTTATCTTGAATTATAAAAGGGCATATAGAATATCTCAAATTACTATTAATCTTAATGTATATATAACAGATTAGTCTTATATTAATTTTATCTATCTAGATTAATTCTCAATTGTACGGACTCTTATAATATATACACAAACACAACACCAAATGAAAAGTTATCACGTAACACACAAAAAGATTGAGAACAAATTTAAGGAAGAGGCATGCACATTCCAGTATATCTGGATGCATGGTGCATCGTCCTAATTGCATTCTAATTATAGTTAATAAAATTTAGTTAGAAATTAATAAATTTTAATTGAATTTAACTAGAACAGATACACAATATATTTGGATGCATACAAATATTCGTCTTACAGAAATCGACCGGCGCCGATCGAAGGAGTAGCAACATAACATCACCATTACCAAAAGATTAGGTAAAGTGTAGTGATCATGACAGCATCAACGTTAGGCCATTGTTACTAAACAGAGTATCCTATACCGTATGAGGCATTGAAAGCGAAAAGAATAGAAGCATATAAATGGGAGAAAAGAGAGTCAATTTCAATACTAGTATGCCCTTTTGGTGGAGGGAATTTAGAATGAGTTGGCCGACTACATTCATTCATTTCTGGTTTACCATTCTTCAATTCCTACTTTGTACTATCAAATAAATTAAAAACCTAAGTCCCCATGATGGGATATAGCCCAACCGACTGGGCCCACTAAGCGGAGCCAGTGGGCTGCAACATTGTAAGCAGACCCACGCGGTCCGCTTTCCAGCCTGTCATTCCCTAATCATTGCTAAAGCCTCAGCCTCCGTAACCGCCACCCGGTCGATGGAGGGCGCCCGAAACCAGGTCGGCGCCACCCTCCACGTGGCGCACGTGAAGCGAAGGTCCGGCTCCGGCCAATGGAGGGCATGCCGGAGGAAGAGTCACACCATGACCAATGGAGAGGTCGGGCGGCCTTGGGGCAAAGTCGGTGTATAAATAGAAGGAAAAGCGATGTTAGAAGGGTTAGCAATTCTTTGAATACAAAGGCTTGTAACAATACTCTGCATGCGAAGCGCTAGTAAAAGTATTGAGGAATCATTCCTCCGTGGACGTAGATCTCGTTAACGATCGAACCACGTAAAAGCACGAGTGTTCTTTATTGCTTTATATAAATCTCGCACACTCACATAGCTAGATTCATCATTGGCGCCGTCTGCGGGAAACTCTTGAACAAGAAAGCTTTCCCTCTACAACTAAATGGCAAGAACACGCACAACCGCCGCCCACCGGCAACAACCGGGCGAGGGCGACCGGTGGTCACTCGGCGTCGCGGAAAAGGAGATCGCGGGACGCCACGGCGCCCGCACTCACGAGGCAACATGGTAAATGCTCCCATACACCCTCGGGACCGCGTCCCCAGCGTAGGGAAGATGTCGACCTCAGCGAGGGCGAGCAAACAGCTCATTAGTCCCACGAGGTCCTCGGCCGAGCTGTGGCGAGTTCCTCCACGCCAATCTTGGCGATTCAAAGCTTCTCAACCAGGAGGACCAAAGGCGGGTCCTCTAGGGCCCCTTGACTGAACGCCACGGCCTCCGAGGCCGCCCCCCATCAAAACGATTCGGCGCTCACCTCGGCGTGATGGCGGAGAACGCGCATCGCGCCCGATCGCGGAGCCGCTCACCGCGGCCGAGCCGCCGACCTCGTTCGCGGAGCCGCTCACCGCGGGCGAGCCGCCACAAACGATCGCCCTCCGCCATTCGCGCGGCCTCCACCTCGTCATGCCGACCCAGAGTCGGCGAAGCGAAGGAAGAAAGGCGGTCGAACTCCCTCGGAGGGGCGATGGGCGTCGCTATCGATCCCCACCCTCCAAAAAGATGGCAACGATCTCCGGGGTTCGGCCGTGCGGAGAATCATCTCCCTTTCTCGTGGAGATCTGAGACCGCGCCCGCCCCATGCACGGGCACCCAATATAGCGACCTACGATGGCCTCGGAGACCCTCCGACTTCCTTTTCGCCTACACCACCAACATGGCGAATCGAGGAATGGAAGATTTTCACATGTAAAATCTTCCCGAGTGCTGATCTCAACGCACGGCGTTGGTTCACCTCGCTTCGCTTGAGCTTGATACACCGCTTTCCGGGACCTCATGGATCGATTCAGTGGCGCTTCTATCGGAAGATGCCGCCCGGAGCCTTCCTCCGACCTACTCACAATCCGCCAGGCGGGGCGAGACGATGTCAAACTTCGTCTCGAGGTTCGTCAAAAGTCGCTCAAAATTGACGACAGCAACGATCTCTACATCATCAGGCGTTCAGCGGGATCCGGCCAGTAGCGAACAAAGAAATCACCGAGGAGAAACCAAAGACGGCGAGTAAGCTTTGGAACACGGTGGACAACTGTCGAGGGAGACGAGTCGGATCGGAAGCGAAAAACGGGACGGCGGTCCGAGAGAAAAAAGCGGACGACCAAGTCGAGGCGCAGATCGCGAGCGCCGACCGAATCAAGAGAGGGCATGGAGTCTGAGGCTCGGACCTCGGCCCAACCCCCTGCCGCGCGCCCCCTGCTCAAATCAAGGGCGGAAATATTCGAGCTTGCCGAGCTCTTCCGAAACCCGCCCTATGAAGGGGATCGAAGAGGTCCAGGCAGGTATTGTGACTATCACCAAGGGTATGGTCACGATACCGAGGATTGCGTAAACAGGCTCACGGATCGAGGAGCTCGTTAAAGGAGGGCCTCGAAATACCTCGGACGGTGGTCCAAGAAGCGAAGCGGAAGGCGGAGGTGGCAACAGCGCGGGCCGACCCGTGCGACCCAACTGAAGGCGACGAGGACGAAGGCCCCAACGCTATGGGCGGTGCATGTTGTTACTGGGACCGCCCCGGGGACGGCGAGGTCGTCCACGAAGAACGACGCCCGAGGCCGGCCCCGAGAGCCAAGAACAAGCGACTCGGGATGGTGAGAACATAACGTTCTCGAGGAGGACCCGTGCCCAAGATCATGCCGCACCGGGACGCCATCACGATACAGTGCGGTGGGCAACAAAAACGTCCACGGTCTATATCGACGCCGGAGCCTCCATCGACATCATCTTCCAGCTGCGGACAAGCTTGAGGTCGGAGGCATTCGGTACTCCGCGCCCTCCCGATTCGGAGCTTCACTCAAGAGGCGGTCCAGCCGAGGGGTCATTACCCTTCGGTCACGGTAGGGCGGGCTCGTGTCGGTCACGTGGCCATCCGATTCTTCTGGTCCGGGCCCCTCCGTCTAACATTATCCCGGGAGAGATTGGTCATGCGCCACCAAGGCCGTCATTGGTCTACCTCCACCGTCGAGATTCCCACCCGTGGGAGTGCTCGGCGTCGAGGGGACCAAACGGCCGCAAAGAATGCTCGGCTCTCAACTCAAGAATGCGGCCTCGCCCGGGCATAGCAATTACCGAGCCCGAGGCCGACACCGGGATGACGACCGAGGGCCTCCAACTATCTGACGACGATCGATCCTTCAAGGTCATCGGTCGGCACCGGGGCCCGGTGGACGTCCGGCGACGTCATCGACTCACGAAAGAATATAGGGCGTGTTTGCTTGGTCCCCGCTCGATATGACCGGGGTGTCACCGAGCTCATAACTCACCGCTCAACATCGACCCGGCCACCAAGCGATCCGGCGAAGAAAAGGATATTCATGCGGCGGAGCGCGGCCGGTCATTAGGGACGAGGTGACTCAACTTCGAAGGCGAAGATCTTGTTCGAGGTCAAATACCCGACTGGATGGCTAATCCGATCGTGGTCCGCTTCGGCGGAGGGTGGCGCGTAATGCGTCGATTATACCGACCTCAACAAGCCTTTGCCTAAAGATTGCTACCCTCACGATATTGACAAGAAGGTGGAGGCATTGGTGGGCCACGAGATGTTGACTTCACGGATCTATACTGGGGTACCACCAAATCTGATGAGCGGGAGGATGCACAAAGACTGCATTCATCACCGACTTGGCGTCTTTGCGTGCGAAGATGCCCTTCGCCTCAAGAACGCCGGGCTACTTACCAAGGATGGTGGATGCAACATTCAAAGACCACATCGGGGAGATCGTCGAGGTCTCGTCGGCGACATAGTAGTCAAGAGTCGAAAGCGGAGGCTGCGCCCGGCGACCTCGGCACCATCCTCCAACTCCTCGGTCGGCCAACCTCAAACTTAACCCCAAAATGCACGTTCATGGTAAAACGGGAAATTCTTGGGGTGTTGGGTTTCCCAAGAAGCGAGGCGAACCCGCACCAAGGTAAAGACGGTGCTCGACATGCAAGTGCCAAAACCATTCGCGAGGTCCACAAACTTACGGGTGCTGCCGCCCTCGGTGGGTTCCTCTCCGGGCCGCAGAAGCGGCTCCCTTCTTTAAAATCTTGAGGAGGGCCCGGACTTGGCGTGGCGGAAGAGCACCACCTCGCCTTCACACACACTGAAGGTACCTCCGACCGCCCACCTCGACCGCCCCAAAAGAGCGAACTCTCTCCTTGTGACAGCCGCCTCGGACGAGGCAATCGATCTTGATCTTGGTGCGGGGCGGGTCGGACGGCGCTTCTATCTACTTCATCGGTCGAGCACTCGAAGGACCTGAGACAAGGTCTGCCGGCCTGAAAAGGTAGCACTGGCATCGGTGAGCGCTAAGCGGCGGCTCCGACCCTACTTTCAGGCTCACTCCATCCAGTCTTGACCGACCTACCCGAGGCAAGTCTTGTCAAAACACAGATCATCTGGACGAATAGCCAGTGGGCCTCGGAGCTCGGCGAGCACGATATCTCGTACTCCCGAGCACCGGCCATAAAGGGCAAGCTCCGTGATTTCTGGTAGAAGCCAAGTTTATCGAGCTCGGTCGACCGCTAAGATTAGCTCCTCCAACGCCTCCACTCGGTCATCCCAGCCCCTTGCGGAGGCCGGACCCCTCGCCCGCCGATGGTTGCTGGCGGATGTGCGTGGGCGGGCCTCGTGCAAACGGCGGCGGGCGGGCATTCTTCTCGGCCCGAGATAAGCGAGAAGTCACCCTCGCACTCCGGTTTACCTTCCGACCACCAACAACGAGGTGGAGTATGAGGCCTAATCTCGGGACTCGCCTCGCTAAGGAGCGAGGTGGATAAGATCCAATCTTGGCGATTCCCGTCGTCGTGAACCGGTGTTAGGCAAATCTGAGGCCAAGGAGGACCGAATGAAACAATACCTCGAAGGCAAAGGAGATGTTGACCTCGTTCGGTACTTCAACATCCACCGAATCCCAGGGAAAAGCAGTAGGTGACGTCCTCGGCAAGCTAGCTGCGTCGTCGACAAGTCCACCGATGGAGGAGATCCGTTCGAAGCATAGCGAGTCCCACGTCGGCATCATCACCGAGATAGAGCCGAATGGATGTCTCCGAAGGCCTACACGGAACACGGCGCACTACCTTCGGATCGGCTCGAAGCGAAAAGATGATGGCAAAATCTGTATATCTCATGCATGAGGCGCTCTCACCGAAATCTTACCTTCAACCCTCACCGAGATGCCTCGGGCGGAAGAAGCCGACTATGTGCTCAACGAAATTCACCGGGGTCTTGCGGAAGCCACATCGGTCGCGAGCACTTTCAAAGAAGACGCGAGGTCGGGATATTCTGGCCCACCCTCGTGCAAGATCGGCCGAGCTCGTCGAGTGCCCAAAGTGCGGATCCACTCCACGGTCAGGCGCCGCCTCGGATCGATTTGAGCAGCCTGCAGAGTCCGTGGCCTTTCATGCAGTGGGGGATCGACATCGTTGGCCCGTTCGACCGAGCACCAGGTCAGCTTCGATATTTAGTCGTAGCCATAGACTACTTCACAAAATGGGTCGAGGCCGAGCCACTTTCGAGCCTCGCGGCGAAGGATTCAAACCTTGTGTGGAAAAATATAGTCTGCCGCTTCGGCATACCGCACATCCTGGTCTCGGACAACGGCACCCAATTCGTCGACAAAAACTTCAAGGAGTGGTGTGAAGAGCTTCAGATCGATCAACGCTTCACCTCGGTCGCACACCCGCAAGCAAATGGTCAGACCGAGGTGACGAACCGCACGATCATACAAGGATTGAAGAAGAGGCTGGATCGAGCTAAAGACGACTGGGCTGAAAATCTCCCTCAAGTCCTCTGGTCCTACAGGACCACACCTCGGACGGCGACGGAAACCCCTTTAGCCCAGTCAGTGCATCGAGGCGTCATACCGGCCGAGATCGGCGCGCCAAGCCCTCGCACTCTCCACTTCGACCAAGCCGGGAACGAGGAAGACCTGCGGGCCAACCTTGACGCCCTCGAGGAAAAGCGCGAGCTCGCCTTCATAAACGGCCAAGTACAAGAGCCGGTCGCACGCTACTACAACAGAGAGTAAAGGCCTCCACACTCCGAGTGGCGACCTCGTCCTACGAATAATGAAGCAAGCCGAGCCGGCGTCTTAACAAGCTTGATCCGACATGGGAAGGACCTACCGCGTTCACGGGACCTCGGCAAAGGGCCTATAAGCTCGCCCACTGTCCGGCACTTATTCCCGAACACGGCACATAACTCATCCAGGAGGTATTTTACATAGCTTTGATTTTAGATCGTGACATGTTAGCCCTCCTATTGTTTTGGTGATGTGCGATCTGTTTACTTGTTTAATAAAGCGTTTGTTTTCTAATGAGTATTTCACTTCGTTCGTCTTACATCTATGTGAACATCCATTTGGATATACCACATCTAAACCTTCACAGGGGCGCCTTACGAAGATGAAAATCCCACCAAGTAGGGTAGCGTCTGATTACCCATTAAGTTGGACGTCTACACGCAAAGCGTCTGATTACCCATTAAGTTGGGCGTCTACGCCAGCGTCTGATTACCCATTAAGTTGGACGTCTACACGCAAGCATCTGATTACCCATTAAGTTGGGCGTCTACATGTAGCGACATCCGGACCGATCTCGCCATCTCATACCCCTTTATTTGGGAAGATATGCACTCGGTACAAAGTCTAAATGCATTAACGACTACAAACAAAGTACCAAGCCATATCTGAGACAACCGGGCTTGAGCTCGTTTATACCCCAAATTTGGGAAAATACACACCTATGTATACGATATAAATACATTTACGACCAAAGCGAAGTCTAAGTTATGTTTGTACCTCTCAAGGGAAAATATACACTTGAAACGAGTCTAAATACATTTATATCTACATCTGAGGTCTATGCTATACATAGCCTCATTCGGGCTTCCGGGCTCATTGCCGGGACTTCTTTGAAGCCGCACCATTCTCTACAAAATCTCCGGGCCGGCGGTGTATGCAGGAGCGAACTCGATGCCTTCGACCCGGTCGATAAGGCGGAATCACTACGGCCTGCTCCCGAAGCGCTCGGCGCGGGCTCCGAGGCAGCCCGAACAGAAGCAGCGACTCCAGGGTCATCTTCACCCGCTCCTGGGACACTTCGAAGTGGCGAAGGCGCCAGCACGGGCATTCCGGGGAGTGGGGACGCACCCGAGGTCACACCCGACCCACGACCGGGACACGGGCGTGTACGACCTCCCCCCTGCAAAGCCTGCCCGCCGACTGAGGTCCTCGATGTCCGTCCGCTCCCAGGCTCCCTGGATGATCCGCCCCCTGCCGGACCCATCAACCTCAGCACTTCGGCATGATCGGAGTAGCCGCCCTCCTCTGCCGGTTCTTCTATGATCGGGTCGGCAGAGCCCGCTGTTGCCTCGCCGCCTCGCCGGGGCATGCGGCGTTTTCGGACGATGTCATACATCTCCATAAACTTCACCACGGAGTTGACGCAGCTTTGAACTTCTTCTTTTGGGCCCTCCTCATCCTCGAAGACCATGCCCTCCGCCAGCAAGCTCTACGGACTCGGTCGTCGGCTTGGATATGGTAGTCCCACCAGCTCGGCGGACGCCTCTCGTACTGCATGCTCCTCCGACAACCAAGCGAGCCTCTCCGCAGTCAATTCAAGTTGTTCCTCGCACTGCATCAAACGTCCTTGGATAGCGTCGGCAGATATGTCCGCCCCCTGGACTCCGCCCTGCGCGACCTTCAACTTCAGCGCCTCGTTCTCGGCCAGGAGGCGGGCCACTCCCGATCGACCTCGTCCAACTTCTTCGGATCGGTGAGCCAAGCCGGTGACTTCCATTGTGGCCAAAACTTGGGTCAGGTCGGCACACCGGCTCCTCCAGGAAAGCACCTCTTCGTCCTTCTCAGCCAAGGCACCTCGGACTTCTTTTAACTTCGTCAACAATTCATGGTCAAGTCCGATCCATTTAGGTGTGGAATCTCGAAAATAAACGAGACAACACAAATCTTCAAAATATTGCGTTTATTACTCAAAAAAGGGGAAGATTATTACAAAGGCCCAGGGTCCTATCGACCCCGGCAGTTCACGCTATTACAACAGGTCCATCGACCTCGGGCTATGGCGGTCTCGACGACCTCCGATGCTCCTGCTGCCCCACCTCCGGCGGGACCTCCGACCCGCCTCCTCCTGCCTCCGCCTCCTCCTCCCGCCGGCTTGGCCGGGACCTCGACAGGAGCTCGCAGGCTCGCGATCCTCGTCCGCCTTACACCGGGCGGCGACCTCGGTGATCGATGGGGTAGAGTGGATGCCGAGCCTCCAAGACCTTGGGAAGGAGTCAGCCCCGTAGATCACCCGGGCGTAAGCTTTGTCCACCTCTCTTGGGTCGACCTCGGTCCACCCATGCTTGACCTTGTCAAAATCAGGCATGGCGGCCGCCAGCTTCCCCAGGTGATCCGACACCACCTTCGGCTTCAGCACGGCGGCGAGATCGGCAATAAAACCCGAGAAGCTCTCCGACTCGATGAGCCGGCTGGCAAGGGCCCTCAACAACGGTCCCTGGTCGGCCAGCCTTGCACTCCTCTCGTCGGCGAGTTCCTTCGCCCGCCCGGCCAGCTCCTCCTTGACCTCCTCGACCTCACAGGCGGCCTCCGGTGCCAGTGCCTCTTCGGGTGGCTTCCAGCGGCCCCCCGGCCTCGAAGCCTGGCGGCCTCGGCTTCCGCCCTCGCGGACGGGGCGGTCTCACTCCGCCAGCGCTGCCAAGCTCCTTTCCAGCGCTCTGCCGGTGAGCTCTCGTGCAAGCCGTGCGCGACCGCGAGCCCCATCATCGAGCTCCCACCCCGAAAAAGGAGATACACAAGTCGATCACCGATTGCGGCAAACAAATCTAAATATGAAGAAGCTACGTGCCTCGGGGAGGATGCGACCAAGCTTGGGGCGGTACCAGTACTCAAGGCGGCCACGAGGTCGCGACTCGAGGCCGGGGCGGACCGGCTCGAGCCCACTCATCGGTGGCCCATGTCTTGTCCACCTTCTTCTGCCCCTACTAGGTCCACCGCCTCTGCTTTTTCTTCACGGCTCACTGCCTGGCGATGGTGGCCCACCTCATCCCTCAACTTCATGCGTCGAAAAGAGAAGACACGTTAGCACAAAGAAAATAAAGCGAATAAGGACTAAGAAAAGGGATGCCTCACCCGTCGGACCGGTCCGACGCTTGGGCGAAAACACTCGGCCGGCCTTCTTCGATCGTCCCGGTGTAACTTATGGATAAGATCTCACCAACGTTGCTCAACGATTCCTCCATATGGCCCAAGGGCTTGATTTTCGGGTCCACCAACGGCCGATACCCACTCATACCTCGGTGCCCCCCTGAGAAAGAAATACCTATTCGCGATGGGACACCTTGGAGGGACGGCTACCTTAAATTTCAGCGGGGTGACGGATAGTACACCCTCCTATGGTCTTCACGCTAAAAGCGCATCAATACCTCGAAGGTCAACTCCTCGGCAATGCCATAACAAGAGCCCCAAACCCACCAACGACCCAATGTAATTGGTCGATTGGCGGATGGGGATGCGGAAATACTCTTGAAGGCTAAGATAAATGGGGACGGAGGGTACCTAAGACACGCCTCAAGCCGTCTACATAGACAAGAATAAACCCTCCGGAGGGGCCATCGCCCTATCGGTAGGGTCGCGGCAGACACCACCACGCCTCCCGAATCCGTTCTCCTCACAACCTCAAAAGTTCCTCCAACGTCAAATCCGACCTCGCCGTGCCCACCTTCGCACCATCCCATACGAGAGGATACGGCGGGATACTAGAACTCGACCCTACGGACCTACCCAAACCGTTGTGCACATATAGTCTCTTGGCCCGCAACTCACGCCCAGAACCCGGCGCGAAAGGGAACTTTCGGAGCGAGAAGAAGAGGAAGAAAACATACTTACTTTTCAAAGTAGTATACGGCTACTTCAAATAAAAAGGATCAACTCGGAAAATCTCTCGAAATCCTCTCTCGAATTTTTAAGTGTCGAAGAAGAAGTGAGTGAGCGATTCTTTTTTGCCTATTTATAAGACTAGGGCGCCGCAAATTGCCGTTTCAAATTCAACACGCGCCTGCACGTGATTGGATGTGCGTTACCGCCAGACGCGGTTCGAGTACCCAACTACCGCCTGGCGCGTATGACATACGCCAGGATAGGACGGGCCGCCGATCGACCTAGCAATCATCATACGGACCCGGCGTCCTCCGGATACGCGGCGTCGTCGCGCCCGTCCTCCCACAAATGCCAAGGAAATCCACATAGGACCTTGGCGCCCGTCAGCCGGCTTCAGCCCTTACGGGAAAGCCTACAACCAGATCGGACCTCGGCTGACCAGGCCGCACAATCTGTGCGGCCCGAGACACACCACGCATCCCCGAAAAGGCGGTCGCTCACGTCGGACACGGCAGCCACCACGGGAGTAATACCACTTGCATCGCGCACTGGCATAACCAGCGCAGGCGCGTTATCCGTGTCGGACTTGACTTCCTTCGTGCCACATCTTTCTCCAAGCAACGGACAATAAACAACTCGGCTCGGATCGGCGCCGAAGACCATCACATCCAAGAAACAACTTGACAAGCCACACCTCACCCCGGCGGTGACCATCTTCACTCCACCTCGGCCTCGGCGTCCCCGGCTATTCGGGGGGCTATGATGGGATATAGCCCAACCGACCGGGCCCACTAACGTGCCCAAGCGAGCTTGGCCTAACATTGGTAGCGAGCCAGCGCGGTCGAGCCAGCGAGCCCTAATCATTGCTAAAGCCCTAGCCTCCAACCGCCACCTCGGCCAATGGAGAGACGCCCGAACTAGGTCGCGCCACCTCCACGTGGCGCACGTGAAGACGAAGGTCCGGCTCCGCCAATGGAGGCATGCGGAGGAAGAGTCACACCACGACCAATGGAGAGTCGGGCGCGCCAGGGGGCAAAGTCGGTGTATAAATAGAAGGAAAAGCGATGTTAGAAGGGTTAGCAATTTCTTTGAATACAAAGGCAGAAACCAATACTCTCTGCATGAGAGCGCTAGTAAAAGTATTGAGGAATCATTCCTCCGTGGACGTAGATCTCGTTAACGATCGAACCACGTAAAAGCTCAGTGTTTTTATTGCTTTATATAAATCTCGCACACTCACATAGCTAGATTCATCACCCCACAAACCATAAGGACGATTAAAAACCCCTTTCAAATTTGTTTCTAGAGGTTTCCACACCCACTTGCATGCATCACTGTCTTTCCACAAGTCTAAACAAAAAGTTGTTTTTACGAAATTAAGATGGTTAAGTTTGTTCTAAATCGTGATTTTGATTTATTCTTTTATAATGTAACCGCTTAATTTTATGGTGTAGTACGTTGATCGAATATTTGTTTACATTATTTGAAAGGATTACATATATATACAAAAACTTATCTGAAACAAATTTTCAATCAAACAATCAGAATTAATATTTTAATGGCATATTTGTAATTTTGTTGGTATTTGGATTGACGAATATGCCATTGAATATGAATTTGGATCCAAATTTTGACATCTCACGATGAGACCATCTCATATAAGACTTTCATATATATAGATTACTAAACTATAACCAACCCCTAATTAACATTAGTTAACTCTACTACAAATTGATTGACAATCTCTAATGAATCCGAGTAAAGCTTCTCTAAGCCGAATATAACTAAGATATGGTTCCTATTCATGATGCTTCATTTTCCCATAAATATTTATTACATGTAATAAACAATTTATAATGCAACTAGCTAGAAACTTCATTGTCTATCAAAACAATCGAAACAAAATCTAAACACCAAATTCAACATTAGCACTATTGCTAAAAAACAACATTAGCAGTATGTGTGTGAATGTTTTGAAATGATTAATTAAATAGAGAGCTACTGAGGTGCCCACGCTAACGTGATCAACGTAAATCTTCCCTTCAACAACTTTTTTTTTCTTTTTTTTTACAAAAATGAAGATGTTATAATTATGTAGCTAATAATAATGCATGATGTTCCATTGTGATTAAATTGAATATCTGTCGTCTTAGTAATATTACACGTAAAGTATATATCTACCATTGTAATAATCTACCTAATAGTAACATGCATAATTCAAACATATAATATTTTAATTGTGAAATACTCATGATCCCATTAATTGGACTACCCGCCACCAACGGCATTACTAATTGGGAAGGCTCTAGAGCATTTTTGAACTTGAATTGGCAATACAATATTTACATATTTTATTTGTCACATTTAATTTCTGGGATGACATATGTGTGACAGTGTGACACCAACAAGTGAATTAAAATAGGCTTTCAGAAAATGATTGAACAGATCCTCTTTTTTTTTTAATACAACGAATTTGAAAAGGGAACAATTGGCCCAAGATTTTTGGGCCGGAGAACTTGGTGTTGGGCTGAGTTCTATTGATCATAGATTGGACCTATTGACAGCGTAGGATGATGAGGACCACAAAATTAGATTTTGTTTGAGAAAGAAAAAATTGAAATTTTATTTTATTTTATTTAAAACCCCATAAGTTCATTTATACATTAATTTTTATTTTACTGTATTTAAAAATTAGCATAATAAATATTTCTCTTATAAGCTTGGATTTTTATGTTTATCATTTTAAGTAGAGAGTGATGCAAATTGGTATTGTGCACGATTTTACTATTATCAAAAATGTAAATTTCAATATTTTTGTAATTTTAACATGATTCCAAATTTATGTACAAAACTAATTCATACATGGTAGCCGAACATTTGCACATGATAGACGTGCAATAGTAGACTATTAATTTTATTAATTGTTATCTTTCAGTAGTTCGTAACTTTTTTTCGTTTTAAGATTTATTTTAGAATCAGTTAATAGGTTTTTAATATTCAATTTGGGTCAAGCCTGAAAGTACATGATATAAAGTTTCATTGGTATTTCTGCATTATTATTTAAAAAGTTTGTCTTCTTATGATCATCAGATTTATGTATTCAGTTCAACAATATTGTTGTGATCTTTTCGGAGGGGTTGACCTCTTCAGAGAGTGTTCGCATTTCCTTTTTATTACTTATTTTATGTTCTCTTTTCTCCTTCAATCATCTTCACTCTATCATGTATATCGTTTTTAAAGAGTAATTGTCGTAAATAGACTCTTTTTTATTTTTACGTACGACTTTAAAATCGTACATCAAAAATAATTTTTTTACTACTTTTATATTGTTAACATGGAAAAACTCCAACTCAGCCCAACACCTCTAACTGTGCAATCAATTTTTTATGCTTGGTCCAATTTTTTCGCATTTTCAAATTTCTAGCCCTAAATGAATTTCCCTTATCGCAAATCTTCAATATTTTTGCGAAATTTTAATTACAATCTGGTGAGTTTAGGCTAAATACGACATTAAATCCTATAATTATCGGCAGCATTTACACGTGTACATTTGCCGTTGCCGTGTCGTAATCAATTTTGCCGAATTTAAAATCATGTTGAAATTTACCAAAATGAGCTTGATGTACATGTGCACAATTTCCACAACCACACCATTGATGGCTGAAACGGGAATTGTGCTAAAATTACGATAATATTAATTTTTTATTTTTGAATATGCAATTTTAAAATGTTGTGTAGGCTAAATGAACTCGAAGTTTATATATTTTGTGGTAATTGACCCCTTATTATGACATCATTATAATAATATTAAGGCATTTTTTTTTTGCATTTGGATGTATGGTACATTCATTTTAATTAAATCCAACAAAGAATTTATTTATCCTCAGCTGTGATTTATTCATTACAATCGAGATTTAATGTATCTAGGTGCATAATGTATCTGGATACACCAGGGTGTGCCTCTAAGATTAAAGTGGTATTAATCAAACTAGACCTTGTTTACGCCAAATGATTAAGAGGGTGTTTGGCTGAGCTTATAAGCTCAGATTAAAGTGGTATTAATCAAACTAGACCTTGTTTACGCCAAATGATTAAGAGGGTGTTTGGCTGAGCTTATAAGCTCCCAAAACAATTTATTCAAGCTTGAAAACAACTTATTCAAGCTTGAAAAGCATTTATAAAATGTTTTGGGGAGCTTATAAGCTCAGCCAAACACCCTCTAACTCTAGACTAAATGAGGACGCATACAAAGGTTAATTATCCGTCTAAAAAAGATATAAAAACTTACACAAAAACTCTTATACATATATTCGTACGGGATGAACGGACAAAAGTATCATTTGTTGTTAAGAAAAATATCATTTTTACCATATAATTTAGAAAATATCATTTACATTGATTGGGGAAAAGTATCATTTATATTAAATAAAAATATCAAAATCTGTATATGCAGATGAATGTACAATGGATGTACAGGAAACTACCTCAGACTTAATTATCGTAATATCAAATCAACTAGATGTCATGATGATTGCCTCACAGTCTCAAGATTTACGAAGAAACACAAATCTATATTTTGGTATATTTTCAATATAACTTGACATGAAAGTGCTATTTTAAGACCATAAATTCTTCCTAATTAGTCCTTACGGAGATTAATAACTAGGAAAAAGAAAAAGAAAAAAAAAAGTCAAGCCTGTATTAATCATGCGGAAAATGAATTAATTGATGTAATGGGCATGTCATTTGCAGGTCGGTTTTCAAAATTAGCAAATCACTTGACAGGATGAATTTCTTCTATACAATCCCATTAACCTCACATCACATATATATTAAATTAGCATAATTTTATGAATAAGAAAAATATTCTTTTAGGACTTTGCACTTTGAATTATATAACTTGATTGTATGTACGTAGAAAAAGATGCAGATTTCTATTCGCATAAAAGAAAAAAAAATGTGTACACTAAATTAAAAAAATCACATATTGTGGGAAAAAAATTGAGTGGCGATTTTATTTTAAAATATCATAATACTTTAGTATAGTGCGTCATTATAAAAAACAACAAATAATAATAAAAGGTGCTAATAATGCCTCCAAACTGCACCAGTTGGCTGTTTCCAGTTGTGGCTTCTACATTCGCAATCTGAAGCTTATATTGAGAAATACGACTTATTTTGTATTTGTTGTTGTATTAATATATGCTATGCTATTAATTAGTTTTAAGGGGTAATATTACTGTACAATGTACACAAAACATGCATTAATTTACATTAAAAAAGAGAAGAAATATATTTTTGCAATAGAAACGAACAAAGACTCAACCCATAGATTTTATTCCAAGTATTAAATAATGATGTCATTATACTTTTTTTTAATTCGTAAATTTGAAGACCATAAAAGATATTGGTGAATGGAGAGTGGATTTTAGGCAGTGACAATTATAGGGAGTGATTTCGTCAACAATCATGTTTTTGCTAATAAAACATGATTTTGACGTAGAATTCCAAAAGTCTAATAAAGTTAAGAATAATTATATCTAGATTGAAATAGACTATTAACCATCAAGATAAAATATCAATTGCGCTGAAAATGAAGGAGGTATATGCTATCATATAGTAATGTTCACAAACCAATTGTTACATCAATCTATTTATTCATTAATGCCATATTACTGGATAAGTTCAAACCAATTATAGATTTTCCTTTTTGAGTGGCCACAACTGAATATTACTCTCTTTAAAGTTTAGCTATTCTCTTAAATTCGAATTCAAGCTATTTTGAACATTAATTTTTGAATTTTTCCATTTCACCGATAAATTATCTCTAAATTATTTTATTTAATTCGTGGCAAAGGAACATACAACAAAGAAGCTAATTGTAGAAATGTCATTCTTTGTGCAAGTTAATTTGAAAAAAACACCATCACTATAAAACCAATCTCATGAAAATTGACTATTTGATATTTCAAATTCAAAATTTGCACTCCGCAGTGCAGGCCCCTATGTTTTGTATAAATTTTGTTATTATATTATATTTTACAAATTACATAAATAATAAATAGTCTTAAAATATAACTATGAGGCAAGTTCGAAGCTGCGACTCAAAAGTGAGCTACGGTAAAATTGACTTCCGTGCAATAACTTTATTTTGATATAAATTGATGCTTATTATGTAATAATTTAATATAAGTATATATTTTATATAATAACTTTATTTTGATATAAATTGATGTTTGTTATGTAATAGTTGAATATAAATACATATTGACTCAACAAATAAGGTTGTATAGAACAGAATCAGTCGATTTGTTTCGGTTAATCGAAAATCGAAAGTTTGGTTATCGGATTGGTGTTCGGTTTCAAAGTTGAATTTTTTTATTATCAATTATTATTTAAATTAATTAATTAAAATTCTAGAATCTCATTTTTTTATTAATTTAATAATTAATTATTTTTAATCTAATTTTTTGATAAATCAAAAATCGAACAATAATAACACAATCTATTTTCGATTAACCAAATATCTAAATTGATTCGATTTCAATTTATTTATTTTTTTCCGGATAAATTCGGTTAATTAGAACCGAAATCAAACAATTTCCTCCCTAAAGCAAAGATGAGATGAAGTTTATGATTGTCGCCCGTCGGGCCTCAACATTGGGTCTTGTGCTTTTTATATGTTTCCACCGTTTCGTCGAAGTTCTAAAGCTACAACCAACCAATAATTTTCGTCAAACAAAATAACAAAACAAATTGGCGATGGTAATAATATATATATATTCTTTTAAAACATCTAATTATGTGAATTTGTCCCCATGAAAAGGAGAATTGATTGGACATATGGGGATTTATATCAGTATTGATTGAGCCTTTAAAGAATGTAGTAGTCAGTTTATGTTGAACCCAAAAATGATTGAATTCTTCCCCTTTTTCTTATTGAGGGTAAAAGATGATTGTTCGACATTTATCATAGATTTTCTTTAACGTTTATTAAAAAATAATTTAAGAGCTGGAAATAAAATAACAAGCATTATGATTTAATGGTTCGTTGGTTTTTTCGTCTTTGACCTCTATGTCACATTTCTTCTGATAATTATATGTTATGTCTTAGTATAATAAAAATATATCAAGGAGAAATTTATCACTTCACATAAAAGTAGATGCTTTTTATTTTTTACAATAGTATGAGTATTGTTTGTTTTTATTAAGTAGAGTGTGTATTATATAATGTAGAATCGGAAAGATCATTAATGAGTGGAAGAAAATGTCTGGAATAATAATAATAATAATAATAATAATAATAATAATAATAATAATAATAATAATAATAATAATAATAATAATAATAATAATAATAATAATAATAATAATAATGATGATGAAAAATGTCATAGAATTATATTTACGTACATTAGGTACAACATATATTTTCAACAAATTTTGTAAATTGTTATGTTTATGAATTATGAACCCCGAAAACATGCCACGTTTCATATGCACATGACATTGATAAACTTATTTACAAATAAAATAATAATTCAATCAAATATGAGTTTGTAGCATCTACAAAATTTATCTGCAACTGTACATTTTTATATACATTTATATTTTAATTTTGTCAATACACATCGTTGTGTACACGAACATCCATGGATATCATATCCAACATATGTGTGCTCTAGTGAAACACAAAATGTAAACATATATAATAAAATAAATACATCATGGAAGATACTGAATTATTTCTTATTGGACATTCTTTGAATTAGAGGACGATGATTACGAATGCTCAAAATATAATTAGTCTGATACTTAGATAATCGCATTATGGGATTCACAATACATGAAGCTAAATTCTTGTAACTAATTTTATAAATTTGATTGTCGCAGGATCGAATTTTCGCTCAATCATTCAAATTGAATTATGTGAAATTATTTAAGAATAAAAAGTTAAATAGGAAAATGACGTGAAAGTTGCACTTATAAAGTTGGTGCCAAATTGCCAATACAGATGGAGAAAAGGAAGGAATCGATGCCTAAATGAACCGCCACCTTTCATCCATACCACGTAAACATAATCTTAAATTTAACAACTTCTTCTTCTAATAATAATAATAATAATAATAATAATAATTTAATTTTGGTTCTGGAGGATTCTATCACAGGAACTATAGCCCATTTTATACAAAAATATGGAGTTAGGACTCGATTTGAAAGTAGTGATATATAATATTTTGGAGAATTACTCAAAACTATATGTTAATTTCAATAGTAATAATGTTTTTTAACTAATAAATTTAAATCTAAACATAAGGACTATTCGTAGCCTATAACATACTCCCTCTGTCCCACCCAAAACGGCTTATTTCTTTTCGGCACGGTTATTTAGGAGAAATGTATAAAGTGATTAAAGTGATAAAAAGTAGGTATGTCCCACAACTTTTGAAGAAATAATTATTTTTTAAAAATGAAACAGACCATCTTGGATTTTTGGATGGTGCGGCTCAAAAATGAATACAGACTATCTTAGGTGAGATGGAGAGAATAATTTTTAAAATGTTACAATTACAGTATCACCTTTGAACCTTTCAAAATGAACATTTCTGATTTCCCAATTAAGTTTGTTCGTGTACCACTAAAACATCGTAGTTTTCAGCATAAAATTTAAAACCGGACATGTACAAATTGATTTTCTCTCTCTCAAAGTTATACTGTAATTGCAGAGAAATTAAATAGTATTAAAAAGTTACAAATCTGAGTATTATTAATTCGTTAAAATTTTAAAGTAGATTACATGTGAGATTAAGTGTTAACCTCTCCTGAAAGCAACTTAAAAAGAATATGGGCCCTTCTATTATGGCTTAACAGCTATGAATACTTAATATTTAAGGTATGAAAATTAGGAAGAATTAAATATTTGCATGCAAATAATATTTTTATTTCTCAATTATTCTACTTTACTTAACATCCGTCGTCTTCATTCAATGTGGCACATAGCAGAGCGCGTAAGTGATAAGATGCCTTAAATATTATTGGCTTCCCATATTTCAATTTAACTATATTATCTGTCTAATTTTATATGACATGTTAACCGATTTTGATAGTGATTTCAATATTTAACTAAAATTGGCGGAAACCTTCACCTATCAATATAAGTTATTTTCACAAAGCATAAATATGAAGAAAACTTTCAAATGTTTTACCTTTCGAATTTAGTGATTACTTTAAACTGAACTTATAGGGGGAAAAATATTAGCTTATAAATTCACGATCTTTGGACTTTATTGGAGTTATTGACATTTTTTTTCAATCTATAAATATATGAATTTACGATTTGTCTGGAATTTTCCATGAAATGAAATTCCTCCCAAATTGAATTGATGAGACGAAATTAAAATTGATATAGCATCAAAAAGATATCGTTTTCCATTATATAAAATTCAAAATAAAAATAAGAAACAAAAAAAAATGAAGTTCCACCTCACCCTGACACCCTTCCATTCCCCATCTCTCTTTCTCTTTCTCTTTCTCTTTCTCTTTCTCTCTCTCTCTCATCTTTGTTCTCTCTACCCCAAACCACCGCCGCCGCCGCCGCCGCCGCCGCCACCCACCACCAGCGAACCAGTAATCTGCAAATGAAATGGGCATCGATATCAGGGCCAACACGATTGGCTGAAACCAAGGAAGATTACATTAAAAGCGACAACATTGACAGCAATCACTACACTAGTCGAAGAATTGGTTAAAGTTAAGGATTCGATTAACTGTATCAAATCCAACCCATGCTGCTTGCAGTACGAAGACTCCGTCTTCCCCACCCCCAAAATTCGTATCTTGTATCTACATAATCAAGTATCTGCGTACGATCCCCAAAGTTCGCTTCGCTGGTGATGGGTGGTTGCTGTTGCTTGATGGTCAGTGGAGTGATGGTCGGCGGCAACGGTCATTGGAGAAGGGAGAATGAGAACAGAATTGAGTGAGAAAGTGAGAGGGAGGGTGAGGTGGAAATTGATTTTTAATTTATTTAATCAAAAATAACAAAATGTATTAATTTATCTAGTGGTCTCTCTTCTTTATAAAGAATAATAACCGAATTTAATCCCAAGATTCTCTTTTGTAACTAAAAAATTAAAGTAAATATTTATAAACCCCAAAACCATTTCTTAATTCTTACACAAGAATAATTGTCGGTAGCCTCTTCGATTGTCTATCCGCATCTATAAAAGCTGTTATTATAGTTAACCAATTTTTAAAAACTTTCTTTTTCTTTTTTTCTTCTTCATCTTCACCAGCTTGATTTCCAGTTCTGAATATCTCGAACTGGGATATAGTTATTTCAGCCAACACCCATTGTACGTTCAAATCATTTTTCATTTTATTTTATCGTTAATAAATTTGTCATTAAATGTGTTTTCCACTACTGCAGTAATCGAACTAACGCATTTATTTCTGGTTGAAAGAAATTGAGATTTTTTTTTTTTATGAAATTTGAATTCAAGAAGGAAACGAAATCCATTATACGAGGAAAAGTTAGGCCTTCATTGCATTTACATAATCATTTAAATAGTAATAATAGTCACACTAGTCTATATAAGGTGGGTTCTTTGCTGCTTCAATTATACTTCTTCATTCATTCTGATTTTTTTTTTCTTTTCTGTTGTTTGATTTACAGAATTGGCGCTGAAAATGGGCAGAAATATGAATGGGAGATTACATCAATGGCTGTTAATTGTGGTTTCTTTGATGATTTTTCTGAGAGCTGAAAGTTTCTTTGTTGATATAACTTATGTTCAGAGTGCTGTGGCAAAAGGAGGAGGTAAAAATAATGCTTAATACAAAATGTGGAAATTCTTGTTTTAGTTGGTTTGTATAAATTGTGATTTAACTCTCTCTATATCTCTCTGTATTTTGACAGTTTGCTTGGATGGGAGCCCACCTGCATACCATTTTGATAAGGGTTTTGGTGCAGGAATCAACAATTGGTTGATTCATATCGAGGTAGTTCCCTCTTGTCCCATGATCTTGATATTTAATTGTTCAATTCAATAAATAAATAAATTAGTATTGTAGGAGGTTTGTCAGAATTTTAGAACAACGACGTTATGTTAGAAGAAGATGTTGTTGTGATTTTTCATATTAGGTTAACTTTGTGTTGATAGATATGTACTAATAGACTTGAAGGTCAGGATAGTTTGAGTTGGTAAATCTTGAAGGCGAATTTCGAGTATTTCAATGGACTATTAGCTTCATTTATCTCAAGTAGTTAACGAGCTAGTTTTTCCGTTTTTGGGTATAGGGAGGAGGGTGGTGTAACAACGCAACGACTTGCCTAGCCCGGAAAAGCACCCGGTTAGGTTCCTCCAAGCAAATGGCTAAACAGATTGCCTTTTCTGGGATTTTTAGCAACAAACCTAAGTTTAATCCCGGTAAGGCTTCAAACTTCGATGTCTTTGGATTTGTTTGTGCTTTGGAATACATTTTATGGTGTTTGATGTTGGCTTGCAGATTTCTACAATTGGAATAGGATCAAGGTTAGGTATTGTGATGGGGCATCATTTACTGGTGATGTAGAAGCAGTTAATCCAGTAAGTTGTCAAACAATCTGTGTCTCGTTTCATCGTGTGATAGTGATGCGAATCCCTAATTTGTTTTGTGTGAATTTGATCAGGCGACTGGCCTTTACTACCGAGGAGCAAGGGTCTTTGTTGCTATTGTTGAGGACCTTTTAGCAAAAGGAATGAGTAATGCTCAAAATGTAAGTGAGTGAGAGAGAGTTGGTTATTTGGTTTGATGATGACAGTTATAGACTATTATCCTATGCAGGCTGTTCTATCTGGATGTTCGGCTGGTGGATTAACGTCGATTCTTCACTGTGATCGATTCAGATCTCTTGTTCCCACGACCACCAAAGTGAAATGCTTTGCAGACGCGGGCTTCTTCATCAACACGTAAGCTTTCACTGTTGAACTCATTTGGCTTGTCTAGTTCCATCTTACCAGGGGACGTTTATGACCTAACAGGAAAGATGTTTCCGGGGCCCAACACATTGAACAGTTCTACAATGATGTTGTCACAACACATGTAAGATTCTACATTTTTGTTTCAGACATACTGGTTTCTGTTGGGTCTAACCCTTTCGACTAATTTTGCTGCAGGGATCAGCGAAGAACTTGCCCCAATCATGCACGTCGAAGATGAAACCAGGCCTGGTTAGAGCCGTTTCATAACTTAGATGATTTTCCCTTGCCAACTATTCGACTTTTACACGTTAGTATGTTTACATTTGCAGTGCTTTTTCCCCCAAAATGTGGTGCAAGGAATGCAGACACCCCTCTTCCTTGTGAATGCTGCCTATGATTCATGGCAGATCAAGAACATTTTGGCACCGGGTGTTGCTGATCCACATGGCCTCTGGCACAACTGCAAGACCGATATCAACAAGTGCTCGACCAGCCAACTGCAGGTCATGCAAGGTTGATGCCTAAAACCACTTCCATCTCCTATTTTATATGCAAGGTTTCTGCAAATATTGATAGAATGATTTTTGGTTTATTTTTCAGATTTCAGAACGGCGTTTCTGGGTGCATTGAGTGGAGTCCAAAACTCTGCATCAAAGGGGTATTTCATCAACTCTTGCTACGCCCATTGCCAAACTGAAATGCAGGAAACATGGCTGAGAGACGATGCCCCTATGTTGAATGGCAAGGTGAGCCATTTTCTGCTTCTTCAGTCGTGTTTTTTTTGCTTCGTGTCTTGATACTAAGAATATATATGTATGTCTCATCCGCAGAATATAGCGAAAGCTGTTGGAGATTGGTACTACGACAGAAGTCCGTTTCAGAAGATCGATTGCCCTTACCCTTGCGACAAAACCTGTCACAACCGCGTTTTTGACCCACAAGATGGCTCGTTTTAGATACAATGAAGGTTATATAATTGAAGATTAATGAAAGAAATATAATTGAAGATGTGCAGAAAGGGTTTCCTATCATTCATCAAGCATTTGGAAATAAATGGAAATTGCAGACCCCAAGTGCAGAGTTTATGCAGAGAAACTCTGCTTTTGGTTGGGTGTGGAGGCATTCAAATATTATAAAAGCACTAATGTATTTGATTGTCTGCTAAAGATTATTACCTCATAAATTGTATGCATTTGTAAAGACCCATGATATATTTATATGAAACACATTTGTATCATAGAGCTATAAATCAAATATGACAGCCAAATATAAAAGATGCTCTGTTCATATTGGATGCTTCAACAAGATCAATAGTTTCTTGACCTAGCTGCCCCTGTGAATTGATCGACAGCCAGCATTGCACGCGATGCTGCCCCAATCGAGCCATCATATCTACAACATGTAAATCAATCCGAAGCATAATGACTCAAAAACTTGAAAATGATGGAAAATTTATATGAATAAAATTTGTGGGTTACTTACAGTCCAACCAAGAGGAAAGCTGATGTCTGCATCACTATAGCACCTTCACCAGCATGCTTCAAAGAATTCAAGCTCCTTGCACAGAACCAACTCTCATGAATTGAGGTGACAAGATCTGTTCAAAGATACAAGACTGAGATTCAACAAAGACGTGACCAAGACATTGAAAGCTAGGAAGATGAAGAACGAGTGCAATGAAACGTACTAGAATGATATGCGCTCAAGAAATGATATAACAGCATTCTGGTTAAATTAAGGAATCATTTCCTATGCAAAGAACCGTTGATGCGTTGAGTTGTTGCGATAGTAGAACTTACATTGGTTTGGCCCGATGAAGAAGGTCTCCATCTGAAGTTTGTTTCTCCTGACAAAGCTGATGAATTGACTGATTTCAATCGGATTTGCTTTTATGCCTTCTTGCTCCGCACTGCAAGAAAAACAAAATCGTGCTTCAAAACCGGTGCTCTAGTAAGCATGGCTACAAAAAGGCAAAGATATGTGCAAGAGCGTTATCACATCAACCATTCAAAACAACATCCAAGATTTGAGAAGCAAATAAACAAAACAGAGTTTTGAGAAACAGAAAAACCAATTACAGGAAATAAGGCAGGTATTTTAATGGGAAAAATAGCCCTAATTCAGCCAAAATTAGGATTCGGCCTAAACTAACTAAAACAACCCGACAAAAATAACCAAACAACATAACTCAACACCATCAAAGATCGCAAACAAGCTAAACTTCATAACCACTAATCTTATATTCAAAGCCAAAGCAGAAAATCCTGCCTTTCCTTTTAGCACCTACAGACACAAACCAAACAATACTATCAAACACATAACTTGGTGGTCGAGCAAAACCAAAGCAAGAATGTCGAGTAATCGCTTACATGGTGGATACTAAGCGAGAAGGTCCGGTGGGATCATAGTTGATCAACAGAGCTGCTTTCAAAGCATGGTCTGAAAATTCCAACAAACCATTGAATATCATCATTCCATCATGACAGACACGAAAATAATATAAACAAAAAGTTGTAAACTTTACGGAAGAACAATAATTGCAGGACCTACCTGAAGACCCTATGTTGTTTGTTGCCCATTTCTCCCAAATCCTTCGCACAATGCTCCAGTCCATTTGTGATTCTTCAACGACTGAAAAACTCGCC
This sequence comes from Salvia rosmarinus, assembly GCA_036937905.1. Classification (NCBI taxonomy): domain Eukaryota; kingdom Viridiplantae; phylum Streptophyta; class Magnoliopsida; order Lamiales; family Lamiaceae; genus Salvia; species Salvia rosmarinus. The sequence goes on from CM072822.1 coordinate 11,009,978, forward strand.
GCTTTTTCGACCTCTTTGGAAATGAAAATCTACAGGGCGAGAGCTTCACTATACCGTCTATACAGATGGCGGAACCACTTAGTCATTTCATCAAACAGTTAGCGTGCAAGCAGAAATGAAACCGCGTTCCTCAACACCCCAGAAAATCATTACGACCCACAAGGACTAACCTCAAATCTACTCTTCAATAATTATTTTTCCAAAACTTGGTCAAACTCGCCAATTATAACGGATTACTTTAATTGAAAGAGGGTCTGCCGCAGCTATTTCTTTTGGGCCTATTTTGGTTAAATGTAAGAATCACTGCGCCATTGAATATGTATCGAGCAAAGGCCGACTTCACACTACGAGACTCAGAACTCAGAACGGTCCAAAATTACTTGGATTATAACTTATGAAAAGAGAGAAGGAAGAGAAGAATACGAGCAGTGATTTTGGTTGTACGAGTGGAACAAGAATCAATTCAGATTTTCACTGTTATATAAATGGGTTATTTGATTATAAATTATTGAATTATTACTAAATTTTGATTTTATATCAACTTTAAAATCCGTGATAATTATCAAACTTTTGATTTATTCGATTTTGCATACGAGTGTGATTCCGACTAAGACTAATAATAATATGGAATGGTGAAAAATCTAAATTAGCAAAATTGACCAAGATTAAACGATATCATCTTTATTACCCAAAGGGACGTCACTTAAGGCGTGAACATGGGGTTCGAGAGATTAAAGAGAGAGATAGAGACAACGAGGAGAAGCGTTGGAAATGAGAGAAAGTTGGTGGATTCTCAAATGGTGTGAGATCTCCAATGTAATGGGAACTTAATGAATGCATAACCTAGAAGGATTAGATGAATTTGACGAATTAGAGGATGAAGAAATAGTCATTACAAAATCCACCAATTTTCCTCCTCTCCAACGCCTCGCTTGTTGTCTCTCAATCTCTCTCTTCAATCACTGAACCCTATGTTCTACGCCCTAATTTGAAGAGCATCGCTGATTCTCAATCTATTTCATAAGTAGATACATCCAATTTCAGCTCTAAACGACGTTGTTTTGATTTTGATTAATAAAAACAATGTCATTTTAATCATCAGACGATTTCGCCAACTTAGATTTTTCAGTGTTTCATGTCAGGGTTAGTCTTGACCAAAATCACACCCATGTGCAAAATCAAACAAATCAAAAGTTCTGTAATTATCACTTAAATTTTAAAGTTGATACGTAAAACCAGAATTTATTGAAAGTTCCGTAACTTACAGGCAAATAACCTCTATAAATTACCATATGATATTAAGATAAGAATATTATTATTATTTTTGACAAATTAAGATTATAATTATATATTTGTACAGACTGGTAATTTATATTTGCAATTATCCTATTTTAAAACTATTTTTATTATTTTTCTCTTGATTATAAACTAATTAGTAAGAAATTGTCCAATCCGAATCGATCGTTTTTGGTTAGAAGCATTAGTACATAGAAGTTGTGATAGGTGAATAAGATTATTACATCAAGAAAAATGTATTTTTAGAATGTTAAATAGTATAAATCCTTAAAAAAGTACTCCCTCCTTCCATTCAAAATGATCTATATTCTTTTTCAAAACTATCCCATTCAAATTAACATATTTTATTTTTAGGAAATAGTTATGAATCATACCTAATTTTTAGAAAATAGTTATGAATCATACTTACTTTTTATCATTTTAATCATTTTATGTCCTTTTAAATAATCATGTTGAAAAAAAATAAATCATTTTTGGTGAGACAAAGGAAGTATATATTGTAACTTTAGAAAACATCTTTATCACGACTTGACTCGCATCCCTATCACTTGTTTATAAGATCTAATGGTGTCTACTGTCTAGTACTAGAGATACAGCAACCATTGTATACATTTTTGGGCACGAATTTTTATTTCATTTTAAATAAACCCATGTATTTCAACTATTGATCATAGTATTCAACTTTAAACTGAGATTAAGTATAATTATGCAAACCACTTCTAGATTACTAAAACCTGAACATAAAATTCGGAAAAAGAAGATAAAACTCGAGCAAATCATCCAAAGATAACACAGGTCTGGGCTAGCAAAAAAACGAGCTGTAAGAATAAAGACTAACAAGTAGCTGGTTAAGCAATGAGCTTTCCAACCTCAAACAAAAACAAATCTGTACGAGGCACCAAAAATTTATTCTACAATCATCCAGCAGAAAAAAAAATTCAAAAAGACATGCGCTTCAAAATGACATACATGTTTATACGTAGACGTATGTGCTAATTATCCTTGTAAAACTGATTTTCACCTTAAATAAAGATAGAAACATCAAATACATATTTGGAGACGGGAGAAAAATATCACAAAGCACCAGCAAAAATCAAATTTCAATTAATGCAACAGCTACCTGCAGTAAGAAATGGAAAGAAACTCTCAACTCAGATAGCAGCTGGTGTTTAATGCTCAATACAAGAAGAAGACATCTGCCATGTGAGAAGAGCAATGCCACCGACACAAGGGGCAAATTATTCACACAAGAATGAAGCAAAACTGTTAGCTGAGCAAACAAATTATACAATTTTTCTCAATTGGCAATGTATTAATGTTACTAGCCTGTCCAAGTATGAGCTGCTGAAGAGGAAAAAGAAAAGGGCATGTCATAAAAATCATTTTAAATGTATAATATTAAAATGGGTAAATATCAGTTAATGTCAATGTTTCGCGATTTTTCATTTAATGTCCCAATGTAAGCATATTGTTATTTTGATCTCTAATGTTTCAAAAAATTTCACTTAATGTCTCACCAATCAATTTCGGTACGTACAAACTTGCGTATCGCCGAAATTCCATTATAGACTCACGTTATTATAAAATTAAATAAAAAGCGTGAAAAGTTTCTCCAAAAAGACTTTGTTCCATTTCTTTTCCATGCCAATACAAGGAAAGAAATAGAACGACGTCATTTTGGATGAGTTTTTTCACATTTTTATTTTATTTTTATAATGACGTGAAGTCCAACATGGAATTCTGGTAACCACGTAAGTGTTTGAACGCCAAAAATTGATCGACAGGACATTAAGTGAATTTTTTTGAAAGTTAACAACCAAAATAACAATATACTAATGTTGGGATATTAAGTGAAAAATCGCGAAATGTTGGAATATAAACTGATATTTACTCTAATAAAATCATAGCCAACTATTACATTATAACTGAAATTGCAAGTATCACGCATCTTCTAATTGAGCCATGCCACTTCATTGCAAGTCAGAGCACTACACTAAGATGCCAAATACTGCAGACCTCTGTTACACGCACATAAAAGATGCCCTTCCTCAAAGCGATACCCACAAAGAGCCTCTTCAAACTGATGGTCGCTGCTGTGTTACACATCAGTTACCAAATATGAGAAAGTATAAATATGTACACATATATATAGCCTTCATGAACAAAAGAAATACCACCAGATTCTCCACACGGTTATCCTCTTAAATAATGGAACAAAATGATATTAACAAAGAAAATATAGTCTAAAACACATGAAAATGTAACATCTTTGATAACCGATTGCAAGATAACACTCGCCATTTATGAAGTGAACCACTAGCATTAAATGTCAACAGAAGACAGTTGGCATAGACGGGAATGGGATCACAAAGTATGTGCAAAATAACACTCACCATTCTCAGTGACAAGATAAACAAGGCAAATCACACAAGATAGGAGAAATACTACTTCACAAAAGGAGCACTCATCCAAGATGCTTTTCTTCAAGAAAAGAAAAAAGGGGGATGCTAGTGGGTAGTTTGAGGTGATACCCTAGATGGTACCCCACTACCAAGAACAAAAACATCATAGTCCCAAAACGGCAAGGTACAACTCAAGAAGCAACCGAGCTTATTAAAAGAATCTTATCTTACAAAAGTGAAAAGTTCTACTCAACTCTCAGTGACTGTAATGCAAGTATCCGTAGTTAATAATACATAACAAAAGCAAAGAAAATGCCAGATTTTCCGAAGGTAAAAATTGCAGCAGCATCAGGAGGGAAAAAGAGAGCAACTTCATCGGAAAACCAACCCGTGTAATGACAAGCAAAGATCGTAAAAAGGCCTATTTCCCTTTCTGGAATAAGCACTAAACCTAGTCTAACTAGGTAGGATCCTAAATAAAGGTCGATTATTCTACTATTCAAAAAAGAAATTCACAAGCCGTAGAACTTTAAACAAACGAAATCAAACATCAACAACGAAAGCATGATATATCAATCAGATCAATCACGGTAGATCCCTAACGCAACAAACTGTTAGAGCATATGCAGATTTCCATCTCAATCAAATTAACAGTACCCTATCCGTTCAAGTACTCACAAACCAGCACAAAATTGATGCAAATCTACCGCAAATAGCATCCAACTAGACCAATTCGAGAGTGGATCCATGGAAAATCCAATCGAATACTAGAAGAGGCGTATTTATGGCATTCACTTCGGTCCCCGATTCAGTTGATGCAAGGCGGGAACTTGATTCATCCACCGACTCAAAATCAACGATTGTCGCATCACGCAATTGGTGATTGGAATGCAACGCAGGCGGCGGCGGAGAAAGTTCCCGACCTGCACCAAGCGAATTAGAGGCCGCCGCAATACATAAGATGAGGTTTGGGCATGAGATTCTGCATAAATATAGAAACGAGAATATAATCAGATCTAAAACCTAATAATATCTCTAGCTTTTAGCAAGTGTGTAAAGGGCTTGCCTCTTTCAGGGGATTTTATAGCAAAAATTGAGGCATTAATCTCAATGCTGACGTCACATGTTTGATTTTTGGAGGAAATTTTATAGGACATGTATGTGTACAAATTATAAGGGGGTGAGCATACGTATGAGTCAATCAATGTCATATAAAAGAATTGATGGTGAAGTTTATTATCAGTTAATCGTTGAAAAAGAAGACAGATGGTATAAGCACAAATGAAGTATATATACAATGATTGTAGATGTCATAATTAATATTTTTATAACTATTTTGTCGGTCGATTATTGAGTTGGTTCGCTTAATCGCGTTTTTTTATAACTAAAAATTGAAAACAAAACCGTTTGGTTTGATTACTTATATTTTTGGTACGGTCTTGGTCTTGGTACAATTTGTCGGTCGATTGGATTTTTTGATTTTTTTTTCTCATCCCTACTATATATATTTGTGTCAATTGAGAGAATTGCCCCAAATGTTAACATTGTTACTTAAATTAATCCATATGTTAAGTTGCTACTTTTTTTTACCCAATTTAAAGTAAAATTACAAAAATATCCTTCATTTGTAAAAAAAAAAAAACAGACGAAGGAAATGGGGGGACGTTGACCGTCGGAAACCGAGGGAAGGGAGGTGGCAGCAAAAGGGGAAGGAGGATGTTGACCACCGGTAGAGGGAGGAGGATGGTTGGCCGTCGGAAAAGGGAGGCGGGAGGAGGTTGGCAGGCGGGGAGAGGGTTGGTCACGGGAGGTTGGCCACTGGTGAGGTTGGCCGTTGGGAGTTGGCTGGGAAGGTTGGCCGCTTGGAGGATTAAATTGTACAATTGATTAAAAAGAGTAGCAACATAATAAATGGAATAAAAAGAATGTCAAACTTAACATATATGTTATATAAAATTTTCGGCCTATACCTTTCATATGATAATATGCTCCATGTTCATGATATTTATTCATTTGATTCTGTTTCAATCCGTACAAAAAAAATATTTATTTTTCATTTTTGGACATGGTCCCTTAATTAAACCCCATTAATTTTACCTCAAAATATGCTCACTTATTTACAAAAAATCACTTATGGTCCACCTTTTTAATCTTATTATCCATTAATATATTTATTTATTATTTCACTAATACATATTTTATGGGTTATCTTCTTCACTCACTTTATATTCATTACAATTTATTAAAATTTGTGCTACCAAAATCACAAAACTATTTGGTGGACAAAAGAGTATTATATAAATATAAATTAAATTAATAACATATTATAATGTGAGAGTTTTTAGGAATATTGGAATATGTTAAACTTAAAAGGATAAATATTAGTTTATTTTTCAATGTTTTACGACTTTTTAATTAATGTCTCAACCTAACTACATTGTTATTTTTAATACATAACATTTCAAAAAAATAAAATAAAATCTATTAATGTATTTCTAATGAGATTTGTTGCAAATACACCTACTTTTAAGCACGATTCTGGCTATACCAGTGATGGGATGACAATGAGCTGCCTACTATTTTTGGAAAGCTCATTGAAATTAGATTGCGTTAGGTTTTGGTTTCATGGCATTTAGACTTTTTTTCATGTGCAATTTTGGCGATGAACAAATATTGTACATTGCAGTAAACTTTCAGATGCGATCCGACCATACCGGTGATTGATGATAAACATATACCGCCACATTAAAATTTTAGGCACGATTTCGCCGAGATGATCGATACCCTAATTAGAGGTTGCCCCGAGGAATGAAGAAGAATAACCATCTAATTGGTCATCGATGGACAAGCGATACTACATGCCCGAAAGAATTTATAGACTTGTCGAACTTATCGTTACTTTGAAATTGAAAGTGTAGAATAGAGCTAAGAATTTTCAACCGAAAAAAGTCCAACTCAAATTGGCCCAAACTAAATAGCTCAAAACTCGATAGACTTTACCCGAAAACAAACATGTTGACAAAGTTCTATGGTTGGTCCATGGCCCTTGGATGCTGAAGGCACTCTTAGGGTTCTCAATATTATGTTAAGAATATCTAGGATTTTTTTGTCTCTAACCAATCAATAAACCATTTTTTATACTGAGCAAACAAAAACCTTATTCCTATAATTTTATAAGGGTTAATTGTCCCTAAATATACAAACTTTAATATAATTCTGGTTTGTTACATGAACTTTAAAATTTGAGTGATAATACATAAACTTTTGATCTTTCTATTTTTTCCCATGAAATTGAATCACACCAAATTGAAGTTGATGTGGCAAAATCGTAAATGACGAGACAATCAAAACGACATCGATTTTATTTGACACAAAATTAAAAGTAAAATAAAAGAAATTACTTTCCAAATCATCTCCAACTCTCTCTCTCTCTCTACACAAGAACAATGGCGGAGGTGCAGCCATTTCAGGGGGTATGAACTAAAACTTGTTGGAAAATGTGTACAGTGCAGTACAACTTGTCGGGCGTATTACAACTTGTAACAGAAATGTAGGAGATGATCAAAACTAACAATGACTTAAAACAATAAAAATAGAAGAAACTGATAAAACCTTATTCTAATGCCGAGTCGAGGAGGCCTCTTTCTGCAAGACGAAATACGCCCCGGTAGTGCTCTCGGTTCTGGCGTATCGTCCCCAAAGATGAAACGACAGCGTCTCGTAGGTGGCAGCACCGCAAACCAACGAGCTCTGGCGAACTGGATGGAGGCGAGGATAGAGCTTGGACACGAGCTAAGTATGCAGAGAGTATGCTGGTATGCAGGTTGATAGTAGGTGGCTTATGCTGGGGAGACATGTCCTATTTATAGGCGTCGTCCCCATGGAAAGCATCTTTGAGTGAAGACCCGCATTGATGTCGGGTGTTACGAAGTTATATCCCACATTGAGTGCATAGGGGGTTACGCGGCAGTTTCTGGAGACAAGGTGGAAGTTACACCCACGTTTCCTGTAGAGCCATCATGTTGGGACGTTATCGACGATTCGACGAATCCGGACAACACGTGCATCCAGGTTCATTGGACGTATCCGGACGTCTCTTCAAGTGCACAGCAAGCCCAACGGATTGGGCCACACGAGTTGGGCCTCGGACCAACTCCATCTTTGGGCTCGATCAAACAGTGATCCAAAATATACGGGCAATGGGCCACGAAATCAGGCCCACGAAACAAGCCCACGAACAAACCCAAAATCCACGATCCACGGAACCGAAACAGGGCCGGGCCCGGGCCCGGCAGCGCGCGTGTGGGCTTTTCCAACCCATCACTTGTGCACACAATTATACTAAGTGTTCAATGAACCACTTATATAGACAATTAATGTATGTACATTAATCAACGTGGGATAAGGATTAATTAATCCATGCTTACCCCCTTAAGCACATAACTTCATGTTTAAGTGATCAACTTTGATCCATTATTTCTCATTCATCGAAATCGGTTTGAGAATGTGAATACACCACGATCATCTACTCAAAACGATATCGATCCTATGCCATTTAATTTCATAAAATTAAACGTTATGTCACTCAAAATCTTGGTCAAGGTAGTTTTCGGCAACTTGACCACATATATAATATTATATATATATATATATATATATATATATATATATATAGGGTTGGTTATGGTGAGAAAGCTCCTTAATGTAATGAAAGTACGAATAGTAGATATCTTTCATGTTGTGTAGCACAATCGTAATTAATGTATTGCACATGAAAGTTTAGCACATATTTCATCCATTCGTAGCACATATCTAAATATATTAGTTTAGCACATCTTTCATTGCAACAGTAGCACAAGAAGAGTTATAGTGTTGCACAATAATCCGTGTAGCACACAAACACAAAACCAGCACACACGAAAATTAAATCTCAACCATTGATATAGCAAATCAAAGGCCCAGATTCATTCCTATTTCCTACCAAATTATCTATTCCTACCGATCCATCTCCTATATATATATATATATATATATATATATATATACACGCGATTCAACAAAACTTTACCATGACTTCACAAATATGCAAGACCCCATATTTGTGCTGTGACGATTTTGCTTCTCATTCTCTCTTATGCATAAAATCGTGGTTTCGCTCGACTATTTCACGATCCACATGGATTTGGTGGCAAGGCAACAAGAAGCTATTGTTAGGTATCCCCCATGATCGATCATAACATTTTTGAGAGAAAAACACTTCTATTACTATCAAGAATAGAATACAAGAGACTCTACAAGCTCTATACAAAAAACTCTCAAAGACCACCTCACAATCTCTCTTGGATTGTTCTCTCATCTACATGGGAGTACAAACTCTCTTGGTTTGTGTTGGTGTTGTTGTGATGATGTTCTAAACCAACTGGAGAGGTCCTCTATTTATAGGACAATCCCGAGTATGAATAGAACATGTGAACAAGCTCCATTTCTTCAACCATGACGGCTGCCGACTTCTACAATTGCGGCCACCGTCCAACGCCGTCTTCAACAATTACGGCCACCGTCTTCAACAATGGTAGGCTTCTAGAATGGTGAGCTTCTAAAATGGCGGTTGGTTGTGGAGAATATTGAATGAAACTCTTCAATTCTCCCCTTCTAGACATATTCAGAACAAGCATACCGACGATGTCTCTGCATAGTTCTAGCTTATCCCAGGTGACCATCTTCGTCAATATGTCTGCTGGATTCTCCTTCGTGTTGATCGTAACTAGTCTCAACAGTTGTCGATCAATCATCTCATGTATCCAATGATACCTGAGAATCCATTTGGCCGCCTCCCAATGCTTCTTTCTGGGGTTTGAGAGAAAACGACTCACTGTTCCCACAACATGAGCAATATCTGGCATTGTACACACCATTGCATACATCAGACAGTATTCCTGACATCTCCCATATCTCTTCCTTGGATGTGGGATATGTTCTTTTGCATCCTGACATCTCCCCTATCTCTTCCTTGGATGTGGGATATGTTCTTTTACGTCCTGACATCTCCCCTATCTCTTCCTTGGATGTGGGATATGTTCTTTTGCTCAACTTGTTCATATATATATACTAGACTATCTTGGTCTAATCTTTCGATGTGGGACTTGTGTTGAATTCCCAACAAAACTCCCCTCAAACCAAGGACCACACAACCCGTGTCCTTTCAAACACTCGGACCATCTTGCGCCGCCGCACCAACGGGACACGCCACCTAACTCTCCTGGTTAGGAGAACTTTCGACACAATTCCGAGTCACACCGAGGGTCTCCCTACATCGCGTCCTTCTTGCGCCACTGCACCAACGGAACACGCCACATAACTCTCCTGGTTATGAGGACTTTCGACACAACTTGAAGTCATACCGAGGGCCTCTCTTCATCTGAACACTCGAGCACAAACCTGGCTCTATTTCAGACCGTACAAGCTTTTCGTTAGCTTGCACACGAGGTTATCACTTGAAACCTCAAAACCTTCTGGCTGCTGCATAGATTTAAAATCTCCGTGAAGAAATGCTGTCTTCACATCCATCAGTTCAAGCTCCAAGTCCATACTTGCTGCAAAGCCAAGTATAACCTGGATTGAAGTCATTTTGACAACTGGTCCAAAGATCTCGTCAAAGTCAATTCCATGCTTCTGCTGGAATCCTTTAACTACCAACCGAGCTTTGTGTTTCACCATTTGTCTGCTTCCATCCTTCTTTAACTTGAACACCCATTTGTTCCTCAGTGCCTTCTTCCCTTTAGGAAGTTCAACAATCTCATAAGTTTGATTTTTATGCAGAGATTCCATTTCCTCCTGCATTGAGAGCAGCCATTATTCTTTATCCTTATGAGATACAACTTCTTGGAAACTCTCTGGCTCCCCATCTTCAGTAAGCAGAAGATATTCAGATGATGAATACCTTGTTGATGATATACATCCACGTTTAGATCTACGAACAGCTGGAACCATCTGGGGAGAGCTACCATCATCTACGTCTTGTGATGGTCCTGGTGAGGCGGGTTGTGGCTCCTCTTGTTTCTCACTCTCTTCTATCTCCTCTCCGTCTGCTTCTGGTAAATCTTCTTCCGGCACTGGGTCATTGTTTCTCATGAACAATTCTAGTGATGCTTCTGAATTCTGAGCACCATCATTTGACTTCTGAGACATTTTGGGCTTTTCAATGTCTTCTATCGTCAAATTCTCATGGAACACCATGTCCTTACTTCTGATCACCTTTTTCTCTATTGGATCCCATAACCTGTATCCAAGTTGTCCTTGCGTCAAGCTTCTGTCTGAGCCTTTTGGATACATGTGCATAAGCTAAGCACCCAAGTATGTAGGATCTTTTCCAGTCCATAGCCTCTCCGGGACTTCAAAATTCAATGGGACTGACGGTGATCAGGTAACAGTGGACTTCACTGCTTCTCCCCAGAATGGCTTTGGAAGCTTAGTCATACTGTACATGCTCCGAACACGTTCCATAATTGTCCGGTTCATTCTTTCAGCAACACCGTTGTGCTGAGGAGTTCGTGGGACTGACTTCTCATGTCGAATGTCATATGCTTTGCAATATGCATCGAATGCCTTGGAAGTACATTCGCCTCCGTTATCTGATCGGAGACACTTCAACTTATTTCCTGTTTCACGTTCCACCATGACGTGAAAAAAAAACTTGAAGAACTCGAACACCTGGTCCTTCGCCTCGTGAAATACACCAACACTTTTCGAGAAGCATCATCAATGAAAGTCGAAAAACTATTCGCTCACCGGTGATTCAACCTCTAAGGACCGCAAACATCGAGTGCACCAAACTTAACAACTCGATCTTCTCGTGGACGAGAATTAAATGAGACTCTATGTTGCTTACCAAAAAGCAATGGTTGCAAGGACACAACCCCTTCTCACTCATGTGACCGAGTCTCTGGTGCCATAGATTCTGAGAAGCCTTCTCCGCAACATTGAGGCTGTCTGTAGGAATCTTCACATGAGTTGTGCCACAAAGATGTCCTTGAGCGATCGTCATGACGCCCTTTGACAACTTCTATGTGTCTATCCAAAGACATGTCGACATCATTCAAAGTTATTATGCTCCACACACTTGTTTTTATCTCGACATTACCAATTCCTACTATCCGGAGGAATCGAATTTTCCATCTTCACCGCTCAAAGTCTCCACTTTGTAAGTTGTGAAGTAATCCTGTGGGGAGTTACGTGGTAGGACGCCTGCGATTCACCACCCAATCTGTAATCTCTAGACACATGAAGGCATGTCTCTTCATGAGTTGTACAATACGCTACATCTCCTACAACGGTGATTAGCGTTTCTCCACATTTGTTCTTCTGCTGAGAACTTTGACCTTGCTCCTTTCACCATTCAGCTCTATTGGATCGAACAAATCTCTGCAGCTGAGGAAATCTTCCACCCGAGGTTTCCACAGCATGTAGTTTGTAGCTGTGAGCATAATCATAGCTCCAGAAGATGATGTTGACTCCTCCATGGCCATTTTCCATCTTCTCAATAGCTAATCCAAAAACATTGGAGCTGATTTTAACAAAACGGACATCACCATTGCGTCCGGAATGGTAAAAAATGGTGGAGTAGACTCTTCGGGGCAAAAATACACTTTTCCCAAAATTATAGGGACCAAAGTGTAATTTCCCAAAACTTAGGGACTTTTCTGCAATTTCACAAAAATTGTGAAATCATCATGACACCAGCATGATGTCAGCAAGGCACTGTTCATCGTCACCTTCGTGAAAAATTGCAGAAAATTTTTCAACCTTTGACTCAACGGTATGAGCTCGTTTTACGTCGAAATTCCACACCGTTTGATCCGTTTGACTCCTGGCGACGAGGGATTCGTCTCTGGCTCAACAGAAAACGATTTCGAACAACTTGAATCTTTGACCCAGATTCAAGAACGTGGCTCTGATACCACTTGTTAGGTATCCCCCAGGATCGATCACAACATTTTTGAGAGAAAAACACTTCTATTACTATCAAGAATAGAATACAAGAGACTCTACAAGCTCTATACAAAAAACTCTCAAAGACCACCTCACAATCTCTCTTGGATTGTTCTCTCCTCTACATGGGAGTACAAACTCTCTTGGTTTGTGTTGGTGTTGTTGTGATGATGTTCTAAACCAACTGGAGAGGTCCTCTATTTATAGAACAATCCCGAGTATGAATAGAACATGTGAACAAGCTCCATTTCTTCAACCATGACGGCTGCCGACTTCTACAATTGCGGCCACCGTCCAACGCCGTCTTCAACAATTACGGCCACCGTCTTCAACAATGGTAGGCTTCTAGAATGGTGAGCTTTTAGAATGGCGGTTGGTTGTGGAGAATATTGAATGTAACTCTTCAATTCTCCCCTTCCAGACATATTCGGAACAAGCATACCGACGATGTCTCTGCATAGTTCTAGCTTATCCCAGGTGACCATCTTCGTCAATATGTCTGCTGGATTCTCCTTCGTGTTGATCGTAACTAGTCTCAACAGTTGTCGATCAATCACCTCACGTATCCAATGATACGTGAGAATCCATTTGACCGCCTCGCAATGCTTCTTTCTGGGGTTTGAGAGAAAACGATTCACTGTTCCCACAGCATGAGCAATATCTGGCCTTGTACACACCATTGCATACATCAGACGGTATTCCTGACATCTCCCCTATCTATTCCTTGGATGTGGGATATGTTCTTTTGCGTCCTGACATCTCCCCTATCTCTTCCTTGGATGTGGGATATGTTCTTTTGCTCAACTTGTTCATATATATATACTAGACTATCTTGGTCTAATCTTTCGATGTGGGACTTGGGTTGAATTCTCAACATCTATTCAGGAAAGGAAGGCCACCAAGAAAGGTTTGCAGTCTGATAGAGACTGGACATGCGACGACTTTGTGAAAGAATCCGAGGATATGGTGTCAAACTGATGAAATGTGAATCATTTTCTGTGTATGCCTGTATCTGTACCAACACAAAATTCAACAATCCAGAGCTCAACTTGTTCTTTGATTCCCTTGTTTGGTCATCTTGAAAAGCAGATTTGTCTATTTAGCCTTCATTCGACTTCAATACATTTCCAACACCATAGTATACATCAAGCAAACGGGAGACTTGAAATCTGATTTGGTATTTTCAAACAATGAATTGCGGTCGAATTCAAAGTAGGTGGTTGACATATTGGCAGAGGTGTAAATGGCCGCACCTCCGTCATTGTACTTGTAGAGAGAGAGAGTTTTGGAGATGATTTGGAAAGTAATTTGTTTTATTTTATTTTTAATTTTATATATCAAATAAAATAACGTCGTTTTAATCGACATAACGTCATTTTAATTGCCTCGTCATTTATTATTTAAATTTTATTAAAGTTTGTATATTTAGAGGTAATTAATGCATTCTAGAATATTCAATCATTTTCTCCTTGATTGTAGCACGTGTGTTACCCACGATACAAAGGATTTCAAATTCTAACGCAAAATTGTGTGTGTGTTTTCAGTTGTTCTTAATTTGAAGCCCCTATTTTGGATTTTGGATATTTAAGGTTACAAGCACATATTGTTTGTCTATCCTATATGTATGAACTTTGTCGATTATAGAGTGTCATCTCATATGTTAAAATATTATGTATAGTCATTTCCATTATTATAGATATTAAATTTTATTAATTTAAATAAAAACATACTGTTAGAATCGAATGTTTTCTAACAAAACACTACTAAGAAAACGATACAATATACTGAAACGACTGCAGCAATAGATTTGCAAGGTTTGTAAAACACAGGCATGTATATTAGTACATATGTATACACTATTAGATGGTGAGTTACGAATTCGAAAGAAAAAACTAATGATCCCCACGTTCACGATAAGTATAACACAATTACCTCATTCGGTATTCTCAAAAAGTATATTATTTTTCTGTTTATGACACTACTCATTATTATTAAATCTCACAATCACTTATTATTTACTAAAAAATCAATCCTATCACTCACAACCTAAACACATGAGGGACCCTTTTCCACTCAAACAACCACCACCAATAATTTTATTAAAACTCGTATTTTCCACAAGTAATACATTTATTACAAACACATGGAGTATGAGTTTAATTAGTTATAACGAACCAATACAAATCCATTAATTAGGTTTATAATGTAGTTATATCGTATATGCGCATGCATGACTCGGTGCGAAAGATTATAGTAATGATTGTTTTTGTGTTGCAACTCCTCTCAGTCTTTGATTTTTTAATTTTTTAATCTTTTTCTCTTGAGCCAGTGGGCAGATTCTTTTTTATTCTTCGTCGCCATTCGGATTAGATTTCTAGATAATCTTAGTTTGGAAAAACTGAAATTTGAAAACTTCATATGGATTCAAAAAAATTCAAATTTTTTTTAGTACATATTATATAAGATAGCGATATCGTTTTAATAAAGTGATATCACGTCGATTGTTATATCAGCTTAAATTTTGACTGTTATTCAATTTGTAAAAAAAGTTACAATAATATTAAGTTATTGACAAATTTTTAAAATTTATGGGAAAAACCAGAATAGACATAAATTTCATATATTGGACCGTCAATTAATATATATTGTATAAATAAAACGACATTGTTTTGATGAAATGACGTCACATCGATTGTCGTATCGAACTTCAATTTTGACCATCATTCAATTTGTAGGAAAAAACACAATGATATTAAATCGTTTATTTATATATAATTTTTAAATTTAGTGAAAAAATCAAAACATGCCAAAAGTTTATGTATTTAGACGCTAATAACACTTTTTAAAATATAGCGGTATATTTTGAGTACGTGTGAATTTTTTTTATTGGTGGAATTTCAATAACTAAATTAGAGCATAGAAAGTAAAAAGGAATATAAGATCACATACTCTCTTCATGGTTTGGAAATTTGCGATTTAAACGGAATGGGATAAAAGGAGACTTGACCTGCAAGAATAAGAATTTTATTTAAAAAAACCCATGTGGAATACCTACATCTGCTAAAGGACGAGAATATTTAATTTCATGGTTTAGACTTTATGGTAACGGACGTTAAGTGGTTCATTTTGGAACAGAATCTTAGAATCAATAAAACTAGTCCGGCCATGACGCAGCCTGTGGTAGAGTGGTTAACGCCTCGGAGCCAGGTGCCGCCCTGGCTCGAGTCCACCACGACGCAGCCTTTAAAATTTCGTATTAATCGAAAAAAAAAAAAAAAACTAGTCCGGCATTACATATGATTAGGTTCGCTTCCACTTCCAGTTCCAGAGTGCCCTCTCTAAATTTGAGAGTTTATTTATAAATATTTTTGAGAGAAATATATGGGTTTATATTTACTAATGTTATATCTATGGGAATAAAAGACGTGTCTTCAATTAATGTTCACTCTATATTTTGTGCGTCTCCAAAACATTCTCACATGCATGTGCATAGGGATGGGAAACATATTTATGTCCCTTTCTGTTTTTATTTAAAGGATAGCAACATTTTAAAATGGATTTATTTGTATTTTTTTTGGATATTTGGTGGTTTATAACATGGTCGACTGTTGAGAATAAGCAAGATTTGGCTTTATTGTCTCCTCAAAAAGGCCCTGTTCGTTGGAACGAGTATTCTGCTGATTTTTATTTTTTTTTAATTTGAAAATTTACAATTTTATTCCTGACGAGGAAATTTGCAGCGCTAATCTCCGCAATCAGATTAAGAGGGTGTTTGGCGGAGCTTATAAGCTTCCCAAAACAGCTTATAAGCTGTTTTTAGGGAGCTTATAATCTCAGTCAAACACCTTCTAAGATAAAAACTTATTCGTTTCTGGAATTAATCTGAGGCTTTGCAGAACATCTAAGGCATATTGAGACAGTTCATTTCAAATCAATAAAAACACATGAAAGAGAAGAGAAAGAAAAAAGAGGGGGGAAGGAAACAACAGTAAAAATCCTCAAATTTTCTCGTATTCTAATTCACGACTAGGAATGTCAATGGGTGAATTTTACCCGGATCAGAACCAATAAATAAATAATGGTCTGATTCTAGAACCGACCCATTAAACACTGGATCCGGATCAGACCCGGACCATCAATTGTGGGTCTTAAGTGATCCGGATCTAAACGGATCTGGAACCAGAACCGGACAAGAATCAGAACTGAAACCGAAACCATTGCTTTATAATTTAATGGGTTATGAATGATTTCGAATCGATATGGATAAAAACAACTCATTGACAAGCTTATTTAAACTTAAGCTTGTCAATCGACAAGTTTTACTCGGACCAGAACTAATAAATAAGTATTGGTTCTGGTTCTGGAACCGGAACCAAATCCGGATCGGACCTGACCATCAAACTATGGATTTAAACGGTCCGGGTCTGAAGCGGGTCTGGAACCGGAACTAGAACCGTTGTTTTAAAATTTGATGGGTTTTGAACGATTCTGAATCGGTCCGGGCAAAACCCACCCATTGACATCCCTATTAATCACGATTAGGGACTAATGAAATAAACAATAAGAAATGAAAAAAAAGAAGTAGCATACCAAGGGAAATATCACAACTTCAAAACCAAGTTGAAATAACCTCTATATAGAAAAACCATATTAGTACATGTAAAATCTACAAACATCAAAGTTCTAAACAAAACCTGAACTGTTTAAGCTGCTAAATTCAAAAAAAGGGCCATGGAACAAACAAAAAAACATAACAGAACACGAGTAACAATATATACACATGATGCATAGTAGTAGATGTAGGATAGAAAACCAACGAAAACTTGCCTGACAACCACGACTACTATAAGCCGAGCTACTCGAGAGTTCGTTGTAGAAAACTCAAAGCCAACGGAGCCAAGAAACGAGCTATCTTTGGCAACATAGGATGAGCCAATGTTCCAAGTATAAACCAGTTGATGCTCAAGAGGGCAAGGGCCTCGGACGCAGGCTTATGCTCTATTCGTGCAAATAATTGGAGAACACTCATCAACGACATGGTGACAACGACAAAAAGAGCGATTACCAGAGGCATGCACGGATCTTTAGCTTCCCAAACGATGACACCGACCACGAGCGATAGCAACACACTAAATAGGCTTCGAGATAGGGCTACCTCCCGCTGCCGTGCTAGAACGCCCTCCTTTGAGATCATCCTTGCAAAGATCTTCAAATCATCCTTGCATAGATCTTCAATCACTTGCTTTTTGTCGTAATCGAGTTTGCAAGGCGATTTACCGATGTTATGAGTGCCCGTGAGATGTCGGCCATCTTGATCCAAGTAGCTCCAGAGGGCTTTTCGTTGAACCTCCTTCAATCGTTGTGCTTCGTCCTTCCAACCTTGAACCTGTATACCGGAGACATCAACGGAGATGAAACACAAGTCTAAGAAAGATTTGACCGCTAAGTAGTCAAGGATTGATTCTCTACCTCCCCTTCTAGTAGCTTAATCTTAAGAATGGCTTCGTCATGTTCTTTCTCGAGTTCTATAAGCAACATCTCTGTTGTTGCACCTTCTTTTACAGCCTCGTGGAGTTGCTCTTCTAGCTCCTTTGTATCCAAAAGAACGTCTTCCATTTCATTTCTCAGTCGATGAAGTTGCATCTCTAGCTGCATATCGACTGTTCTCTAATTAGTAAAAATGCAATAATCTTGTATTTTTTTTCTTTCTTTTTCGTGTAATCATCTATAGAGAATCAAAGAAGCACAATGCAACACCACAACCTTCTCATTTAGCAAAGACTACACTTGGTTAGCAACGAATACACGACTTTGATCAAGCAATGCACTAAGCACAAGATCAAATATCACTAAGAAGGAAAGAAGCACTAAGCACAAGATCATATATCACTAGAAAGAAGGAAAGAAGCGAATGTGCATCTTCTAATCCAAATCTCCCAACAAGGCTAACTTACACGTGACCTCATATCTCAACAGAACTACGCCTAGAGATGTAACGAACTCACAAAATCACCTATATGAAGCAAAATGTAATGCCCCGATATTCTTGATTAGAAAGGACTACACTCATTTAGCAAATCCAACATCTCCCACCAAAGCTAACTTAAACATAACCTCATAGCTTGACAGAACTATGCCTATAGATGTAACGAACCCGCTAAATCATCTATATAGAATTGAAGTCTGAAGAAGCAAAATGTAATGCCCTGACATTCTCTATTAGAAAGGACTAAAATCATTTAGCAAATCCAAAATCCCCTATCAAAGCTAACTTAAACATAACCTCATAGCTCAAGAGAACTACGCCAAGAGATGTAACAAACCCACTAAATCATCTACAGAGAATTGAAGCAAAATGCAACACCCCAACATTCTCCATTAGAAAGGACTACACTCATTTAGCAATGTGCACACGACTGTGATCAAGCACTGCACAAAGATTACCACAAAAATGCACAGTGCAAGTAAATTCAAGATTCTCACAACTTAGACAAAGTTGGAAGTAAAATTACCAGTCTCTCTCTGTACAACGCAGTGAATGCTCGTACAGGGAGGGACAATACCGCCATAGTCCAGATTGCAAGCCGCCAGAGTATAACGAGATGCAGACAGAGAGCATATCTCAACACCTCCAACCACGTCAAGACAACAACGCAGAGACTTCGTGCTCCAATTTGACAAGATAGCTTTGCTAGTAAGAGAGGCTTCGATGCCAATCCCACTATTGAAGACACCAATTCAAACAACAGAGCCATCAATCAATCCCACAACATTGCAACCATTTCGATTTCATAACACACGAAAACCATCTCAAAAGAGACAGAGTTCAATATGCCAACAGCCTCTGCAAAAAGACAGCATATTAAGCCTAAGTGTGGACCAAAAACAGTTGCCAGTGAAGAGTCAATACTAGAAATTAAGACATTATCTAACTGCTTGTGTAGATAAACGTTGATTATAACAGTTTACAAACCACAAACAATTCAATCGCTACAAGATCATATAGGGTTTGAATTTCATATCTAATATACTATAGATGCTATTGCTATACAGTATATATTGTTCTCTGAATTAATCTATTACCAAATATGCAAAATTATGCCATTGAAAACTCTGCATCTACACCGAACTATAGTTAGCAGATTTTGTTGGCACTGCATAATTAGAGCTAAAAAATGGGAGGTCAACAAAAGCTTAACTTTTTCCTAGAATTTGTACAAAATCACTAATGTTAAACTGAGAAACCATTTCCCTATAAAGTGAAACTCTAAATTCTACCTTCCTCTCTCTCTCTCTCTCTCACACAGACACACACACACACAGAGTGAGGGAGAGAGCTACCTGAGATCAAGATGAGAATTCTGAGACGCCGGAAAGAGAATTTTTTTTGAAGGCGAAAGGCAGAGCGGCTGGTGTTGGTGAGCTATTGGGGCATGGGGGATTTCAAGACTGCAACTTTAAAGAGATAAAAGAAAAAGCAAAAAAAATTAAGAACTGCTGTGTGTGTGTGTAAGAGAGAGAGAGAGACGTGGCGGCACGCTGAGTAGCAGGAAAGTGACACGTCTGTGATTGAAAAAGGTTACAGTAGTTTGCAGAGCGCTGAATTGAGATTAGGATCAGCCAACGTGTTGAGTTGATGGTGAGATCAACACAAACTACGAGAGTAAAATTGGTTAAAAACATTAAAGCCCGCCGCCCTGTATCTCCGCCGCCAAAGCGGCCAGCGGTGGTGGTCAAAGGAGGCTTACCCAATCCCCCATTTTCCAATGCCATTTGCTGCTTGCCATGCGGCGTGGGGCTTCCTCCTCCTTTCCCTTCTTGATTTTGTGCGTCGGCATTTTCCTATTTTGTCAAACGACTTCATCCAGTTAGTTGAGATTTATTTATCGTGCGGCAGAATGATCCAACGATTCACAAGCAATTTCAAATTAATAATCAGTATGTAGGGGGTTCGATTTTTCTTTCTAAAATTCCCATTTTGAATATAAGTTGAATATAATTTTGAAGTAATCTACGAAACAAATAAAAATATTCATAATGGATTCGGGTTTTATCAATCGTAAATTTCAGCCTAAAATTATAAGCTTGAATTATATTTGCAATTCACGTCCAAAATCAAGTTATTTTAATATTTCAAAAGTTATATCATAACTTTAATTTTCAAAACATAATTATATAGTGTTATTATATATATAAATATCATAAAAACTATTATTTTATATATAAAAAGGCATTAGTATATATAGAAGATTCAAATGAAAATTTTGTTTAAAGTAATAACATGTGAATTATTTTCAATCATTCGATCGTGAAGATCTCTCATCATTTTACTTGATGAATTCATTACATGAATTCGAATCTGATGAGATTCAAAAATTTTATTTTTTTTGAACTCATCATGATTCAACAGTTCGTTATCTAAAAGGTTAAGAATAATTTATAGGTTATTGGCACCCAATTCATATATATACTGGGTAAAAATAAAAATCTTTTATCTGAGAACCATGAGAATATTTGTACTGAATGATGTATAAAGTAATTACACTACGATTACGTTATACATTCAATGCATTATCAGATTACAATTATTTTATAAATTCAATACAAATTTTCTCACCATTCTCACTACATAAAAAGTTTTAATTTGAACCATTTCATAGAAATAGGATTAGGTTTTCATAGTACTCGGTCATCGGGTAGTATATAGTATCCAATTTAGATCATACATTTTGAATACGTGGACGCACCAAAATTTGACATGGCAGCCCATTTTTCGCTAAGGGAAAAAATGGGAAGGCACCCAGCGGGCGCTGGGTGCCCGCCGATGCTTAATAGGGGAGTCTGCGAGCGTTGAGGTATCCACGGACGCAAGGTTTGGGGAGAGCTACAACAAAACACAAATATTGAATACAAAATAACATAACATTGCATTTAAAATAAATAACATTGCATCGCACTCAATCGGCGCTGAGTGCGAGCCGGCATTGGGTTTGGGGAGAGCCATGAAAAAACATAAATAATGCATATAAAATAACATAACACTAAATTTAAAGTAACATAACACTGCATTGTACCCAACCCACTGAGTGCAAGGCAAGCGTGTCATCCAACAGATGCAAGCGGAAAGCGAGCGAGCGAGCGAAATACGGAGTGCGTTTTCAACATGCATTAAAATTGAAACTCATATATTTTTGTATTAATTTAAATGTATAGTTCTGTTCAACTATATATATGCATGGTTTTTTTTTTCGAAATCACATAACAAATCAAATTACTAATATACTCTTCTCAGAATAAATGAACGACAATAAGTTTTAAAAATCCAAAAAATCTCTATCATAGAATCTATGAGATGAATGGATGAGATTGAATATTACATACTACCTCAGGCTCAGATATTATATATAACAATGACTTAAGTATCGACTCTGGAGGATGTATCCTTAATTAAGGAGCAATTAAGTAAATATTGTCCAAGCTAACAATTATAAAATTAAATTAAAATAGAAAAATAAAAATTGAATAAAAATGAAAACAGAACGTAAAATAATTTTACAATGATACAAAATAAGACACCAAAAAAAGTAGATTCGAGTCCTAGGATCCCGTATTAATTTCTACCTCGGACAATAAACCACGGTTTATATAAAAGACAAAAATTTGGGTGAGTTTCGCATCACCATGAGTTCATCCTTGTTTTTTATTAAAATAATTATATATTAATTATGGTGAGTAAGAATAATTAGATTTTATTAATTTATAATTAAATTTATTAATTCAAAATTAGAATTTATTAATTCATAATTAAGATTTATTAATCATAACTTATGGTTTATTAATTCATAATTAGGGTTTATTATTCATAATTAGAGTTTATTAATTTAAAATTAGGGTTTATTATTCAAATTAGGCCGACCCGCTGCTAAATGACTAAAAGCAGTAGTGTTTATTAATTCACAATTAGGGTTTATTGTTCAAAGTTAGGATTTATTAATTCAATTAGGATTTATTAATTTTAATTATGATTAATTAATTCAAAAATTAAGATTTATTAATTTTTGATTAGAGTTTATTAATTCACAATTATTATTTATTTTAATTCATAATTATGATTTATTAATTTAAAATTTAGGTTTATTAAATTAATAATTTTAATAAAATTAATTTAATAATAATTAATCAACTAAATAACAAATTAATTAAGGGGTCGCACACGCACAGGAGACCACCCTATATAAAATTAAACTTACCATATAATTAAGGGTGATTCTCCCCATTATTTAATAAAATAATGAAAACATTAATACATTTACAATTTTATCCCCATAGCCCCTAAATTAAATTCTTCAATAAATTATAATTATATCCCTATATCAACATGCAGCCTCTTTTCGTATTCCTCTGTTTGGAACTCGAATTTTCTGATACAACTTTTAGCCGTTGCTGCGTTCTCGTTGAGAAATGAAGTTCTTAATTCCCCACACAAATAAAAATAAAAATAAAAATAAAAATAAAAATATATGTATTGCTTTAAATTAAAAGAACCCTTCTTTTGCTCATATACTAGTTGAACTTGAGCCCCCAACTTAGAAAGAACCTTATGCTTCCTTTTCGCCTTATTAACAGCTTAATCAAAACCTTGATTGATATTTCCAGAAGCTTCTTTTTTTCACAGCAGTCCTAATTCTTTGTTTCTGGTGGTGATGATGAGCGTCAACGATAAAAATTCGAAGAAATCTCATCAATAGAACTAATCGAAGGCAGGCCTTCAAGAACTCGCTACTGCTAACCTCTGTTTAAAATAAACTCAAGTTGAATTTGGATCCTCTTTGTGTGTGCGTGTGTCTATATATATATATATGGGGTGGTCTCCTGTGCGCGCTGCGCGCACGGTGACCCACCCCTAATTAATTCATTAACCTTAATTAATTAATTTTAATTAAATAATTAATCCTGATTAATTAAATAATTAAATTAATTTTAATTGAAATTAATTAATTAGTTTAATAAATTTTAATTGTAAATTAATAAATAATAATTTCAATTAATATATCTTAATTTTAAATTAGTAAACCCTAATTTTGAATTAATAAACCCTATTTGGAATTTTGAATAAACCCTAATTTTGAATAAACCCTAATTTTGAATTAATAAAACCTAATTGAAAATAATAAACCCCAATTTTGAATAATAAACCCTAATTGTGAATTAATAAACTCTAATTGTGAATTAATAAACCCTAAATTTGAATTAATAAACCCTAATTATGAATTAATAAACCTCAATTATGAATTAATAAATTCTAATTTTGAATTAAAATTATAATTAAAAATTAATAAATTTAATTATAAATTAACAAAATCTAATTATCATAATTAATATATAATTATTTTAATAAAAAACAAGGGAGAGCTCACGGTGAGGCGGAGCTCACCCAAGTTTTTGTCTATATATATATATGGAGATGATTATGTTCAAATGAGAACCATTTTTATCCTTAAAACTAAGAATCAAATGATTTCGCTATAAAAGTTGATGAATCCGTCAGAAAAGTTACTGAATTTAAAAATTCCGAAATTTCAATCAGGATTCGAATCCCATGAGGGGGATAATTTTTATTTATTTTTATTCAGTAACTTTCCCGACGGATTCATCAATTTCCATGGTGAATTCATCTTTTGTTTGTTCTCATATTCTCACGATAAATATGGTTTTACGTTAACCTCTTATATATGTTGAAAATTGGAGATTGGGACAAGTTTTGTTGTAAGAATATGTTGGAGTTAATAAGGAGAATGCATGTTCTTTGAGTTTTTGCTTTAATTTGATTCTATATTTTAATTTTTGCAGTGAATTTCGGTGAAAATTCTGGCATTTAATTTATTCAATTGAAAATTTGTGATTATATTGTCCTGTTATTATGGACTCTTGGTTTTCTTTGTTTCCTTTTTTCTTGTCGTGGGATTATGGGGATAAAGTTGTAAATTTTAAGAATATTTTTTATTATTTTTAAAAATGAGATATTATATTGAGTAAAATGGGAGCTATGTATAGAATCATTCTATAATTAACTCCGAAGAAAAAAAAACTATCACCACTAAACATTTGAGAGTATGGCCCGTAAAATTTCGGCGCATTACATAATCTTGATTTGTTTTAGGTTCTAATCATGATTATTGATCGCATCATCGATCATCTAATATTTATTAAAATTAAAGTTGAGGGCAAGGATTACGAATATTTCTCCTTAGAATTGTATTCCTGAGATAATTGACAGTTAGTTAAACTTTTGTTCTGGTTCATTTAGTGGAAGCTAGCTTATAGAAATAAATTAATCAAAATTAGATATGATAGCACTCGACATTTAGCTCGTGAACTTTAAGATGCTGTTATTGACAACTAAGAAAAAAGATATACAGTTATTGAGGAACAATTTTTAAAATAGACACGTTTGATTTTGAAAAGAGAAAAAAAGGCCACTTTAGAAAAAGAACATTTGCTTTAGCTGGAGAAGAGTACAGAACCTTCATTTGAATAATTATAGGAAATATTATTCAATCATATGATCAGATAATTAATTGAAAGGATAACCTATGTTTCCGTATCCCGATTCTCTAATTCTCTATTGACTTATTCGCGGCACAAATTGGAATAAAGTGATGCTAAACGGATTAATTTTATTCGAATAAAAAGCACTAACTCATACAAACTTGAATTTCCCTTATTTTTTAATCACTCATAATCATAATATGTTGGAAAGTAAATACTTGCTAGAGCATATTACAATAAAGTAAGAAACGTAGGAGATAAGACATACAATGAATGAGATTGAATCTACAAAACATAAACGAAACAAAACTGTAAACAATGTAGAATAGACGAGTCGAGGAGAATCCATCTATCAGCAAGACGACATACACCCGATAGTGCTCTCGTTCTGACAATATCGTCTCCAAAAATAAAACGTTTTCATCTCGTGGATAGCAGCACCGCAAACTAACGAGCTCCAGCAAACTGAACGAGGTGATGACAGAGCTTCGATGTGGAACTATATATGAAGAGAGTGCCTTCATTACACTACTACAAAAAACAGTATAGACTACACGTTTTATGTGTAGTGTGTGTGCATCTCGTAGTGTAGAGAAAAGTGGTGTAGAGAAAAGTAGGCGCGCATACACTACGCTTTTTAAGCGTAGTCTATACCCACTATAGACTACGCTTTTCTGACATAGACTACGCTTTTTACGCGTAGTCTATACCCACGAACTACGAAAAAGGCGGCGCATACACTCGCTTTTTAGCGTAGTCTATACCCACTATATACCACGCTTTTATGACATAGACCACGCTTTTCGCGTAGTCTATACCCACGAACTACGAAAAAGGCGCGCGCACACACGCTTTTTATCGTAGTCTATACCCACTATAGACTACGCTTTTTGCACATAGACTACGGCGTAAAAGCGTAGTCTATACACACGAACTACACATGGTTCGCTCATACACTCGCTTTTTGTCGTAGTCTATACCCACCATAGACTCGCTTTTTCGCACATAGACTACGCTTTTACGCGTGAGTCTATACCGACGAACTACACAAAAATTTCGCACATACACTACGCTTTTATGCGTAGTCTATATGTATTAACTACGGTTTTGAGTTTATTTACTACGGTTTTAATGCCAAATTTACTACGCTTTTCTATTACAACCCGTAGTCGATTTAATAACAACTACGGTTTTCAATTTCAACCGTAGTTAATTTCTTTATTTAAACCTGTATAATTAATAAAGCACAAGCAAATGAGATTAAAATATACTTGCGACTACGTTCAAAATCACTATTCAAAATATCTGATATGTTTTCATTACACTACAAAATCACTATACAAAAATATACAATGCTTTTCATTACAACTACAAAATCACTATCTGAAAATACTATGCATCACATAACAAAATAATAAGACCGTATCCCCATATCACAAGACAAAATAATTCAAAATATCAATAACTTACAACTAAAATCATCGTCGGGTTCCAAGATCCATCAACTATAATTACTCGGTTAGGTGAATGAAGATTAATCCCACGACCCGGCTCTAGTTGATATCGAGTGCGTTTGACTCTTACGTTTGATGGGTCATTGAACCTCTCAACCAATTCTGCAGCTCGAGCTTTACATTCTTCCGTCGATCATTGCGGATCTGAAGAAACATTATCATATAATTTGTTCAAACGAAAGTCTTAAGATTTTTGAAGACAAGTGAGTGCAGATAGCATCAGATCTTCAGTGAGATAAATGTGGATAAATAAGAATCATGTACGAAGCGAGCCACAAGAAAGTAAACTCCCATTTTTACGAAATCTAGTGACATCCTACTATTAGGCGACAAAGTCAAGTCGGGCGATCCATAAAAGTAATCAAGATTTATGTGACATCTACGAAATGCTTGAAATCATATATACCGCATCAGTCCTTCCTTTTCCAACATTTTCCATTCTTCCTGGACGAGGCATTTTCGAAAGATAATATTCGATTAGGTCCAAGTTAATATACTCGGTGAATACCGGTACCTTATCACCCATACTCGAACACATTGTGAGGATATCAATTAGCAAAACCATTTTGCCACCTTGATCGGCTCCTTGTAGTTATTTTCCATCAAAGATCTCTCCACCATCCTGTTAGAAAAGTAATGCAAAAAAGCGATGTCAAATATTGTACTAAGTATTAGGTGACTCTGCAACATTAACGAATCAAGTAAATGAAAGTTATACATAAGGAAGTTAACGCACCTCACGAAGGAATCCATTATCATTTTTTCTCTGAGGATTAACCAGTTTCTCTGCAAGCCACATGGGAAGAAGACAATTGAATAGGCTTATGATGATAGAATTTGAAGAAAATAAAGTAAAACGATTTCAACCGGGTCATCAGCGCAAACTAGATGAAGACTTACCGATATGGCTTAGAAATAAAAGATTGAAGATAAATTTAAATCATAACTTTCTATATATACCAAGGAGATGAATGAATGACTTAACTAGCAATTTAAACTGGCTCAATTGTTAGTTGTTACAACAAGGTTAAAAAATAAAAATAAAAGAAGATAACTCAGATGAATCTAGAGTACCTCCAGGGATTATATTGTAGTCAATGTTCTCATCACTAGAAGCGATCATCCGCAAGATTCTCCACATCTTCACATTTAGCTGAATCTTCGTTTTCTTTCCTTAGTTGCAATATTCCAGGATGGTTCCATATCTGCACAGAATGATATATAATTTTGAACTTGAACTGCACAAATTTAGATAATGAAATTCTTATCATGCAGAAAATAATAACGATGGCAGCTGTACTCTTCAGAATATAGAATAGTTCCTAGAAATTCTCATCAAAAATATTTCATAGGAAAGCGCCTAAAATTAAAAGACACCAGATTGAGTATCTGAGACCGTTGTTTCACATTATGGCAGAGTTTGAAATAGTAGACCAGTTTGTTGTGGCTCTTCAGTTTATCTAGGCTCTAACTGGTACCATAGTCATCGCATATACTCCGAAATCCAAGCACATAACATAGTGAGCTAAGGTTTAAGGTCAAACCATTTACTCAGAAATCACTTTGGCTACAATGTATAATAATTTTTAGAATTAGACACAAGAAACAAAAAAAAAAAAAAAAGACGACTAAAAGAAGCAAACATGAATATGAATTCACAACCATCCTAAGCACATCCATATACTTGAGATAATTTATCCTTTTGTCTCCCTCTACCTTTCCTTTCCATTTCCTTCAGACATATCTAACAAAATTATTCTAAAGAGCATCTGACAGCATTTGTACGGAAACAACAAAGTACTACTGATAATCTAAGAATTTCGATAAAAAAAACACTCACACTTTTGTCTCCTCCAATCCTCGAATAAAAGTTGGTTTCTTGCACTTTGAATGACAGGACGAAAGAAGGCCCTTGAGGAAAGAGACAACTTGTTTCCGTGCGACCCTGATAATTAGCAGATAGAAATGAAGTAGACTGCCTAGACTATTGTAAGTGTTAAACAATTTTTAGCAAAATGATCTCTCTCCAAAAACTGCTACGCGGTCTAAACTAGGATTTTCAAAAAATCTTCAACTTTAAGTCATTAATAATACCTAGCAAAATCATGGGTGCCAAAGAATTGTACAAGGACAGACTTTTCTCCGGAAATTTTGTTTAATCCCTTGTGTTTACCCACATGAGATTCATCTAAAACGATTGCTGGCCATACAGCATGTCCTATATCAGAGAAAAACACAGGTCTCAGAAAATGATTAGAATACTTGTATAAATTAGAAAGTAATGCGACAATTACAGACAATTACAAACTGACAAAAAATTAAAGAGGGCCCCGGGCAGCCAGCATTTATTGCAACAGAAAGAAACAAAACATGGGAGAACACAAATTCCCTGACCTTGCGAAAACATAAAATATGTTACAAAGGGTAATCATATTAGAAATAATAAGATTATGTGCGACACATACCAAGTTCTCAACCTCACAGCTTACTTCGCAGAGGCCAAATTGTTAGAGTAAATAAAATATTCCATAAAAGTTTACCCTCATTCAGTGAGAGCCACACAGCAAATGAAAAATCAAGAACAAGAAAGAAAGAAAATTCCAACTCCAGTTAAGAATTTGCAATAATAAATGAAAATTAAAGATGTTAATCATTTAAATATTGTATTAGAAATTACTTGAATCTACAGAAATAATTAACCAGCCTCATACTGATGCAAAATTCTAATTTTATTGTTGAGTCTAACTTTTATAAAAGCACTTCAAATGTACAGGGGACTGGAAAGGATGAGCTTGCAGCTTTTATAACAATTAACACTAAATGAAACAATGGCATTCGTTGTTTATATTGAGCATGATATTAAATAGACCAACACAACTGGTGATTCGAGAAAATGCAAAAATAAATTACCAGGCAGCAAACCATTTCTGTATTGTCTTACTGATATCAAAGTTTATGATACCATTCTATCTTTACTCATTTGAACCCATCAGTTATCAAGCTCATAAATGACCAGGTAGTGCAATCCACCGGATAGACCACCTTTTTAACTTAAACGCAAAATCGAAGCAGATAGAGACAAACCAAGAAGTTTAGCCCAAATTAGATCACCGGTCTCGATCTCTTGGCTATCATCATCTAAACTAGCGGCCAAACCATCATCTCGTTAGCATCAAGTTCATCGACTTGAGCTCTTCTCACATAACTTCAACTCCATGCTTTGCATCTCCTTGAAAGAGACATGAAACTTTATACGTTCATTAGATAAAACAATATCTTCTTCCTCTCCATCCTCATACTTCACCTGCATAACTCTCCACATATTACCAATGTGCCCTCGTTAACATAGTTGCATAACATAAATATACATAAACTCTTCAGTTCTGGCGAAGTGCATAATCTGTAATTTCAAACTCTGATATTCTAAGCACTACAGGGATGCTACTTATCTACTATTTCCTTTCCAAAACCCAAAATCTCAACACTATGCCATTGAAAATATGACAAGGTGACAACTCATTTAATTAGAAAAGGCACATCAATATAAATAAGATAATCACTTAATGAGCGGCAAGAAATAAGAGGTCCACTACTTTAGAAGCCAATACAGAAAATGATGAAAATCACTGGAACAAAGTTATAAATTAATGACAAATTGAATTCAAGCAAGATTGATGTCGACAGCAAAAAAGATACTGAGAAAATAGAAGAACTTGAACAGCTACTCACCTCCAAACTGAATAACAAAGCATATAGCTGACTGGATCAAGAATCACCTACCAACTCATCTGAATCTGAATCTGAATCACTCGCATTATAACCTGAAAAGGATAATATGTTCCACAACTTCTAACACTCAACTTCTATCTAAACC
The DNA here is from genome assembly GCA_036937905.1 of Salvia rosmarinus. Lineage (NCBI taxonomy): Eukaryota > Viridiplantae > Streptophyta > Magnoliopsida > Lamiales > Lamiaceae > Salvia > Salvia rosmarinus. The sequence continues at coordinate 11,040,601 of CM072822.1, forward strand.
AAACAAATACACAACACGAATAATAACAACAACAACAACCTTCAATTATGTTAACACAGATATAGAAACACAGAGAGCATAGAGAGCTAACCAGGTCGTTTATTGCTAACTTTCCACACGGAAGACCTAACTCTCGAAGCCCTAGTTATCCAAATCCTCCCCTAAATTTACAGAGTTCAAAATTGAGTAAAATCCCTAAAAAACGAAAAGAATTTGAAATCAAGCATCTTAAATTGAGGAGGAAAGAAACTTTAGCGGTAAACCTTGTTAGCGTCTTTGCCGATGCCATAGCCACAATAATACATCGGCCGACGAGCACCTACATGTTGATATCGCCAGCTTTGGCCTCATGGAGCGTGTCTTGGAACCATCGGTGTATGCAGTCGTCAACCACCTCCGACAGCGGAATCCGTCGTTGCTCCGCCACCTGGCTGCCGCGTTCATCCTCCATCTCCGGCCTCTTCCCCTTCGAGTCGTCGGAGTTTTCCGACTCTCATATGCCGGAATTGTCAATCTGCAATATGAGAGGGCTTCCCTCCAATCCTGCATTCAGGTTCTACTTATAATATAAATGAGGCAAATATTGTAAATTCATGTTCTACTTATAATATAAATATAAATAAAGTCCAAGTATGAGAGATGTTGAATTGTTGGTGAAATGGTTAAGTGATATGTTAAAAAACTCATAAGTCGTGAGTTCGAATCTCATGACTTTTTTTTTTTTTTTTAAAATTTATGACATAGACTACGCTTTTTTATTAAAAACACGCACATACACTACGCTTTTTAAGCGTAGTCTATACCTACTATAGACTACGCACACACACTGCTTTTGTTAGCGTAGTCTATACTCAAAAATTCGCACATAGACTACACTTTGATAAAAAGCGTAGTCTATATATAAACTCTGCTTTTCACGAAAAAGCGTAGTACATAAGGTGTAGAGAAAAGTGGTTTTTGTAGTAGTGTTAGTGCTAAATACAGTATGTATGTAATGGGTTTTCAGGACCGGCCCTAACATTTCGGGAGCCCCACCAACACACAACAAAGAAAAATGAAACAACCACGTACCAAAAGAAAGAAAACTGTTTCTCACAAGTATTTTATATAGATGTTTCAGATGTTCATAGTAATTAAGTGGTATGGGACATGAAAAAACAATTTTCCAGTAATTTTTTCATAGTAGATTTTCACACTACATCACATATAGATCCAAGAAATCCAGCGTCTTCCTTCACTTGAAAAACTAAACAAGAAAGGATTTCTTGATGGAGTCGATCTTTCTTGAGTTTGAAAAAAAAAAAGAACATGGAGCGAGCTGAAGCTCAATATTTTTTTATTTTTTTATTTTTTTATTTTTTTATTTTTTTTTTGTCAATTAATACAAAAAATTTTTAAAGGCTGCGTCACGGTGGACTCGAACCCGAGACCTTTGGCCTCGGGCATTAACCACTCTACCACTAGGCCAACACACACACTCGAAGCTCAATATTTTTGATGGAATAAGTGCGTTCTCTATAGAAAAAATGATACCTTGATATGATGCCTTCATGTGTAATTATATTTGACTTCCAAACAATACAACAAAAAATACACGCACGTGGGCTTTACGGTTCAACATTTGTACATATAATTATATTAAGTGGTATCACCCCACTTAAATACTTGATTATTTAACATTAATTAATCAGTGTGTGATACATTAAGTAACCTTAGGCTCATCCTCTTTATTACATAAATCTATATTTAAGTGACCAACTTCAATCCACTATTTCTCACTCACCGGAACTACCAAAATTATAATCATTTAGTCAGAATCATTAGATAAAACACATTTTTACCTTTTAATTTTAAGGTGGTCTTCTGTATATCCATCCGTATATACGAACTTTGATATTTTTCTTCAATATAAATGATATTTGATATTTTTTAATATAAATAATATTTAAGCAAATGATACTTTTTTTAATATAAATAGTATTTTTTAATAATAGATGATATTTTTATCCGTCTGGAAATGGTATAAGAGTTTTTGTGTTTAATTTTAGTGTCACAACATTCCCATATTGATCCGGAATAATTTGATCACGCGTCTCGTTTGGTAGGCAAGATTACAGTGACTAAATCATTGCAGATTGGTTTTGTAACTCACGATTGACCCGATTTGTATCCAATCGCGCGATGAAATGAGGCTATCGATCGCTACATAGTGTAGCGATCGATAGCCTCATTCTGTGCGATTGGATACAAATCGGTCAACCGTGAGTTACAAAACCAATCTGCATAGTGATTATCTCATCGTAATCTTGCCTACCAAACGAGGTTATCCACATTGTACGGTCTATGCATGAATTACTTAACCAAGACCACATCATAATCAGGTAGTAAAAAAAATATGTAATAATAATGTTTCTTTACAGATATATAGCAATGCACCAAATTCGAGATTTATCGCAAAAACGTCACACTTAATCGAGTTCATCTTTCCACATACGGATATATATGGTTTCATGTTACTAATGGTCGATTGAGATTTTTAATGAGAAAGAAAGAGCAGAAAAAGAGAAATGAAGGACTGTTACAGAAAAGGAGGAAAGAACGTAACAAAGTAAATATGACGATGAAATAAAAATGTAAGGATATTTTTTATCTAAACTTGAAAAATGGCTAACAACAATGTTCTTATGCGAGTGACTTACAGATCTGTTTATCAAAAGTGGCTAGCTAAAAAGACATATATATACTAACTTTTGAATATAAAAGTTTTTATTAAACATAGTGCTACAAGATTTTAAGAATTACTATATTATACTTCTTGAGAAAATATGATTTATGTTTTTAATAAAATGATAAATACTTTAATTTGTCATATCTGTTTCTGAGGCTTGTTAGAATCTCAATCTCACGAGCCATGTGAATATGTTAAAAACGAGTTCAACTTGAAATTCAAAATCAAGGATTTAAGTATTTAGCGTAGACTAGGGCTCAACTTAGGTAAAGTGCCATTATAAATTGTACTCCCTCCGTCCCGTCCAAGACGACTAATTTCTTTTCGGCACGGTTATTTAGAAGAAGGGATAAAGTGGTTAAAGTGATAAAAAGTAGATAGGACCCACAACTTTTGAAGAGTTAATTATTTCCTAAAAATGAAACATGTCATCTTGGATGGGACAACCCAAAATGAAATACGGGTCATCTTGGATGGGACGGGGGAGTAATATTTATCAAGTTTTAGGGAAGTGGGGATGAACTTTTTACACGAGGGATGTCCATACTTGACACTTTTCGTAGGGATAAAGTCGTCAAAAAGGATAAAAGAAACTAAAAAATTAAGGCCGCATTAAAGGTTCTTAATAATGGTGTTTCATACAAGTTGACAATTTGTTTACTCCATAAATTATGGCAAGTTGACAAATAGTTTACTCTACATTCCTTGGATCGAGAGAGATAGTGAGGTCAACAGGGAGTCTATTAACCAATTGCCTGCCATTTTCCTAGTCATTCACAACTACGTTACACCTTTTGACTAAGTAGCTACCAATAAATTAATAATGAGATCGATTACTTTAATCTAAATGTCTAATCATATTCCAATATTGTTAATTTTATGTTAGAGATCCCTCTTAATATTAATGCTTATATGTCGGGTATAGCTTCATTTACATGAGTTTTTAAAGGTGCGATTTATGTTGTGTGTCCTATGGGTATATATGATTTAATTATCAGACATATATTAGTGGAAAAGTCTTGTGTTAGGTTTACTTATGAATTTCATCTATAAAATAATTTTACACAAGAATTATAAATTAAAACAAAAACTCATATGCGTTTCATTTATTTGGAGCACACCATGCGCACCACATGTTTTTAGGGAGATTATGGTGATTAGAGAAAGACTAAGGGTAATTAAAATTTATTAATATTAAATTAGAGTTTATTATTCTTCAATTAAGATTTAGCAATTCTCAATCAAGGTTCGTAATCTCCAATTAGGATTTAATAATCTCACATTAAGATTTTATAATCCTCAATTAGAATTTATTAATCTCCAATTAGGATTTAAGAATTCTCAATTAAAATTTATTAATTTTTAATTAGGGTTTAATAAATCTTTTTTAGAATTATTTAAGTCCTACTCGAATTAATTAAATAATAATCAATTAAAAAATACAACAACAACAAAAGCAAGTAATAAGGAGGTAGGTTCTCACTGTGCACGTGCACCCATAAGAATCCGCCCATAAATTAATATTTATGTCACTTGGTATGAGTTTGGATTCAGATATTGATTCGCTTTACAAATCTTGGCTCACATATCGATCTTAGTATCTTATGTAGATTTTTATGCAATATAAGTTCTGTTTGTTCTAAAATTAATGTCCAATTTCCTTAATTGACGAACATTAGTATTTTCTCATTAATGAACCTTAATTAATGTGCTTTATAATTTACTTAGGATCCTCTATAATACTTTGGTGTCTCGTCCTACTCCCATATTAATTATTTTTATTTTATTTTCTTCAATTCCAGTATTTTGTGATTAGTTTAATTTTATAGTTATTAACTAGAGTTCATTAGTCAATTATAATTTATAATTATATTTTTATTTCTTAAATTGCATTTTAGTTGAAATTTATTATTGGACTGGTTATTGCCAAATTAGGGTATATAATTTTTTTAAATTTCAATTTTTTGCAAATATGTAGCTAGGGTTCATTGCATAATTTTTTTATTTTATGATTAATATTATTAAAACAGTAAAATTAAAAGTGAGACACAAATGATAACACATAGAGTTGGGATATAGAATCTCATCTATTTGAAATGAACAATCATTTTATTTTGAATCAATAAATAAAGTTATGGTCATAAAATATCATATAATTTTACTCTTTTTTTCAAGTACATTATATAGATTTTCTTGAGAATGGAGAAGCGAATTATAATTTTGGGATGATGGAGTATTAAAATTGATTACATTTTTTTCATTGGGGATGACTTAGTGGTGGACTCAGGTTTGCATTATGACGATAAAACATATTCGCTAATTACCTGAATTCATTTAAATTTATAAAATATAATCTAATAATTGGTTATCATCTCAATAAAAATTTGAACATTCATTATTTAATTCAAAACTTTTAATTTATTTGAGAAATTTCATAAAAATCCATGTGATTCAAAATTTGTTTATAAAAATTATACAAAATATATCCATTTATTTAGATTTTCAATTTGTAAAGTTTATGGAAAAATGATGCGAGATTCTTTATTTATTTTAAAAAGTATACAAAATATATAATTTTATATGTCATGAATTGGTAAAATTACTCGTAATTTTAAAAATAACGTTAGCCAAATTAAATTAAATTTTGAATAAAAACGAATAACTATTTATTTTGTTCATGTAATTAATTAATTGGTAAAATTAAATTACTAATGCAAAATCATTATGAATTGTGGGACGGAGAAATATAAACACACTTATTTATATAGGTTTAAATCGAGGTGTAGTCTGATTAGAAAGTGAGTGAAATAGGAGAAAAATAAGAATAATTAAAAGAGATTTGAGGAAAATAGAAATCCAGAGATTTTATGATGTCACGTCGGTAGGAGTGAGATTCAATAGATCCTTAATCGTATTATACATTGATATGAACATTTTTATGGCAATAGAACACATGACTTCCCTATTTAAGCAAACTCAGTTATGATATGTTTATTTCCAAAGTACCCCATGCGTATGTACGGGTTTTTTTATTACCACAATTACAATATTAAACAAACCTCGCCCCATTGATTTGAGATAAGTTTGGAGAAGCTTCTTTTTTACATTGATACTCAGCAGGAATAATGGGATTTGAGGAAGGTACAACATTTTCCCATTTTTATCCCTCACATTAAGATTTAATTATGTGCCTCCAGCGTGAACCAATCAACAACTCGAAATTGATCCTAATTAACTTGATATATATATATATATAATTGATTTCTATTAGAGCCAATCCCTATCTTATCACGTATAGTTGGTTACGAACTATTTCGAGATTTAATACCTTACTTTACGTACAGATAGCTAAACGCCACATATCATATAACAAGGTCACATGCTATACACAATATAACAGGATGCAAAGAGACTATATAAATCAAGTGAAAACGATCAGAAGAAAAAAAAATTACTTAATTCTCCATTCAATATATCACACGTCGAGGGATATAGTTTTTTTCCCTTTTCTGCAAGATATTACACAATCATACTATATTACAAATCCAATTCCACTAAAGATCACAAAAAGAAAAATTGTTGCATGCATGCAAACTACATCTCTAATTCATCACCATTTCTTTTCTACAATAATTTTGATCAGTAGAAAAAAAAAGGGGAGGGTAATCTAGGATCATCATGTATATTTTATTTCTTCACTGATCCACAAGAAAAAAACATTCATAGAACTCACAACACAACACCGTTAAGACAAAACCTTTTTTGGGGATATTAAGGTTTGATCATGGTACCTCTCTAGCCTCTAGGAGGTACATCATGTCCCATTCCAGGGCTATTTCCAGGAGTTGTGGGCCTATAGGCAACTATCTGTAGCTTTTTATACCTATTGATACCAGGCCCCATCATTTTTGGGTTTGACTCGATTAAAGCTCGTGCAGATAGTCGAGGGTTTGAATTGACTGAAACTTGTGCAGATATTAGAGGAGTCGACTTGACTAGAGTTTGTGCAAATATCTGATGGTTTGACTTGATTAAAGCTCGTGCAGGAGGTGGAGTGCACGACTTGATTAAAGCTCGTACCGGTGCCGGTGGCTGGATTTTACGTGGATGATATGCGGATATGAGGCCAATATGGTGATCTAAAAGCAAAATAAAGGTATAAACAACAACATGGCGTTTTGTATGTATCGGCATGAGCCTAAGTAGGGTTTGGGTAGTGTTGATATTTGTGGGATGTGAACAAAAATGCAAGTGAAAGTATGAACTCTAATGAGAGAGAGAGAGTGATTTGAGGGTGTGGCAATGCAAGGAAGACAGGTATATATCGAAAATGGTGAAGGCCCAATGTGTGAACATGTTGATCATAACCAACAATGCAAAGGTAAGTGTAAGATCGATGCAAATGTGCCGTTTTGGAAAAATTAATGTAATAAAAGTAGTGAGCATGCGAATATTTCCAAACATGGCAACGATAACATTTTCGTGACTCAATCGATTTAAAAGGGGTTTCCCACGACCACCCAATACTATAATATTACATTAAATATTTAGGGTTTTGCTAAGAACATTATGATTAGACACCACGAATGAACAATCTGCTTTAACAATTAAATCTTGTTTTTTAAACAAGATTGTTTTATTGCAACGAGAGAGAGAGAGAGAGAGAGAGAGAGAGAGAGAGAGAGAGAGAGACTTAAAGATTATTGTGTGAGGAAAATGCTTCTTTCCACTAAGCAGTTTCAAGGGGGTTTTCTATGTCTTCTTAATTACTGACGTTGCTTGTTCTTATATCTATTATATATATGTTTGTCAATTCTATATATTTATTAATTTGAAACCCCTTTTTTTAGTGTGTTGATATTGACAAGTCGTTCCATTACCCTTCCTTTTCCCACATTTCAAATGGCAAATCGAAGGGTGTGAAGTTGGATGATACGAGGTGATAATTAGTTAATTGGAAGTTTCATGTTGCGATATGTGGTAATTTCCAAGCTCTCTTGAATGCTATGATACTCTTAAATTTATGTTAAACTTTAATTTGAACATATCGTTTAGAACTTACACGAATTTATATCTGGATTTTCCAAGTTGAAACACCTCATGGTCTATGATGGGAAATCTTAATCTACTCTTGCTCTATATGATATATCTTGGATGTTTAATTCACCATACATTGATTATATTCCTAATATAATTCTATAATTAATTGCAATACATAGAGATTTTTTTTCATGTTTTCCTACGAATTTTTGGCAAACTTGATCAATGACCGACTCCAGCTTTGATCTTCTGGACTGCATTTCGGATACGTACGTGATCTCTAATACAGAGTGAGAATAATCTATGGAGAACACACCTAAATTTTCTCCCTCTATGACAAGCTTGTGATTTTCAAAAATCATTATGAGGAGATTAATGATATGATTTTCTCCTACCATGTATTTATAGTGCTCTCTTTAGAATCCTAATGTTATAGGACTCTGACATATCTAATAAAGATAATAATTATCTTCTTCCCTGAAGATAATATTCATTTCTAGAATAATTATCTCTTGATATCTAATAAGATATATATCTAGAATATGAGATGTATTAAATAAATAATATAATAATCAGAACATGTTCCCAGTGGGATATAAGGGGATGGACAAAAATTGCTTAGGCAATAGACGTTGATGGGTCAATCTAGAAATTAAATACAAGGACTAAAGATGGGCCTAAAATGAATTAAGTATCTTATGTTCAACCCAAACATAAATTAGTTCATAAACATTTATTCATTCCATTAGAGAATAAATACTGACTTACCCATTTATTACCGAAGTTGGATCGGGCTTGTACTTAGACTTACGAATTCCTATATTTAAGGTATTACATCCATTAATTATTTATAGCACTTCAATGACTGCTTAAAATAATTAATCTCTTTAATTCCTTAAGTAGTACCACTCAACCTTATTATTGTATTGGAGTTAACTTAACCTGCATGTTTAGTACAATAAACACTTTGAGTTCCTTAAGGGGAAGTTATCATCCTAAATGGATCTGATAAATCGATCTGGTAACCAAAGATGACATCTGAAGCTGTCACCATCCAAGATGCGTAGAATATTGAGTTATCATATGTAACCCTCGCGCATAACAACTCAAAATTATGGTCAATACTCATACTCGCATGAAATCTTATCGATATTTAGATCAACGTAAAGTCACCGAGATCTAGGATCTTCACGATGGGCAGATAGAATAATTCATCTCATTGTGATCCATTAATATATCAAGATGTACCAGCATAGACAAACAACCAAGTCAACTTACTTCTTATCTATATCACAGCTTGTACCAACAACTTGTCATCAAAGTTGTCTTGACTATGATTTTTTTATATTTCAACTAGCTTAACCAATTATACAAACTTATGTGATCGTCTACATACTATATGATCTAAATTTTGTATGAGATAAAAGGATAACAAATAATTCAAATATGAGATCAAAATAACGGTAACAGAAATTCAATCAATCTGCTTTTATTATATACAAATTCAATAGTTCATACCTATATACATCCATGACCTTATGCACAGTGATGGTAAAAGTATATCAAAGCTATAAACAAGATTTTATCTTTCATTTTTCAAAATTAAAACTAAGCCTAAGCATCTACAATAAAATATGCATCCATAGAGAAGTACATTTAAATAGTGCATGCGGGGAAAGCTAAAAAAAATTATATATTTTTTAAAGCACTTACAAAAAAATTATATTAACAAAAAAATTATATTAAGTGAGGGCTCTTTATTTTTCAAGGCTTGAGACAATTGCTATACGAAACTGGCTCTTGGTATCAGCGCATATAATATACCACGAGAGAGAGAGAGAAGAAGGGTCAGCGATATATAATATCTTAACCACCGGGGCTGGGGTTCGCTTGATGCTCTTTGTATCACCAATAATATACATCTTATGGGTATAATACATATTTATAATCACGGAGTTGGGAAAAGGCATCTGAGGAAGGTTTCCGGATATTTTTATATATATTTGTGTGGAGATTTTCAGATATCCGAGGACAACTGGACAAGGCATCTGAGGAAGGTATCAGCAGATTTTAAATATCTGGGGGCCCATGGGTTCGCTTGATGCTCTTTTTATCAGCAATATAATATGCATCTTATGGTAATTCCGTCGGCCAACTTGACGACATCGGCGATGTAAGCGGTATAGATGATAGACTCATCGTCGGTGAACTCCAACGGATAAGAACTTCGTCGGTAAAATATTATAACGACGCGTTTATGACGTCGGATGGTATCCGTCGAGCGTCTGTGGGCCGTGGGTGATTGAAATCATCGACGGGATTCTTCGCCTTACCGAAGGAATATTCCGTCGGTGTCCGGGCCGAAATTTTGTTGTGCAACAAGTTATAATTTAAAAGGTAATAAAATTAAATAATAATTATTATTTAAATAATAGTATATATTATTTGAATAGAGGTAATTAGTCATACTAATTTTTTCATTATATTTTAATATCTTGCAAAAATAAAATAATAAGATTTACTAACAAATAACTAAATAATCAATCAATAATAGCTACAAAAATTACAATAGTAAGAAAATTATAAGTGTTAATATTGAAAATTGTATTATCTTACAACACTTAAATCTTGATTTTCTTGTACCCATTACAAATCAACAATGAAATATAAAATTAATCCAATCATAGAATGTAATTGAAATACATAAACTTAAAAAGATAGCACCAAAACAATATATTTGGTATTTAGAATTTTTAAATTCTATCAATTATGATAAAAAGAATAAAAAAATGACTATTTTAAATTGAGAGGTATCACTTAGAGCTCATTGTTTTGTTATGAAATTCATATCTCCTTAATATAATAATAAATTTATATATTTTATTATTTTGTAATTATTAAATTAAATATTGCCTATATAATAGTAAAAAACATAAATTTGTAGTGATAATTTTAATTCACATATAAAGCTTGTTAAAGTTTAAATAAATATTACCTATGATTGTTAGAATAAATTTATCATAATATTTTTTAGATATGTATTTATTATAATTGCATATATCTTTTGTTTTACCAATATAAAATAAATTATAGAAAAAAAAGATCATAAAATATAGAAAAGGAAAAAAGAGAGTTGGGAGCGAGAAATTGAGTAAAGGAAAAAATAACAAAATTGGAATTGTTGGGGACGAGAAAATTGGGAAAATGAAAATGTAACAAAACTAGGATCATTGGGGCTTGAACCTAGATCTTTGGGGTAAAAATAAGGATCTTAAGCAACTACACGACAATGGTTTCCTGAACTTTGAATATGTATATATTAGTAATACTTTTGAAAAACGTTGGGGGGACTCATGGCCCCAAGGCCCACATGTAGCTTCGTCGCTAGTATTTATAATTTAAATTTTTCGACAATGACATATAAGATTTTAATTTATTTATTATGTTTTATATCTAGACTAGGACAAATTATTTGATACTGAAAATCTAGTTGATGTCGAAATTCCACACAAATTGTATTATATATATGGGGATAATTAACGTGAGAATCAAAAAATAATGAATTTATTGTGAAAATTGATGAATCCGTTGGAAAAGTTAATGAATCCAAAAAAATAGAATTTGTCGTCCCTCATAGGATTCAAACCTAGGTGAAAATTTTAAAATTTTGGATTCAATAACTTTCTCAACGGATGCATTAACTTTCTTAGTAAATTTATTTTATTCATAGCGAATTTTCGTGACCTTAGTTCTCACGTTAAAAAGTATTCTTATTTGAATCTCTCTCTCTCTCTCTCTATATATATATATATATATATAGGGGTTGGATCCAATGAGAACTCATCTTTTTTGAGAACTTGAGCACCATGCATAAGACGTTGGAGATGATGCACAAAACACTATAAAATTGTGCATAACGAAAACTTTATAAAATTGTTGCACAACAAAATAATTTTAGAAAGTTTTCGTTATCAACTTTATAACGCTTTGTGCGTCATCTTCAATGTCTTATCGTGGTTCCAGTCATGAAAGATGTGGTTCTCATTGATCCACTATATATATATATATATATGTGTGTGTGTGTGTGTGTGTATCAAATGAGAACCATATATGTTTTGAGAATTAAGAACCCATCCTTACCTTTGATTTTATGTTATCTTGTTGCAATTAATAATCCATATGAGGGAATGCATATCTAAGTTTTCATATGGGGGTATACATATCTCAGTTTACTACTATGCACAAATTCATATCAATCCATATTGATGCGCAAAGTAAAATGCAGATGTAAAAATGAACTTACGATATGTTTTGCAAAGAGGTTGATGGAGGCTGTAAATTAGGTTTAGATGAGAGAGAGAAGCGCGATAAATGAGGAAGTGGAAATTGCATCGTGTGAGTAAATGCAAAGAATTTACTAATATGCCCTCAAATATTATTAAATCTGAAAAAAAGAAATGGGTGAATGAAATCTTGTCAAAATCAAATTTTGGCCCATTAATTAATAGTAACCGTTGGATTGAGTAAGTTAGATGGTGTAGATTAGTTCTTAGTTCTCTACATATGGATGGTTCCTTTATACCAACATTTATATATATATATATATATATATATATATATATATATATATAGTTTGGTTCAAATAAGAACCATTCTTATCCTAAAACTAAGAACTAAATGAATTCGTTATGAAAGTTGATGAATCCGTTGAGAAAGTTAATGAATTCAAAATTGAATTTTCCACCCGGTTCGAATCTCATGAGGCGAAAATTCTATTTTTTGGATTCGATAATTTTCTCGTGGATTCATCAACTTTCACCGTGAAATCATCGGTTTTGGTTCTCACGTTCTCATGATAAAAATGGTTCTCACGTTAACCTCCCATATATAGGGGTTGGTTATAGAGAGAACCACCTCTTATAAGAACTAAGAACCAATAACTACCGTTAGATTAAGTAAGATCGGACGACACATAATTATTTAATGATAAAATAGTCAAATCCCTAAATTTTAGTTATTTGGATATTTCACATTCTATTTTAGTTGTTCATATAATTCATGTTGTTATTCATATAATCATAGTTCTTGTGCATGCTATTCATTCCAATTAATTGTTATGTTCATGTAATTCATGATGTTTATGCATATAATCGTAGTAATTATGCATACGAGAATAATTACGAAAATCAATATACAAATCCCTTGATTTTAGGGCGAAACGGTTATCATTAAATTATGAGGATAATTAACTATTTATAATTAATCTTGACCATTATATTATAAAATGAATGGACCACATTAGTTCTTGGTTCCGAAAAGTTAGAGTTACCGTTTGATCAACTCCTATATATATATATATATATGGGTGAGTTATTATAAAAATATTTGTTATCCTACAAATGTGAGAATAATACATTCTCCATGAAAATTATTGTACTAAACAAAAATATTTAATTTTAAGCTCATCATGGGATTCGAACCGGGTGGTGCACAATGCACTCATCCGAAGAAGTGATGTATCACCGTAGATTTTCACGATCTAATGGCTGAAAATGGTTATCAAGTTCTCACTTTAACTAAGGTTTTTATTTGAACCTACTCCTATATATATATATAGATAGAGATGGGTTGAAATAAGATTTATTTTTAACGTGATAACTAAGAACCACGAAAATTCAATGTAAACAAAATGAATTTGCTATGATAGTAAATAAATCCGCTAGGAAAATTATCGAATCCAAAAATTTGAAAATTTCACCTAGGGTTCGAATCCCATGAGCAACGAAATTTTATTTTTTGGATCCAAGAACTTTTCTCGCGATTCATTAACTTTCACTTCAAATTCATCATTTTTTTTTGTCCTCGGGTTAACCTCAAATATATATATATATATATATATATATATATATATATATATGGGATCAAATACAAACCAATCTTAAAGTATAAAATATGAATAATTTTTAGCCATTGATTCGTGAGGATTTACGTTGAGTTCATTATCAGATTTGATGGATTCAAACGTATGAGTTTGAATTCCATAAGGCGAGTTTTATTTTTCGAATTCGAGACATTTACGATAAATTGAGACGATTTCAAGTTCGTAGTTAATAGGTTAAGAATAATTTTATAATAAACTCTCTCTCTCTCTCTTTCTATATATATATATATATAGAGTTAGGTTCAAATGAAAACCATTTTTATCCTAAAAACTAAGAACCAAATGAATTCACTATGAAAATTGATGAATCTGTTAAGAAAGTTCTTGAATTCAAAATTCAAAATTTTCACCCGGTTCAAATCCGTGGGCGAAATTTTTTTTTTTTATTCAAGAACTTTCTCGATTGATTCTCAACCTTACGATGAATTCATCATTTTTGGTTCTCACGTTCTTATGATAAAATGGTTATCATGTTAACCTTCATATATATATATATATATATATATATATATATATATAAGGGGAGTGAGGTAACGTAAAAACTATTTTATTCTAAAATCTGTGAACCAAAAAAATTTGACATATTCACTGTGAAAGTTGATACATTCGTCGGAAAAGGTATTGCATCCAAAAAAATAAAATTTTCATCGGGGTTCGGATCCCATAAGGGGTGGAAAATCCTTCTTTTTTTGGATTTACGTGAAAACCAAAAGATGATGAATTTACTGTAAAAATCGATAAATCCCCCGAAAAAATTATTGAATTCCAAAAAAAAAAAAATCGTCCTTCATGAAATTCGACATAGACAAAAACTCCAAATATTGTAGATTTATCAACTTTCACAACAAATTCATTGGATTTTCACGTTCACACTTAGGAATTACAAAGAAAAACCCCATGTCATTTAGGAATCACAAAGAAAAAACCTCTTTATTCAACATTCTTCGATTCCAAAAGATAAAAATAAAAAAAAAATAAACAGTTTCCCCCAAATTCAAAGCTCTAGTTCAGGAAAGAAAAGAACAATAACAATTCAAAAGTTTGTTCAAGAGAGACAATGACCTAGCTAGGCTTTGAATTTGGGAAAATGTTCATTTTAGATGGACGTTTCTAATTCTTAATGTGTCCATAATTTTTTAATAATTTTATTTAATATATATATATATATATAGGGGTTGGATCCAGGTGAACTCATCTTTTATGAGAACTTGAGAACTATGCACGCACGTATAAAGTTAATGAATAAAACATAAAGTTGTGCATAATCGAAAACATTCTAAAATTATTGCACAACAAAATAATTTTAGAAAGTTTTCGTTATCTTAACTTTATACCGCTTTTGTGCATCATCTTCAACGACTTATGCATTGTTGGGAGGTTCGCAAAAGATGTGGTTCTCATTGATCTACTCACTATATATATATATATATATTAATAAAACTTTGGTTGATTCGATTAAACCAAAATCTCGAAATGTTAAACCGAACCGACCGAAAAATTTTGATTTTTAATATTTGCACACAAACCGAAATCGAAGCCGTTAAAAACCGATCCAAATCGACCAAATTATCACGGTTCGGTTCGGTTATTCGGTTTGGATTCAGTTTTGCTCATCCCTATTTATAGGTGTGGTGTGGAAAAAAAACCACATCAGTTTGTATACGTATTACACAGCCGCATGGAATTCAGGCAACCTATTAGACTTTCAAAAACTGGATATAATTTAGTCTATTTATATTAATTAAAATATATTCTATCTGTCCCATTAATAGTGACTTGTTTCACTTTTTGGATCGTTTCACTGAAAGTGATCCATTTCAAAAAAAGAATCATTTACATACAAAAAACATCTCAAATTTCGTGTACAATTATTTTTACATACAAAAAACAATCATATATAATATATATGATCAAAAGTAACGTATCACTTTTATCGGGACGGACGAAATGAGAAATATATTTTGGTAGATACTAATATGTCAAAATTGAAAATTTGATAATCGATACAAATTTTAGGTGTAAATATATAATTTCCCCATATATTTGAGAGAGAGAGAGACTATATATATTCCAGAGAGAGAGAGAGAGAGAGAGAGAGAGAGAGAGAATATTCCCTAGTTTGAAGGACTTTTGTGGAGTTGCCAACACTTAATAAATTGAGGTTCCATTTAGAATAGGAATCCTGTGAACATCGAGACGCTTATGAAACCTAGGTTTATTTTAGGTTTATGCAAACAAACTTAAATCGTTTAAATATTCCCTTTCTCTATGGCTGCCCAATCCCATGTAAGAAAACAGTACACATCCTTATAAATTACTAGGCCATGTGCGATTCATCCCCACAATACAGTAATAGGATCTTCATCTCATCAAAGATTCCATTTTTTTAATTTATTCGTAGGGTATATATCTTTCTTTCTCTTATTTTTTGGTTACTTTTAAAAACAAATTATGATAAACAGAAACCCCACTATAATTTGTAGGGTAGTTGCTTAAGCAATTCTTTAGTATACCGCCAAATATCTAAAAATGATCTCTCCTTAACCTTCACTTTATAACAAGGCTGATATTCCTGTTGTTGATCTTGAAATACCTTTTTAAAGAGCATCCTACCTATCAGAGCATTCACTTCGGTGCTTTCTTGTTATGACAAATATATTTATATAATTATTACCACTCTCGCATCAACTATTTCAAAATTAATTAGTATTTAAATATGGGTTCGGTTATCAAATTACTGTACTCTTTTATTGGCATAATTTTTTAATGTTTATATTAATATTTAGCTTAACTATATTATAATTTTATTTATTTTGACTTGCATTATATATATATATATGGGTTAACGTGAGAACCATTTTATCACGAGAACATGAGAACAAAAAATTATGAATTCATTGTGCAAATTGAATCCAAAAATAAATGTTTGTTCTTCATGGGATTCGAATTTGGGTGAAAAAATTTTGAATTTTGGAATTCAGTAACTTTCTCAACAGATTCATCAACTTTCATAGCAAATACATTTAGTTCTTAGTTTTTAGGATAAAAGTTGTTCTCATTTGAACATAACTCTATATATATATATATATAGGTATATATTTTATACGTTATACTTCTGAAGATATAAACCTTACGTTCATATACAATAGGCTGCAAACAACAAACGGTGAGTAAATCACATTTGAAAAATCAAATGTAATAGACTAAGATATACAGTGAATAGAGATGGCAATGGATCCCGGACCGGTCGGATCCGTGGATCATTAAAAATTTGGATCCGATGGATCTGGACCGGATCTGGATCATACCCCATATTTGGATCGGATCCGAGATTTATTTTGAGACCCGGATCTGGTCGGATCCGGCTGGGATCCGTTAGTTTTTATTTTATTTTATTATTATTATTATTATTATTATTATTATTATTAAATACCTAACCCCAATTTAAAACTTTTTAATTTTCTTTTTCAAATTCTCCCAAAACAACTTTGCTCCCATTTTCATTTCAAATTCTCTCAATTATGTATCAGTCGGCATTTACGGAGGGTCGCGTCACTTACACTACCAACGATCGAGTTGTTTGTTGTTTCCTATCTTATAGTAAATTTGTAACTAACGTCTTTCAATATAGTGATAATTGTAGAAATTCTAAATAATTGTTATAGTATTATTATGTATTTAGATTATTATGGTGTTACTGTGAATTATAATTGATTTAGAATTTATTTTAGAAGTGAAAACATATGGATCCGGGTTTAGACCCTGGACCCTGTGGATCTTACGGATCTGGATCTAATTTTTTGGACCCAATGGATCCGGATCTGGACCTAGCGAGATCCGGTCCAAATCCGGCCCATTGCCATTCCTAACAGTGAAATTCGAACTTGTGACATTTTAGCCATAGAAATCCATTAAACCACTAAATCATCTCAAATGAACAATCTAAATTATTTTTACTTATTTATCCTATTGCTCAAAATAAACGCTCCCAAATGTATAACAATGTCACAGTAATCGACGTTAACTTTCCATGTTAATTCTTCTTCTTATGTAATTCCATTTTCGGCAATAAAAAATCGAGCAATGATAAGCTTGCGTAAGTTTTAGTATACTTGGGGTATTTTGTAGTAAAATAAGTTAGTACATGATACATTCAAAAACACGCTATAATTTAATATATACACTATATTTTCTTTGAAAAATCATTTCAGTGCAGGGTACGGATTTTGCTCTGGTGCTGATGGCGGTGGCCCTTTCTTTTTGTGCGGGATAATTAAATAAAGTTATTGAGATATAAATATATAAATTTTATTCTAGTTTTGGTTTTACATATGAATTTTAAAAGGAAGATATAAATACATGAACTTTGATTGATTTTGGTTTTACATAAGAACTTTAAAATGAGTATATAAATTCATGACTTTATTAATTGTAGTAATTTTACCATAATTTATTTTTTCGATCAAATTAAAACTGACATGACATTAAATATGATGAGTTGACAACGATGTGAAAATCTTAAAGTTCATGTGTGAAGAAGAAGAAGATATTTACAATAATCTACTTGTCGTCATTTACTCTATTTACAAATAGTGAGTTTAAGATTTGAAGTGCTCTCTTTGTTTGTGTGTTTGTGTTATATTCCTTTATTTATTTATTTTGTTATTGGCATATAAATACACAAACTTTGATGTGATTTTGGTTTTACACACGAACTTTAAAAAGAATATATAAATATATAAACTTTGATTGATTTTGATTTTGCACATGAACTTTAAAAAGAGTATATACAAATACACAAACTTATTAAGTGTAATAATTTTATCATAATTTATTTTTCGGTAAAATTGAAACTGACATGACATTAGATATGATAAGTTGACAATGATATGAGGATCTTAAAGTTCATGTGTGAAGAAGAAGAAGAAGAAGAAGAAGAAGAAGAAGAAGAAGACGAAGAAGAAGAAGACGACGATATTTGTAGTAGCATACTTGTTCGTCATTTACTCAATTTACAAATGGTAGGTTTAAGATTTTAAAGTTCGTGTACAAAACCAAAATCACATCAAAGTTCGTGTGTTTATATGTCAATTACCCACTTTTTTTTCTTTTTTCGTGAAGTGTATATATGTTTTGTGTGTATTAATGAGTCAATGTGCATGTTTTAACAAATGTAATTGTTTCTTTTATATTTTATTTATTAATTTCTTTTCACCTCGTTATCAACACATTATATTTAATGTCATGTCCGTTTCAAAGTTTATGTATTTATATACTCCTCTTAAAGTTTTGTACAAAACAAAAATTCAATCAAAGTTCGTATGTTTATATACTTCTTTTATTAATTCGTATGCAAAACCAAAATCATATTAAAATTCATATATTTATATGTCAATAACCCATTAAATAATTTCATAAAGTTTAGGACTTCTTCTGTAACATTTCAGTTGCTAGAGAGGAAAGCAATCCACACCATAATGAAATACAAACCAATATAAAGTAAATCCGGAACAGCATCCACACGTAATCTATGGGATGAGCGTAAATGAGAACTATTTTAAGAATTGGGTTGAATTTGTAATAAGACTGAAGGTTGGGATTTATGAGCAATTTATCCGAAATAGAATTGATGTTATGCAAATCTGCGTTCTTGCTCATGTGTTGCAGGGACAAATTTGCATTACCTAAATCTCGGATTTTAAAGAATATATAAATGTCAATTGATTTTTTCATCTCATCAATTCGATCGGTCATCGTCTCGACGTGCTTTATATCTATGATATTTCCTTTCCCTTTTCCCTTTTCCCTTTTCCCTTTTTCCTTTTCCCTTTTCATTTTCCTTTTCCCTTTTTTCATTTTCCTTTTCCCTTTTTTCATTTTTCTTAGGCATATTCCCATTTTATGTATCCCAATTCAAAAAAAAAAAAAAGTTTCAGCATCCCCAGAGCCAAGTACTTAATTTATCCGATTATATTATGGGATTACGAACTTTGATCTAATTTGATTTTTGATGCATTTTATAAATTATTTCGATAGTAACATGATTTTTTAATTTTTAGTAAAATAAATACATTAAAATTTTCCCGCAAATTGAAAAAATATTGTGATAGGACTTTCTTGTAACTTGGCAAAAAAATCTTGTTTGTATTCGCCACATATCACTCACAATCAAGGAATGCAATATGAGTATTCCGGTGGAAATGACTGTCGCCGAACTATATTGAATATGTTTATTTTGCTACAAATAAAAAAATATTATTATTATTATTATTATTATTATTATTATTATTATTATTATTATTATTATAAGCCGTGTCGAAAACCAAATAGTACATATATATATAAGACATTCCATATAACACACACACATATATATAGGAGATGGATCAGGTAGGAATGAATAATTTGGTAGGAAATAAGAATGAATCTGGACCTTTGATTTGTTATATCAATGGTTGAGATTTAATTTTCGGGTGTGCTACAATTTTGTGTTTTGTGTGCTATACGGATTATTGTGCAACACTATAACTCTTTTTGTGCTACGCTTTAATGAAAGATGTGCTAAACTAATATATTTAGCATATGTGTTATGAATGAATGAAATATGTCTAAACTAACATATGCGATATAGTAATTACGATTGTCTACACAAATATGAAAGATGTCTACTATTCTTATTTTCGTACATTAAGAAGCTTTCTCACCATAATCAACCCATATATATATATATAGAAAGGATTAAATAGTACCCAAGCCCCAGATAGTATGTAGTACTCAATCTCATCCACTCATCTAATAGATCCTATGGTTCAGATTTTTCGGACTTTTTAAGCTTAATTTCACTAATTTTCGCTTCATTAATGGTAGATTAGTAATTTGATTTGTTATGTGATTGCGAAAACAAACAATGCATTCAGTTGAACTGGATAATGCATTTAAATGAACAAAAAATGCATGCAGTTGAAGAGAATAATGCATATGATTGGAAGCTCGCGCTTAGAGCGTGGCGCGCCAGCGTCTTCCGCGCGTCCGTGCAGGGCGCTTAACGTCTTCGTCGTGCTCATGCAAACATACTCCAGCGCTCGCTTGCTCGCACTCAGCGCCGGTTGGGTGCGATGCAGTTTTATGTTCAAGTGAATGCAGCGTTATTTTATTTCAAATGCATTTTTTGTGTTTTGTTGTGACTCTTCCAAACCCAGTGTCTCTACCCAACGCTAGCATGCACCCAGCGTCCCTACCCAGCGCTCGCTTGCTCGCACCCAGCGCCGGTTGGGCGCGATGCGATTATGTTCATTTAAATGCATTGTCATGTTATTCTGTATGCATTATCTATGTTTTGTTGTGTTTCTCCCCAAACTTCGGTAGCATGGAGACCCCAACGCATGGGCTCCCCTACCCAAGGATCTTGGGACGGCACCCAACGCCAGGTGCGTTCCCATTTGCCCTTGAGCGAAAAATGGGTTGCCACGTCAAATTTTGGTGCGTCACGTGTTCAAAATGTGTGGTCTAGATTGAGTCTACATACTATCTCGAGACCGGATGCTACGGAACCCAACCCTATATATATATATATATATATATATATATATATATATATAAAATCACTGAGGACATATATTACTTCCAATAATTTAAATATGGAATATAATGGGAAAAATTTGTCAAATGATGTTCATTCCGTCCAGGAAAGGGCCTTTTTATATATAAAAACAACTTTTTTTTTAGCATAATTATATTCCTGTTGCCCTTTCTCTGTTGGACAAAATGGTTCAATGGAATACTCTTGTAAAGAGAGATGTAGAACAATACTCGCTCCTTATTAGAGCATAAAATAGAAATAATAGTATGAAAAAAAAAAATTTAACAAATGTTATATTCATAGTTCTCATTTTACTTATTATAACTCTTTATTTAAAATAATGATAAAAATGTTAATTGGTGCACTACTTTGCTCCTATAACCTCTAAATTAAATAGTCACTTTATCATTATAATCTCAAAATTTTGATAACCTATAGACTTCACCGTTTACGCTTCTGGCCCAAGGAAGGTAGAGCTGTTGAGGAGGTATCTGAGTGTTTCTTTAAGTATTAGCTCAAGAAGGCTAAGACAAAAATAACTCTGACATATAGATTCATTTAAGGTGTACAAATCTACCTTTATAAACGAAGTTAAGTTTCCTATGGCGCATGAGCTCTATCATGCGAGTTTTGGCTCGTGATGCACCAGATTTTTCGTAGAGCTCTGTCTAAAGAGTTATGGAGCCTGAGCTCTGTCACGCGAGCTATGTTGTATGAGTTCTGGCTCATGAGCTCTATCATCCGAGTCTCCATGCATGACTTTGCCATACAGGGTTTGGCACATGAGCTTTGTCGTGTGAAGCCCATGTGATGATTTTCTTTCTTCGATCAGAGCTCTACTTGACTAGTGTATATTTATCGCATATCAAAACTATAGGGTGCAATAAACAAGAGAACAAAGATCAAATAATTTTCGGAATAATTTAGATCTTTTATTATATTTTAGAAGCAAAATTATCAATAACATCTTCATGATCAGTTTTTTCTAGTAACTCATTTTCAATGCATAAAATTGTTAATTCATTTAACTTTTCTTGAAACATGATTCTATCAGTTTTAGTTTTGAAAAACTTAAATAACCGTTTTAGTTAACAATATTCTCTATGCAGTAAAAACATTAGGAAGACAATCTGAAATTTTACTATTTGGAAGTGTGTGAGAGCTAGCATACAATGATACAAAGAGAATTTTTTTCACATGGATTAATTTTATGTAATGAAATTTGAGGGCTTTAGTCCTTTGCATCTTTGGTCTTGCATAAGGGCCGCTCCTGCGGCCAACCATCTTCGTTATCAGATAACACATAACAAGGATTCAAATATCTTGTCGTCCTCACCGGCTAAGTTGATCGCAAGCCGTAATTGTGAACGCTCCTCAAAGCCAACCCGAAATTGCCTAATTCTAGCGTTGAGATTCCGATCAATCGAGACATGAGCAGATTTTATGTCGCGGTGGATTATAGTGGGCTTTTAGCGTTTGGAGATGGGGGATGTAGAAGTTTAGGCATCTGATTCGACTGTAGAGATGATATTATTTTGCACGACAGATAGTGCATCAAAGGTATAGTCTTACAAATATGATTAAGAAGGTGTTTGACTGAGCTTATAAGTTTTTCAAAATAACTTATAAAAATAGTTTAAACTGTTTTAAGGAACTTATAAATTCAACCAAAAACCCTCCAAATATGTCCCTGTGTGTGTGAGAGAGAAAATTGGGAGAAGGACAATGGCAGAGACAAAAATGTACAAGCGTATAGCCCAAGAAATTTTCAACGGTGACCCGGTGGAGGCTATTGTATTGATATATTATTTTTAGAATGTCATTCTTTGTCTAGATTTCCTTGGTTATAATTAAAACTTTGAAATGAGAATTGTAAGGGTAAAATAGTATATTGATTAGTATTTTTATTATTATTATCTAAAAATGAAGACTAGAATGACTAAAAATATGGGATATGAATAGAATCAACCTAAATTTGATCCCAGCTTAGGCCCACTTCAAGCCCATTTCAAATCCGACCCAACCCAATTGACAACTCCTATGTGTTTTTGTGTTCTTGTAAGGTAATTTGTGGCAACTATGTGATAAGTTTTGAGCGGAATGAATGATTTTTTGGTAAATAATAAGTGGTTGTCTTACCAAATCAGTTTGAAACAAGAAAGGATACTCCGTGGGAAGCGCATGCAGGTATGGAAAGTGCAGATCTGGGGGGAGCGGATATCATGGGAGGAAATCAGTCGGGTATTGATAGAAATATTCACGCTGATCTCTCCGCAACTTACTCGCTACCAAATCAGATCCACGTGCATGGCATTGGATCTGGGAGTTTAATCCCCATGCAAGATAAAATTTACAATCCTACCCTCGGGGAGGAAAGGAAGCGTCGACGTGCGAACGAAGATGACAGCTCCTCTAAACCTATCTATTACACACCTGAGGTTCTTCTTCTCGGTAACTCGGAGGATGACAGTAGGGATGGTCATTTTTTAGCGGCAGGTCCCGGGGTCGGGGCCAGCCGAATCCAATGAATGTTTTGAGCTGGAATTGCAGGGGGCTGGGTCATCCCCTTGCAATTCCAACGTTAAGTGAGCTCGTCAGAGTTCACAGACCAAGTATTGTCTTCCTTTGCGAAACTTTCGCTCATAAACAAAAATTGGAGGACATAAGGATTAGGTTGAAGTTTGAAGGATGCTTTGTGGTCGATTGCGTGGGAAGGAGAGGAGGTCTTTGTATGCTGTGGAGGGAGGAGTCTGCTTGTAATATTGTTGGGTACTCTAATAATCACATCGATATCAGGGTTGAGGATCAGCGCAGGGAATGGAGGCGGACGGGTTCTATGGTTTTCGGATAGAAGTAAGGCGTGAGTCGTGGAACATGCTTCGTAACCTCGGTAGAGTGAACAACCCGCCTTGGCTCATCATGGGTGATTTCAATGACCTTCGAGCGTCGCGAGACAAAGAGGAGGATTGCTCATCAGCGGCTTCTAGCGGGTTCGGATCGGAGTTCTCGATAGTGGTGCATCCGATGTGCCACCGAGGGGCACCAGTTCACGTGGGCTAGGAGATTAGGGTCGGAGTTTGCGGTCGAAGAAAGGTAGATAGAGGTATGGCCAATGGAGAATGGCTTGGAAAATTCCCAAATTGCATTCTCCAGACGGTGGCGCTATCTCGATCACCATCCATCGTCCTTTATACGGAAGGGATGACGAAGGACAATAGTACTAAAGTTGATTAGAGAATAAGTGGTGCGGACCGGAGCTCCCGAATCGGTGAGGAATTGGCGGTGTATGAGGGTCTCGGAATGGTTGAGACTCACAGCCACGTCTTCATCGATGGCGATTGGGCGAGAATGAAGGTCACGAAGAACCGTGCTAGAAGAGAATCCTTAACGCTAGAATTAGATTCCTACAAAGTAAACGATATGAGATCGGGGCTGCTCTGTGGAGGCGGAAAGAGCTCCAAATCCTCTTACTCGAAGAGGAGGGCATTGGGCGGAGGCGGCGGTTTGGTTGAAGGATGGGGACCGTAACACTAAATTTTTCATGCGATGGTTTCGGCGGAGAAGAGCTAATAAGATACATAACCTACAAAAATCGGAGGGTGGTGGGCGACCACGGTGGTGAGATCGAGGAAGAGATGATGAACTATTTTTCGAGCCTTTACGGAGGGTCGGACGGCAGTATCGACATGAGCTTGTCTTAGGCGGTATGCATCCTATCATATCTGAGGAGGATAACAACGTGCTTACAGGACCGTTTCGGATTGAGGAGGTTAAAGAGGCTCTCTTCCAGATGCACCCAGACAAATCTTAGGGTCCTGATGGTTTTAACACGAAATTTTTTCAACTTTTTTGGGAGCTTATGAAGAATGATATTTACGGGCAGTGCTGCAAATGGCTGGAAGAAGACAGGCTCCAGGAGGGGCTCAACGATACAACTATAGTTCTTATCCCAAAAGTGGAGAGACCTGCTAGTATGAAAGACCTGCGCCCGATTTCTATTTGTAACATCCTCTATAAGATCGTATCAAAGATGCTGTGTAATAGACTCAAAAGGTGTTGCGGCCTTGATCGGGTCATGATAACTGCGCCGTGGGCGGATCGATCGAATAATTTCGATCGCTTTTGAGCTATACACTCCATGAAGCGTAAAGCGAGGGCAAGAATGGGGACATAGCGCTTAAGGTGGACATCGATAAAGCTTATGATAGGGTTAGGCTGGTGCGTGCTTGGATGCGGTCCTCGCTCGTCCGGGTTTTAGTGATAAGCGGAGAAGATGGATGAGTATGTGTCAATTCGACTAAGTATATGGTCCAGGTTAATGGGGAGTTGGTTGGGCCGATTGTTCCCAATAGGGGCCTTAGACAAGGCGACCCATTGTCGCCCTACTTGTTCATCCTGTGTGCAGAAGGCCTCTCGGCGGCGTTGAATCAGGAAGTAGGGAGGGGGAACCTTCATGGGATCAGGATTGGGAAGTCTGGACCTCCTATATCTCACCTTATGTTCGCAGACGATTGCATGTTCTTCTGTAGAGCGTCTCCTGGGGAATGCTCGAAGCTTCGGGGGCTGTTAGATAACTATGAAGCGGCGTCGGGGCAGGCCATCAATTATCAAAAATCGGGTATCTTTTTCAGCAGGAATGTTGATGCAGCTGCGCGTCTTAATCTTGCGAACATTCTAGGGGTCTCCCAATCTCTTAACACGGGGCGGTACCTCGGTCTTCCTTCTCTTATTGGTCGCAAGAAAAAGGATATTTTCGGATATCTCCAGATAGGCTCGAAAGCAGTTCAAAGTGGCGGGGTAAGAAAATGTCCAGAGCGGGAAAGGAAGTTTTACTTAAGGGAGTGGCGCAAGCTATCCCGGCTTACTGCATGTCGATTTTTCTTCTCCCAAAGGGGGTTACGGACGACCTCGAGAGGATGATGAATAGCTTCTGGTAGGGAAAGAAAAGAGAGACGAGGGGCGGTATTTGTTGGATGAGGTGGGAACGTCTTTGCGTGGACAAGGATAAGGGGGGCCTAGGTTTTCGGAGCATACAGTTATTCAACCTAGCCATGATGGGAAAGATGGGTTGGAGACTCCAAACTGAACCGGATGCCCTTGTTTGCCGGGTGTTGAAAGCAAAGTATTTCCCCAGGAGTGATTTTCTTACGGCACAAATGGGACACAGTCTAAGCTTTACTTGGAGAAGCATTTGTGCGGGTCAAGATCTTGTGAGAAGGGGAGTTAGATGGAGGGTTGGAAATGGGGAAAGGATTAGAGCTATGGTAGACCCTTGGATTCGACGAGAATCTAGTTTCTTCTCGTCTTCGGTTCATTCGGAAGACTTATGTGATATAAAAGTGAGGGATTTGATGATTAGGGAACCAGCGGGATGTTGAAGGGTGGAGGAGATTTTGAGCTTGTGAAGCGAACTCGATTATTAACACCCCATCCCTTTGGTGAGGCGATGATATTCGATTTGGCACTTCTCTAAAAGCAGTATACTCGACAAAGTCGCTATCACCTTGCTTGCTCGCTAACCATCAATGTCGCTTTGGCCTCAGAGGCACTGGAGATATATCTGGAACCTTGATTCCCTCAAGGTAAAGATCTTCTTGTGGAGAGTTGCTTGCGACAATCTTCCCACAAGCAAGTTGTGGAGTAGAGTGTGAATGTGGAAGGGTTGCGGTATCTGCGGAAGGATGTTGAGACGGTTTGGCATGCCTTCGTCTCGTGTCATTTTGAGAGCTTCTTTGGGCGGAGGTGGAGTGCAGGCTGTGCTTATTAGCGACATTGAGAGGAGGGCGTAGAGTTTCAAGGATTTCTTATTCATTATTCTAAACAATGATGATAAGGAAATTCCCGTAAAAGTGGGGCTGGTTATTTGGCAGATCTGGAGAGAAAGAAATAACGCTATGTGGAATGGGATTTTCACCACCCCCCAGAGATCTTGCGCGGCGGCTATAGCGTGGCATGAGGGGTCAAGCGATGGGTGTTGTAAGCCATATGAGTCGCCCGATATGTAGAGGATGGCATGGTTTGAATGAGGGCTGGAAGAAGTGCAACGTAGATGCAGCCTTCTTCAAGGAGCTCAAGGCCTTTGGCATAGGTATTTGCCTTCGGGACCATATGGGGTCCTTCATTGCGGCGAAGATCATTAGGAAGTCGGGTTTAGTGAGAGTGGAGGAAGGTGAGATCATCGGCATTTAGGAAGCTCTGTCATGGATTAAAAGCCTCAACATCAACAAATGCATCATCGAAAGCGACAGTCAAATTGCTTGCAATGCTATAAATTCTAGTAGTAAGAATTTATCCGAATTAGGTTGTTTAGCTTCTATGTGTCGTGAAGTCTTGTTGACTAATAAGGATATTAGTGTGAGGAACATCGGTGGGGTCTCGAACCTCTTAGCTCATAGGATAGCTAGAAAATTATCGATTTTGTTACTCACGCATATGCGGGAGGAACCCCCATCTTTGTGGAGAGTCTTCTTCATATTCCATGCTCGTGCTAATAAATCTTCTTTCTTCAAAAAAAAAAAATAAGTGGTTGTAAAATTGAATAACAAGGAATAATGTTTTAAAAAAATGATACATTTTTAGTGGACGTAAAAAATGGTAAAAGTGGTATAATTTTGATGGAGAGATGGAATATTTTATAAGAAGGATCCCAATTTTAATATTTGGAAGATTGTGAGAGCTAGCATTGAAGGAGATTTTTTTTTTCCCCACATGGATTAATTGTTTTTAATGAAATTTGAGGGCCTTAGGCCTTTGCATCTTTGGTCTTGCATAAGGGCCGCTCCTGCGGCCAACCATCTACGTTATCAGATAACACACAACAAGGATCCAAATATCTTGTCGTCCTCACCGGCTGAGTTTATCGCAAGCCATAATTGTGAACGCTCCTCAAAGCCAACCCGAAATTACCTAAATCTAGCGTTGAGATTCCGATCAATCAAGACATTAGCAGATTTTATGTCGCGGTGGATTATAGTCTTTTGATGGGCTTTAGCGTTTGAGATGGGGGAGGTAGAAGTTTAGGCATCTGATTCAATTGTAGAGATGATATTATTTTGCACGACAGATAATGCATCAAAGGTATAGTCTTACAAATCTAAGAGGGTGTTTGACTGAGTTTATAAGTTTTCCAAAATAACTTATGAAAAATAACTTAAACTGTTTTAAGAAACTTATAAATTCAACCAAAAACCCTCTAAAATGTCCCCTCCTGTGTGTGAGAGAGAGAGAATTAGGGGTGAGTATTCGGTTTGGATCGGATTTTGCCTAATCTGAGCGATCCGAAAATCCGAATTTGAGAGAAAACAATCCGATCCGAACGAAATCCGAAAATCCGAAAATTTTATAAAATATCCGAACCGAACCGAAAAATCGAAATTATGAAAAATCCAAACCAATTTTGTTAATTCTTATATATATTTATATTAGATTTAAAATATTTAAATAAAATATTATTATTATATATAAATTATATATAATTCGGATTTTGGATTTTTGGATTAAAAATCGAATCCGATCCGATCCGAAAATCCGAAATTTTGAAAAATGTCGATCTGATCCGACCGAAAATCCGAAAAATCCGAACCGAATTTTAAATTTCGATTTGGTTCGGATCGGATATTCGGATTTCGTATTTTGGTCACCCCTAGAGAGAATTGGGAGGAGGACAATGGCGAAGCGAAATGTACAAGCGTATAGCCGAAATTTTCAACGGTGACTCGGTGGAGGCTATTGTGTTGATATATTATTTTTAGAATGTCATTCTTTTTCTAGATTTCCTTGGTTATCATTAAAACTTTGAAATGAGAATTGTAAGGGTAAAATAGTACATTGATTAGTATTTTTATTATTATCTAAATGTAGAAGACTAGAATTTCTAAAAATATGGAATATGAATATAATCAACCTAAATTTGATCGACTTAGGCCACTTCAAGCCCATTTCAAATCCGACCCAACCCAATTGACAACTCCTATGTGTTTTGTGTTCTTATAAGGTAATTTGTGGCAACTATGTGTTTGTGGAATTGAAGTTTTGGAGATGTGCTAGCTAGTTTGATCACAACATTTTGTGTTTGTTGCAATGGATGAATGCACAATAAATAGTTGTTGAAGCGAAAACATAACTAATTGATTATTTGTGATTTGAGATAAGATCACCATTCAAGTAAATTATACTTCCTATCTCATTTTTGATGGACACAAATTTTTAAAAAAATGTTGGTTTGTGTTATTTGAATAGAGAAATAACGAGTGATTGTAAAGTTGAATAATAAAGAATAGTGTTTCAAAAAAATGTTATATTTTTAGTGGACGTAAAAAAAATGGTAAAAGTGATATAATTTTGATGGAGGGATGGGATATTTTATAAGAAGGATCAAATCTATTCTGAAGCTCAAAACTTATAATTTACCTAAAACTATCAAAAATGCCCAGAATATCTCTTCTGTTTTTCTTTCTCGTTTTGTCTGCCATCAATTCTGTCGGTCTCCATCGCACAAACAAATCAGCAATCACAAACCCATTTACAAAAATCGACAAGAACATTCGAATTCAATACGAAAATAACAAAAAGTGGCGGCAAGAGGAAGCAATAATGGTGACGACAAGAGAAATTGGAAATTAGGTGTTTAAAAAAGAGCTTCAAATTTTGAAATTGAGTTAATAATTAGCCATATATAGGCATCCGCCGCATTAGAGATTTTCACAAAATTGCACAAAGTGTTGCTCATGATAAATCTAGCTACGTGAGTGTAAGAGATTTAATGAAAAGCAATAAAGAACACCAAGACTTTTACGTGGTTCGATCGTTAATGAGATCTACGTCCACGGAGGAGTGATTCCTCAATAGTATAAACTCAGTACAGAGATTGTGGTTACAAGTCTTTTGTATTCAATAAATTGCCAACCCTTCTAATGTCAACCTTCCTTCTAATTATACAACTTTGGGCCTGCAACTGAAGGCGTTCTCCACCTCTCTATTGGTCGTGACTCTTCCTCTGGCGTGCCCTCCATTGGTCGGAGCAGGGACGCTTCGCCTTACGTGCGCCACGTGGAGGTGGCGCGACTTTCAGTTACGGGCGTGTCTCCATTGGGCGGGTGGCGCTGATGTTGATGTCTTCCATTGGCCTTGGGGCCTGATTAGGGTTTGAAGGCTGGGCTTTGGGCTTAACCGCATGGGCCACTACTAATGTCAGGCCCAGCTCGTTTGGGCTTGTCTGTGGGCCTGGCGGTTGGGCCATATCCATCATAACCCCGAATAGTCGAGGAACGGCCGTGCCGGGGTGGAGTGAAAAAGCGCTTTGCGAGGTAGAATGTTGCTCGGTGAGGTTGCCGCTGAAGATCTTATGTTAGTGACGTGAGGGTTTGTCGTGATGCGGATCCGGTGCGAGTGGGTGGTCTATCGTTGTGGGCATGCCTCGCTTGTGGAAGACCAGGCGAGTCGCTGTTGTTGGAAAAACATGTTCTCGGGGATCTTGGGGTCCGACACGGATAGCGTGGGTCGGTCGGGTTAGAACTGTCTCCCGGTGGTCGAGTCTCGGGTGGATAGAGATATCTGTTGGATGGCGAGTCTTGGGCCGGATAGAGATATCCTGTTGGACGGCCGAGTGCCGGGCTGGATAGAGATATCCTGTTGGACGGCCGATTGCCGGGCTGGATAGAGATATCCTGTTGGATGGCCGATTGCCGATCTGAACAGAGATATCCTGACTGGGTTGCGTCGGGGCTTGATCTGGGTTTATCGGACGCGGGTGGCGAGGTTGGTTGGGCTCGCGTCGCTTGCCGAGGAGCGATCTGAGATGCCCGTCACCGAACGGACTCGTTCTGCAGGGAGTGCCGAAGACCGATCTGGATAGCGATATCCTTCGGATGACCGAGGTCCCGTCTTGGTGGCATTACCTGCGTTGGCAATGCCGAAGTGATGATTGCGCTTCTCTAGGGTGTCCTTTCAGCGCGTCCTAGGATACGTCACTGTGGCAGACGGTTGTTGTGGGCTCGAAACACGTGCGGGCGTGTAGTCCACGTCCAATCTCAGCGAGGCACGTGGAAAGCTTGACGGGCGGTTTTGGGCGCCCGTCGTACTTAATCGCCATAGAGACCCTGTTCATCTCCTTTCTGAAAACTTTTCATCTCCTTCATAGTTAGAGAAAACTTTCGAAATCAGAGAGGTTGTCGACCATCTTCCGATTCGATGCAGGAAAAAAAGTAAGTATGTCTTCTTCCTCTTTCTCCGATTCCCCTTCATCTATGTCCGAGCCCTCCCGGTCAACTCCCGCGGAAGTCTCCGGGACGAACCGATCGTCTTCGTCCCGATAGTGAAATCGAGATTAGGGATTACGTGTGTCATACCTTGTCGGGTAAGTCTAGGATGCTTAGCGCTAGGATTCCGGCGATATCGTCTGCGTGGGACGTGTTCACGGTCAGGGATGCAAGATCGTCTCTGATCTTCAACGATATAGTAAAGATAGGGAGGGAATGTCGCATCCCGGTAGACGCCTGGTGGTGTGTTCCCCACCCCGGTGACAGAGCGGTAGCCCCTCCGGAGGGTTTTCTAACGGTGTACGTAGATGCCTTGAAGGCCGGCCTTAGGTTCCCTTTAGCCCCCATTTTTTTGCAGATCCAGGAATATTTCCAAATTCCTATCTGTCAATTTACTCCGAACTCCATTAGATCAGTGGTCGAGATGGGGCTTTCCTGTTACGGCGTAGCGGAGGAATTCACCTTCGAGCTTCTGATGCGATTTTTTAGCGTCAAGTTCACGGGAGGGAAGTACTATTTTTCCTCGTCAACCGTTTAGGGTTAAGCAACCTTCGAAGGTGCCGCGGTGGCAGGATAAATTTTTCTTTTTGAGGGCCGAAGAGCATCCGATCTATGAATGGGGGTTGGGTATGATGAAGGACCTGAAATTGAAGCCCCTCGGCTTCGTAGAGCAAGAGCTCAATCAGCTCGGTGAAGTTTCTGTTAGTTTCACCGAGGACGACCTTAGTAAGGCCGGGCTGAGCGTGCATGTGTCGAAGGTCCCTGGGCCGGGGTCCGAGCTGGGTGAGGGCACCCTTCTCCTTCTTATTCCTAGAATTCCTGTCTCATTGTGTTAAATATGGTTTTTCTTCTGTCTTGCAGTGCATCTTGATCACGGGAAGGAAAAGAATGCGTCAGCTAAGTCTCGCCATGCTCCATCTGGGCGGAAGTCGCCACCTGGAAAGAAGGCGAGGCGAGGTGGACCCACCAAGCAGCCTGTGGTGGTGGAGCGCCTGAGCGAACTGATGGCGGGTCCTCAGCCGATCCGGAGTTCGGGCATGGAGATAGAGGCTCGTGCCGACCCGCGCGAGGTACCGATCTCCAACCATCTTCGCTCATTTCCTATGGTAGTGTTTCCCTTGTTATCGCTACTGACTTTTTGATTTTCAGGACTTGCCCTCGGTAGCGAACGAGCTGCGCCGCATGGCCGACGTCGTGTCCTCCCGGCACGAGGAGCTGGAGAGAAGGCCTGGCCGCCGAGTTTTCGCTGGCTGCTGCGAGGAAGGAGGTTGAGGTTGCAAGGGGCGCTGCTGAGGCCGCCACGAGGAAGAAGGATCGGGCTCTGAAGGCGGCCCGTGCTGAGGTAGAGGCCGCTCGAGAGGAGGCGGAGAAGAAGCTTGCGGATCGGACGAGCGCCTTGCTGGCGGAGCAAGGACCAATGCTGAAGGCTTTTACCAGCAAGATCGTGGAGTCCGAGACCTTCTCCGCTTTCATCTCCGATCTGGCCGCCGTGATGAGGCCGCAGGTGATATCCACCCATCTGGAGAAGTTGGCGGCCTCGATGCCCGACTTTGATAAGGTCAAGTGCGGCTGGTCGGAGGTGGACCCCAGGAAGGTGAACAAGGAGTACGCCCGTGTGATGGCGGGCGGCCCTTCCCTGTGGTGGAGGCTTTGACTTCCTCTGACTCGCTCCTGACGGCCGAGGCCGTGTCCAAGTGTAGGGTGGATGAAGATCCTAAGCTTCAGGAGCTTCTTGCCGAGGTACGGGCTGAAGCCATGGCGGTTGGGGAGGAGTGGGATGAGGAAGAGGAGGGGGACGCCCGCTCGGAGCTCCCTTCCGGGGACGGTCAGCCGCAGCAGCCGCAGGAGCCGGAGCAGCAGCAAGAGCACCCTGAGGTCGCGAATCCGGCAAGGAGCCTGAGGTCAGTGGACCAGATGTAATAGGCTGATTTGCCGGGGTCGATAGGACCCGGGGCCTTGTAAAAAATTCTTCGATTATGAATAAAAACATTTACAGCTTTCTGAAATGTGTGTTGTCTTTTTACTTTAGCACCCTGATTCCCGATACGTCGGGCTTGATCATGATCTGCTGACCAAGCTGAAGGAGGCCCGAGGTGCCTTCGCCGAGAAGGAGGAAGAGGTGCTGTTCTGGAGGAGCCGATCTGCCGAGTTGACGTAGACCTTGGCCAACATGGAGATCGGCTCGGCATCATCCGCCGAGCTAAGGGTGAGACTGCAAGAGTCTGACCGAGGTGGCGCGCTCCTTCTTGAGCGAGGCTCGGCTAAAACTCACAAGTTTCGAAGTTCAGGGGGCGGACTTATCCGCCGATGTCGTTCATGGGCGCCTGATGCAGTGTGAGGAAGAACTCGGGCTGGTGCATGAGAAGCTGGTCCGGATCTCAGAGGAGCATCTTTGAGTCTGGCGGTGATCCGTCGGTGGCGGTGTCACCATATCCGAGGCTGGTGAACGAGTCCAGAGCCTGTTCGCCGAAGGGATGGTGCTAAGGGACGAGGAAGGGCCAAATAGCAAAGATTTCAAGGCCTGCCTTGGATCCCTCGCCAAGTATCTCGAGATGTACGAGATCGTCCGTCGCCGTCATCGCCTAAGTCCCGGCCAAGCCGGGTGGTCCGTGATTGTTGAAGAACCCGGGGAGGGGCTCTACCGACCATCTTGAGGTGCCGGTTCTTGGGACCCGCTTCAACAGGAACGAGGGCCCCAGGTCGGCAAGGTCGGACGGCAGGTCAGCAAGGGAGGACCGCCGGTCGGCAAGGGCGGGCGACGGACCGACGAGGTGGCGCGGCAGACCGGCAAAGGAGGGCGGCAGGCCGAGGGCGAGGTCGCGACTCTGGTCAAGCGGCGGGATCACGGGGCAGGAGTTCGGTTTCCACCCCCGGAGTCTCCGCTTCAGGTCGGGGTACCCCCGGTGGTGTGTCGAGCCCTCCCGGAGCAGGGCGTGGGGTTGACGACCTCATCGACTGGGTGGAAGGCACCGATTTCATTCCAGGTGTTCATCGTCGACCTGGAGATTTTGTACAGAACTGGTGCAGCTTCAGTGAGACCTGGCGAAGAGGAGGTCGGAAACCCCAGTAACTTGTATATAGCTTAGGACTTGGTGTATAGTATTGAATGTATTTAGGCTTGTACCGAAGTGTATATTTTCCCCCTAGAGAGGTACAAATATAGCTTATAACTTGGTTTTTCTTTGCCGTGAATGCATTCATACTGTTTATCGAAGTGTATCTCTTCCCAAATAAAGGGGCATAAACGAGCTCGGAAGCCCGGTTGACTTGTATATGGCTTGGAACTTTGTGTGTAGTCGTAAATGTATTTAGACTCGTTCCGAAGTGTATGTTTTCCCCCTTGAGAGGTACAAACATAGCTTAGGACTTCGTTTCGGTCGTAAATGTATTTAGACTGTATACAGAAGTGTGTATCTTCCCAAATAAAGGGGTATAAACGAGCTCGGAAGCCCGGTTGAGTTGTATATGACTTGGAACTCGGTTTGTAGTCGTTAATGCATTTAGATTGTGTACCGGAGTGCATATCTTCCCAAATGAAGGGGTGTAAGTTGGCGAGATCGGTCTGGATGTCGCGTGCATGTAGACGTCCAACTTAATGGGTAATCTGTATGCTTTGCATGTAGACGTTCAACTTAATGAGTAGTGCATGCAGCGTACCTACTTAGTGGGATTTTCATCTTCGTGAGGGCATCCCCTTGAAGGTTTAAATGTGGTGTATCCAATGGATGTTCACATAGATGTAAGGCAAACGAAGTGAAATACTCATTAGAAAATAAATGTTTCATTAAATAAGTAAACAGCATCGCACATCGGTTAAAACAATAGGAGGGCTAACATGTTGCCGATCTGAAATCAAAGCTATGTAAAGTACCTCCTTAGATGAGCTATGTGCGTGTTCGGGAATAAGTGCTCGGACGGTGAGCAAGCTTATAGGCCCTTTGCCGAGGTCCTCGTGAGCGCTGTATGGTCCTTCCCATGTCGGATCTAGCTTGTTAAGGCGCTCGGCTCGGCTAGCTTCATTATTAGTAGGGCGAGGTCGCCTACTTGGAGTGTGGAGGCTTCACTCTCTTGTTGTAATGTGTGTGACACAGCTCTTGTGCTTGGCTTCGTTTATGAAGGCCATTCATGCTTCTCTCCAGGCGTCGAGGTTGACACATAGGTCTTCCTCGTTGTCCTCTGGTTGAAGTGAAGAGTCGCGGGCTCGGTGCACCGATCTCGGCGGTATGGCGGCCTCGGTGCCGTGAGACCGGTGAAGGCGTTTCTCGTGCAAGTCCGGGTGTAGTTACAGGGACCGAGAGGACTTGAGGAGGTTCTCGACCAGTCGCCTTTAGCCCGTCTAGCCTCTTTTCACCCTTATGCGATCGTGCGGTTCGTTACCTCGGTCGACCGTTCGACTTGTGGGTGTCAACCGAGGTGAGCTGTTGTCGATCGGAGCTCTTCACACCATTCCTTGAAATTTTTGTCAACGAACCGAGTGCCGTTGTCGAGATCGAGAATATCGGTATGCGAGCGGCATACTATGTTTTCCACACAAGGTTTGAATCCTCTTGCTTGTGAGGCTCGAAAGTGGCTCGGCCGACCCATTTGTGAAGTAGTCTCTGGCTACAACTAGGTATCGGCCGACACGGTGCTCGGTCGAACGGACCGACGATGTCGATTCCCCACTGCATGAAGGGCCACGGACTCTGTAGGCTGCTCAGATCGGTCTGGGGTAACTTCTTGACGGTGGAATGGTCGCACGCCGGGCACTTTTGACGAGGTCGGTAGAATCTTGAATGAGGGTAGGCGGTGGTATCGACCTCGGTGTTTTCTTTGAGAGAGCTCGCGATCCGATGTGGCTTCCGCAAGACCCTCTGTGAATCTCGTTGAGTACGTAGTCGGCTTCTTCTGGCCCGAGGCACCTCAGGAGGGGTTGAAGGTACGACTTCCGGTAGAGAGCACCCTCATGTATGAGGTACTTCTGGGATTTCGCCATCATCTTTTTGGCTTCGAGCCGATCTTGAGGTAGCGCGCCATCTTCCAGATAGGCCTTTATGGGAGACGTCCAGTTCGGCTCTATCTCGGTGATGATGCCGATGTGGGATTCCGCAATGCTTCTGTTACGGATCTCCTCTACTGGTGGACTTGTTGATGACGCGGCTAACTTGCTGAGGATGTCAGCTCGGCTGTTTTCCCCTCGTGGGATTCGATGGATACTGAAGTACCTGAACGAGGTCAGCATCTCCTTCGCCTTCTGGAGGTATTGCTTCATTCGATCCTCCTTGGCCTCGTATCTGCCTAGGACCTGGTTGACCATGACCTGGGAGTCCCCGAATATCTGGACCTTATCCACTTTCAATTCCTTTGCGAGGCGGAGTCCAGAGATCAGCGCTTCATACTCCACCTCATTGTTGGTGGCGGGGAAGGCAAATCGGAGGGCGTAGGTCACTTCTTGCTTGTCTGGGCCGAGTAGGAGGATGCCCGCTCCGCTGCCCGTCTTGCACGAAGCTCCATCCACGTACATCTGCCAGCAATCTTCAGGTGGATTGGAGTCAGGTTCTCCCGTGCCGGGGGCCGGAATGACCGAGGCGGAGGCATTGGCGGAGCTAATCTTAGCGGTTGGGCCTGGCTCAGCAAACTTGGCTTCTACCAGGAAATCAGCGAGAGCTTGCCCTTTTATGGCGGTGCAGGAGAGTATGAGATATCGTGCTCGCCGAGCTCCAGTGCCCACTTGCTATCGTCCAGATGACTCGGGTTTTGACAAGACTTATCTCGGGGTAAGTCGGTCGATAGACTGATGGAGTGAGCTGAAAGTAGGGTCGGAGTCGTCGCTGGCATTCACCGATTACCGTATTTACCTTTTCAAGGCGGTATACCTTGTCTCCGGTCCTTTGAGTGCCGGATGATGAAGTAGATAGGAAGGCGTCGCCGACCTCGTCCGCGCAAGATGCACACCGCCTCGTCCGGCGGCCAATCTGGTAGAGGAGTTCGCCTTCTTTTGGGGTGGTCAAGGTGGGCAGGTCGGCGAGGTACTCTTTCAGCTATGTGAAGGCGACGTGGTGCTCCTCCCGCCATGCGAAGTCCGGAGCCCTCCTTAAGATTTTGAAGAAGGGGAGCTGCTTCTCGGCCGGAGAGGAACCCTTGAGGCGGCCAGCACCCGTGAGTTTGTGGACCTCGCGGATGGTTTTTGGCACTTGCATGTCGAGCACCGCCTTTACCTTGGTGGGGTTCGCCTTTAAGCCTTCTTGGGAAACCCAGCACCCTAAGAACTTCCCGGTTTTCACCATGAACGTGCATTTTTGGGGGTTAAGTTTGAGGTTGGCCGACCTGAGGAGCTGGAGGATGGTTCTGAGGTCGTCGACGCAGCTTCCAATCTTTTGGCTCTTGACTACGATGTCGTCGACGTAGACTTCGACGATCTCCCCTATGTGATCCCTGAATATCGCGTCTACCATCCTTTGGTAGGTTGCTCGGCGTTTTCGGGCGAAGGCATCTTTCGGTATGCGAAGACACCGAAGTCAGTTATGAACGCTGTTTTAGGGGCATCCTCCGGGCTCATCAGGACTTGGTGGTACCCTTTGTATAGGTCCAGGAAGCTGAACATCTCATGGCCCACCAACGCCTCCACCTTCTTGTCAATGTCGGGGAGGGGATAGCAGTCTTTTGGGCAGTGCTTGTTGAGGTCGGTGTAATCGACGCACATGCGCCACCCTCCCCCTGGCTTTCGGACTACGACGGGATTGGCCATCCAGGTCGGATATTTGACTTCGAACAGGATCTTGGCCTTTTGAAGCTGAGTCACCTCGTCCCTTATGACCTGGCTGCGCTCTACCGCGAACACCCTTTCTTCTTGGACCGCTTGGTCGCCGGTCTATGTTGAGGCGATGGGTTATGAGTTCGGGCGACACTCGCCATATCGGCGGGGACCATGCGAAGACGTCCTGTATTCCTCGAGGCGCTCGGCACACTGCGAACATTAGTTGGGCCAGGTTGCCGACCTTGACAACTTTGGATGGGTCGTCGTCGTGAGCTGAATGTTCTTGGTCGTCGTCCGGGGCGGCCTGGGATTACGTAATTGCTATGCTTGCGGCGGGGTTGCGTCCTCGGTAGAGACTCGCAGGCATTCTTTTGCTGCCATTTGGTCACCCTGGATGCTTAGCACCCCCACCGGAGTGGGCATCTTGATGGTGAGGTGGTAGACCGAGCGAGACGGCCTTGGTGGCGTCTGACCAATCTCTCCCGTGATAATGTTGTACGGAGGGAGCTTGGACTAGGAAAAACTTGACGGCCCTGGTGACCGACTTGGGAGCCCGTCCCACGGTAACCGGGAGGGTAATGACGCCCTCGGGTTTAACCGCCTCCTGGGTGAAGCTCCGTAGCTGGGAGGGCGCGGGGAGTACTTGAATACCTCCGACCTCGAGTTTATCCAGGCAGCTCTGGAAAATGATGCTGACGGAGGCTCCGATGTCGACATAGACCCGGTGGACGTTCTTGTTGCCCACCACGGCCTGTATAGTGATGGCGTCCTGGTGCGGCATGATCTTGGGTACCGGGTCCTCCTTGGAGAATCCTATGTTCTCGCCGTCCCGGAGTCGCTTGTTATTCGGTTCCTCGGTGGTCGGCCTCCGAGCTTCGCTTTTTATCGATGCCCTCGTCGCTCCGATTGGCAGCCCGATTATTACGTAGACCTGCTCCATGACATTGGGACCTTCGTCCTCGTCGTCATCGGGTTGGGTCATTGTTGAGGTCGGCCCGCAGTTGTTTCCACCTCCATTCCTTTTGCGCTTTTTACCCCCCGGCCCAGGTCGGCCGAGGTACTTCTTCAGTGCCCCTTCCTTGATGAGCTCGTCGATCTGTGAGCTCAGGTTTCTGCATTCCTCAGTATCGTGACCGTACCGCGGTGGTAGTCGCAATACTTTTCCGTTTGTTTCTTTTTGGACCCTCCCTTCATGGGAGGGGGTTTAGGGAAGAGCTCAGCGTGGAGCTCAAATATCTCGCCCTCGGCTTGGCGCGTGCGTTGTTGCTGGGTTTGGCGAGTCCGAGCTGGACTCCACCGGCCCTTCGGATTCTCTCGGCGCTTGGCGGGCGCTTGACCTCGGTCGTCGGCTTTTCCTTTCAGCCCTCTGCTCGTCCCAGACCTCCCTCTTCTTCCGGTCTGATTCGTCTCCCTTGACGAAGTTGTCGACCAGGGTCCAGAGGCGGCTGGCCGTCTTAGGCTTCTCCCTGGTGATTTCTTTGTTCAGCGCGCCGGGTCGGATCCCGTTCTTGAACGCGTTGATGATGTAGAGGTCGTTGCTCTCATCGATTTTCAGGGACTCCTTGATGAACCTCGAGACGAAGTTCGACATTGTTTCGTCCCGTCCTTGGCGGACTGTGAGCAGGTCGGACGCGGGTTCTTTGGGCGGCATCTTACGGTAAGCGCCATTTGAGCGATCCATGAGATCCCGGAGGCGGTGCTTGTGTTTTGACGGAGTGAGGTGAACCAACGTCGGGCGTTGGAGATTAGCACCTCGGGGAAGATCTTGCACATATGGAAGTCCTCCATTCCACGGTTCGCCATATTGGTGGTGTGGCGAAGAGGAAGTCGGAGGATCTCCAAGACCATCGTGAGGGCGCGATGTTGGGAGCCCGTATCGGCTGGGCGAGGTGTGTCCAATTTCTCGGAGAAGGGAGATAATTCTCCGTGTCGGTCGAACCCCGGGAGATCGTTACCATCTCTCTCCGGGGGTGTAGGGGACCGGTAACGACGCCTGTCGTCTCCTCGAGGAGGAGTTCGGCTGCGTCTCTCCTGCCTTCTGCCCCGTTCGGCCCCCGGGGTGGTATTCCGAGGTGGCGAGCGGGTGCGCTGGCGGTGCGGGGGCGAAGGGTTGCGACCACTTTGGCGGGGAGACTGGCTCCTGGCGGCCTGGCGACGCACGCGTTCTCGGCTGTCGTGCCGAGGTGAGCGTGGGCCAGATCGATGGGGTGAATGACCTCGGGCGGCAGCGGTCTGCAGCTCGGGCACTCGAGAGGTGCCCGCTCCATTCGTCCTTTGGTGGAGGAAGCTCTGGAACTGGCCGAGGTTTGCGTTAAGGAACTCGGACACA
This sequence comes from Salvia rosmarinus, assembly GCA_036937905.1. Lineage (NCBI taxonomy): Eukaryota > Viridiplantae > Streptophyta > Magnoliopsida > Lamiales > Lamiaceae > Salvia > Salvia rosmarinus. The sequence goes on from CM072822.1 coordinate 11,081,210, forward strand.
GCTCGGCCGAGGGCCTCATGAGATTGGTGAACCGCCTGTTCACTGGTGTTGAGGTCGGCTCTTTCTTCCTCGTTTGGGCGGCGATCCTGAGGGTGTATGGAGGTGTTTTCCATGTGACCATCAGGCGTGTTGTCGCTGGTGGCGTCCTCCACTCCCTTACCGCGGTTGTTGCCGGTGTCTGCGCGTGTTCTTGCCATTGATTTGTAGGGAAGATGAAACTTTTTGTTCGGATGTTCCCACAGACGGCGCCAATGATAAATCTAGCTACGTGAGTGTAAGAGATTTAATGAAAAGCAATAAAGAACACCAAGACTTTTACGTGGTTCGATCGTTAATGAGATCTACGTCCACGGAGGAGTGATTCCTCAATAGTATAAACTCAGTACAGAGATTTTGGTTACAAGTCTTTTGTATTCAATAAATTGCCAACCCTTCTAATGTCAACCTTCCTTCTATTTATACAACCTTGGGCCTGCAACTGAAGGCGTGCTCCACCTCTCTATTGGTCGTGACTCTTCCTCTGGCGTGCCCTCCATTGGTCGGAGCAGGGACGCTTCGCCTTACGTGCGCCACGTGGAGGGTGGCGCCTGACTTTGGTTCTGGGGCGTGTCCTCCATTGGGCGAGGGTGGCGCCTGGCTGTTGATGTCTTCCATTGGCCTTGGGGCCTGATTAGGGTTTGAAGGCTGGGCTTTGGGCTTAACCGCATGGGCCACTACTAATGTCGAGCCCACTGCTTTGGGCTTGTCAGTGCTCTGAGCGGCTGGGCCATATCCCATCAGCTCACGACCGGCCGATTCCAAATATATAAACACACAAACTTATTTACATCTATCTGTACAAACGAATGGATGAAAATATCATTTGTTCTTACCAAAATGATCATTAATATTAAAACAAAGTATAATTTATTTTTTACCTTATAATTAACGAATATCACATGCGGACATCCGCATAGAAGACCATTTCATATATAAATATTTTCACCAAAATCACGATGAATATCGACAAATGTGAAATGACCGATGAAAGCACCATCGATCGATTGCATTACTCGATCCCAATGTCAATTTATGGATGCTGGTCAATTGCTAACTCAATTTTCAATTTTCAATTTGATTAACTTAAAAAGAACCTTGATTTTCAATTCTTGTTGTTGTCGACGTTATTCTGATGTTCTGATAATTTTTGTGAGTGTTGGAAATGGGTTAGATAGAGTTAGAGACTGAGTAAATGAGAAGGGACATTTGTGAATGGTGAGAGATAACTGATTAAAGACAAGAATATTAATAAAGTGATGAAACTTATAGGACTTTTCAAACAGAAAAATCATCTGAATCTGATACCATTGTGTCAGCAAAAATACCTAATTAAATTGATTCATCCAATTATATAGCTCTAATAAGTTGCAAGAACTCTAATGACCTCCAACAAACAACGTGGGCTTTGGACAAATTTAAGATTTGTCGAAAACTCAAACCAAAACATTATACGTTATTCTCAATTATGATAGGCACATTTGAAAATTTTCTTCTTTCCGCCACACAAAAGTTTTTCTCTTAAAAATAGTTAAGCAAGTTTCAACTTTTATGTCTCACACAAAAACTCTTTAATTAACATGTGTTGAATGTGGATGAGATTGACCTCTCCTTCGGCATATAGATAATCAAGAGTTTATCAATGCACGAAACTCGAACTTCTCGACCTTACACTATAGATAATCATTATAAAAACTTGAGTATTTGAAAGGAAAAAAGCACTTGCGATCGTTATTAGATTGCTCTTAAATTTATTGTGTAAGTACGTATAGGAATGTAATAGGGGACTCCAAGGAAATTCTATAAAAGATGCAAGTATAGTACATCCTCTTTCATATAATAATATTTTATTAATATAAATTATTAACAAAATATTATTATGTGAGAGATGAGTGTTGTATACATATATGTTATATAGAATTTAGAGGGCTCCATTCCACTACATGTCAATTAATTTCGAGAATTACGGCTCAAAATCTTTACTTGTCCAAATTTCTAATATAAATTGACCATCTGTATAGTTATCAATGGTTAGATTATCTTATTAAATGGTGGATATGAGTTCCTAGTTCCCACGCTAGGACTTGATTCTGATATGTGTGTGCGCGCACACACGTGTAAAGCAATTTTAGTCATCTATTTAATCAGTTTATATGTATCAAAATGGCTTTTAATTCCTAGAATTGGGATGGTTTCCACAATTAAATAGGGTTTATATTTGATTTCACTTATATATATATATATATATATATATATATGGTTATATTTAATTGTGTATCTGAATTATTTATATGCATATTTATGTATATAATTGTGTATTTATGCATCTATATTATAATTTGTATATTGAATCTAAAATGTTCATATTGATTATCAAATATTGATATTTGTCGATATATTTATATTATAAGGAGTGTCCATGATAATCACTATCTCCTCTCTCTCTCTATATATATATAAAAGAGAGTGAGGTTCAAATAAGAACCAATTTTAACGTGAGAACAAAGAACTAAGAAAGTTTTTTACGAACAAAATGAATTTGCTATGAAAGTTAATGAATCCGTTGGGAAAGTTACTGAATCCAAAAATTCAAAATTTTCACCAGGGTTCGAATCCCATGAGGGACGAAAATTCAATTTTTTTGGATTCAGTAACTTTCCCAATGATTCATCAACTTTACCTGTGAATTCATCATTTTTGGTTCTCACGATAAAAATGGTTCTCACGTTAACCTCCCTATATATATATAGGGAGGTTAACGTGAGAACCATTTTGAATCTTTGAATTCATTAACTTTTCAACAGATTCATCAACTTTCATAACTAATTCATTTGGTTCTTAGTTTTTAAGAATAAAATGGTTCTCATTTGAACTAAACTCTCTCTCTCTCTCTCTCTCTCTATATATATATATATATATATATATATATATATATATGGGATGATTCTATTGAGAATGAAAATAAGTGTAATAAATAAGAATAAATTTAAACCATTGATTTTAGTAAATCAATGGACATGATTATTTTCGTTGTGCTACAAATAATAACTATATGTGCTATAAACTTTTTACCTTTGTTTTTGTCAAAGGTTATATAAGTAATTTAATCTTATAAGAATAATTTTTTTTTTCTTAATTTAAGGTAACACATGGTTTTATCCTTATTTTTAGGGATTTTTTGTAATTTATCCTTTAACTTATTTTCTACAATATTATTTCAGTTTTAATACTTAATATATGCAGATTTATTTATGATTCAAGCTAGCAAAATCCATGAAAAACTAAAGTAAAATAATTTATATATTGATTCATACGTGTGATTCACACTGTAGCATAGGTGTAATATTTTCGTAGCATTTTTTTTACTTATTCATTGAACATACTACTAAAATTTTAAAAATAATTGTCAGTTTATTTTATATGTTGTTATGTACATATGCAATATTATTGATGTATATCTGCTGCAGAACATATGTATATGTGCAAATAAACACACTTAAACATAACAAAAAATAAATAAACACAACATATGTGTACAGAGCAAAGATTCAAATTAACTGACAATAATTTACGAGATTTTAGTATATGTGCACAATGAATAAACTAAATATGCTACGAAAATATTCCAGCAGTGCAATAAGTACTGAAAAAGCACAAACACGTATGAATCAATAATTTTTTTAACATGCATTTTCCATGGTTTTTGTAGCTTTGATCACAAATAAATTTTCATCTATTAAGTATAAAAACTGAAATAATTTATATAAAATAATAAGTTAAAGAATAGATAACAAGAAATTCCTTAAAAATAGATTAAAACCGTGTTTTACCTATATTTAAGGGAAAAAAACTATTTTTAATAATAATAAATTACTGATTTGACCTTGAAAAATATCATATGAAAAAAAATTATTGCACATATAGCTATAACTTGTAGTACAATGAAAATAAATTTTGTCCACTGATTTACTAAAATCAATGTTTAGATTTATTCTTATTTTTTTTTTAAATCATTCATTTCTGATCTATCATCTCTTCCTCTCTCTCTCTCTCTATATATATATATATGTGTGGATGGAATCTAGTGTACATCATCTTTATTCTATTAACTAAAAAATAGTATAGTCTATAAATTTTGATTAAATGAATGATAATAATCGATTTTCACACCGAATAATATTTTTAATGTATGCAATAATGCCTTAATCATGATAATGGTTTTAATGTATATAACAATCATATTTTGTATATAATGCAATAGTATTTTCTTATATATTACAATAATGTTTAATTCATAGTTAAATAAGAATAATAAACTTTTCCTTCCATATAAATTAGGTACTATGTTTTTAAATTATAAAATATTGTTTTTATATGAAAATGTTATAATAATGCTTATAGCTATATGATAACGCTCACAACATTAATTATATTTCTTTCTGAATAGTTGTAGATCATACAAAAATATTGTTCAAATTAATTCCTAATTTCTACCCTATGGTTTTTTTAATAGAATACATTTTCTATATATATAGGGAATGTTATTTAGACATATATGTCTTAAGACATAGAGGGATATTCATGTAAAAATACATTATTTATAGAAATTAATTATTTAGCATATTAATTAAAAATTGTTAATAGACTCATATACTCTTACATCTATTTTTGTTATAGTTGACTTTTGAATTCAAATATCTTTTCATATATTTTCAAACTAATAATTATTTTTATTCCATAATTTAGTAATTAATACTATTATTAATAATCAATTAACTAATACTATTATTAAGAATCAATTCTAATAATTGATTTTTTTTCTCTCTCTCCATTGAAAACGCATGGTGAATGAGGCCATAGTTCTCTTCAGCAGATGTTGTAGGGGAAGCTGAAGCCCGATGAAACTACTATGGCAGCGTCGAATCGGATCAACGGAAAATGTCACCTACTCAAGAAATATGAGTAGGTGACATTTTCTGTTGATCAATGGATTTAGCGTCGGTCTTCATGGTGCATTTTCTTTAGGGAATACTTATGTCTTTCGTACCAATCATATGCTAGCAGTGCCCTCAACAATCTTAAATTGTGCAACTTTCAAATTCTTTCATGATCACTTATGTAGGAAAGGGCATGTGGTGTAGACTCCAACACATCAACATCAAGAACTTTCTTCTTTGAACTGCTTCTCGAAATAACAATGCATAGTTGGTTGTTTGTGCCTCAAGGGCTATGTTGCCCTACCACGTGATAAAACATCTCCTTTGAGCTTCTCTCAAGCAGATGTCTCTCAAAAAATCATGAATTTTACAGTACTTTATGTTTTCAGTTGACCCCAACTTGTGAATTAGAATTAGATTTCTATCAATTAGTTCCTTTAAGTACTCTTCTGCAATCGATCGTTAACTGGTTTTAGAAACCCTTCAGAAACCCATTACTTGATTAGTGACGATAATTCAATTACACTATCTATGATTTGCATAACTGAAACCAAGGCTGCATAGGCCGCCATGATCAATGTTAGTTGATTTTGATAGAATATTAAATGGCTTCTACTAACACAACGTCCAAGCATTAACTGCCATCGAAATAATTAATTATGTGTTAGGTGCAAAACTTGCTGATGAAAGTTTTTTTAATAATCAATATATGAGTGGGTGATTGATGGTTGATTTTCGTGTCTTAATTGATGCATCCAAGAATAAACTATGACTGATGATAATGCTCGAGTTGGTTGATATTGAGATGGATCATCTTGATATATGCATGGATTATTTAGGTGGATAATTTGGTGAATAATTTGATATCTATTAATTGGTTAATTTCTTTATATAGTTGTAATTTCTATAAATGATATCTAAAGGGTTAATTAGTCCAAATATTAAAATCCATAAATTAAGAAAAATCGATTCAACTAAAATCAGTTCATATAAACCGATTTAGTCAAATTATAATTGTATTATATCTTACATATATGTCTAAAAGCATTACACACACACACACACACACACATATATATATATATATATATATATATATACGTATGTGTGGTTGGATTCCCGTAGTATCCGATTTCAGATAGTATGTAGTACCCAATTTAGATCACACATTTTGAACATGTGACCGTACCACAAGCTGATATGTGACAGTTCCATTTTCATTTATTTATCTTTTTCATTTTTGCAATGGTATATTGGGTAAAAATAAAAACTTAGACTTCTTCTTCTCCTCCTCATCTCCTCTGATTTTCTTCATCTTCTTCGAATTTTTTTACGACGATGGCGATGACGGGCAACGACGGTTGCGGTGTGACAACAACGATGGTGGCGGCGTGACAATAGCGGTGTGAAGCATAACACAACAGCTTCTGAAAGAAAAAAGAGAGGAAAAATATGATTTGAGGAGAAATTTGAGAGATTTTGCGAAAAAAATAGATGTGGATTTTGAATGATCGAAAGATATGGTGGTTATGGCAGTATGTTCCGACGAAGTTCGCCGGTAATCGGAGAAAGAAGAGGCAAAACAACGAGAAGGATTATGAGGAGTTTTGCTGTCGAAAATGAAGTATACTGCATACTGCAAAAAGTAAAAATGCATACTACAAAACATCAACATGTATTCTATAAAACGTAAACATGCATACTAAAAAATATAAACATGTATACTTTCTAACAAAATATGCATATTACAAAATAATAACCTACATATGACTAAATACAAATCAGCATGCTACGAAACACAAACCTGCATGCTTTAAAAAAATCATATGTTTCTCATTCACGATATCTCTCCTTATATACTCTCTAATATACACAAAAACTTATCTTGTTGATCCTTTGTTTTTTTTATTGTTGGTCATTTGTTTTCTTTCGAATTATGAAGTTAGAAGTAATCGACTAAACGTGATAATAAATTTTGGAGAAATCAATCTCATATGTATTTTGTGTTCAACATTATGCAATTTTATGTTCAATCGTATGTAATTTTCTGTATAACAATATGCATGTAGTTTTTGGAGGAATAAATCTCATGCATTTTTTCGTTAACACGTATACATTTTATGTTCAAACATATGCAGTTTTGTGTTCAAACATATGCAATTTTCTGTTTTAAAACATGCATGATTTTAATCTACCATTCATGTAGCTAAATCAGCACCAAATAGCTTTAAAAAATCCAAAAAAATCTCCACCATATGATCTATGCTGAGTGGATGAGAATGAGTACTACACATTATCTCGAAGTTTGGATACTATTTGAACCCTTATGTATATATATATATATATATATATATATATATATATATATATATAGAACATAACTACAGTACTATTACGAAACAGAACTGAAGCCTCAAAATATGTATGGCGAATAATTGTCAAATTGACTACAATATTAGTTGCAGTACAGAAATTAGGTGGAAAGAGTCTTTTGTGTTAGGTTACTTTCCATTATGTTTTGGGAACATGGAGGTTCATTTAATATTTAATTCCAACGTTTGGGGTTCATATAGTTAACTTTGTTACAAAAATGGATCAAGCTCAACCTCAATAATTTTTAACTCGTTAATTAGTTTGTGAACCAGTTTCATAGTAGGCTGATCTACAAGCTAGTAAAATATAAATAGCTAGAAACTGAATAATTTAGGGTACTTTTAGATATTTTTTTCCACATTCAACGTAGCAAAGATGAGCATCATAACTATTTGAGCTCATGTCTACAATAAATAATTGAAAAGTATGACTCATGTTGAGCGTCACATGTCTGTGTAACACAAATTTTTGTATTTATTTTATAAATACAAAATTGTATACAAAATCAATTTGATTTGGATTTGATGAATTTGAGATGAGTTCGATCTCTATCTATCATCTGATTCTTCTCTTCGACTTGAATTCTTGAACGATCTTGATGTTCTTCGAGTTGTTTGGAGGGGATGTGATTCATTGATCTCCTTGAACTTGAAGTTTGGACTTGATGATGTTGATCTGAAGGACCTTGGCCTTGTTTTCAGATCGGCTGTCGGATTTGGGTTGATATGTTGAAGAACGTTTGAAGATCTTCAAGTTTGAGCGTCAATGCGGAGGGTATTCACCATATTTTCGAATTGAACGTCATCTTTGATTTGATTTGGAGGATGATCTTGGCGAAGAACGTGGTGATTTGCACGAAGAACGCCTTGAATGTTGAAGAAGACTTCGAAGCTTCTTGGAGAGACTTTGTAGAGAATTCCTCAAATGCTTGAACTCTTCAATTAATTTGTGTGTGTCTTATGAGCCTCCTAAACCCCATATTTATAGTTGTAGGAAAACTTAATTTAGGAAGTTCAGGAATGGGCTTTTAGCTTAAACCCATAGATTTTGGGCCCATGGCATGATCTTCTTGATTTATTTCCTTTTTATGTAGAATTTGACATATGGTAACTTTTGATTACACCATAAATCCACATAATTAAATATCAATTACATATTTTTAATTTTGGAATTATACTTAAATAATTCGTAACTTTTAATTGTCTACAGTCTGCATAAAAAATAACTGTTGAGTTTCACATGTAAGAAACTAAGAAATATTAATTAGAAAATTTGGAAGGAAAAAATGGAGTTTGTTGCGTGGAGGACTAGTATAGAGTTGAAAGGCACCACATAGAAATTGGGGCAGACAAAGTTAAGCCCATTCATTCCTTCTGCCGTGCATCGGTTGTTTACTTCAGGACCATAGGATGAATTTATGAGAAGAAATAATTAAAAAAATGAATTTTATATTTGAAAAATAAATGTAAAAATGAACTTTAGTTGTGTCACGCACACACACTAATGAGGTCATAGTCGCGTACCTAAATTTTAATTTTATCAAGTTCGTCATTTTTATACTCATTTCTATATATAAATGATAAATTCACATATCAAATTAACTTATTAAATCAAGAGATATGTACAAACGAGTTAATTCAATTGGTAAAACGTTTCACTTCCAATCAATAAATCGAGAGTTCGAATCACTTATAGGAATTAATGTGTATGTCTATGTGTCAATGTGAGTGTTCATGTATGAATATGTAGCTGTCAAATCAAAAGATGTATTAAAGAAAATTGTATAAAAATGAAGTAAAATTACATACCAATTTAGGAGATGTACAAGTAAAAACTAAAAACCATAAGAAAAGTTAGCCAGCAGTAAACTTTTTAATTCACTTGACACTTACGATTATATTAAGATATAATAGAAAATACCACATAATAATGATGTAATAGAAGATTCAATTTGCATTACAATCATTCTTTCAGTCGAAAAGGGGGGAAAACTTTAACGAACAACTATCTACAATAGAAGAATAAGAATAAAAAAAAACTAACTGGTGACTTATTCTAGCGGTGAATAGAGTTGGTGCATAATTATAGCTAGTTGCTCAAAAATTAAAGGAAAAAGAAAAGAACTCTCATTTTTATGTCTTAACATGTCCTACATATACTTTTATTATTTAAATAATATTTATTGTAAACATAAATTCTTATATAATGAATCAATTAACATTTATTACTAAAAATTAAAGCTTACAAAATTATACACTTGTGGAACAAACAATACTAAATAATAATACATTATGTTCTCAAACCCTAACTGCATTAATGAACCTAAATTAAGAATTGTAAAATTAACTAAAGCACTAGTATTAGAATTGAAGGAAAAAAAATGAAAAAGATATAAAAAATGATAGTGTGACTAAATTAAATATATACAAATGCATCACTTCCTGCCGATTTGTACATTGGTGTCGTATTATAATAATCTTCTATATTATAAATACACTAATATTGTGTGTGAATAACACAAGTTATAAGATTATACAGATGCACTCATAACGATTCTGTTTTTACTGCGTTCTTTGTAGTGTTATATAATGCACATTTGAAAAAAAAAATGCCTATTGCAAATCAATTAAAATACAACTGCAAAAAGATTCAATGATTTAATAAAATAAATTTCAGTAGATAATGAGCTATAAAAGATACGGTAAATTTACATTACAAACTCCATGACTCAAAGAAAGAAATCAGTTACAGCTTAAACAACATTTACATTTTTATCCCTCATTCACAAGAAACTGTATATATTGATGTAAGAAAAAAGTCTTAATTATTAACCTTGATCTTGTCAAATGAACAGTGTAGATTAATTCTCATTTCTTACCAAGGAATTGTCTTTGACTTTTTATTAATCACCTCCTTGTATGAATATATATACTCGATTTTTTTTAATAAGTGTTTATAGTTGTCAAATTACACTATCAAGAGAATAAATAAATTTACATTTGTAACCTTATTAACTAAATAACACCATAATAAATGTATGCATACAACTAATTATAAAATTTTAAAAATATTAAATAAGAATAAAAACAAAGAATATCATAATTTTACTCTAAATTACAAATTAAAATATTTATTTATTATACAAGAAAAAAAAGAGTAAGATACTTATAAAAAATGGAGGTAGTATATATATATATATATATATATATATATATATATATATATATATTGATGCATTCGATTGAAAATCGAACCGAAAGTCCAAAACCGAACTAACCGAATTGTTCAAAATTTCAACCGAATCGACCAATTTTTTTCCAAATCGAACCGAATTTTAAACTTGACGGTTTGGGTTTTAGTTAACCAAAATTCTAATTACTACTTCAATAAACCGATCACAAAATTAATCCGAAAATAATAAAACCATAAATTTAACAATTCAACAACATTCATGGCATAAATCCAATTATCAAACACTCACAACAATAAATTAATATTGAGATATATTAATCGCTCGCAATATTTAGATATAACACTTCATAAAATAATATATTTTAAAAATATTTAAATTATATCATATTTATTATAATTAAATATGATTAAACCCACTAACTTTTAAATTTAATATTGTTATCGTTCTAGTTTAATCCATATGTGCCCATAATTTTTAATAATTTAATTTAATATAGTTTATATATATAATTAGATATATATATTAATAAAACTTGGTTCAGTTCGGTTTAAACCGAAATTTCGAAATGCTAAATCGAATCGATCTGAAAATTTTTGATTTTCAATATTTGCATCCAAGCGAAAACCGAAACTGTTAAAAGCTAATCCAAACCGACCAAATTGTCACGGTTCGGTTTCGTTATCCGATTTGGATTCTGTTTTGCTCACCCCTATATATATGGGTGGACTGCTGTAAAAAAATTTGTTATCTTACAAACGTAAGAACAATGCATTCTCCATGAAAGTTAGTATATCAAAAAAAAAAAGAATTTTCGTTCCTCATAAGATTCGAACACATGTGGTGCACAATGCACTCATCAATCAAAATAATGCATCACCGTAGATCTTCATGATCTAATGATTAAAAATAGTTCTCACGTTCTCACTTTAAATAATATTTTTATTTTAATCTTCTCATATATATATAAGTAAATCGTTATCTTGGTTTTTAGAAATTAAATAGGGTTAAACTTTTGCCTAAATCACAAGAAGGAATCGTGTCAGAGCAATAACGAGCACATGTAAATTTGCTTTTCCAAGCACGAATTTAATGTCGAACAGCTTATTCATATCAAATTTCAAAGTAAATAAATGGGAGAAATTAAGGTAGTTAAATATTGTAAGAGTGTTCAACTGTCATCATCTTCATAATAATTCAGAGACATAGAAAATGGCTTCAATGTAATGGAGTATAGCATCATTTTCTAAAATAAAATACTCCGGTATATGATATATAGTCATAGTTTTTGTTGATACAAGTTTTAATAAATACAATAAGTGTAAAGTGAGTTGAGAATGAGACTCACATAATAAGATATGTTATGTGAGTAAAAAAGATAGATCATGAGTGTGTGTTTTATAAATAAGTGAGTTGAATGTGGGTAAAAGTATTAATTTTTTAGTAAGATCTATATCTATAAAAGAAAAGTGATCGAATTTTATGAATATATTGAAATATAATTAAATAAACAAATATGGTGAAGGAAGTGAGTAACTTGCCAGAAGAAAAAAATACGGCGCTCAAGATTCGAAACATGTAACAATATAGATCAGTTTAAACATAAATACTATTGTGATCGTATTATGAAACAAATATACTGCATTAATTCACTATTCTACATAGATTTTTCATATTTTTATTTTTTATTTTTCAAGAATACGTCATTTTATACCTTAATTATAGAAAGTATATCCAATTTATCTCCTAATTATTTCCTAATAAATATCTACATTAACTGACCGAAATGAAATGGACGTATTAATGCGCTACTATATTGTTGTAGATAATTGGTAAGTTATATGAATTTCGCGTATAGAAATGATATAATTGACTATGAATTCTTCACGATTTCCATAATTTATTACTTAATTTCATTATAAAATGGTAATTTTGATCATTTTTTGTTTCTAATTTTTCAAACTTTTCAATTTCAATTTCTGCTTTCTTGATCCCATATTGATTTTTCAAAGAACTTCACCAATTTAAAACATAAATAAAAATAATATTTTGTACGATATTTTAAACATTTTTAAAATTTCACATTGATTTTTTATGAAATTTCACTAAGTAATAATCTAGATAAGATGATACGACTTTTATGAAACAACACCAACTGAAAACCTAAATAAAATTACGATACAATTTGAATCCTACATCCATTTTGTACTTCATGGATTCCAAACATAAACAAAAGGATACATTTTGTATAAGAAAATTCAAAATAAATTTTTTGTAACACATTGATGTATTATGAGATTTTTTTTCATATTTCTTTCTTTTGATTTTTCTTAAATTTCCAAACCCACGTTGATTTTTTCTAAATCCTTTTTAAATTAATTTTGAATCTCACATTGATTTTACACTAGACTTGATCAATTTAAAACCTAAGTAATACTCAATCCGTCCATTAAATTCGTGCATTTAATTTAGTTTTGGTCCGTCCACGAAAAATGTTCACTTTCCTTTTTTGGAAACATCAACTTTACATTTTTATTCGAAATATATATACTTATTTACAAAAAAATCATCTATGATCCACCTTTTATACTCCATATCCATTAATATATTCATTTATTATCCTCATGACACATCTTTTTACACTCACTTACTTTACACTCATTACAATTTATTAAAACTCGTGTCATCAAAATCAATGAACGATTTTGGTGGATGGAGGGAGTACTATATATGTAATTTGAATCTCACATCGAATTTTCAAGACACTTTTATTGATAATGTTTACTCTATAATTTTTAGATTTTATTAAGATGGATAATTAATTAATTTTATAACAACTTATACTTATAAATCAAATGGGACCTAAGATTATATGTTAAGGTAATCAGTCGATATTATTATAAGGACTTTGTAAATAATTTTATTTATTATTAATGTTTACTATGTAATATTCAGGTTGTTGTTGCTAATCAATTATTATAACAAATTATATTAACACATTCAAACGTGTTCGAATAATTAGCGAGTATTATTATACGTGTTTGAAACTAGAACAATTAATAAAATCACTTTCTCATTAGGATTGAGAATATGGGTATAAATATTTTAGACAGGTTCAGATAGTCGAAGCCTACTAGCCTCATCATTATGCTGTGCCACGATCAATAATTCCAGATGGTTGAATTATTGTAACAATTTATCTTGATAAATCTAAATTAATGGGTTTGAATAGTTTGCGGATATTATCATATGAATTTGAGATGAGAACGAGTAGTAAAATCATTATTTTATCAGGTTTAAACGGATATGAGTAAATACATTCTAGACGGATCTGAATGGCTGAATCCTAACCTCATTATTTCAATTCATCGTCTTGGAAATATTCCTTAAGTATTTAGAATAAATTTATCTTAATTGCGTGTTTTGATTAGATCTCAAAAGCTTTGATGATTGTCATGCTGATGTTAATGTTGTTCACTTGTTCTGGAGTTAGTCGTTTTTCTTAAAAGTTTTAGTAGAAAAACTATCAGTTTGGACAGACCCAAGATTGAAAGAGTTCGAGTACTGAAGCCAGCCTTATTGATAGGAATATCAGTACCAGCGCAACTGATAGAAACTCAACTAAAGGATCACGTACTGAAGACTGAAGCTGGACCAACTGATGTATGAATATTGAAGTATAGCGATGCTAATTAATATAGCTACTAGAGTAAAGTCGAAGACAGAAGACTAAAGTCGGAAGATTGAAGATCAGAGACTGAAGACTCGATGCTGCTAGAATCAAATGAGTCAGAATATGACTAAGTGTCATACCAAAGAATCGATCGCCTTCTTGTGAAGTCAATGCTGACTACCAAAAGTCTAAGTTGGCTACCAGAAGTCAAAGCTGTCAACTAAAAGTCAAAGCTGCTGATCAATTGTAATACCCCGTATTTATGTAGCAGAGATTGGCTCATGATTAAGAGCTTATTAAGAAAGGGCATTGCATCCTTAAGAAAGAGTTGGTTAAGTTAGAAGCTTTTGCGTTAAGCTTCGAGTTGAGACGAAAGAATTCGGCAGATTTGAGATAGAATCTGTGATAAGATCCTTAAATCTAGTTGAACATAAGAAGACCTAGATTTAAATAGTCTTAAGATGATAGATACATGCTCAAAGAGTTCTTGATTTCAGAAAAATGAGAATTTCAAAAATTTCGTTTTTATGATGTCGGCGTTTGCCGATTAAGCTCGGATGAAGAGCAAAATATTTAAAATGGTTTTTAAGGTCAAAAATATGTTTAATAAGTATATTTTGATGTTTATGAGTAATTATTGAGGTTTAAAGTAGAGATTCAAAAGAGGTTGTTTTATCGGATAATTAGCGTCGATTTCTTGCGATAAAAATGTTATGCATTATTCTACAATAATTATATTTAATTTCTAATCAAAAGCTATGATTTATGTATTAAAGAAAATGAGAAAAGAAAAGAAAAAGAAAAGGCTTCTAGAATAAGGGTGATTAATCACCTAATATAAGAAAATGAAAAATTAAATAATTTATTACATAACATAAGATAAGAACTTTAGACTTTTCAAACCATTTTTCTTCCTCATTTCTCTCCCTCAACTCACGGTTCACACACTCACACACACACTAAATTTCGAAATTTGCATGAGAAAAATAGGAAGATCCGACCGTTGAATTTCCGATCGGTCTTCGGATAGAGGTATAATCTCGTACCGAGAACACATCTACGGTTTTAATTTTTTGAAAACATGCTCTTATGAACATATCAAATTTTCAGTCACATGCTGAAAATTTGAAGGATGATGTTTTGTTTAATTATTTCATGTTATTATGATAGATTCGACGTCTACGTATTGTTTAATGTTGAAATTGTAAAGCATATGTTTATTGTTTGTAAATTCTTGTAAATTTTGAAAAAGAGCATGCTTGGATCTTGAATTTATGATGTTGTTATGATTGAATTGTCATCATATATATGTTATTGGATTGATATAAACGTGTTTGGAACAAGAAAAACGTTTGAAATCGAAACTATATTAAAAGCCCTATTATGGCCGAAAACCCTAGCTTCCATATTGATGTAATTTTGATTTTATTTGATCAATTTGACTTCATATTTGGACTCTATGATATAAATAAAGCCTAAAATGATTTATTCGGATTTTTCCACGACGTATTCAAAACCGGTAAAATTTTAGTTTGTCGGCGAAATTGATTTTCAATGCCAAAGCTTTGATCCTTATATTTCGTTGATAAAATGATGATATTTAAAGATAGTTGAGCATGTATATAGGTTCGTTGGTGTTAGATGACGTCTCACGTGAATTTTCGACGTTGGACCTAAAGTGACGTCTTAAGGGGGCCGTTGAATTTATGGCTAAGATAAGATGATTGAAGCGTGTTGTTGAGTCTTATATGATCATTGAGATATATGGTGATGAATTCGTGGAGTTTGGGCTATGTTTGGATGGATTGGTGTTGATATGGCGATACGTTTATAAACGTTACGCTGCCGAAATTTCGATAGAATTTGTTTGTTAATAAGATGTTAGAGGATGCAATGACCCAAGTTTTTATAGACCATAGTATCTTAGATTTGATATCGAGAAGATATGGTCGTGTCGACGACTAAGATGAGTAATGTTCTTGTTTGATCTTGATAGACATTTATGCCGTTCTATGAGGATAAATATGGATAAGGAAAGAAATGGAATTGAGAATTAGTTTCTTAGCTCTAAGGAACATCCAGGTGGGTATAAGTATTTTCTATAATAATATGCTTATGCTTTTATATATTTTCAAATGACATGATATACTTTTGCATAAAAGATGATATGAGATTTGCATGATATGCATTTAATTGCATTGTTTTGAAAGTTGATTGACTTGCCAAAGTTGTGAGCATGAGCATAAGCATAATGCACTACCTATCCACGGAAAAGAAAGAAAAGAAGAAATGACCGATGTCGGGTATGACCGAAGTTGAGATCCTTCGGGACCAACTCGGGTATGTGAAGTTAAAGTATGTTGAGGAGGAGGCCTACTCCTTGGATCAACATAAAGAAACAGATGTGGATATGGGAAAAAAAAGAAAGATGCATGCAGACATAAAGCATGCAGACATGAAACATGCATATGCATATGCATATGATATGATGATATTATGTAATGAGCATGCATGAACAGATTTTGAGAAGCATTATGCAGGTAA
This sequence comes from Salvia rosmarinus, assembly GCA_036937905.1. NCBI lineage: Eukaryota > Viridiplantae > Streptophyta > Magnoliopsida > Lamiales > Lamiaceae > Salvia > Salvia rosmarinus. Next base: position 11,097,963 of record CM072822.1, read on the forward strand.
TTTAAATAAAATCCCTGCATAAATTTATCTTATTGCAAGTCAAGAATATAACCCTAAGGGCAAAGTTTATTTTTAATGATTTTGGCGTATACCCACTGAGTGCATTTTGTACTCGCGCCCTACATATATTTCTAAATATGCAGGTTGAGCTGGTGAGAATGCTGGAATCGAATGCTGCGCGAAGGAGCTTCTCCAAGTAAATTGATTCATGATTATATTGAGAATCTGTTGAGGTTATTCTTTTGATACTCACATGTTAAATGCCCAGAGAGTTATGTCTTCACACATAATTCTCAGCCACGTTTTCCGTTGTTGAATTTTGACCTTTACTTGTTTATATGTTCTGCTATGAAGATTGAGCATATTCAATGTTTTGTTATGATTCAAGATATTGATAATTTTGTTGTGATTATTGTCCTCAACCATTGTTCTTTTTGTTCGATCCTTTATTATGGTTTGAGACCTAGAACCAACCTTTGGTAATCTAAACTTCACTTCTCCAAATCAATAATGTTTGATTACTTCTGAAGAAAGTTGTGGTCACCATTGTTGTTAAGGTGAAGTTTGATCACAATTGTCGTTACCGATTATCAGAATTTCCTTCTTAACCCCAAGTCACGGCCTAATTACCTGATTAGGTAGTCGGGTCGTGACATCAATAGTCAAAGCTGCTGATCAATAGTCAAAGTTGGTGACAAGTAGTCAAAGTTAGCGATACTTAGTCAAAGCTGGCTGATGAAAAGTTAAAGATGACTATTTCTATGTTGAAGCTGAAAGCATGATACTGAGAAAAGACGAGAATTCAACCTACTGATAAAAGACGGATAATCTCGACTAGCCCAACCTGAAGTCAATGTACTGATAAAACACAGAGTCAACTCAATTGAAAAAACAAGGAGACACTTAAGCATTGAGTTTTTGGCTCGTCACATGTTGTAGCGTATTTGCAGAAGATCCTGACATGCCAGAAGACCTTTTCAGATTTGTAGAGCTAGAGTGTACGATGATGCAAACCCTAATAGCGACGTACGGGGATTTAAACAGGAAGAATTCAAACGATAAATATAAGGATGTTATTGGTGTTCCCTCTAATATCACTATTCATCACCCCCTCTATAAGTATGCACAAAATCCAACATTTGAAGGTTACGGAAATGCTGCACATTCTTATTGTACAAAGCATTCAAAATCTCAAAGCTCAATAACTATCATACAACTATTTCGAATAATGAAATCTAGTAGTAACCTTTTAGAGCTCAAATATAATTATCAGCTCAAGGTTTCAGTAAATAATTCCTTTAAGTCTATGACACTCATTGTATATCTTAAGTCTAGACATACTGAATTTACCGCATGTGTCAGCTTAGATTTTAGTTGTAAACCCCTCTACAAAAACCCCATGTTTAAATAGAAGTTTGAGCAGGTAGGCAATGAAGTATTAGTTGTTGAAAGCTTGATTATCTTGCATTTGTAAGCAAGATGTTTAGGTCGACTGCACCCGTAAGCAATTAGAGGTTTCTTATCACCCGCAAGCATAGGAGGAATGCCAAATTAGGCGGGATACAGTAAGGTTGTATCCATGTTTATATTTTATACCCGTAAACAAGATTAAATCTCAGTTAGTTGATTCGCTAAGTAATGAGTTTGTGAATATAGGAGTTGTCCCTCCAAATCACGTAAAAACCAAATATTAGTTACTTTTGGTTATTTACATTCAGTATCATATTTATATTGCATATTATTGAATTGTCATCAACAACACACAAGCAGAATAACATCATTTTGAAACACTCTATCAATATCTGTTTGATATTGGTGAGATAAAACTGAAAACTAACTAAGCCATATTTCACTAAATGTTTTAAGTCAGTTCAAGTTTTCATTAAGTCAAATACAACCACCACCACATTCTGTATATACACTAGTTATCGGTCCAACTGACCAGTTACCTCAACAGTCAGTAGGTTTACTAAATGATATTATTCAGTGTAAGACTCTCCTTATTTGAACGGCGGCGAAGATTTACACGATATTGAGCTGTCGGTTATCTAATCACCTCTCGCCACGATAACTAGTCAGTCTTGTGAAAAAAAAAGTTTCAAATTTACCTATCTGGTATATTCTCACCATACACCAGTACTGTTGGATTTGTATACTGAAAGCATAATAATTGAACTTGTATACAATGTTTCTTGCTATCACTATTACAATCTCCTATCTGAATTATTTACTTGATTGCATATGTTGTCCCTTTATCTCATACAAATGGTAGATCATATAGTCTGTAGAAGATCACAGAAGTATGTAAGATTGGTTAAGCTAGTTGAGATATAAAAATGATCACAGCTGAGATAACTTGAGGATGAGTTGTTGGTATAGGTTGCAGTATATATAAGAATTGACTTGACTTGGTTGCTTGTCTATGCTGGTACGTCTTGATGTATTGATGGATCACAGTGAGATGAGTTCTTCTATCTGACTGTCGTGAAGAACCTAGATCTCGATGACTTAACGTTGATCTAAACCTCTATAAGATTTTAGGTGAGTATAAGTCATGACCATCACTTTGACTTGTTATGGGTGAGGTTACATGAGATAACCCAAGATTCTCCGCATCTTGGGTGGTGACAGTGCTTGTATATCATCCTAGTTACCTGTATCGAGTCACCGTATTCGTTTAGGATGATGACATCCCCTTAAAAAGCTCAAAATATTTATTGTATTAAACCCTGCAGGTTGAGTTAGCTCAAGTACAATAATAAAGTTGAGTGATACTACTTAAGGAATTAAAGAGATTAATTATTTTAAGCGATCAAAGTATTATAAATAATTAATGGACGTGCGATATCTTAAATACGGGGATTCGTAAATCTAAATGCAAGTCCAACTCAACTTCAGTAATAAATGAATAATATTCTCTAGTGGAATGAATAAATATTTATGAATTAATTTATGTTTTTGGCAAAACATAAGATAATTAATTCATTTTAGGTCCATTTTTATTTCTTGCATTTGATCCATGTGTTGACCCATCAAGGTCTGTTGTTGGTAGAATTTTCACCCACTCCTATGTAGAGTCCGTTGGGACTCTGTTCTGATTTATGTATTATTTTAATACATCTTCTATATCTAGATAGATATTATCTGATATTATTAGATATCAAGAGATAATTATTCTAGATATGATTTATCTTCAGAGATTGAAGATAGTTATTGTATTTATTAGATATGCAAGAATCCTATCTAAATAAAATTATAAAAATGCATTATAAATACAAGGTGAGATAAAATAAAAAATTAATATTATTATTGTTGTGATTTTCAAAAATCACATAGAACCATATAAGAAGTGAAATTTTACAGTATTTTTCATAGATTGCTCACACTCAGTATTGGAGAATAGGCATCCGGGATACATTCCAGAAGATCAAAGTTGGAGTCTGTAATTGATCAGATATCCTTGAAATTCACAGGTAAACACGAGTAAATATCTATGTGTTGTAATTAATTATATAAGTACATGCTAGGTATATAATCAATATATGATAAATTAAACATCCAAGATAGATCATCAAAAATATGGTAAAATTAGATCTCCCTTCAAATTGAATGTATGGTGATGGTTGGTACGCGAGAATGAAATTAGATAGGAAATGAATGAACTTTGGAATGAAATTATGATTGGAATGAAATGTAATAAAATATGTGATTCATATGGGTGATATGTACAAGGAATGGATGAATATGAATGAAATGAAATAAATAAAATAACCATTATTTTCATAATTTATGTTATTATTATTATTACTATTACTATTATTATTATTTTATTAGATAAATTAATTAATTACTATTATTTTAGTAAAATGTTTATTCGTATTATCTTTGTTAATATTTTTAATAATAGTATTAATTAATTAAAATATTATTATTATCACTATTATTATTATTACAATTTTATTTTTGTTGTTATATTATTATTTATTATAATAATATTATTATTATTATTATTATTTTAATGTAACTATTTATTATTTATTATGTTAATATTATTAATAAACATAATTTTTATCACTTATTAGTATTAATTAATTAATAATATTTATTATTATTATTATTATTATTATTATTATTATTATTATTATTATCATCATCATTTTCGCTATTTTATTGTTGTTGTTATTATTATTATTTTAATGTAACTATTTATTATATTAATGATTACTTATTATGTTAATAACTATAATTTTTATCATTATTATTATATTATAATTATTTATTATTAACAATTACTATTTATTTATTATCATAAATATTACTATTTTATTGTTATTTATTATTATTAATTTTATAAGATAAAAATAAACAGAAATAATTTTGTTAGAAAAATAAATAAATGTGACTAATCTCTTGTTATAGGAATAATTAATATCATGAGGATGCAGAGGTAGGGGAAGAATTGTTAATCTCATGTTTATGGGAATAAGCACATCAAAAATTGATTGATAGAACATTAGGTGTTGGAACACAAAGTGATACTTATCCCATATTAATTTTATACGAGAAAGATGCACAAAATTCTTATTTTAAATATTATTCGTGCTTTTATCTCGGATACAGTTTATATATAAAATAATTTCATTACTAAAAAAGTGACGTATACCAACGCAATTTCTAAGGTAATAGGTGAACTTTTATCTGTGATAGCGAACGCAGGTGAAAGCATGTGTACTGACTCACTGTGGAATAATAATAATAATAATAATAATAATAATAATAATAATAATAATAATAATTAATAGTAATAATAATAATTATATGAAATGAGAAATTCTCATTTATTCACTGATTGAGAATACATGATAAGAGGTAAATCACACTAATTTTCTAATTATTTTTTTGGCCAACTCTTGGTCTTTAACAAACAGTGGCAGAAGCAGTTAGAGCCAAATTAATTAAAGGGGGCTTACGCTCCCACCGAACATTTTTTTTCTTTCTCCTTTTACCATCATAAAATCGAAAAATTATTGACATATATTTTGTACAAATCAACCACTGTGTCAAAATCTCCACCACGAAACCTAATAGCATGAAAATTGGCATATATTCTGCCTATGCCTAATGCCCCTGCTGACATATATCAATCTGGCTTCATAATTTTATGTATAAATATCTTCATTAATGCTTGAGACCTATATATTAGACCGCCTTTCCCATTCTTTTCCTCTCTGTCTCTCTCACTCTCTTCTTCTGAGTTAAGAAAATGGCAAAGAACAGAAAAACGTTTTCAAGTGGAGAAATGGAGGCTTTGGGTGCTATATGCGACGCATTTTTGCCCTCCATAGATCTTCCTCAACATTACCACTTTCAACAATCTCTTCTTCAATTCTATCACACTTCAGCTTCCATGGCCGGAACTCCTCCACACGTACGTAATTACTCTCTTCTCTTTCTTTAATTTAATCTTACCACTTCTACGTTCATAAAAAAACAAACATATATTGATATCTAATCTTTTCATCAATTCGTCACTTTTGTTTCTTTTGAATGCTCGTTTTCGTTTTAAACCTTTAAATCCTTTGAGAGAATATTAATCACTACTATTAGCAAGTCGACAAATTCCATCAAATGCTAATGGCCAACTACTTTGCATTAAGGTCTTGGCTAATTTATTTTATTTTATTTTGTTATTAATTAGTTATACATAGCTGGCCTTGTCTAAATTTAAATTCTTTTTATTTGGACCAGCAGTGATGCTGTTGTGAACTGCTACTTTTTTTATTAGTTTAAACTATTTCAGGGGCTCCACTGTTTTTTTATGCACATGTGTATCACTTCTACTCCATTGCTTTTTTAAATTTACGAGAAGGTTATAGCTAAACATTTCCGACAATCTATGGGCAAATTCACTTATTAATTATTATTTTTATTTATAAAAAAAATCTGCATCGCAGGTTGCTGAGATGATTGGAAAATTGGAACACCCTAAGTTGCCACTAGCAAGATTGGCAATAACATTGTTGTCAACGAGAATTGGTACATTTATACTATGTGGGAGAAAAAGTTTGTCTTCTAAATTTCCATATTTGCAGAAATTTTCAGAGGTTTCATCTCATAAAAGAGAAGAAATATTACAGTCATGGTCTGCAAGCTTTTTTTCCCTCTTGAGAATCCTCTATGCAGGTCTCAAAATCTTCATTCTTCTCACATTTTTCACTGAGGTAATTTTCCCACCTACTTTATTCTAAATAATATCATTTTTTTCTTTGCTGTTAATATTCAATAGTCAAGATTGAATTATGAGGTGCATGCACATTGAAAATCATGAACATTAATTTGGAAACTTCGCATTGTTTTCATTTCTAAGTAGACTCAAATCCTACATCATGTGTGATCTTATGGCTGTAGTATGATTAGATATGGTCTGAGTTGTGATGGTTTTCACTGAATGCTGCCCATATAGATATATGGTAATGATTAATCATTAGGTTTAATTAAGGAAAGCTGCCTGTTCAAAGAAAATTTACTTTCATTCATCTATTAAAAAGTGATTTTAAAATATACATTTTTATTTGCCGATCACGTCTATTAAGTCAAATTTGATTTAAATAAGTGTAGTAGATGGTACATATATGTTCTAAAAAAATGGTACTCACGGAGTAGCTGAATGCTTGATAAAATATTTATAATCAAACAATTAATGTCATAAGTTCTTATATATCACTGAGTAAACCGTCCAATATATATTGTTTTGAATTAATTACATACAAAATTTGGAGGGGCTAAACTTTGTCGTTGAAAATGGTGTAATTTTATTTTATTTTATTTTTCAATTTGCATCTTATCTTCAACAGAGATTTTCTACAAATTGAAAAATAAATGAGAGAAAAAGCTACCAGCTTGAAAACAAAGATATATAATAAAAAATTCTTAACCCAATAAGTATGAAAAAGAACTTATTTATTTTCTTGTTTTGTTAGGCCAGTCTAAGGAGGTGTTTGGCTGAGCTTATAAGCTCTTTAAAATAATTTATAAGTTGTTTAAGAGCTTATAAGCTCAATCAATGTGTTTGGCAAATTAAGTTGTTAGAGAGCTTATAAGTTTTCAAAATAAGTTTTAAGAGCTTATAAGCTCTATTAAAAAAAGCTCCAAAACCAAACTTATTTTTTAATGATCTTATAAGTTACAACAAAACTATAAAAATAACCCTGATATATTTTCTTATTTCTATGTTTACCCTTGTTATCCAAACACTTTAACATTTTATAAGCTCTTAATACACCATATCTTATAAATTCTTAAAACAACTTATAAGTTGTTGGAGCTTATAAGTTTTCTAAAATAAGCTTGGCCAAACACCCTCTAAGTACGTTTCCTGAAAATGATAGTCCCATCGGAGTGAAAGTAAATATTTATGGCAAATAGTTGAATACCTATTTGGTTTGTTTAATCTGATAGATGCAGAAATTCCGGTTTATGGTAATTCGATCATGCCTAACATAACTGAATGTAGAACAACTTGTTAAAGTGATGACGGAATTAAACTGCTCATCTTCACATCAAACTAGAATTAAATTCTATTTATCAAAATCTCAGATGTCACACAGAAATGGCACAAATTTTAAGACTTTGTTCATATCACTCGATATTTTTTGTCCGCGTTACCGAGCTTGCACCCACTAAAATGATTATTGCGAATAATTTTCTATTTTTTCTTAAAGGTTGCAAGTGCTTGCTATGTGCAATAGATCTTAGTTCACTATAATTTTCTTGGGAAACTGGTGGATTGAATTGCAAAAGCTTTGAAATATGCTTTTTTTTTTCTTTTAGTTTTTGAAAAGTGATGATATATAATTTTATAATTTGTGTAAAGAATCATTTAAAGACAATTAACGCATTATTTAAAAGAGTCATTTTATTCGATCAATACAATTTGTGTCACAGCTCTTAAAATTTGAAATACAATTCTAACTTCACATTAGTAAACTTCTTTATTTTTCTTATATTTATTCATGAGGCATTAAATTGTGGGCTCAATAACAATTTATTAGCTAGTGAACACCAAACATTAATAGCAAAAAAGATTAGGTATGACTCAAGTTGGGTCCAGTCTTGAATGCGATTCAATTACTGATTAGTTGATAAACCAGATCCATAACACCATGTAGGGCTTTTTCACCAGAAATGATAGCTTGGACATAAAAGTTCTTTTAAACATCTTTATTTTAAGTTTGTATTTATTATAGTACGACAGTGTTACAATCTGTACATAATAACAATATGATAAAGATTAATAAACTAAAATAAAATAAATAACCATATACAAATGTAAATTAAACACGATAATAGATAAGGGAGTGTGTTTAAATATGTTTCAAATGAGTAAATTCAAAGATTCTAAAATACGGCTATCTCACACTAACCGCGGATTAGATCAAATTTTCCCAGTGCGCACCTAAGGTAGCGACTACGGGTTCCCCGTGATACAAAAAAAAATAATCAAATTTTCCTTAATTTTTTATGTGCCACTATGTCCACAATTATATCTATTATTTTAATAATATTTTTATAAAAATAAAATTGTTATAATATTATGAATCCTGCTTAGTTTTTTTATTCCCCCAAAAATTGAAGTTAAATAAAGCTATATGCCCAACGTTAGATTTTTCAACCCTACTAATATTTTATTAACTGATATAAATAAAATTAAATGATAAAAAATAATTATATTCCCTAATTGGGTGAAGTAAGTTCTAGTTAATTATTACGGCCATTTTCGTTATTCTTTATATGGTCAAGATTAATTTGTGCCAGAAATTCTTTTATATTAGTTAATAAATTAATTATATACCCTAGTTATATGGACAAAAATATCTAATAAAATAGTATTTGTATTTTAATTAATTTTGGAACTATAAAGAAAAAGAAGAATGATGTGAATTGAATTTCGTCACATTAATTATGGTTAAAAATCACCATTTATTTAACATTAGAAGGCCCAAAATAATACTCATATTTCAAACATATTAATTCTATCTAATTCATGAGTGAAGAGACTAATATATTTTTAATGACATTAAATTTAAATAAACACAAATTGAAAAGAAAAACTCATATTTCAAAACATATCAAATCTACCAAATTCATGAGTAAAGAGACTAAAAAAATTTAATGAAATTAAATTCAAATTAAAAAAGTAAAAGAAAAGATTCTAATCCCTCCCCGCCGCCCACCCCTCTCCTTCTGCCAGCTATGGCCACCAACAACGTCATCCATCCATTCCCCCCATCAAATCCTAGAAAACCCAACCACTACCCACGCCGCCCCCTCGTCCCCCAGCAAATCTGCCTTCCTCCTCCCCCTCCCCCCTGCGCAGCTCCTCGCGGCATCCATCGCGTCGCCGCGGCGCTCATCTCCTCTCTATCGCGCAAAGCTTCTCCGCGTCACCATCCTGCGCTCGCGCGCATCCTTTCCCTTCGCCGTCGCGCGGCCTCCACCCCCGTCTCCCCTTCGTACGACTCCGACAAGAAGTAAAGATTCAGAAATAGCAAATCGAAATTAAGCTTCTTGTCGGGTCCCCGTCGCACGACTACCCCTTCACGCGTCGTGCAGACGCACACTGTCGCTGCCGTCGGAAATTTTTGCAGAAAAAAAGACGTGGGGAAGAAGAGGATGGTGAAGTTAAATGGGTTAATGTGGATATTTGTATGTATTTTGAAAAAATGGGGTTTTTTTTTTAATCTTTTAAAGTCCAAAATGGATAAAATAATTGGCCTCTCAAAGTATTCGCGAAGAGTAGTAGTGTCATTGTTGCATGTGTTTTCCATCCGATCACTACTTTTGATTTTAATTAATATGTTTAAATATTTTAATAAGTTTATAATTCTCCAAGAATCAAGATCATCTCAATATATATAGCCACGAATACACAAAAAAAAAGTCTTTCTCATTAAAAAAAATTACATTGCATGTGAAGGTGAACGAGGAAAAAAAGAACCCTTCATGGAAAGCAATAGGCTACTGCGGGCCGGACCCGGCCTTCAAACCCCGGAAGCCCAACGCAACCGAAGAAGAGCTATTCGGGCCTCTCCACAAACGCATCATCAACTTCACCCAATCAAAACAAACGGCAATCCACAAACTTCAAACCTCAGGCTTCTCTCTCACCGAATCGCCGCCCAAGACCGCAGCGATCAAGCCGTTAAAACCCTCCTTCGTCATCCGCTGCGATGCCGTCGTGGTTGGATCCGGCTCAGGCGGCGGCGTTGTGGCCGGAGTCCTCGCCAAAGCCGGCTACAAAGTGCTCGTGCTCGAAAAAGGAAGCTACATCGCGAGAAGCAATCTCACACTCATGGAAGGCGAAGCCTTGGATCAAATGTACCTGCAGCACGGGATTCTCGCATCGGCAAACATGGACGTCATATTCGTCGCGGGATCGACGGTCGGCGGCGGATCGACTGTCAATTGGTCTGCTTCGATTCGGACGCCTCAGCACGTGCGGAAGGAATGGAGCGAGAAACACAAATTAGGGTTTTTGACAGTAAGGTTTACGATCGAGCATTGGACGTCGTGTGCGAGAAGATGGAAGTTCAATCAGAATTCGAGGAAGAAGGTCTGCAGAACGAAGTTTTGAGGAGAGCTGCGTGAATCTCGGCTATCCGGTTGAGAATATTCCGAGGAACGCGGCGGCGGACCACTACTGCGGCTGGTGCTGCCTCGGCTGCAAAGGTGGCAGGAAAAGGGCGCCGCCGAGACGTGGCTGGTGGATCTCGCCGAGTCGAAAACGGCGCGGTTCTCACCGAATGCGAGGCGTTAAAGGTAATTGTTGAGCGGAAAACCGGCGGGAAACGTGCCACCGCTGCTGGTGTAGCGTTCGCGTTTAAAAATTCAGCAGGGAGAGAAGAAATAGGCGTAATTGAAGCGAGAGTGACGGTGGCTGCGTGCGGAGCGATCTGCACGCCGCCGCTACTGAGGAGGAGTGGATTAAAAAACCCTAACATCGGGCGGAATCTGCACGTGCACCCCGTGTTGATGGGGTGGGGCCACTTCCCCGACGCGGAGAAGAGGAGCTACGAGGGAGGGATCATGACGGCGATGTCGAGGGCCTGCTCCAATTCCGAAACGTCCGGGTACGGCTTCGTGATCCAGACGCCGGCGCTGCACCCCGGGATGTTCTCGGCGCTGATGCCGTGGGCGTCCGGATCCGACATGAAGGATAGGATGATCAAGTTTTCTAAAACCGCTCACATCTTCGCATTGGCGAGGGATAAAAGCTCCGGAAAGATCAAATCGGAGAGTGAGATAAGTTACGAAGTTGGGAGATTTGATCGAGAGAATTTGCGCAATGGGATGGAGAAGGTTCTGAGGATTCTGGCGGCGGCCGGGGCGGAGGAGATCGGGACGCATAATAGAGAAGGGAAGGTGTTGAGAGTGAAGGAGGCGAGCGGCGAGGAGTTGGAGAGGTTTGTGAAGGAGGAGAGTGGGAGGGCGCCGGGGAATGTCTCGGCCCCGGTGTGCTCAGCGCACCAGATGGGGAGCTGTAGGATGGGGGCGGATGCGAGGGCGGGGGCGGTGAGGCCGACGGGGGAGACGTGGGAAGTGGAGGGGCTGTTCGTGGCGGATTCGAGCGTGTTTCCGACGGCGTTGGGGGTGAATCCGATGGTCACGGTTCAGGCCATAGCTTATTGCACGGCGCAATCGGTTCTTGAAGCTCTTGCAGACAATGTGTCTGCCTAGGAATTCAAAAATGATATAAGGTTGTTCAGTTTCTTGGTAACATTGTATATTTGTCTTGTGCAATTGGAAGCATAAACTTCCCAAGATACTTTACTATCATTAATAATAAGAAGAATTATACAAAGTATGACTTCGTGTGTGTTTTTTTCCCGCGAAATCTTTGGATTGGAGTAAGACAGATCCAATGATTAATTAGTTGAGGTGGAACAGTATATGTGTATTTGATGGTTAATTGTCGAGCCAAGATCAGTCGTCATCGGCAGGATTCTGAATGTAGACTTTTTCAGTGACATGCTTCAACTGAGAAAAATACAGGTGTGTGTGTTGGCGCAGTGGTAGAGTGATTAATCTGGGAGCGAAGGTCTTGGATTGAGTCACCGTGGCACCTTTAAAAATTTCGTATTAATTGACCAAAAAAAGAGAGAAAATACGTTACAAAAATCTTACGTAGAATTAGAGAAAATCCACACCGTAATTTCAGTCATCGGAAAATTGGGAGCGATCCCAATTACAAAAAATTCAACAGTTTGTCTATTTATGGTGTTGTATTTTCAAGGGAAGGTATAAGTAAACTAAAAGACAAAAGGAAAAAACAAGGTGAAAGAAAATTGTTCACATTAGATAATTAATGTTGTGTATTATGAGGATCTCTGACAATCTTTTTAACATCCGTCAACAAGCATGCTGACATGCAAGAACCCTTGAATCCATGACAGATATATGTATAAATTGAAAAAAAGAGAAGAAAAGCAATTGAATGCATGGGACTCTGTATATTTTTTACTTGTATTCAGTCTCAAAGATGGTAACCGAGAGAAGCAAGGTTGAGAAAGAACGACATGATGGAGAATGTAGAAGGAATCGGTATTCTTTTTTATTTCTATGTATTTTTCATATACATTACACCCCAATATATAGAAAAATAATACAATGTAAATAAGGAAAAATATATCCCTAATATGCGGTGACCTAATTCCCTTGATTGTGCCTCTCTATTTTTGGCTATGATATTCTTAACACTCCCCCTCAAGTTAAGTAACGGCATTTCCGATACTTAACTTGTCCAGAACTTCTCTGAAGACTTTTGTGTTGACGGCCTTAGTCAATATGTCAGCCAATTGTTCCTCCGATCGTATGAAGGGAAGTTCAATGATCCCACTATCGAGCTTTTCCTTGATGAAATGCCGATCGACCTCCACGTGTTTGGTCCTATCGTGTTGTACGGGATTTTCAGATATACTAATCACAGCCTTGTTTCACAAAAGAGCCGACTTCCCCTTTTTGGAGGAAAGCCAATCTCTGTGAGTAATCTCCGAAGCCACAGGATTTCAGTTATCCCACTTTTTACTCCTCTGAACTTTGCTCTGCGCTTGATAGGGCCACTACTTTCTGTTTTTTGCTTCTCCATGTGACCAAGTTTCCTCCAACGAAGGTGAAATATCCGTGATGAATTTCCTATCATTTGGGTTACTGGCCCAATCTGCATCTGTATACCTGTCAACCTCCAAATCTTCCCTTTTTTAAGCAAAATCCATGTCGGTGGTTCCTTTCGGTATCGGACAATTCTCAAAGCTGCCTTGGGGTTTGTGCATAAACTGACTTACTACTCCAGCGCATCAGCGATGTCGGGCCGTGTATGAGAGAGATAGATGAGTTTCCTAACAAGGCGGGTATTTTCCTTGATCCGTCAAGTCGACTCTTTCAACAATTGTTAATCGATGATTTATCATAATCGGTGTTTCTGAAGGCTTACACTCGAGTAACCCAATTTCTGCAAGTAAGTCAAGGACATACTTTCTTTGTCTCAGGAAGATTCCCTTTTTTGGACCTTAAAATCTAAATTCCAAGGAAGTACTTCAGAGATCCAAGGTCTTTCATTTCGAACTCTAGGAACAAGTTTTTCTTCAGGCTTTCTATCTCTTCAACATCATCTCCTGTGATAATCATGTCATTAACATAAATGATTAAACATGTTACCTTCCCTTCTCTCCTTTTCACAAATAATGTATGATCAGAGTTACTCTGTTTATAGCCATTTTTTGCCATAGCTAGACAGAATCTTCTGAACCATACTCTGGGCGATTGCTTCAATCCATAGAGTGTCTTCTTTACCTGCACACTTGTTACACTGAAACTCTTGGAGTAACACGGGGACTTCCATATATATCTCTGCATTTTCTTCATTCTCCACGTAGGAAGGCATTAGTTACATCCAGTGATGCAGAGGCCAATCCTTGCAAGTCGCTCTCGAGAAGTGTTCTTCTTGTGCTCATCTTGGCTCTTGGTGAGAATGTTTCTTCATAATCTATCTCGTAGGTCCAGTATATCCTTTTGCAACCAACCTAGCTTTGTATCTCTCGATTGAACCATCTTTCATCTTTTGATTGTGAAAACCCATCTGCGTCCATGGCCTCTTTTCTTCGACGGCACATTTTTCCCATGTCCCATTCTTAATTAAGGCATCCATTTCCTTCTTCATGGCCTCCCTCCAATGTTTATGTCTCCTTGCCTCTTCTACTGTCTGGGGTACATCCTCCTCTTCATACAGAGCCGCTTCAAAGGCCCGTGCCATCTCTGTGAGTTGTCATTGGGAAAGGTTGGCAATCGAGTACCTAGTCTTCCGTCCCTGCCAGTCTGGAGAGTATCGCTTTGGTGGTTTTCCCCGTGAACTTCGGGGAGGCAATGTGTACTGATCTGTGGCACCAGCTAACTCAGTACATTCATCAACCTCATTCATATCCTCCGGTTTACGTATCGGTGTCTTCATCCCTCTGTTCCTCAATGTTAGTATTAACTTGAGAACTATTGAGATTACTTACCTCAGGATTTGAAGATTGGGTTGACAGTGGGTTCGAGTCACTGGACATCTCGAACTGAACCTGTGTTGTAGATGTATCGACGGGTGCGCTAACCTTCTCTGTTAGACCAACGTCTGGCACAGAACCTGGCATGACATTGAGCTAGTTTCTGACGGATGAGAAGGTAGGGTTGTTCGGACGGTGGATGGCGTATGGAGCCAACTTAGGGAGTCGACAATCTCCATTTTCTCCCCTTGACTCCTTTGTTGGCGGAAAAAATATTATGTTTCAACGAAGTCACAGTTTAAGGTAGTGTGTAGGTGATTAGCTACAGGATCATAACATCTATACCCCTTCTGATTTTTTCCATACCCCAGGAAAACACACTTTACAGCATTTGGTGAGAATTTTGTACGATTTTGTTTAGGGATATGAACATAAACGGTGCATCCAAAAACTCTGGGTTCAAGAGTGAGAGATGAGGGTATTTTAGAGTGGGTAGCTAGAAACTCAAGGGGTGGTTTAAAGTTGAGGATATGAGTGGGCAGTCGATTCAGGAGGTAAGCAGTAGCTACTGACTTGGGCGATAAGATGTCGGGACTTAGGAATCGATGATAAGGGCTCGAGTCATCTCTAAAATGATCCTATTCTTTCGTTCGGCTACCCGTTACATTCGGTGTGTAAGACACGTTGTTTGGTGAACAAGGCCTTTTCGATGAAAGTTTTGCATTTTGGAATTTACATACTCCCATTATCGGATCTAAGGATTTGAATAGATTGGTTGTATTGTGTTTGTACTAGATTATAGAAGTGGGTGAATTTCTCAAGAACTTGCTTTTAGATTCTAAGAAATATACCCACGTCATTCTAGAACGATCGTCCACAAATAGCGAAAATATCTAAACCCATTATCACTAGTAACCTAGAGTTGGACCCCAAACATCGAGTGAAGTAAAGAAAAGCAGACCTCACACGAGTATTATTAAGTTTAAAAGAGTGGCGATGGCTCTTGCTTGAAAACATGTCTCACGGTTGAAAGGGTGTAAAGTAACAAGGTTTGGACAAATTAACAGTAGATATCCTATGGATGGGTGTCCTAACCGCCGATGCAAAGCAAGTCATTCCTCATGGGTCTTTGAGTCGACATCGCAGCACCTGTTGAGCCATCCTATCCACATAGTAGAGTCCTCGATGTTCGGTGCCACGTCGACTATCTTCCCGTCCTCGTATCACGTAAAATGCGAAGCCGGTGCATTAGTAAGTTATAATGTAATTCTCTCGTGACTTGGCTAACAGACACCAATTTGTGAGATAAAGACGGGATATATAAGCAGTTTGGGAGACATAATTCAGAGGACAATTTAATAGTTCCAGCTCCTTCCACAGATGCTAAATTTCCACTAGCAGTTTTAATATATCTTTTTCGGGTAGGAAAAATCTTCATAAAATTAGAGGCATCAAAGGACATAGTATCTGTAGCTCCACAATCAAAAATCTAATGGTGGTCTTTATCTGGTGTTTCAGAATTAGTGGAGGATAATGCTAAGGCCTGAAAAGAATTCTTACAGGATATATTGGGCTCAAAAAGAGGTTTTTCATTTTCTGGGTGTTTACTATGCAATTTCTGGGTGTGTTGGGGTGAAGAATTAGAGTCATGAATTAGTGAGGGGTTTAAAAAATACAACCCCTCATTACCTCCCCCTTCGTGCACCCTAGCCGCCAGGGCACCTCCCCTCTCCTCTTCAATGCGTGTCTGTGGCGGCGGTGGTCCAACGTTGCCCGTCGGTGTTCCGACGCTGGTGGCTCGTGTCTCGCGCGACCACGCCCGCCGATCGTCGCTCCGAAGCGGCCATGGTTGACGTCGCCTTGCACCACTGACCGCCACCGTCGCTTGTCCATTCGGGTTCCAGTTGATTCCGATATTTGGACGCACTCTTGATTTCTTCATTTCGTCCCACCATTTGGGAAATCCGATGAGTAAGAAACATCCTCTTTGGTATGCTTATTACCTCCACGGTGTGTGCATACAAGTTTGCTCTTGTCAATTTCTCTTTTCTGTTGTTCAGGTTTGATTTCCTTCTTGTGGCGATTGGAAGGTGGTGGTGGTCGTTGTGGTTGACCGTGTGTCCGGACCGATTCCTACGGTTGGAGATTCGGAGGTTTGAGGATACCCTCGTTTGTGGCTTGCCGCACCAGTCCGTAGCTCTTGAGCAGTTGGTAATGGATCCTTGTCCATAATCTCCTCTTGATATTTGCATATTTGTCATCCATGCACTTAGAAATTGATAGAGCGATGGTGCTCCTCCTTTCCGGTATCCTCTATGTCATCGGACTCGGATCTCGGTATCAATCGAGATCCATAAGTCTACATTTTGGTCCACAACCCTTCTAGTGCCATAGATTCTTGTTTGATTATCATGGCTTGTCGGTGCGGATCGTGAATTTGGAATGGATCGAGATCCACTTCCATAAGTAATCGCCAATCCTTCCCATAGATCGGCGATTGCGTCTTGTGATACCTCGTTCACAAGTCCGGTTTCGATATTGTTGATCACCCGATTGAAAGCGCAGTTATCCGTTGCTCCCACCTTGTGTGGCGGGATCGTCGATTGGGGGTTTTGAAACTCCATTAATGTGAGATGTCAAACCTTTTCCCAGATTGCCCGTTTCATGAGGTTAACCCATAAGGGTAATTTTCCCATTGAGCTTCGCCTTGATGGAAATCTCTCCAAATGATTCGGGTTGGTCGTGGTTTGGTGGTTTATGGGCGATGAAGAATGCGGAATTACGAGGCTTTGTTTAAGGAATTACGCAAATTGTGCAGACAAATTCCATCGGAAAATTTGTTGGGGTGTGGCTAGCGTTTTACGTGTTTGAAGTTTCAATCGACATGGTTTGGTTTCTGGGTTTTAGCGGAAGGAATTACGAGGAACTCGAGCACGAACCTCCTTTTGTTGGTTTGCACGCTCGATACCATCTCAAAGATGGTAACAGAGAAAGCAAGGTTGAGAAAGAACGACATGATGGAGAATGTAGAAGGAATCGATATTCTTTTTTATTTCTATGTATTTTTCATATACATTACACCCCAATATATAGCGAAAGAATACAATGTAAATAAGGAAAAATATATCCCTAATATGCGGTGATCTAATTCCCTTGATTGTGCCTCTCTATTTTTGGCTATGATATTCTTAACATTCAGATTCAATACTGCCGTATCATACTGAGTGGGGAATAGTTTTTGGAAAACGAAATGTGTTCTTTTCAAGAAAGATTAATTTCGGGATCTTTTTAAAAAATAAAAGTGATAATTACCATTTATGAATTTGGTTCAATTTGTAATTTCAATCTAACTTTTGAAATATAGTAAACAATATCTAATCTTCTAAATTCTTGTAATTAAAACTCATCCAATATTTTTGGTAATCCAAAGTTTCAAAGTCTCATTGTTCAAGTCCTTGATTTAAGAAATCACATAGATAATCAATTCACCATGAGCCTAAGACAAGCTGTTTAGGAGCTTATAAGCAAAAAGCAAAAAAGAACATAACCTCCGATACGATAAAAAGAATAAAACCATATCGAGGTCCTAATTGTACGACTTTGGTATGATGTCCTTCCAACGTGGATTCACGTAGAACATCGCGCCACCATACGAACATGGTATATAGGATAAATATGAGGCCCAAACTGAGAGACCTGGGCTACAAGGTCATACCAATTTCTGGCTACCTCTTCCAGAAGATGGAAAGCCCATTCAAGGACTACGTTAACTCACTCTTTGAATCCAGATCCAATGCTAAGAAGGAGGGTAATAAGGCATTGCAAATCGTTTGGTAAAATAAGCTCTAAGCGAACATAATTTGTGAAAATAAGCTCAACGACTTATAAGCTCCCAAAAATAAGTTGGTCAATCTTAACTTATTTTTCATAAACTTATAAGCAACCATGAATTTATCAAAATAACTTTATTATGGTTCGTTATTTCCTACACATACACTATCAACTTCACGTCTCGTCAATTTTATCTCTCTAACTATGATTTTCTCTCTCTAACTCACAATTCTTTCTCTATCTTATAAGATCAATTATCCAAACACTTTAACAACTTATAAGCACTTGAGACATTACCTCTTATAAGCTCTTGAAATATCTTATAAGCTCTTGGAACAAATAAGCTCTCTAAAATAAGCTTAGCCAAACACCCCCTAAATGTCAGATTCTATATTTGGTGAAATCAATATTTGCAGATACTACGTTGGGAATTCAAGAGAGAGAGAGAGAGAGAGAGAGAGAGAGAGAGAGAGAGAGAGAGAGAGAGAGAGAGAGAGAGAGAGAGAGAGAGAGAGAGATATAGAAATAAGATAATTTGTAGTTATTCCTTCTGTATTTTTATAAATATCAGATTCTCATTTGTTTATTATTTGTTAATATAAATATTATATTTCATAATTTGAGAATAAAATTATGATATTCTTCTATTTAACACTTTTGGAATTTGATAATTAATTATGTGCATATATTTATTATATTAATTAATAAGATTATAATATAAATTTCTCTATTAGATTAGTAAGTATAATTTGACAATAATAACACTTACAAAAAGGGAAATGAATAAGTCGATCATTTATTGCTATTATTTTATGCTTCATTTTATCAATCTACGTTGAGTATTTTGGTTGTGTGGGGGGCTGTCTCCCCAGATAAGATCAAGGCATTATATTGAAAAAAAATCCCCATTATTTATCAGTTTTGATGCAAATTTTCATCAAATTTGTAATTAAGGTATGACTTTTCAATGTTATGATTACTATATCATATCTCATTTTTTTTTGTGACGAGCAACATCCGACCTAAAGTTTACGAGAATGCCATGTTCCGGTATATAACCAACTCACAACACAAAACCTTATTGTACACATTGAATATTATCATTCAGAAAAAAATCAGGGTGTTATAACTAAACAAAAAGATAAAAATTTATGTTGTAATGCAAATTCGGTGGACACGTTGTGTTAAATCCAACAATTAACCTTATAAAATATTGAGTTACATTTGTATGTGATAATGGAATTGGGCTTAAAAAGTAAAGGTCGGCCCATTTTCATTTGTTCAGAATTGGGCCCAGTGAAATTGATGAGAATGTATGCATAAAAATATGTTGCACATAATTATATTGTCCAATCATACGTTATTAAGAGCATCCCCAATGGGGATGCAAAGTTACATCCCCAAAACTGGCGTTGGGGAGGGGAGGGAGGGAGGGAGGGGTGGGAGTGGAGAGAGAAGCTTGCAGCACCTATCAGGTGCTATTGATGTGTGTGCCAAAATTTTATATTTTTTATTATTTTCTTTGATTCTTTTAGTTTTGTTCAGTTTTTGCCTTTGCTTTTCGTATTTTTAGTTCTTTTATTTTTTGTTCTTTCTTCATTTTTAATCTTTTGTAATTTATTTTGTGAAAATTACTATTATTCTAAATAATTCATATTCTAATTATAAAATTTAGTCGTTTAAAATTTAGTTTATTGTTGTGTGTTGAATTTGAATTTCTTAAATTTAAATTGTCTTTATGTCGTGTATCTTAAAAATATCTATGTTATTTGCCTATTTAATTAAAATAATATTTCTAAATAATTATTAAATTTTATATTAATTAAAAATAACTATTAATTTAATTTAGTAAATTTAAAAATGTAAATGTGAAATTTAAATAAAATATAAATAAATAATGAATTAATTGAAAGTGGGTGAAAAATGGGGTCCATAATGATGTCGTAGCACGAGTTTGGAAAGGTATTGTTGGGGGTGAAAATAAGAGAGGGGAATATGATGATGTGTCTGTGATGATGTCAGTAAAAACCTGAAAATGGGGAGGTATTGTTGGAGATGACTAAGGGTTGAATTCGCTCTTCATCTTTGAAACAAGCGAGAGAGAGAGAGAGAGAGTAGCATTTTCTCAGCCGTGTAGTTTTGGCGGGGAAAATAGAACTTGTTGCAGAAGCTTTTAATTTTCTTTATACATAAATATATATAATTAAGGTGATTGTATTTCTCTGCCACTCAATCCCTCGCAGAAAAGGTCCCTAATCTCAAAAACTTCCTGAAAATGAGAAGAAATTATAACGGGCAATATTAGGCACCTGCCGCCGCCCCGCAGCTCACTGATTGGGGATCCTCATTCAAACATGGTAAGGACAAGTAAAGAGGAAGGAAACAGATGGGTAAGTTCAGCAGCATATATTCCTCCATATATTCGATCCTTTCATTTTTATTTTTTTCTGGCTCCATCTTTGCTCAATTTGATTAAAGAAGTATAGATTCGAACTTGCGGAATACCGATTCGAATTAGCGGGATAGGTTAAAGCTGAGTGTAAAAATTGTATATGATTTGCAGAGGGTTAGAAGTCGGCCTTACTGTTCGCGGAGGTGTAGAGAGGTGAATCCGACAAACATAGATTCCCTCTCCGGCAACCTGAATTCTGGTACGTCTCTCAGCTGATTATCTGTACGAGAAAACAAGGGTTGTGTGTCGCAGGTGGTTCCATCTAATCCATGGCAATGCTTTTGTGTACCCTCACCTTCACCGTACTAGCTTTGGACTTCTTCTCAAGGAATATGTTGGGAATTGTACAATCTTCGTGACTACAACAACACAAGGCAATTCAGATATTGAGTTAAGTTGCATCCCAATTTTGGGTAGTTGCAAGTTTTGGGTTTGAGGGAAGAATGGTCTCAAAAGTATTGGCCCTTTATTCTCAATCTTGCAACAAAGTGTCTTCTCCATCTCCCATGGTTTTCTGATAACTGGAACTTGGGTATGGCTTACGCTGCAGCTTTCATGGGGTATAAACATATTGTCCTGATTCCGAGTTAGCGTGGTTGGCACAATGTCCTATATTAACTGTCCGAGTCGACTACAATTGGAGACATGTTGCGGTTGAGCTGTTATCCCACGAAGCTAAGTCGCTTATAATGCTCCATACTCTGTTGATCACAGAAGGTTTTGTGCACTGGGTTAGGGAAGAGAGTGATGTGGTGAATTTGAATGTGGAGACTCCTGTCCCTATTTTTCCTCCAGATTATCATGCCAAAAACAAAAGGGATAAGTGTTGTTATTATTTGTCAACGGGAATTTATCTATCTTTACTGGTTAGATATGGAGATTTTCTGTGGCAAGCTTGGGAGATGAGACCCGAAACTGGAGAATGGAGAAAGGTGCCGCCCAACATGACTTGGAAGCTCATAAGTGCAGAATCCAGCACTTTCTTGCTTATGAACACGATATGTTGCTCAGGCCAGTTAGTTGGGTTAAATACCCAGAGGTTCTGGCCTTTTCTTGCCATGCTTCCTCTTGCATACTCTACAATCTTGATACACATAAATTCGACTCCATCGAGTTACCTATTTCTGCAAATTGCAACAATGTTGTAGTGCATAGGAACAGCCTGGTCTGGTTAAGTTAATTGGGCTTCTATCCTGCTTTCGCTGGAGTTTTTCTTCCTACATTGAGGTAAAAAGGTACCAAATGAAATAACCTTAGTGTCTATGTATATGCTATTGTGACTTACAACTGCATGTTGATTTAAACCAATTTGGCTGAAATGTTCAATGTGATGACTCATGACTGCTGCAAAGTATTTGACAAATTGAGGCCTCTTGTGTAAACGGAATTGTGTCTTTTACCTGGATTGGATTCTGTTTCAAACCTACATGCATGACTTATGTGTCAAAGAGCAACTAATATGAGAGAGATCAAAAACTAGAAAATGGAGTTGGGTTTGGGTTATATATATATACTGATATTGGAGTTGAGAGGGTTCCAATGTTTTTAGTGTCAGATTCCTCTATAATTCAATCATGTACTAGTCGCAGTCTGGTAGTTTCGGATTTCCAATTCCTCCATTCTTCTTTTACTACTTAAATTTCAAAGCTTTTCTCATCATCATCTGTTTCTAAAGAGAGAGAGAGAGAGCTTGAATCATGAATTCTATAAAAGACTCAATCATCCCTTCCTACCAATATCAATTTTTCTGTATTTCACTTTTTTCTTCCTGTTTCCTCGCCCAATATCAGCAACTCCTTTTCCTTTTCTCCAAAAATTTGGGAGCTTTTAATCTAATTTTGAAGGAGAATTGCGTCTTCATCACCATCTATCGTGTGCAATAGTTTGGAGGCTTAAGTTTTTTATCTTTCTCTTTCAGGAAAATGTTGAGAAAAACTGTGTTTCACTGCCTGGATTTAGTAATCAGCAGATGACGAAGGTGATGACTGCTCGGATTGTTTCATCCTCCATAGCTATATTTAAATACTTCAGAACTCGTTGTAGGTGATTTCATCCTTTTTTATATTCAAGAATTTTACTATTTTTGTGTGAAATGAAAGGAGTTTGATGGTATGAATTCATGTCATTATTAGAGAAAATATAAGTTTATATCATGCAATATTGAACCAATATGTAAGACAGATACATTGCTTAGAAAGAGGGAGAGAGAGAATCAAGGGCACTTAGGGTTGCCCTTGGAATTCAATTTGTCACTATAGCAAGGGCACTCAGATTTATTGCCATAAGTTCCAGAAGGCACACATTTGCATGCTGCACAGCATATCCCACAGTATTTGAGGCACCTCTTCTTTAGCCCTGCCTTTGAGCACCTCACTCCACATTTTTTCCCACAAAAGCCTTCACACAAAATTATTCAACCACAAAATTTTAATTAGATCAAGATTATAATTCAGCATCAAACTTCAAATACATATAAGATATCATTAATTAAGAATTCTTACTTGAATCTTCTGTAGCTGTGGACTCGAGAAAAGTGGAGCTCAAAATTAGTGTCACAAGTAGAAAAGCAGCAAACCAAGGCTTCATTATTAGCTTATTTTCTTTTTCTAGAACTAGAAAAGTATGTGTAGCAGTTAATGAAAAAGATGAGCAATATTAAAAGTGGATGCAAATTGATGGAGTTAGATCATGTGTATTTATACTAGTGATGTTTCGAAATGTAGCACTATTTTTTTTTTAAGATGTGTAAATAATGTGTGTTTGGTGAGGGTAAACCCAATAATGTATAGATATACATACAAGATTTATATATGTTTGTTAAATTTAAAAAAAAATACAGATTGTCAAGGAACTTTAGGTGGTTATAAGATTGGAGTTATATATCATTATGTAATACTTTTTCTGGCAATTGATAATTAATGGTTTTAGCAAGGCCAGAGTTTTGTTCACTTGTAAATTTTTTGTTTAAGTTGGTGTTTTTTTTTTTGCATGTAAAGTTTGCAGTTGTACCTAATTTCCGTGTTGTGGATGCAAGCTGGATGATGCGTTTCTTTAGAATAAATTTGCAATTTGAGATGATTAGGGTTCTTTCAGTCAACTTGAGTAATAGCCAGGCTTAGGGGTGACTATTAGGGTGTCGGGGTGACCCGAAAATTATCGGGTATAGGGTACCCGATTACCCGAAAATCAGGTCTAGGGGTCGGTATTCCATCAGGTTATATTTTCGGGTATCGGGTATACCCGTCGGGTAATCACGTACACCCGAATACCCGATTTAATCCTAATTGAACCCTAATGTAACCCTACAGTGCCTACACACACGGGTTGTGCTAGTCGGCTACAGCCTACACAAACACAATTACACAATAGACAACACAACACACCCACCCCTCCTTGAACTATTATGTCTTCTCTCTCTCTCAATTCTCAACACTAGGGGTGTCTAAACGGTTTTCGGTTAGAATCGGAACCGAACCGAAACAGATAAATTCGGTTAACCAAAAATCTACAAATTCGGTTATCGGTTCTGTTTCGGTTCCAGAGTTGAATTTTTTTCGAACCGGACGGTTTGGAACCGAAAAATCGTTTTTTATTTTTCATTATTAATTAATTAATTAATTAATTAAAAATTATGAAAATCAATTTTAATTATTACTTTATTAATTATTTTAATTATTTGTTAAATATTTTATTTATTTATAATAAGTTTCAGTATTTTTATTATTATTTTATTTATTTTAGTTATTATTTTATTTATTTTTATTATTAATTAATTTTAATTCATTTTTTCGATTAACCGAAAATCGAACCGTCGGAACCGATCGGTTTTTCGGTTAACCGAAAATTTAAAACGGTTCGATTTCGGTTCCATTTTCGGAGAAATTCGGTTCGGATAACCAAAAAATTCGGTTCGATTAATCGAAACCGAACCGTTTAATAGCCATACTCAACACAACACCGTCCCTCTCTCTTTTTTTTGGGTAAGTTAAATTGCATAAATTAAAATTGTAGAAATACAATATACTTCGGGCATTCCCGAGGGGATACATCTGCTTTGCAGCGGGGTGGGACAAGCAATTGAAAGCCTGACTCTAACATACATGACTCGATTACATTACGGGGATTTGGTCCCTAGCAATGGCACGTGCCATGTGGAAAACAGAAATCATCGGCCAAGATGCTTAGGCATCGGCAGCCTAGGCCTCGGCACCTCGGCATTGGCCTCGGCATCGGCAGCGTCGTCCTCGGCCTTGGTTCTGGCCTCGGTCTCGGCATCGGCATTGGCCTCGGCAGCGCACCATCCTCGGCATTGGCCGCCTCGTCCGCCTCTGCATCGGCATCTCGGCCTTGTACGAAAAATACGGCCCCAAGGGCGAAGTCATTTCAGCCTCGGCACCAAGGCATTGGTCGCCTCGGCACCAAGGCATTGGTCGCCTCGGCATTGGACTCCTCGGCAGCTCGGCCTTGGTGGCCTGCCAGGGCGGACTACGGGCGATGGTCAAGTCGACGCATGAAATGGCAACGTCGACACATGCCCGACTCGCGCGCACCGGCGGTGCACAGGCGGCGGGCGTCGGCCATAGCGACTAGTGATGGGGATACCCCGTGCGTGCGTTGATCTTGCACGCTCAAACCGTAATGGGTCGGCAAGATTAAGGCGCCCGCTTTGTGCGGTACGCCGTAATCTTGGCAACAACGATGAAAGCGGTAATGGGCGACAATCGAGTGGCACGCCTCGCGGGCGATCGCCATAATGCCGAAAATGGCAGCGTTGACCGATCGCGCTGGCCGTGGCGAGCTAACGATCGACGCACACGCGGCTCCCATGCGTGCATCGGGCGGCGGAGTTGCGTGCTCGGCGGCGAGTTGGCCTCGCATGAATTCCACGCGCCCACCGGATGGAAATGCGGACGGACGGAGGATTGCCAAATGGGCGAAGCTGGAAAGACGCCCGAATCTTGAAAAACTTGGACACGGTCGCGACACGGCGGCATCGCGGTAGATCCTCCTACCGGCCGATAATCGAACAAAGGCGAGACCAGCTCACTGAGCCCTCCGAGGGGAACTCGAAACATCCAACGATTAACGAGGGAGAAACACACTCGCCGGCCTGAAATGGTGATGCAGATCGGCCAGAGAGAGGAAGGGCGCGGATCAGCCCTCTCGAATGAAACATCCCGGCTGAGGAGAATGGCGGCCGGGAAGAGCAGCGGCTGGTGGCTGCAAGTGCCGCCGATAGAAAAACTCAACCACCGGCTTGAATCTTCGGCAGGAGGGAGGAGAAAACCAGGTGCTTTCTCGCAAGAACTTCCCGGCTGGCGGGAACGATGGTCGCCGGCAAGATTTATTGGACTGGGCGGGATACCGTCTCTCTGAGAGCGGCGTCAAACGCGGCTGACCCTTCATGGAAGGTCGCCGGTGGTACACTGTGACTGCCTTAGTATGGCAGAAACCACGTTCTGCCTAGATCCTCGAAGGAGTAGCCGGCGAGAAACCACCATGCTCTGGTCCAGACCGCCGGCCATAGATGTTGGGTTCGTTCGGCCGGCAAAGGAGAAAGCTGGTGACGGGAAGAGAGAGAGCGAGCGCTCATGGTGCTGGAATCTAGAGAGAAGCGGGAGCTTTTTTCTAGAGAGTGGAAAACTCAACCAACACTACCGTCCGTCCCTCTGTCTCTAGGTGTGTGCGACTCTGTGGAATAGTTGTAACTAATTCATTGGATATAGCTTGTTTTTATGAAAGTTGCTTCTGTAATTAAACCACATACCACAATTTCTTGTTGGCAGCAGCAAGCCTGAAAGTTGAAAGTGAAAGCATCAAACAAAAGTTTAAAAAAAGAAAAAGAAAAAGAATCAACTGCAGCAGGATCGAAGGCTGAAAGTGAAAGGGTAAAAAAACATTAAAATCAGCCCATAAGATTCGAACACATGATCTGTAGAAATTTAAAGGGTTAGTCCAACATTATAACCAATAGACTACGTAATCACATTGAATATTAATATGTGAAATTTATAAATAATGGGTAATTCGGGTACCTGACTAAAAATTTTGGATCTGGGTCGGGTGTCGTATTCTTTTCGAAATCGGGATCGGATACCCAATTTTTTCGGGTAGAGTACCCGACCCGTACCGAATAGTCACCCCTAGTCAGGCTTTAATATAGTCTAAAATTTATTTTATTCTTTTAATTTGTTTTTTTAGCATGCAATTTTAATTTGTTTTTTTAGCATGCAAAGTTCACTTTCTTGAAGAGATGTTTGTCTATATAGGAATCGATTTTTTTCCAGACAAAAGTTAGGAATCCATTTTACTAAATAACCAAAAGAAATAAGTGTGATTCTCTTATTTTAAAAGGTATATAATCTTTCATTTTAAATATATCGATATTTTTTTATATACAATTATGAAGTAAATGCACCACATTAGTTTTCTATTTTACATGGGTTTTTCAAGAATTTTGGTTCTATTTTTTTTTTTTGGCCAATTCCATATCAACTTGCTATGAGATTTTGCCACATGCAGTGACGGAGCCAGACATTTCATGCTGGGGGGCCCAAAAAGAAATTTTATAATAAAAATAAAAATAAATATTATTGTTTAAATTACATTACAATATTCAAAAAATAAAAGTTAAACACAATCACATCATAACATTTCCTTTCTATTCTTCATATTCTGAAATCATTGCATAATAGTTTCATTAGTGATATTGACGAACCATCCTTCTCAATTATAAGAAACTAAGCAATCATTCACTAGTTGGTCTCTCATACGATTGCTTAGAGAACTTTTGATGAATTTCATTGCTGAAAAACTTTTTCTACTGATGCAATTGCAATTGGTAAGATCAATGACAACTTAACTAACAAATAAACCAATGAAAAAACTTCATGTTTTCTTATAGAAACCATCTGTTGAGCAAGACCTCAAATCTCTGATGCTTGTGAAAACTTTTCATTTATAAGCACATCGAAAATAAATTTTTCAAATTGATTTTCAAGTTTATACAAAGTAACTTGGAAAATTCGGATGTGTAACACCTTACAATGCAGCGACTTCTCCGAATCAAATGCAAAAATTGACGTCATTGTTTCTCTTATGCGGGAGTGAAGACAAATACTCCTTTTGGTTTCTTAACTAAACAAACACATAATATATACTACAACCATAATTTATCATATCTCTTATAAAACCGAATAAAAGTCTAATTGTGGAAAGTTAACTAAACAAACAGAGAAAATATATAACTAAACTTATTATATTAAAACTTAGAATATGCAAAATAAAGCTGAAAATTAATGAAGAAAAGCAATGTGCTTCCGTGAGTCGAAACTAGTTTTGGTTTTTGCTTGATCTGAGATATTTTTATTTCATTTGTAGCTTTTGTAACATTGAAATTGTGATCTGAGAACATGTAATTTTGTAATCACATATTTTTAACTAGGAGAAAGGGTAAGCTTAGACGGTAGTAAGCGAAACAATCAAAATAACAATCCAAATCATGATTCTCGAAGAAGAAAACTAACTAAAATTACATAATAACTAATTTAATTTGATAATTTTAGAAACAATCAACACATTCAATAACCGAACAAACAACGAGAAAAAGATGGGAATATGGTTTATGTTGCAAACTTCTCAAAAATTAGAACAAAACTGTTAAATTCAAAAGTCATTGGAGTCGAAGGGTCGCCGATGTCTGTTCCCGGATGAAAGATGCCAGAGTCTTTGTTGTGGGAAGAAACAGACAACGAGAGACAGAGAGAGAAGATAATCTACTTGGTGAAGCTACAAAAAGATGATATTTTAGGCATATTCAATAATATATTAAAATTATAACTAAAATATGAAATTATTAAAATACCCCTGCATTTTTCAAAATTCTTTGGGGGCCCATAACCCCCAGACCCTTACTACCTCCGCCCCTGGCCACATGGAAGCTTATACAAAAGAATACTTCTATTTTTCCAGCCAAAAATTCATATTTAACTGATAGAATGGTTGAGATTAATATTATTTAGATTGCATCATCAATGTAATTTAACTTGACCAAATAAATAGTTTTGGTTAAATAAATTATTTCATCAATTTAATATGTCTATAAAAAGAGATATTTTGTATAATTTTTTTAAAATAATATTTTAATCTCATATTGATTTTTCATAAGACTTCACAAATTGAAAATTTTAAATAAAAAGATGCAATTTGAACCCTACATTGATTTTACATGAGATTTAACATATTCAAAACTAAATAAATAAATAAAAATACTTGAGTCTCATATTAATTTTTCATAAGATTTCACAAAATAAATGATAATATTTTAGCCACAGTATTTTTTTTAATTAGACTTAATTAAATGAAAACCTATACAGAAAGATATCTCAATTCTTCCAACTAGAGTTCGCAAAATAAGCCCAACTCGACGGGCTCGGGTACCCGAATTGGGGATGGGCATGGATCATAAAATAGAGGCTTGAAAAAAAATCGAACCTAAAGAGTCCGCCCTAATAGCCCATCGGACCTACCAGGCTTGGGGCCGAAAATGCCTAGAACTTTCGGGCTAAAAAGCGCTGATTTTTGTTAATGTATTACTTGATAGAGCATACAAGTGTCATAATATCTTTTAAGTATCATATTATAGTACTTAATAGAATGCATACAAGTGTCATAAAACGGAATTTCTTCAAGTATCATACTATAGTACTCATTCTGTCCTATTTAAAATGTATCGCTTTCATTTTTAGGTTGTCCTATTAAAAATGTCTCATTCCATTTTAAAAATAATTATCTCTTCAAAAATGTGGGTCATACCAACTTTTTATCCCTTTAACTACTTTATTTCTTAAATACTCGTGTTCAAAAGAAATGAGACATTTTAAATTGGATGGAGGGAATACTTAATAGGATGCAAACAAGTGTCTTATTATCGTTTAAGCTGGCTTAGCCCGATGGACCGGGTCTAGATGGGGTTGGGTTGGGCCCCAAAATTTACAGCTCGATAGAACTATGTGGGCAGGTCCAGTCGGATCCATATATATACCTAAAGCCTGGTGGTCGGGCTAGGCCGATCTAACGAATCCATTTGCCACCTTTACTCCCAAACAAAAATCCATATTAAATTAATGGAGTGGTTCATAAGACTTTACCAATTCATAATCTGCATAAAATGATGTATTTCGTACAACTAGTTTTCTTAAACAATTTTTGAATACCATGTTGATTTTTCATGAGACTTCATAAATTAAAAATCTAAATAGAATAATACAATTTGAATTCCATATTGATTTTTTCATGATATTTCATAATATATATATAAATAAAAGGATATATTTTGTTATTTTTTTAAAAAAATATATTAAATCTCACATCGATTTTTATGAGATTTGATAAATTGAAAATCTAAATAAAAGTATACTTCCTTCATCCCTAATTTTCTTCCTAGCTTTACTTTTGGTATGTTTCCTAATTTACTTCCTATTACATTTATGGTAACTATCTCACAAAATATTCATACTTATTACTAGAGCCGGTAACATGAGCTCGACCCGATCGGTCCACCTGGGGTTTGGGCTTTAAAATTAAAGATCCCAAAATATGGGGTCTGAAAAGCCCATCTGAAAAACCCCAGTCTCACCGGCTTCGAGCAAAAAAACCCAGATTTTCGGGCTAAAAAAGCCCGTCCTATATAATATTAAATATACATATTTATAATATTATTTAACCAATAAGTTATTCTGGTGTAGTTGTAATTGCATGTTATTATCTTTAGTTTTTTAGAACCCTATAGAGAGATTAAATATATAAATATATTTGTAAATGTGAAGAAAAGACAACTCGGAAAAAGAAATGTAAAGAAATAAAATACCGAAAAACTGGCATAAACTTTGTGGATAATAATGTTCAAATTCCTATATTTACGTTCTATATTATAGATTGAAACAATTATTATGCATGATTTGTGGATGCGTAGATAATTATTGTAACTAAAAAGGGAACTGGAAGCTAATTAAGACAAGAAAGCAGTGTGAATCTTATACTTTTAAAGGTATATAATTTCTTTTTTCAATAATATCAGTACATATATAATATGTACTTATATGTAATCTGGTTTGACAATGTTGTTTCTTACTCAGTGAAATTAGAGGGTGTTTGTTGGCTAAGCTTATTTTAAAGAGCTTATAAGCTCTAAGAGTTTATAAGATGTTTCAAGAGCTTATAAGACATAATATTTCAAGAGCTTATAAGTTGTCAAAGTGTTTGGATAATTTAGCTTAATAAACTAGAGAAAGAATCGTGAGTTAGAGAGAGAAAATCATAGTTAGAGCGAAAAAATTGACGAGAGATGAAGTCGATAGTATATATAGATTATAACAAATTATAGTAAGGTTATTTTGGTAAATTCACTATTACTTGTAAGATTATGAAAAAATAAGTTGGGGTTGATCTACTTATTTTTAAGAGGGCTTATAAGCTGTTGGAACTTATTTTCACAGCTTATAAGTTGTTTAGGAGCTTATTTTACCAAACACTTTGCATGAGCTTACAAGCTCCTAAACAACTTATAAACTGTTTTGAAGAGCTTACAAGCTTACCCAAACACCCTCTTAATGCCACCTAGAAATTTTAGTGTGTGCGCGTGAGTCATTTTATATTTGTTCTATATGATAGTCAATAATGCATTGTCTTTTAATTTGTTCATCTATTAGGGAGTTGACTTTAGCTTAAACATGCTATAATTTTAGTGGGAACTAAGCATGAGTAACCTATTCAAATGGATCCAGATGATTCATTATAGAATATACCTCAAGCTCAGAAGCAGTCATACCGCGTGACAAAGTCGGAGAGCAACAAACAACATGCTTAAAGTCAACCAAGTTAAAGTATTAGAAGAAAGAGTTTAATGTTGAAAGATCGTAGTCGACACAAGCGAATCGATGAAGGATTTAGGGGCACGATCGTCGAGGAAGCGATTATCACTATGGCATCAGACAATCATAAAAAATCATAGAAGCTGAAGGACTCAAATACTCTCTCAGAAGATCTGAAGTCAGTCGCAGCTTGGTCACATATTAGATTACCTGAAGATAAAATCAAAAGAAGTTCAAGGAACTTAGCATGAGATCAGACGTAGACTCAGCTGAAGAGCAAAGTCGGAAGCTGATGAAGAAGAGTCAGATTCGCTGATAGTTTGCTTAACGAATCTATTTGACTCACTAAGCAATAAATCACAAGATGACAAGTCCAACGGTCTTATTGTTAGGATATAGTTTGAATTTTAAACAACTCTCATCCAACAACTAGTTTGAATCCATTTCTTTATAAATACAGACTTCCTTACTTGGAGAGCAACATGGCGAAGTTGGATGATATAAGAAAGAGAATACCAACTCTGAACCTCCAACTTCGACGAGACTTGGAAGTCTGGTTCTACCAATCTTAACGGTTTTACTTAGGTCCAGTTCCGTATTTCTAAGCCACACTTCAATTCAAAATATGTGAAAGAGCTTAGAGTGGGTGCAACGTATCCTTAGTCTGGTTCTTCTTATAAAGGCTCAATCAATATAGTTGAAAATGTAATTCTAACCGGTCTAAGTAAAAGACAGAAGTTAAGATGAAGTTGTGAGTAAGCAGCAAGGTATAGTTAACTGAAAGTAGAGGTGGCGAGTAGCCCTAAGGTGAATTGGGTGAAAATAAAATGCGAGAGGTCTTAGCCGGGTAACTCGTGGAGGGACGATCTCTAGTATGTTGGATCTCAAGTCACTTTCCATGGAAGTATAAAACAATGAATTACTAAGATTAATTGGAATTAACATGTTTTTAGGTTCGTGGACGTAGAAGTGGTTTCTCCAAATCATGTTAAATTCTTGTGTCGTTTACTACTTTTATTTTTTTGATGTTTTGATATGCTCATATGAACACAACACTATACAGTTAACTCAGACTCAATCTGGTAATGTCTTTTCAATTAGACATTTGCATGCATCTGAACTTATGCTCCGTGTTGTTTATGTTACCTGAGTCTGTCAAACAATCAATCTTTCAGTTTTACCACATTCCACACATACGCTACATTTCAACACTGAGCTCTCTGTTCTTGTCTTCAACTTGATTGAAGAAGATTGAAAAAAAAATCAATCAGATATGTCTTCCTTAAACCTGATATTTAGTTCAGTGGGACTCATCAATTAAATATGATTATATATCTATTTTGGAAAAGTCGAGATCAAGAAACAATTTTGTTTTATTTTTTTATTTTTTGGAGAAGAAACAAGCAAAGATAATCAAATCATGGTGTGCGCGATTTTGTGTTCATTGAAGTAAATCCAAAAATTATATTTACACTTGTAATTATACTGATTAGATTAATTATGTTTTATGAGTAAAATAATTTTTCAGCTGAAGAAAGTGATGCCAGTGCTCCTACTTCGAACAATGTCTTATTTTCAGAATAAAGTTAAAAAAACTACCAAAACAAATTTGATAGTTTATAGTTAATCAAGTATTATATATCTAACTATTGTCTTTTAATTTCATATACTCATTCTGTTCTTTTTAAAGTGTCTCATTAGCATTTTATTTTTAATAAATATCTTATTCATAATTTGAGAGTAAAATTATGATATATTTCTTATTTATCCTTATCTAATACTCTTGAAATTTGATAATTAATTATATAAATATAATTATCATGGTAATTAATGAGATTATAAATATAAATTGACATACCACTACAAAAATATAGCAGATCAGCGACGGATTAGCGACGGTCAAAATACGGGTCGCCGATCAGCGACGGATTAGCGACGGAACTAGACGGGAATATTCTCGCGCGAACTGATAACGACGGACTACCCGTCGCTATTCCGTCGTTATATATACCGACGGAAACTATCCGTCGTTAAAATTAATTTTTTTTTTTATTGGATTAACCTTATTCCGTCACGGATCCGTCGTTACATAAACGAATTTTTTTTATTTTTTTAATTTATTTAGCGATGGAAACAAATCCGTCGTTAATTTTAATTTTGATTTTATTTATTCCCAAAAATTTTACCGATCGAATTTTAGTAGTAAAAGCGTCGCTAAATTTAACGACGAATCTGATCCGTCGTTATATTAAAGTTTTTATTTTTTAATTCTACGTAAATTAACGGCGGATATGTGTCGTCGTTAAATTTTCCGTCGTTAATCCGCTAAAAATTTAATATCGACGACTTTCTTCCCATTTCATATCTGAACCTAATTAACCTCTCTCTCCTTCCCCTTTAACCTCGCCTAGCCATGCCCGCCGCCACCCATATATACCCATCCTCACACAGACCTCCTGACCCACCCATTATTGTGTGAACCCACCCCATCATGAACCCCATCTGCCCATGTTCACGCGCCCACTCACTCCCCAGCTCGCCCGCCTAGCCCCGCCCCTAGCCCATTGCCCATGCCCCACCCAGCCAACCATGCCGCATGCCGTCGTCGTCCCACCCGTCGTCGCCCGTACATCAGGTTATATTTCGATTTTTATTGATTTGTATTTCAATTTTTTTTTGATTTTGTTGTTATATATTTGTTAATTATGTTAATATGCTAGTATGTGTTAATTATGCTAGGATGTGTTGAATTTGTTAATTATGTTAATATATTTGTTAATTATGTTGATATATATTTGTTAATTGATAAGCTTAGATGTGAATTGGGCTTGTGATTTGGGCTTGTGAAATTATCAACAGTTAGTCTTGTGATTTGGGCTTGTGAAATTGATAAGCTTAGATGTGAATTGGGATGATAAATTCATCATTTCGTGAATATGTTTAGCTTGGATGTGAATATGTTTGGATGTGAATTGGGATGATAAATTCATCATTTAAATGAATTAAGATGTTTTGAGTTATTAAGTGTATAATTAGGCATATGGTGATAATTTGGTGAAATCTGGATGAGTTTGGTTGAATTGGGAATGAAATGGTGATTAATTTTATAAAACTTACTCTGTAGAAATTTTGTTAGAATTGGTATATGAATAAGATGTTTAATATGTAAGATTTGCTCACTTCATGCTTAGGTTAAAATTAAGTATATGAAACTTGAATTATGGTTTATGTTGTCTTGTAGATAAGAAACCAATAATTATAAGTAAGATTTGATCATTCCACTCAATAAACTTATGAGTGTATAATTAGTCTATATTGTACAACTTATGTTGAATATGTTTAATTAATTATTTATAATTAGGAGCTTGAAGAATGAATGACAATCGTGAGTGGATGTATAAGAGGTTTAGTTCGGTTGGTGGATTAAATATTGAATTTCGAGAGGACTTGAAAGTTTTATTGAATTCGCTAGTACTCGATTTTATTTGCGGATGGAAAGAAAATCAAGTGTCCGTATAAAGTGTAAGAATATACCTTATCGAAAGAAAGATCTTGTGCGATATCACTTATCAAAATTTGGTTTGTTCCAAATTATCACACATGGATATTTCGAGGAGAGACAACCACAAGTAGGGACAATGTTGTGGATTCGGATGTTGGCCGTCAACCAAATACGTATCATACGATGGTAGTGGATCTGCTGGTCCACGATCAACTTTGACGAGATCGAAGAGGGCCAAATTCTTATGCACAAAAATTTACGACATGTTGAATCTTTGCCGATAAACCTACGTGGTCGAGTTGCTCGAATCACACACAATTGTCATTTGTGGCTCGGCACGAGTTGGAAAGCATAGAACAACATTCTTGAGAAGGGTTTTGATCAAATATCGAGGCGATGAAAGAATCGCATCGGATGGAAATGCGTGCTGATGACTTCTACACAGACGAAGAGATTGTTGCGTGGCATGAGGTTGCCCGTACACAAAAATTGATTGTTGTCCATTTAATTGCATGATTTATTGGCGCGAAGATTCTGAATTGACGAGCTGCAAATTCTGTAACCATCCTCGTTTCAAGAGCAATACTCGAGCTGGTGGAAGTCGACGGAAAGCACAAATAGCATATAAAAAGATGTATTATTTTTCTCTAACTCCTCGACTACAGAGATTGTATGCATCCAAAGCTACAGCGGAAAATATGCGTTGGCATGCATCGCCGGTCGATGATGGGGTCATCGTCATCCGCAGACTCAATTGCATGGAAACATTTGAACACGAAGTTTCCTTATTTGCATCGAAATTAAATAACGTGCGATTGGGACTCTCAATGACGGTTTTCAGCCATTCGGTCAATCAGGAAAACAACATTCATCATGGCCCGTTATCGACCCTTATAATCTTCCCGTGGCTATGTATGAAGGAGCAATACATGTTTCTTACGATCTTAGTGCACGGACGCGTAATCCGAAGGAGAAGATTGATGTGTTCTTGCAACCATTGATAGCGAGTTAATAGATTTGTGGGATGACGTTCTTACTTATGATGTATCGTTGAGCGAAATTTTCAAATGCACGCTGCATTACTTTGGACAATTTGTGACTTCCTGCATACTCTATGTTGTGCGGATGGATGCAATTTGGAAGATTAGCTTGTCCATGACTGCATGGAGTATACCGATACTTTTACTTTAGCTAAAAGTGGTAGCGATCATGGTTTGATAACCATCGTAAATTTCTAGCTCCTAATCACCCATTTTGAAGGGATCGAAGAGGTTTCGAAAGAACACGATGATTACTAACGATCTGTAATACCCCGATTATTTAAACTCCTAATTACGAAATTAATTTCGTCAATTAAAATATTATCTTAATAATTTGATAAATTATATATCGAATAATGATATCGATTATTGTTGGAATAATAAATTCCTATGTTTTATTCACAAATAAATGTGAATCGAAAATACGAATATTTAGCGTATTTCAAAGATTATTATTTCTCGTCGATTACGTATCGATAATTATATGCTCGTGATACTTTCTAAGTTTTTAAGCTTAGAATTTAATTCCATTATTATTGGAATTATTTAATAAAGTGATTATAGCCTTATTACGACCATTTTGAGATGAGTCGATAATTAACGTTTTGAGACGTTTCAAACGTTAACGTTTTGAGATGACTTGAAAATCAAGTCTAACGATCAAGGAATTATGATATTTAAATTCTTATGATTATTTTATATAATTAGAATATTATTTAGCATTGAAATAATGCTAGAAAATTTTGGAATGATATTTTTGATTATTAATGATTCTCGAAACCCTAAATCGAAATTAGGGTTTTCTATCTATGGATTAATTCTAATAATTTTTCCTATGATATAATTTATCATCTAAAACATATATTATGATATATATGTATAAATAGCATGAAATCAAATTTTGGGCATTTATTTCTTGAAATAGCCGTGAGTGTGTGTGTGTGGCATGATTTACGTTAATTTTGCTACACTTTGCTATGATTTGAATTAAATCATGCAAGTGTGATCTAATTGCACTCTAACCAAGTAATTCATGCAAGTGGGATTAAATTGTGAGTGAGAGAGCCGATTAAATTGACTTGGAAAGCTTGATGATGTATTACAAATATTTGGGATAGAGTGTAAAATGTTACATGCATGTTACAATTGTAAAAAAATCTGAAAATTTTCTTCTCCCTCTACGATTGGGCGGCACACTGGAGCATGAAACAAAATAAATTTTGTTTCTCCCAAAATTCCTTTAATAAAGCTTACAAAGTAGTAAATGAATTGTAAGAAGATATTTCATGTATGACATAATCACTTTGACTAAAAAATTTTCAATTGAGTCTTGTAAATTTGTGAGAGCAGAGTGTATCAAATAAGTGGTCTCCAATTTGTTTCATTTGCCTAGGTATTTAATCTCTTGAAACACTTCACAACATAACACAACTCATCTCTTTTCTTTCCTCTCTCTCGTGAGCTCTCCATTTAGAAAACCAAACATTCTTCTTCATTTCCATCTCTAATAGCTTGAGCATTAATCATCCTACACCAAATCGATACAGTTAACGAGGTTAGATATCGAGCGAGCTTCGATTATACCTAAGTTTTCAATAATCGAATGGTTCGATTTATTTTTCCAAGCATGTATTAATTGTGAAATCATGCTAGCATGTTTATAAGCTTAGAAATTATGTTACATATGTTAATATGTGCATAGATAATTTATTTCATAAGCTAAGCAATTTATTTAAATTATTTTGATGATGCTCGAAAATTTCTAAGCATGATTTAAGGTTGGATTGTTGATCTATATTGTTGTAGGAGTGCATGATATTAATTTAGAAATTTTTGGAATCTATTTGTGTAAAATTTCAAAAATGCCGTGAATAAGCTAAGCTTGGAACCTTGTTGTATAATTTTTATATGCATGATATAATAGCATATAATTGATCTAGGGTATTAATTAGGTGATGTAGGAATTTATTAGAATTTTTGGATGTGTATATTTATTTTTAATTGAAATAGCCGAGACCTAGGATTAAAGGTTTAATGGTTTATAATGTGTTATAATGTAATATTATGATGTATTAGTGTTACATGATAGTATTTAAGCATAGTGTAATTTTATAGGATTTTATAAAAATTGTTTGGTATTTATTACCCTAAGTAGCCGTGAGCTACAATTAATGGTTCTATGATGTATAGTTTGATTTTATAAAACTTTAGGTTATAATTATGTTATACATTGGTATTGGAGCCTAGTGTATAATTATTAGAATTTTTGAAAATTTATTGGATTTATTTGTGATAAAACCGTGACCTATACTATGTATATAGGTGAGTTCCAAATTTTTCTATAGTGATATTAATACATATTAATGATTATAGTGTAAAATAATACATTATATGAATTTAGAGGAATTTTGGAACAAGTTTGGAAAAAAAATTGATATAGCCGTGAGCTATATGTTTTAAATAAGGAATTCTAATTCCTTTTTAATCAAGAATAATAATTTATTATATGTCTAAAAATTATATTAGACATAATTGAATTTTTTGGGAATTATTAAACATAGAATATTATGTTTATGATGGAGCGTTATATTAAATAACGTCAAAGCATAAATAATGCTTAAATGTATTAAAAGATTAATATTGAAAGAAAATACTAATCAAGTTTACCGATTTACGTGAAAATCGAGGATTAAAGCTTTATGAAAAGAAATCGATTG
The DNA here is from genome assembly GCA_036937905.1 of Salvia rosmarinus. NCBI lineage: Eukaryota > Viridiplantae > Streptophyta > Magnoliopsida > Lamiales > Lamiaceae > Salvia > Salvia rosmarinus. Next base: position 11,136,916 of record CM072822.1, read on the forward strand.
AAAATCGATTTATTTTGAATTATTCATTAAAATATGTTTTATTAAGAATTTATAAAGAAAAGTCAAAATGGTTGACTTTCAAATTGACGTCAATTACGTTCGTTAAATACTCTAATACGTGAAAAGCGTATTACTTTTATCTGAATATCTCAATTGTGAGAAAAGATTTCATAATTGAAATCATATTATTGAATAACGTTATTATCGTTAATTATTTAACTAAAAGGTTAAAATGAGGCGTAGATCATATTACGTCTCTCTCGATATCGAGAATTATTTTATTGATATCGCGTCGTTTCAACGTAATAAGGCGTATAAAGAATCATCCAAACTTGAATTATTAATTTAACTATCAAAGTTGAATGAATTTTGAAAATCTCGAAAAGCGTGCCAACGTACTAAGCGTACATTTTGCGTAAGGTGGGACGTGAAGTCACTCGAACGAGGAGAGAGCACGATAGTGAAATTCGGAGTTCAAGTAAAGGTGGGCTTTACTATACTCAAACCGGTAGAATTTTACCAAATAATTTGTTTATGATGTTTTATTGAAAGCGGATAATTATGAACCGATTTATTTAATTACACCTTAAAATGTTTATGTTTTATGTATGTATCCAATCCATGATTGTTGATGCATAATGTTGGGTAGCCAGCTTTATGACATCTTGAATTAGTATTCTTGGAAATACCCCAAGAATGATGGAGAATTCGTATCTGTCTTGAGATGGCACGGATTTTGTGCACCGATTATTTGTATTTGTGTCTTTGAAAGGGTGCTCGGCGGTCACGGCGTCTGTGAGAGAGGCCTCTCTCTCAGTAGAAATTGTTGTGAATGATTGATTGTGGTGGATGTGGATCATACATACGTGGAAAATGCTTGGCGGCGATATTTATTAAAATGAAAAATGTTTAGTAAGCACGAGTATTTCAAATCAAAACCTCGTGTTATTCTTGTGGTGAAGTAGTAATTCAAACTTGATAAATTATTTTGGCATGAGCCATCGAGTGCATTATTTGTACTCGACCGCATATTGTTTTAAATGTGCAGATTGAGCTGGTGATGGTGATGGAGCGGAGATGTTGAGTAGTCAGGGGTCTTTTGATATTTGTTATGTTTGAAAGAAAGAACCCTTGGGTGCATATCGTCATATATGCATTCACATGCTTTCCGCTGCATATTCTGAATATTTTGTATGTTATTGTGACAGTTGTATCTGTCTGAATTATCGAACCTACTGTTAAAGGAACTCGTAGCCTTTACATATGTATATGACTTTTGCCTTGTGAATAAGGTTTGATCATTGAAGTTCGATAAATATTATTCTGAAATCTTTTGATTATTCTATCAATTGTTTTGCATTCACTGTTCCAAGCTCCAGTTCTCTCTAATCTGTCCTTTGGATTAGAGCGGCTGTGACAGAGTGGTATCAGAGCTTGTTGCTCTTTGAACCCTAAACTTTCTTTCAAAGTTGAGTCTAGATTGAGTCACTAGACTTCTAGAAATCATCTGACTACGCTCAACACTCCATCACATCCAGCTCAGCCGGGAAAAAGGTAAATTATTTTCTCCTCTTTGAAAAAGAAAAGTTTGAGATTTATGAATATGATTTGTGTCGATAGAACATTATCGACAAATGATTTGTGTTGATAGAACATTATCGACAAATGAAATGAGAAAGGTTGTAAATAACCATGATTATTTATTGATTAATGATTGAAATTTTTTTGCAAGAAATGCGTATGTTTAAAACGAACTATGTTCGTCATATTTAAAATATTTATTCATCATTTCTCAATGTTGATTTTGATTAATGCCTATGTCATCCCGAATGGAACATAGGCGTAATAAGATGCATGATCCTCTTTGAAAAGAACATAGAGCGGACACATGTACGAACTATTCTCCTCTTCTTTCGAGAACAAAAGAATCGAGCTCAAATTGAAAAGCTAAGGCTTTCCACCTCGTTTGAAGTCAACCCGAGTTTACCTCGACTGGCTGACCAGTTGGCGCCTCGGCATTGCGCGACCTCAATTGATTCACCCGGCACCGACCAGGCGTTTACTTGGTGTCAACCTCGACATCCACTTGAGTTGAAGATTTCATCTCGACAAGGGCGAGCTGCTTGGCGCAGTGATTTTATTTTGGTCCGATCTCCTTCGTTCGACTCCGATTTGCGCATGGTTTTCGCCCATACTCCTAACACACTGTACTATATTTCTTATGAAGGACCGAACTCTTGATTCCTTCTCTAAAATGCACCAGAGTCAGTACAGTTTCACCTCGGAAATTTTTCTCACCTCGGCGTTGACTTGGTCAAACTTTCACCTCGTCGCCACGGCCTCGGCAGCTTCGCCTCGCACTGGCCTCGGCACTCCGCCTCGGCTCTTGACCTCGGCACTTGGCCTCGGCACCTCGCCTATGACATGCCGGCACCGCCAAAGAGCCGCACCGAATGACGGCCGGATGAGGGTCTCGATGATCGCGATGACTTGATCCGATCCGTGACATTCCTATGGTTGGGGATGACGGAGCGGGACCGTCCAGTCTGCCGCCGTGAGGGCGACTCGGACGATGATTCGGATGACGACTCGATGACGATTCGAGACGGCGAGGAGGATCTGAGGAGGATCGATATGATGATGAGTGATACATCGATGACTGTTTAGCTAGGTTTTAGTCCGTATGTATATAGTCCAAGATGTGTGTAGGTTGCTTTTGTGTTTTAAAAGGAAGTGAACTTTGTATTTTGTATTATCTTGTAATCCCGGATGTTGTTCGATACGGGTTAAGCTTTTGAGATGCCATCTATTATACATTATCTCTTTTTGTATCAACTATTGTACGAAATAGTCCTCTTTGAGACACAAATTTTCTGGTGTATATATATGATAACCCAAGCGGGCTTTTCTGTGAGAAATGATTTTGTGATAAGAATGAATAGCTTAAATTAAAACTGCTTTACAAAAGAAATTGTATGATGATATTATATATATCGATTGTGAAAATGATTTTCAATATTTATTGTATGTTTAAACAACGAGAATGCCGCCAAGACGGGATCCCGCACAAAGAGGTAGGGGAAGGGGAAGAGGTAGAGCGGAGGAAGAATTCACATGCGTAACCTGCGAATATACCCCAACCACCACCACTCCACCCGATCGTAGGATCGAGGAATTATTTCTTAAGCGTAACCCACCATCCTTTGATGGGAAAGGAAGCCGGATGATGCCGAGCAATGGATCGGGGCTATGGAAAGGATATTTGATTTTCTTGACTGCAGTAGCGAGGCAACTATCTGTATTGCCTTTCAATTTGATTGGACCCGCCGACTTTTGGTGGGAAGCTTGACGGAAGATTTTCTTGCATGATCGGATGAATGAGTTCACTTGGGAAGAATTTAAAGAGGAATCGTATGAGAAATACGTTCAAAAGTTATCGGAAAAAGAAGGAACAAGAATTTTATAATCGAAGCAGGAAAGATGTCCGTGACGATTACGATCGCATTTTCGCGATATGTCCAGATATGCCCCGATCGGTGAATACGATATGAAAATGGCGAGAAAAATTCAGTCTGGATTGAGATCGAGATAAGAATGTCTCTAGCTAGCCATGGAGATCGACTTACATCAATCTCTGGACGAGCATTGGACATAGAGGCGGCTATGCGGAAGAAGGCAGTTCAAACACGGACATCAAATCTGAGGGGACAAAGGAAAGAGAAAGTGGGAAGGAAATTTGAAACAAGATGTCGGGAAGTTTGAGAATACTAATAACAAGCGGCCGTGGCGAGGAACACAATATCCGCAAGGAGGATGGAAGAAACCGGTCTTTGCCCTCGAGGCGGAGGACCACGAGATCGCAAGAACAACTCCTTGCCCAAAGTGCGAAGTTTCACAAGGAGTTTGTTACTTGGTAAATTGTTTGAAGTGTGGCATGAAGGGCCATTACGCAAACAGCCGGGGATACGCGGGGGACGGTGGGAAGGCCGAATCGGCCCGGAATGCCCAACCCCTCGGGTATCCGGTTTGGCCAAGAAGAATGACTACCACAACAACGGTGGCAACAACCTCGGCGACAGAACAAAGAACGACAACCACCGCAACGGCGTAATCGAACGACGCCCAAAGCAGCAGCCACAGCGGAATCAGGAGGCAGGCGCCTGTCGGCCTCGGTAAGCTCGGGCGAGCATATGCTCTGCACCGGAGGCAAATGAACAAAACCGGAAACTGGCGGGTATGGAACACTTCTCAACGTACATCATACTTTTGTTCGATCACGGAGCATCACGTTCTTTCATAGCAAGAACATGTGTAGATCTATTGGAACTTAGATCTGAAAAAGCGGACGTGATATGAACATCTCTTCACCCATAGGAGGGATTATGGTATTACTCATATTTGCTCGAACCTAGAGTTGAACTTAGGATCACTTAAGGTTACGACGAATAACTTGAACATAATACCCATGGGTGATGTAGATATAATTTTGGGAATGGATTGGTTAGTGAAAATCATGCTACAATCACTGTAAAGAAAGAAAATTTCATTCCATTTTCACGGGAAAGAAGCTACAAGCTTTTACTAATCGGTATGGGAAAGAAAATTCGATTATATCCGCTGAAGGCAGAGGTATGATAAACAAGAAAGGATGCCATGCATTTCTTGTTTATTTAAATGGAGAAGATCGAAACAACGATAAAGGTTGAAGATGTAGAGATTGTACGAGAATTTTCGGATGTTTTCTGAAAATCTACCAGATTGCCTCACGATGAACAATCGGAGTTTACCATTGACTTGGAATCGGATCGGCTCGATGTCAAAGGCACCGCATGAATGGCTCAGAAAGAACTAGAAGAGTTAAAATTCAAATCCAAGAGCTGTTAGACCTAGGTTTTATCGGACTAGTGTTTCGCCTTGAGGAGCACCGTGTTATTTGTAAAGAAAAGGATGGTTCATTGAGGATGTGTATAGATTACGAGGCCCGAACAAATGGCGCTTAAAAACAAGTATCCACTTCCAAGGATAGATGACTTGTTTGATCACCACGAGGAGCTAGCGTGTTCTCGAAAATCGACCTCAAGTCGCTATCACCAACTTAAAGTGCGGCTGAAGATGTATCAAAGACGCTTTCGAGCGAGATCGGCCACTATGAATTTATAGTTGTGCCATTCGGATTGACCAATCGCGGCGGTATTCATGGATCTCATGAATAGGGTGTTCCACCCATTTTTAGATAAATTTGTCTTAGTCTTCATAGATGACATCCTCATCTATTCAAAGGATGAAGAAGAACACAAGGAACACCTCCGGACAATCCTGCAAACTTTGATAAACGAACAACTTTTTGCTAAATTTAGCAAATGTGAATTTTGGCTAAAGGAAGTAATGTTCCTTGGACACATTGTGTCAGCTGAAGGGATTAAAGTTGATCCGCCAAAGTAGAAGCGATCGAGAATGGAAATCGCCGAGGACACAAAATGAAATTAGAAGTTTCTTGGGATTGGCGGTTACTATCGGAGATTCATCAAGGATTTTCAAGATAGCAAGACCAATAACCCAACTACTCGAAAAGGAATTAAATTCACATGGATGATGAATGTGAGGCGAATTTCGGGCGCTCGAGGAAAAGTTAACTATCGCCCGTATTAGCGGTTCGAAGCGGATAAAGAATACGTGGTCTATCTGAGATGCTTCCAAGAATGGATTAGGCGTGTGTTAATGCAAAATGGAAAAGTGATAGCCTATGCATCTCGACAACCGAGACCACATGAATTGAATTACCCAACACATGATCCGGAACTAGCGGCGAGTAGTACATGCTTTAAAGATATGGAGACATCATCTCTACGAGTAAGATGTGAAATCTTTACCGATCACAAAAGTTTAAAATACTTTTTCGAGCGAGAGATCTGAACATGAGACAAAGGAGATGGCTCGAATTAGTAAAAGACTACGATCGTGGTATAAACTATCACCCGCAAAGCGAATGTTGTAGCCGATGCCTTGAGTCGTAAGAGTCGAACAAATTGGGATGTCTCTTCACAAATGAAGAAAAACTCGTTGAAGAGTTTGAAAGGATGAATATTGAATTGGTTGAACAACCGAGACGATCACGAGTTGTATTGCTACACTCACATTGACGTCGACTTAAGGAAAAGAATCCTTGAAGGACAAAGGATGGAGGAAAAGTTGGAAGCAAGAGCCAAAGTAAGGGCGGAGGGTGAAAATTTTCAAGCACCAGATAATGCTTTATTATTTGAAGGAAGATTGTGTATCCCGCAACAACAATCTTGAATGAAATCATGAGTGAAGCTCATGACACACCTTATACACCCGTCCAGGCGATAAAATGTACCAAGATTTAAAGAAAAAGTTACGGTGGGAAGGTATGAAAAGAGACATAGCCTCTTTTGTAGAGCGATGTCTTGCTTGTCAACAAGTAAAAGCATTACACCAACGTCCTACGGAGCTACACCTTTGGCAATACCCGAGTGAAAATGGGAAGATATAGCTATGGATTTTGTTACGGGTTTACCAAAGTCAAAAAGAGAACAACGCTATATGGGTAGTAGTGGGCAGACTCACCAAATGTGCACACTTTCTCGCGATTCGGATTAACCACGGTCTAATAAGCTAGCCAGTGATGCGTAAAGGAAATTATGCGCTGCATGGGTTCAAAACTATCACTCGATAGGGATTGAAATTTACTTGAAGATTCGGACTAGCTTGCAAAAAGAATTGGCACGAATTAAATTTTAGACGACTTTTCATCCTCGACCGATGGACAATCGGAAAGGACGATCCAAACACTCGAAGATATGTTGAGAACTCGTAGTGTTGGATCGAGGTGCCAAATGGGAAGAGGTTTTACCTCTCATCGAATTTGCTACAATAATAGTTATCAGCGACGATCGATATGGCCCGTATGAAGCCTTATATGGGAGAAAATGCCGATCACCGCTTTCTTTGGGATGAAGTGGGTGAAAGAAGAATCTTAGGGCTCGACGCTATGTTTAAATGATTGAGATCGTTAGCCAAATTAGGCAAAGAATAAAAGAAGCTCAAGATGAGATGTAAATCTTACCGACACGCCAAGATCCGAAATGCATTTCGAGAATGGAGACAAAGTCTTTTAAAGGTCTCTCCATCTAAAGGGATAATAAGGTTTGGAGTAAGGGAAAGTTAAGACCCGATTTATTGGACCTTATGAAATCCTTGAAAGAATAGGCCCGATCGCCTATAGGTTGGCTCTTCCGCCAAGTCAGGAAGCGTACACAACGCCTTTCATGTATCACAACTCGGAAAATACGTTATGCGACCAAGCATGTGATCCATCAAGACGACGTGATCCTCAATCCGGATATGAGCTATAACGAAGAACCTACGGCTATTCTAGACCACAAGGTTCAGCAATTGAGAAACAAATCGATTCCACTAGTCAAAGTGTTGTGGAAGCATCATGGACGAGGAAGCCACGTGGGAGCTTGAGGACGCAATGAAAGAAAAATACCCGATATTTATCGAGGTATGTAAATTTCGGACTAAATTTCTTTAAGGGGTGGAATGTAATACCCGATTATTTAAACTCCTAATTACGAAATTAATTTCACAATTAAAATATTATCTTAATAATTTGATAAATTATATATCGAATAATGATATCGATTATTGTTGGAATAATAAATTCCTATGTTTTATTCACAAATAAATGTGAATCAAGAAATACGAATATTTAGCGTATTTCAGCAGTATTATTTCTACGTCGATTACGTATCGATAATTATATGCTCGTGATACTTTCTAAGTTTTTAAGCTTAGAATTTAATTCCATTATTATTGGAATTATTTAATAAAGTGATTATAGCCTTATTACGACCATTTTGAGATGAGTCGATAATTAACGTTTTGAGACGTTTCAAACGTTAACGTTTTGAGATGACTTGAAAATCAAATCTAACGATCAAGGAATTATGATATTTAAATTCCTATGATTATTTTATATAATTAGAATATTATTTAGCATTGAAATAATGCTAGAAAATTTTGGAATGATATTTTGATTATTAATGATTCTCGAAACCCTAAATCGAGAATTAGGGTTTTCTATCTATGGATTAATTCTAATAATTTTTCCTATGATATAATTTATCATCTAAAACATATATTATGATATATATGTATAAATAGCATGAAATCAAATTTTGGGCATTTATTTCTTGAAATAGCCATGAGTGTGTGTGTGTGGCATGATTTACGTTAATTTTGCTACACTTTGCTATGATTTGAATTAAATCATGCAAGTGTGATCTAATTGCACTCTAACCAAGTAATTCATGCAAGTGGGATTAAATTGTGAGTGAGAGAGCCGATTAAATTGACTTAGAAAGCTTGATGATGTATTACAAATATTTGGGATAGAGTGTAAATGTTACATGCATGTTACAATTGTAAAAAATCTGAAAATTTTCTTCTCCCCGACAGTGGGCGACGGCACTTGGAGCATGAAACAAAATAAATTTTGTTTCTCCCAAAATTCCTTTAATAAAGCTTACAAAGTAGTAAATGAATTGTAAGAAGATATTTCATGTATGACATAATCACTTTGACTAAAAAAATTTCAATTGAGTCTTGTAAATTTGTGAGAGCCGAGAGTGTATCAAATAAGTGGTCTCCAATTTGTTTCATTTTGCCTAGGTATTTAATCTCTTGAAACACTTCACAACATAACACAACTCATCTCTTTTTCTTTCTCTCTCTGTAGTGAGCTCTCCATTTAGAAAACCAAACATTCTTCTTCATTTCCATCTCTAATAGCTTGAGCATTAATCATCCTACACCAAATCGATACCGTTAACGAGGTTAGATATCGAGCGAGCTTCGATTATACCTAAGTTTTCAATAATCCAATGGTTCGATTTATTTTTCCAAGCATGTATTAATTGTGAAATCATGCTAGCATGTTTATAAGCTTAGAAATTATGTTACATATGTTAATATGTGCATAGATAATTTATTTCATAAGCTAAGCAATTTATTTAAATTATTTTGATGATGCTCGAAAATTTCTAAGCATGATTTAAGGTTGGATTGTTGATCTATATTGTTGTAGGAGTGCATGATATTAATTTAGAAATTTTTGGAATCTATTTGTGTAAAATTTCAAAAATGCCGTGAATAAGCTAAGCTTGGAACCTTGTTGTATAATTTTTATATGCATGATATAATAACATATAATTGATCTAGGGTATTAATTAGGTGATGTAGAAATTTATTAGAATTTTTGGATGTGTATATTTATTTTTAATTGAAATAGCGAGACCTAGGATTAAAGGTTTAATGGTTTATAATGTGTTATAATGTAATATTATGATGTATTAGTGTTACATGATAGTATTTAAGCATAGTGTAATTTTATAGGATTTTATAAAAATTGTTTGGTATTTATTACCCTAAGTAGCCGTGAGCTACAATTAATGGTTCTATGATGTATAGTTTGATTTTATAAAAATTTAGGTTATAATTATGTTATACATTGGTATTGGAGCCTAGTGTATAATTATTAGAATTTTGAAAATTTATTGGATTTATTTGTGATAAAACCGTGACCTATACTATGTATATAGGTGAGTTCCAAATTTTCTATAGTGATATTAATACATATTAATGATTATAGTGTAAAATAATACATTATATGAATTTAGAGGAATTTTGGAACAAGTTTGGAAAAAAAATTGATATAGCCGTGAGCTATATGTTTTAAATAAGGAATTCTAATTCCTTTTTAATCAAGAATAATAATTTATTATATGTCTAAAAATTATATTAGACATAATTGAATTTTTTGGGAATTATTAAACATAGAATATTATGTTTATGATGGAACGTTATATTAAATAACGTTAAAAGCATAAATAATGCTTAAATGTATTAAAAGATTAATATTGAAAGAAAATATTAATCAAGTTTACCGATTTACGTGAAAAATCGAGGATTAAAGCTTTATGAAAAGAAATCGATTGAAAATCGATTTATTTTGAATTTATTCATTAAAATATGTTTTATTAAGAATTTATAAAGAAAAGTCAAAATGGTTGACTTTCGAAATTGACGTACGAATTACGTTCGTTAAATACTCTAATACGTGAAAAACGTATTACTTTTATCTGAATATCTCAATTGTGAGAAAAGATTTCATAATTGAAATCATATTATTGAATAACGTTATTATACGTTAATTATTTAACCTAAAAGGTTAAAATGAGACTGTAGATCATATTACGTCTCTCTCGATATACGAGAATTATTTTATTGATATACGCGTCGTTTCAACGTAATAAGACGTATAAAGAATCATCCAAACTTCGAATTATTAATTTAACTATCAAAGTTGAATGAATTTTGAAAATCTCGAAAGCGTGCAACGTCTTAAACGTACATTTTGCGTAAAGGTGGGACGTGAAGTCACTCGAACGAGGAGAGAGCACGCATAGTGAAATTGGAGTTCAAGTAAGGTGGGCTTTACTATACTCAAACCGTAGAATTTTACCAAATAATTTATTTATGATGTTTTATTGAAAGCGATAATTATGAACCGATTTATTTAATTACACGCCAAAATGTTTATGTTTTATGTATGTATCCAATCCATGATTGTTGATGCATAATGTTGGGTAACCCCACTTTATGACATGTTGAATTCGTATTCTTGGAAGACCCCAAGAATGATGGAGAATTCGTATCCCGTCTTGAGATGGCACGGATTTTGTGCATCGATTATTTTGTGATTGTGTCTTTGAAAGGGTGCTGCTCGGCGGTCACGGCGTCTGTGAGAGAGGCCTCCTCCAAATAAGCAGAAATTGTTGTGAATGATTGATTGTGGTGGATGTGGATCATACATACGTGGAAAATGCTTGCCGATATTTATTAAAATGATGAAAATGTTTAGTAAGCACGAGTATTTCAAATCAAAACCTCGTGTGTTACTTGTGGTGAAGCGAGTAATTCAAACTTGATAAATTATTTTGGCATGAGCCATCGAGTGCATTATTTGTACTCGACCGCATATTTGTTTTAAATGTGCGATTGAGTGATGATGGTGATGGAGCGGAGATGTTGAGTAGTCGGGGTCTTTTGATATTTGTTATGTTTGAAAGAAAGAACCTCTGAGTGCATATCGTCATATATGCATTCACATGCTTTCACGCATATTCGAATATTTTGTATGTTATTGTGACATTGTATCTGTCAATTATCGAACCCATCTTGTTAAAGGAACTCGTAGCCTTTACATATGTATATGACTTTTGCCTTGTGAATAAGGTTTGATCATTGAAGTTCGATAAATATTATTCGAAATCTTTGATTATTCTATCAATTGTTTTGCATTCATCGCTTGAAGCTCCATTCTCTCTAATCATCCTTTGGATTAGAGCGGTCAGACAGATCCACCGAAGCGCGATCGAGATGAGCTCATCACTAATTATGGGTATGGGACTAGTCTCCGTAATGTAGATTGGCGATGATGAAATAAATAGCGAGAATATCCAAGCTTTGGGCCGGATGGAAGAAAAGAAGTATTTTATGGGATCTACCTTCTCGAGTTCTCTTTTGATTCGGCATAATTTGGACGTCATGCACATAGAAAAGAATGTGTTCGATAATGTCTTCAACACAGTCATGAATGTCCAAGGGAAGACAAAAGATATGAGCAAATCTAGAGAATGACTTAATTTATATTTTCTATGCACTGAGTTGACGATGAATGAATCAACATGAAAATATCCAAAGGCTTCTTATACACTTGACAATCGTGAGAAAAAAGTCTTATGTGAGTGGGTAAGAGGTTTAAGATTTCCAGATGGGTACGTTTCGAACATGGGTAGATGTGTAAACATGACAAAACTGAAGATGTTTGGGATGAAGAGTCATGATCATCACATTTTCATGCAAATGAATTCTACCGATTACATTTCGCGAACTTCTCCCACCCAATGTTTGGAAAGCTGTAACAGAATTATCTTTATTCTTCAAAGATTTAACTTCTCGAAACATAGGGCTTGATGATCTGTGCAGACTCCAAGAAAATATTCCAGTGATTTTATGTAAGCTTGAGCGCATCTTTCTCCATAGTTTCTTCGACTTCATGGAACATCTTCCGGTTCATCTAGCTGATGAAGCCCGTATTGCAGGGCCTGTTCAATACCGATGGATGTATCCATTTGAAAGGTACTGCTCATACATTATCACACACATATATATACATATATATATATATATATATATATATCAATTGAACAACAACGTTCTAAATTTTTTAGATACTTACGTAAGTTGAAGAACAACGCATCGAAATAAAGTCGTGGTTGAGGGTTCTATCCGCAATGCTTACTTAGTAGAAGAAGCATCGACATTTTGCTCGTATTATTTTGATGATCACGAAGAACGAAGTTCGTAGATTTGCATCATGGTCAAACGGAGATTAGCACGAAGACTATCCAGATATGCTTCAAATCTTCAAGCAAGATGGCAGACCTTTTGGAAACATGTCAACGAGATATTTGGATAGTAGAGAATATGATGCTGCTCGTTTATACGTGTTGCTCAACTGTGTTGAAGTTGCAGACATTTACATGGCGTAAGTGTCGTGTTTTTCTTAGAATTCATTGTTAATTATTATTATTATTATTATTGTTATTATTAACTAGGATCGTAAATATATGTTGATGTAGTTTATTCATCGACGATGTGAAAAGATCAAATCCACTGATCTCTAGCTCTGATATTCAAAGGTCGATTGAAAGAGGCTTTCCGTTTTGGTTTGAGGCATATGTGAGTATTCTGATGATTATTAGTAGGAAATATTTAATATGTACGCTTAGTCATTCTAATCGCTTTTTTACTAATAATAGGTCAAAATCATACTAACAACATTGTGAATCCGCTCATATTGTCTCTCGCCAAAGCGCCTTCACTCTAATTAAGACGCACTGGTATTATATAAATGAGTACAAATTTCACACATTAGAACATGAGTCACAAAGATCAACTATGAATAGTGGAGTGTGCATTAAAGGTGAAACCTATGGTGCATACACGCAAGAACTCGACTTTTATGGTCGATTATTGGAGGTTTGTGAGTTGGAATATCCTGGCTACCAACGAAGACCACAACATTGTTTAGACGCGAGTGGTTTGATCCTTCACGATTGGGGTTATCAATTCATTCCGAGTACAAGTTGGTTTCGTAAATCATACGCGAAGATATAACAAGTTCGAACCGTTTATCCTTGCCAATCAAGCCATTCAAGTATACTATTGTGGATATCCAAGTTTAAAACAATCTATGAAAGAGTGGTGGGAAGTATGCAAAATTAAAGCTCGATCTAATGTGGAAGTCTCAGATGAGAGTTCTGCATCGATAGTACCTCCCCCTTTTCAAGAGGATGCATTAGGTTCGATTACTAATGTCGTTGTGGATGAGGACACGACACTAGTTCATCCTGACGGTACACTCATAGACATTGAAGAGACATCTGATGATGAGGATGATGAAGTTGAATTGTCAGAGTCAGAAGACAATCATACATTGGATGATGATGATGATGACGACGACGATGAATTGGGTTTGAGTTTATTATATAGTATGCACAAAATCGTTTTATTTTCTAGTATGCACACAAAACGTTATGATATGTATTATTTGTTAAATTTTAATAAAGCATTTTTTACCTTTGTTTGCAGATGTCTCACAGTGGACGAGGTGCCTCGTCATCACGTCGGAGGCACTCAGGATCATACATGCCGTCGCCCTCACCTGCCAGCCTAGAAGAAGGCATAGAGACACTATCTCACAGTCCCGTCCCCTCGAGCAAGAGTGCAGTGCCGTCTAGAGAGGGATGAAGAATATAGTCATTGTGAATGGGTATGTTATCTCTTGTATGTCTCGCTTAAATAAATTATAACATTCGATGTCTTTATTGCACAGAAATTGTAGCATTTTGTGTCCGAGCAATGATATAGCCCGCGTAATGAGTCATTCAGAATTATGAATCACAACGGCTTCAATTGGAAATTGGTGCCTCAAGAGTTCAAACAGATTTATTTCGATGAATTCAAGGTTCGTGTTGTTTATAATGAAGTCATTTATGATTTGACCTTTGCATATTGTAATCATATATTTTGTAGAAATATTTTTATTGGGATGATACGATGGACGATGCCATGGTCTACTCCTCTTCGGTGCGCAAAGGCACGAACACTATAAAGATCTTGTTCACAAGATCAAGCGGTGAAGGACTCGTCAACCCACCTCCATTTATCCCGAGCGAGATTGGGATAATTGGAAGGCATATTGGGCTCGGACAGACGTCCAAGAGAAGGCGGCAAAGGCCCGCAGCAACAGGATGTCCGAGCCGATGGCGAGGTAATGGGATAGTCAAGCATCGGGGTGGCTCACGCCCGCGTTCGAGTATCTGAGAGAGATTGTAAGTACTTTGAAATTTTAGATATAGTAAATTTATTTAAGAATCGTGATACTTGTTAATTATTTAATTTGTTTGACTTATTTATAGGCAAGAGAGCGTGGAGTAGCCATAGAAGATGTTCAATGGGATGTATTCCAGAAGTATCATGCCACCGACGACGGAGCTATACTGCATCGGAAAGCTCGAGTATCGCGGTAAGTATATTCGTTAGCACAATAACGAGCATTTAATTAAATAATAATTGTACGAAATTATATTACGAGGCGGGTTGATGAACATGTCACCTCTTGAGCCAATCTGGGGGGGTGATGAGGCGACACCAGAAATTGATAGGACTAAAATTCTCAAAAATGTCCTTGGGAGCTCCTCAAAGAAAAAGAATAGGATGTTTGGAGCTGGTTCTCTATCACGGACATACATGCAGAGCGAAGTGTCGTCTCATTCAGTGGAGAGTGCCCATCCTGCTGATGCAGTAGCTTATCAACAACAGCTATTGGAGATGGAGGCCAGATGGCAAGCTGAGCGGGAGCAATACGAGGCGAGATTGATAGCTGAGCAGCAGCAGCAGCGCGAGGCATACGAGGCCAGAATGCAAGCTGAGCGCCAGCAATACGAGGCCAGATTGCAAGATGAGCTGAGAGAGAGATAGCGTCAAGCACGATTCAGAGCTCGATTCTGCGCCAAGCAGGAGGCCATAGCGCTTCACGGCGGCTCCGCTTCCCCGCCTCCGTGAGCTCCCGCTTCCCCACCGTGATATCGCCTCCGCTTCCTCACCTCATCATATTTGGGTTGTATTATGAATTTGTAAACTTATCGTATGATTTCGAATTGCTTGGTTTGATTTGGTTTGTTTGGATAGTTTCGAATTGTTTGGATTGAATTGGTTTGTTTGGATTGACTTGGTTTGTTTGGATAATTTGAATTGTTTGGATAGTTTGAACTGTTTGGATTGAATTGGTTTGTTTGGATAGTTTGAATTGTTTAAATTGAATTCGTTTGTTTGGATAGTTTGAATTGTTTGGATTGAATTGGACGGAATTGGTTTGTTTTGATTGTTAGGATTGTTTGGATTGTTTGAAAACAGGTTTGTTGTTTGTTGTAAATGGTTGTCCAAACTACAAATAGAACCCACCGATTGTGCACTTTTAGCGACGGATTTACGACGGACTAACGACGGATCAGCGACGGATTTACAACGTGAAATAACTGAACAAACTGTAACTAGCGACGGATTAGAGACGGAATAGTTACGGAATAGCGACGGATTTACGACGGGTATATTACGCGAAATAAAAAAAAATTATAATTTTAGCGACGGAAAACGTTCGTCTCTAATTAACGACGGATCAGAGACGGAGTAGCGTCAAATTAACGACGGTTTGGCGACGGTATTTTGTAGCTATGGCAAAGTTCCGTCGTTAAATACGACGGATTAGAGTCGTATTAACGATGGATTGTATTTCGACGACCGCTGAGGTCGCCTATTAGCGATCGATATGTCCGCTTTTATTCCGTCAATAATTAGCGACGGACATAAACTCGTCGCTAAAAGTTTGTCAACCAGGTTTCCAACGACCCCATAATTCCGTCGCTAATCCGTCGCTACTCGATTTTAGCGACAGATCCGACATGATTGGCGACGGAATTTTTCGTCGCTATTCGTTTGCAATTTTGTAGTGTACTTCCTTAATTTGTACAATTTAATCATAGGTGACACTTAAAAAAGAGTACTATATTGTAAACATAAACGAAAAACACATAATATATATAATAAACAATCAATTGTCGAAACAAAAACAATATTACCTTTTAATTTTGGCACGATTTGTAACCGTATAAGATCTTTTAATTTTTAGTAGTTACAATATTCTCTAGATTAGTCCAACGTGTACCACTGAAATAATATTATTTTATCATTAAACAAACCGAGGATACTACATTAATTATTATAGTATATAAAATTATATTGCAATAAAATATTTTAAAAACACATCAAAATAAAAAATAAAACTAATAAATATTGAATTTTTCCCGTCAAGTTAACCCAATAAAAGTAGGTACTTGACCCAATAAAAGTAGGAGAATTGACGTACTCGAAAACCTACTTGTCATAAAAGTGCATCCACCGGTTGCCTAATACACGATTGACATGTCGAGATATAAATATGTGACACATAACACGTAACCCCATTTCTAAGTATTTATGATTCCAGCTCATCACACATTAATTAATTTCAACCATTTTTATTATATTATATGTTTTTAATATAAATACTGGTCCCTCGCCCGCCTTTAATTATAAATACTACATCTAACAAAATATATATATTTCGAATGTATATAGGCGTATTATATGTATAGCATGTCTACCATATATCCATATAGTGTGTGCATGTTGATGAATAAATAAATGATGAGGACTTTTATTAAATGAGTTTTATCATCTTATCATATAAAATCATCTGTAATAATTTCGTAAAGCTGGCACTTGGTTGTCACGAAAACTTCACTTCAAATGACGTGTACGTATAACGAAGGTTTGATTAGAAAAATATGCAAATACACTTTTATCATCCTCAAAAAATTATTACTAAATTTAGGCAATACCAATAAAAACCTCAAGTCAGTTCAATTTAATTAAAAGTACCCAATAAATATGTACATGAGAAATAATGTCCACATCAGTGAGAGAATCTCATATTATATAGATCCAGTTCAATTGAAAATAATTACATATATATGTCCTTTAAGTAAATTTCTTAATCAAATCAATTATATGAAATTCAATATATAATGTCGATACTTCACTCTTTCTTCAATTTGTTGACTGGTTACTTATTCTCCTGAAAATTTGCATTCCTAACAGCCTATATTTTAATAAAATATTTTTGGTTATTTTAATAAATACATTTTAGGATTTTATACTATATACATATATGTATATATATTTGATACAAATAACTTGTTAAACTAAAAGTTATATCTTTTATAAAATAAAAAATCATCCAATCCTACAATTTACAGAAAGCAAGAAGACCATATAAAGTTATTTATTTATTTATTAAGTTTTATCATTTTTACATAATATTACTAAATTAATTAATATTTTTTGAGTAGCTAATTTACTAATAATTAAAGAGTAATCTGACCACTTTGAAAGGATAACAAATTATAATGATTAGGGGTGGCGGTGGATCCTGGATTCGGCCTAGATCCGTATAATTTAGATCCATTTTTTAAGACCTATGTCTTTAGAAAATAGAACCAGATGGATCTGGATCATTCCTTTAAAATCCGAATCTTGATTATGATTCTTGATATCCAGGTCTAGCCCATGGATCTATTTAACATATTATATACTATTTTTATTATGGTATTAATTTGAATTTTAATTGATTTATGATTTATTTTAGAAGATATAACATATGGATTCGGTTCTAGATCCATGGACCCTACGGATCTGGATCTATATCTAATTTTTTGGACCCAATAGATCTGAAATAGATTTGACCCAATAGATTTGAAGAATTCACCCAAACAAACAATCGAATTTGAATATAGATCTACCTAGCAAAATCGGTCAATTATCATTCCTAATAATCATACAAATATATAGAACGAAATAAAGTAGTATACTATATAACTAAATGCTTTTGTTTAGAAAAGAATCCAACTCTGGGTTTGTATAACAGAAAACAAAATGAAAGAAAAGAAATTACCTTAAATATCCAAAATTGAAACTCATGCTTAATTCACAAAAATATAAAAATCCAAAAATTTATTTTTAAATATGAATAATTTTAACCTCTCAATTCTAATAATAATTACTCCATCCATCCCGTTTTATGTGGTTCGTATTTCTTTTTGAGTTGTCCTACTTTAAATGAATCATACTCAAAAAGAAAATATTTTTATACACAAAATACCTCAAATTTTCTGAAGCATATTAGTTTAAACACAAAACACAACTCTACTATCTATGTGTTTCAAAAACAATGAGCACTTAAAGTGGGATGAAGGTAATATTAATTAAAGTTAATGTTTTTCTATATATAGTTTAATGTATGATTCATGAGACAAGTAATAAAAATGCTCAACTTATGCTAAATAATCAAAATTCAGGAAAATAGTACACCTTCTCAATATTAAGGACTTTTTTAACTCTAAAATTGAAGTGTGCTCTCTCTTACCATGAGCTCGGATCGAGTCCTAGTTGGGTCCGACCCGATACCAGATTCATGACCCGTCATATATATAAATAACAATTGTTCTGTGTGCGTGTGTTTGTCTAGTGGTAAAGTGGTTAATATTTAAAGCGAAAGGTCTTGGGTTTGAGTCCACCGTGACGCGACCTTTAAATTTCTAAATTAATTAACCAAAAACAACAACAAGTATTCTAATAAAAGTGACAACCATTATTAACAAAAATGACAGTATTTATGAATCAATAAATCGGATCCTAAGATCCATTAATTTAAGGACAAAATAATAAACGTTGTTAGAGGATCGAAAATGCGCCAACTCACAATTTTTTACTTGTTCTTTAATTAATCTAAATAAGTCATCAATGTTATGTCTCGAGAAAAAAATATAATCGATTAGATAAATATTGAAAAATGTTATAAAGATACGCTTTTTTATTTAATATACTCAGAACAACTATCATAAATACTAAAGAATATTAACGAGGGTCGAAACATCATTACCTTTTTTGTCAATTTAATACATAAATTTTTAAAGGTCACGTCACGGTGGAATCGAACTCGAGACCTTTGGCATCGACCATTAATCACTCTACCACTGTGCCAACACACGCACACAAAACCTTTTAGTTACAAATCTAATCGCTATAGTCTACCAACTGACCATGATATATAGTTGCCATGTTTCAATAAGAAAAAAGAAAAATAGTTATAGATAAGTGGTTGCTAGCTGCTTAAGTAGTTCGTTTGTCGTACGTATATATGGAATTAATATATAATAAACTATCCGTAATTTGGCAGCTGGTGATGGATTCTAAAAATTTGAATTATTTTAATCATTTGATCGCATAGTCAGCTCATGATTAATTGTATCGGATTAGCAATTATTATTTATATAATACTAGTGAAGATTTTCATTCGCAGAAAGAAAGTGAACATTGACTTTAGTATTAATTAATAGAGAAACTAAACTAGAAGATTTTTGGATTTCTTTTTCAGCACATTATTTTATTACTATTATAATAGTTTGCATATACAATTTGATATAAATAGTGTATTTTTAAGAATAGTTTTGCAATTTAGTATGCATAAATTTTATTTATTTTGAAAGAAGATAATAATCTTTTTGTATATTTTTGAAAATTTGATAAAATAGTCATATGGTACAATTGTTACAGATCTTAATTTGCATGTTATGTCCATCGTAAGTATTTGATTTAAGACCCAATAATATAATAATGAGATATTTAATAATTTAGTGTAACACCCCGTATTTTCACCTTTAGTAATAATTGGTATGAGAAAAATCCGATAAGAATTTGAAGGTCCTTATCCCGGTTCTCTAAATAAAGAAAGCGCTCGATGCTAAGTTCTCAAAATGAAGTTTCCAATCTATCGGAAAATAAATTGTTTATAAAATTAAGAATGATGTAGAACTCCATTTCATATAGTCAAGCACGTCATATTATATGTCAAGGTGTAACATTTTATGTGTATGTCATATATACATGCAATAAGGAATAATTATGTACTAGTATGTGTATGTGTTCAACATATGTTTATGAGTGGATGCATGAAATAAGTTTGAGATGATTATTAAAACTTTCCCGTATGATATCTCTCGTTGAGACGAATCCATAGACACCAAGATCACCCCGATCGGAGTTCATTTATGCCCTCTACGAAATTTTCTTCGTTTTAAATAAAAAACACGCGTCATTTCAACATCTATAAATACCTCACCTCCTTGTAATTCTACTCATTTCCATTTCACTCCAAAAATAGTAGAGAGAGAGAGAGAGAAAATTCTGCTCCTCCACCTTCTGCCGGAGCCGCCATCGGAGGGCTGTCGGAGCCACCGTGCGCTGCCGGCGGAAAAAATTTCCGGTGATTAAATTTTACCAAAATTTCACACCCGACTCATTTCGATGCGTAGATTCCATTTACGAAGCCCGTTTGTCCAAAAGATGGCCGGAAACCAGCCATGCAGAGCTAAAACAGAAATAGCCGCCGACGTTGTAGCCATCTTGTCGTCACCTCCATAACTTCCTTTTTACAGCTCCGATCAGGACGATTCATAAGGGTAAAATGCTCTCCTTTTCATGAATATTTCATATATAGTTTCAATTTTATAATCCAGTAAGACTTGAGCCTCCAATTTTGTTCCTAAAGTATGAGACCTTGTTTCGTATCAGATTTGAAATATGCAAAATTGATCCCCCTTAATGAACCTTTTTCAAAAAATGTTTGCAGTCTTTTTCTATTGATATCGAAAGGGTTCAAATGGCTTTTGTTTGAGGTCATTTGGTCGAGAAATGTGGCTTGTGGACGAGTTTGAATTTTGTTTGTCTATTTGGTCAAGCCATGAATTTTCTGCACACTTACCTCTGTTTGCATGCAAGATTTGAGCATGTTGTGATGAGTTTTAGCCACTGGCTCCTTCTGAAAAAGTTTTTATTGTCATGTCTATTATATATTTATATGATTTTTGGCTAGAAAAACATGTCAAGGAAATAGATATATGAGTTTGAAGCAAACTGTTACAAGCTGTGTTTTACCTTGCGCTGTCATGTTTTTAAGCCTTGTGTTTTTATGGTTACCATGAAGTTTTGGACTTGAAACCACAGCCATTCGTTTCATTTACATGTCTACTTAAAATCTGGAGTTTGAACCCTAGCCAAGCTCGTTTGATATGTCGTTAAGCTCGCGAAAATACCCTACGCGAAACATCCTTATCTCGACCAGCCTACTTTGAGTATCTATATCTCACAGCCCATTATGTCGTTGAATGAAAATTGTGGAATATTTTAGCTAAGGTTACAAGGATATTTCAAAATGGGGTTTTGTTCGTAATTTGGTTTTCCGAGTCAAACGTTATGGTCATTTAAAAACCCCTTGTCGACCAGCCAATTCTGGAAACAGTCTGGAAAATTTCCTAAGTATGGATTCGGCCGCAAGTAGTCATATTTGAGTCATTGTATATTCTAAACCACAACTTCTTTCAAGTTTATTCCTTCTATGAACTTGTATTAGGTATGACAAGGTTTCCAGAATGGGCCATTGGGCGTCTTTATGAGTTTTGAGTCAAAATATACGAAACCCCGAAGTGGACGTGCTACCCATCAAATTCTGGAAAAAAAAAATTCTAAGTCCAGAAACTATTTCAAGTAGCCAAATTTGTGGCTCGATAAATCCAGAACTGTAACTCTTTTCAACTCAATTCCTTTTGTATATGTGTAGAGGTTTTCATAATGCATCTTTACTCATCCATACGCCTTATGAGCCAAAAGTTATAAGAACCCAAAAAGAGAAGGCTTTGGCCTATAAATTTTGATAAATTATGAAAATTTACTAGTATGAGAAATTTACATTTGAGCATTTATATGACCTTTACTTATGTGATATTATTTGATTGCATATATGCATATCATATCACGATAGGAGGCTATGACGTCGTTTTTTGTTATAATGTAAATCAACAAAATATGGTTTTGTGCATTTCATGATTTTATTAAAAGATAAAATGACGATGTGTCCTTTTTCTTGAAAAGATTAGACAATTTACAAGCGTGATAAGATATATTTATGAAATGAGTTTTAAGACCCGATGAAAATTTCAACTTTATATTTTTTAAAAACCCGAGAATAGATGGACCTAGATAAAGTATTTTGTTCACGGTGGGACCGTGGTGAGATAATTTTTATAACAGTGGGACCGTTATCTTTGTCGATGATACTTAAGGCCTAGACTTGTCTTGTAGGACACATCAGGCAGAGAGATGAATTACCTAGATAACCCCGCACAATCAAGAGGAAGAATAGGTGGGTTATATTTACAAGGTATCTTGGGTTAGTAAGCCCAAAGCTTTTAAAGTTAAAGTTGTGAATGCATGTAAAATGTTTTGTTGCCTGCTTACCTTACGAGGTCAGAAATACTGACGCCACCAGGGCTTCAGCCAAGAAACCAGAAACGATCGGGCATTGTTTCCTTCGAGGATAAGGTTTTATGTACACCAGAAGTCTGTTGGTGGGTGTGGCTCGGCCGGGTCCCCCATCCGCAGCAAAGTTAAGGACCTTAGGGAGAAATCCCTTGGTTCAAGGTAAGGTAACACCAACACAGAAAATTGCACGTGCCAGGAGCTTCGCCACAAGAAAAGAAAAATGTTTTGCTGCATTGTGAAGTGGATTTCGCTTTAAAACCTTTACAATTATGGGATATACATGCATGTCACCAGATTTCGTTTCTCGCAACAAGTTTTATAAAATGGGCAAGTTAACTCACTGAGTGCATTAGTACTCAGCCCAAAATCTTTTTCGAAATGTTTTGCAGGATGAGCGATTGGTGGGAGGAGGGCAAGACGATAGTTTCCCTATGGTTGTGGTCTACCTTAGCGTGGGTCCTTATTGTCGTTTATGTTTTTGTGTAATGCTCCCATGTGGAAATGTATTGATCGGGACATGTAGCCCACAACTAAGACCTAATCGTTTGTGGATATGTCACATAAACGGTGAAATTGAATTCGAACTTGTTATATATTTAACTTCCGCTGGAACCAGAGTCCTCATACTTCGTGTTCGTTTAAGTAATTTGATTCGGGTATTCCCTTAGAGTGTCGATCAAAGTTCTCTTATGTCCCGTGAAGATTTCATTAATTATTTATTTATTTTATTTCACTCGATTGAGTTGAGCAGCCACCCTGTCGTAACGCCTTGGGTCTTGGACCCGAAACCCGAGCTGTTACGTTTAGTGTGATTTAATTTAACTGGATTAATATTTATGTATTTTATTAATAATTATCATAGTAATATAATCGTATTAGAGTTCTTGAAAACAATCAAATTGCATGTATAAAACATATTGGTGGTGAATTTAGGCAAAAGTCGAGCAATTCGTATGCATAGTGCATATTTTTCAATAAAAGTTTGTCCATTTCTCTGATACAATTTTCTAAGCAAACTTGTCTTATTAGATGCGCGGTAATCGTTTCTTCTATCTTCTTTTTTTAATTCGCTTTTCTTTCATCTTAGTTTAACACGTATAAATTAATATGTTTGATATTTAATTTAATTTGTTTATGAGAAATTGCGTTTTTGAACACTAATTGATGTTATCTAATTTTAATCAGAATATTCAAACAAAAATAATGAAAACACGTAAAGTGGCACGTATAGAATTATGAAATTAATCTGAATGCATGAGATAGATCAAATTATAACGATAGAAAACCGAGAACTTAAAAATAGCCTTGACCAATAAAGATACCATTACTTTACGCTAAAAGCCTATAGCAGTGGTCCAGTGGATACATAATTGCACACTTCATTTTTCCAAGAACTTAACTTTTTTTTTCAGAGTTACAAGCTCAGACATGTGACCACATCTATTTGTACTAAGTGACTTGAATCCCCGACCTACTAATTGGAGGAAAAATATTTTACCAACTCATATATATGGTAATTTGATTCTTTTTAAGAGGGTGGGTTCTGTTACATATATGCAAATATTTTGAAAATAAAATACCAAAGAATAATACTTCATCCGTCCACCAAATACGTTCATTTAATTCCATTTTGGTCCGTCCATAAAAAATATTCATTTTCCTTTTTTGAAAACATCAACTTCATATTTTTACCCTAAACCTATCTAGTTATTTACAAAAAACCACTAATGGCCCACCTTTTTACACACACTATCCATTAATATATTCATTTATTATCCTCATGGCCCACCTTCTTACATTCACTTACTTTACATTCATTACAATTTATTAGAACCAGTACTACCACCAAAATCAATGAACGAATTTGATGGACGAATGAAGTATTAATTATCTCAATCACGTAGTCACTAAAACTGTTTTTAGAAAAAAGATATTTGTTCTTGAACGTAGTAAGAGTAATTTATCATTATAAAGCTTAGACGAATCAATGGCTAAGTGAACAATATTATAACTAGCTATTTGAAATCACAAAAACTTATGTACATTACGGACGAACAAAAATATCATTTGTCATTAAGAAAAGTATAATTTACATTAAATAAAAATATCATTTGCTTTAGTATCTTTTACATTGAAGAAAAGTATCAAATATTATTTACACTGAAGAAAAGTATTAAAGTCCGTGTGTATTAACGGATGTACATGAGACCACCTCATTTGAAATTAGGAATAAATGCATAGATAAGTAACCAAACATAAGATAGGGAAACTCGATCATTCATGTGACTAGTCAGTATGTACCTATTTTTGCTATAGGAAGAAAATAATATTTAAATTTATAAATTTACTTTGACGTTATAATTCACGTACACTACACATAATGTTATCAGTCTAATATAAAGATTGTAAAGCTGTGAAGCTGAACTCTGCCTGATTATAATTCAGATTAGGAGACTGTTGATTTGATTAATATATAATTAAATTAACGAAGATTAGTGGTGCTAAGTTTTCTTATGGTGTCGACTGTGACCAAACGAAAGCTAGAATGTTCAATGTCCCGTTGCAACTCATCAAAATTAACACAAGACTCAGTTGAAGCGTCGCGTTAAGCCTAAAGAATCTTATTTTTGTGTGTATATTATACAGAGGAAACTAAAAAAATAGTTACTTTTATATAAAAAATAAAATAAAAGTTTGCCACTAATATAAAAAAATAAAAAGCAACTATTCTTATTGTAAGTTTATTTCATGAGTTAAGTTAGGTAACTCGTGAAATAACGATATTTTATAGTATTTCATGATTTGATAAATCAACTCGTGAAATAAAAAGTATTTTAGAGTCATTTCACAAGTTGACAAATTCTTGGGCTTGTCAACTCGTGAAATATCCCAAATTAAACTACCTATATTTCACGAGTTACATATTCTAATCTGTGAATGATCCATTTTATATTGTAAATTCACAAATTTACATCATGTTGTTCGTGAATTGGTCTCAGCTTTCAGTTTACACTCTAAATATTAATGAATAAGGTAAGATATATTGTACTTTAATATAAAAATGGCTAATTTTTATCTTCTTTTTTTAATCTTAATGACTACTTTTATCTATGCAATATCTGGCTATATATATATTGCTATCTATAGAGTAGATATTACTTTAAACTTAAAACTATTTTGGCACTATCAATTATATTCTGAACTATCAAAATATTTTTTAAGATCATGAACTATCGATTTTGTATAAATTGCACCCCCATCCATTTTTTTACTGTTAAAAATTGACGTGACTCGCCTGATTATCACGCTGTATTTAACATTTTTTTCTTAAAAGTTACATGGTACAAACCATGATCCTGGATTGTTAAATACATCATGATAATTCGGTGAGTCATGTCAACTCTTCAGAGTCGAAAAATGGACAATGGTACAATTGATACAAAAATCGATAGTTAACAGTTAAAAAAATATTTCTAATAATTCATGATATAATTGATAATATCATAATAATTATAGATTTAAAGTGATATTTACCGCTTATATATATATATATATATAATATATATATATATGGATGGTTCATGTGAGAATAGAAATAAGTTTAAGAAATAAGAATATATCACATCCACATATCTTTCTCGAATAAATGGTTCAGATTAAAAGTAATATATTAACTGATTTTTAATTTATTTATTTTTATAAATTCGTATAAGGGTATAATAGGGAATACAGAATAAAAATTACATCATTATCTTTCACTTTTCTTAGCATTCGGAGTTACTGTTCATCGTCAAAAATCATATCCCTTAATTGTAGGGATTCGAAATATGCTTGCACATCTCTAGTTGCACATCAATTATGTAGCATAAATAATACATCACGTAGCATATTCTTACAAATACATTGCATAAACACACGAGTTTTGTTGTCTTCATATATATACTTCTTAAAACTTGCATAAATGTAATTTTCTATAGCACTTATTATTTGGTAACATATCACAAATACATTTATAATACACAATGATAAATTGTTATTCAAATTATATATATATATATATATATATATATATATATATATATATATATATATATTTCATTATGTAGCATATATTAACTTTTTGTAGCATTTTGTATTTATATGTTTACCACCAAAAACATGTATATATTAAAACGCACAAACGAAAAAAAAAATTGAAGTTGAATAAAACTGAAAAACTGAAAATCTACAAATCTTAGTGGTATGTGCAACAAGTAATTAAAAATATGCTATGAAACTGTTATACCAGTGCTATATATTGAACCATACGTATGAATCAATATATATATATTATTTACCTAAGTTTTCCATGGATTTGCTAGCTTGAATCACAAATAATTTTGTATATATTAAGTATCGAAATATAAATAATGTTGAAGATAATGATTTAAATGATAAGTTACAACAATTCCCTATATATAAGTATACAAATCACGTTTTGCCTAAAAATAAGGAAAAAAAACTGATTCTTAAAAGATGCAATTACTTATTTAACCTTTAGTTAAAACACAAATTTTTTTTCGTAGCACATATAGTTATAGTTTGTAGCACAACGAAAAATAAATCTTGTCCATTGATTTACTAATGTAACGACCCGACTTCCGGATTGACGGCTGACCCCACAGACCAACGCAAGTCTTTTCAGTGAGCTTTGTCCTCACTCACACACTCCCTAAGAAAACTTTCCAGGGGGTCACCCATCCCACAATTGCTCCAACCAAGCACGCTTAACTTTAGAGTTTTTATGAGATGGACTCCCGAAAAGAAGATGCATCTTGTTGGTATGAGTAGCACATATCAAATCCTTTAGTTTCTCCTCGAATATGCAATCACATACCGCATATTCTCGAAATCCTCTCATTCTAGTGCGTTTGGTTCATTCATGTACCCTCCGCTTTGAAGCCTTAATCGAGCCGCCTCCTGTCCATGCCTCGCACCGCGATCACTCCGTCATTTCCGCCCGGCCACATGCCCACCAACTTCCACTTGGTTCGTCCCCGAACCACACCATACCGGGAGAGGTTCGGCTCGATACCATCTGTGAACGACCCGGCTTCCGGATTGACGGTGACCCCACGCATCAACGCAAGTCTTTCAGGTGTGCTTTGTCCTCACTCACACACCCCGAAGAAAACTTCCTGGGGTCACCCATCCCACAATTGCTCCAAGCCAAGACGCTTAACTTTAGAGTTTTATGAGATGGACTCCTAAAAGAAGATGCATCTTGTTGGTATGAGTAGCACATATCAAATCCTTTAGCTCTCCCGAATATGCGCCTCATACCTACATATTCTCGAAATCCTCTCATTCCAAAGGCGTTTGGTTCATTCATGTACCCTCCGCTTTGAAGCCTTAATCGAGCCACCTTGTCCATGCCTCTCACCGCGATCACTCCGCATTCTTACTTAAGGCACAACTAAAATCAATGGTTTAGATTTATTCTTATTTCTTACAAAAATACATTCTTACCTGATACATCCTCTCTCTCTCTCTATATATATATATATATATATATATTCTACATAGTTTATAACAATATATATATGGTCCACTTCTTTCAAGAGGATTGATAATGATTTGGAAAACAAATTATTCATAAAAATGTTATATGCTACCTTTTATTAATGAAGCCTTACATTTTATAATAAGTTAATATAACTAGTGAAACTTTAATACGATAAACATAATTAATTTTGTACCAATTGTGTTTTGTTCATTTTTTAACTCTTATTAAATCCACCATAACAATCCGGTAAGTCAAGTCAATTTTTCGGGATCAGAAAATGGGTTTGAGGCATAATTTATACAAAATTGAAGTTAAGAGTTGTAAAAAATATTTTCTATAGTCCAAGGTATAATTAATAGTACTAATTTGAGGTTTACAGATATATATATATATATATATATATATATATATATATATATATATATATTGTTAAAACATTTGTTATCATACAAACATGAGAAGTACATTCTCCACGAAACTTACTACGCAGAAGAAAAAAAATCCACTCATCATGGGATTTGTACCCAAGTGGTGCACAACGCATTCATCCAACAAGTAATGCATCATCGTAGATCTTCACGATCTAATGGCTGAAAATGATTATCACTTTAAATAAAGTTTTTATTTGAACATTCTCATATATATAATTTATAACGAGATATACGGTCCACTTCTTTCAAGTGGATTAAGAATTATTTGGAAAACAAATTATTCATAAGTTTTCTATGTTACCCCTTTATAATGAACTCTGAGATTTACAATAACTAGTTAATTTCCAATACGGAAAAGGTTATTATTTATATATGACTAAGAATAACCATATTTTTATTCAAAGACAAGTAGTATTGGATACAGCAATAACGCTACTATTGGGTCATATATTTCAAAGAAAGGAGCATTATTTAGCTTTAATCAAATATAGCGAATGAACTATAGATTTTAACACCCAGAATAGAATACAGATTAATCGTATTTTGAACAAAGAGAGTATTTACTAATTTATTGCTTATATTTAATTGATACAATATATGATTGCAGTCCTCGTAACAAAATATTGGATCATATATATGTGATATGTATACGGGATTTCTGTTAAGGTTACAAGAATCAATCGTGAGAGTTATGAGAGAGTTAACGATAGTTCATGTTCCATCATTTGTAACAGTAAATCCGTAGCTGTTCCGTCTTCGTTACCAAACTATAAAATTGGCAACGAAATTTTAGCTACGGTACTCTTCGTCGGCTATCCGTTGCTAAACCCACAGACGGACTCCTATTCTGTGCCGATTCTCCTAGCTGCGAAGGATTTGGATGCAGACTCAGTTCGTCACTGATCTGTCCTTAGCAAAATTTGGTGACGGAATAATCTATTGCTAATTGCTTGTTTTTGATATGGATGCTGATGTAGTTTTTTCTTTTATTGAGTTGGATGTAAATATAGTGTTAATTAGCTTT
This sequence comes from Salvia rosmarinus, assembly GCA_036937905.1. NCBI lineage: Eukaryota > Viridiplantae > Streptophyta > Magnoliopsida > Lamiales > Lamiaceae > Salvia > Salvia rosmarinus. Next base: position 11,166,542 of record CM072822.1, read on the forward strand.
AAGAGTATAGGCTATTGATTCCCTCCAAATCACACTCTAGTTTGTGCGTGTGTGTTTGCGACATTGTGCATGAATGTAACATGGTGGACTTTGATTTAAGGTGTCACATCTATAAACTCGAGAAGTAGTTTTGTTCGATTATAGGAGTCGAGTTCACAATGATAAATATATCCACAAATATTTGGATTAATATTATATGTATATATCATCATCTGCCTTGCGGAGTTTATACATGTAGGAAACAAGAAAAATGAAATCATCCTATGTATCAAGTCCTCTTGTTGATCTTCTCTCATCCTAGTTTAAAAATTTAATGTAGAATGAAATCTTGCTCGTCAACTTCTCCAAACTAATTGTTATATATATGCTTGTAGATGGGAACTCCATATGTACAATTAGGTTTTCTCACCGCTATTTTGCGCCAAAAGTCTTGTCTTGATTGCGAACTTCTCTTTGCACCTTCAATTGTCTTCTCCTTTTTCGGTCGAGTTTCCTTTATCATATACATTTTCTTTAAACATACTTATAATAATGTTATATATAGAAATTGCATATATTAGCTGTATTTAGTGATCAATGAAACAATTTTTTGCCCCGATTTACACGTTTTGAGACAACTTTCTATTCTTGAGAGAGATCTTGATGGGAAGACCATTCTGTGGGAGGGCAAATGGCCCGTATTGAATGCCGTTTTGTGGGCCCATCATAGACCACCTGCAACATACAAATTATAAGACTTACTAAGTTTAGTACTTTATAAAATAAAAAGACGAGTTACTGTCACACAGTAAAACAAATCAAAATTCGACTTTAAGTTTTGTTTAATATTATATTTAAAAATAAAATTTGGATCAAACAAAATTATTTTTGAACTTTCATCCTACCTGTACTTTGTTGTGAGGTGATGCACAAACACCAAGATCTCCAGCTTGGCCAACTCATTCCCTGGGCAGGAATGGGTCCCACTGCCAAATGGCAGGAATGTATTGGGCTTGGGAGCAACCTTCACATCATAAAAAAATTACCTTAATTTTCATATTCATGTGAAAAACAAAGAATAAGGAATGGAAATAATAGTAATAATAATACCTCAAATCTTGAAGGATCAAAATTGTCAGGGTCAGTGAAATTTTCTGGGCTGTGGTGAATGTTTCTGAAAAGTGGTAAGACTTTCCACCCTTTCGGAATGCGATATCCTGTTCAATTTTTGACAGACAACAAGACAATTTAACCTTGTTAGCAGCTGTAGGAGATAGAGAATTTTATGATGAAACAATTAGAATCGATTTTGGCCCAACAGCTTCTTACCCTTAAACTCCACATCTTCAACAGCTTCCCTAAATGTAAAAGATAAGATTGAAGCAACTCTCATGGTTTCTTGAATCACCCTAGTTGTAACAGGCATTTTTCTTGTGTCTGCCCAATCCAAACCTTTATTTTCACCACAATTTTCTTTGCATCTCATTATTGCCTCTTGCTCTTCCTGCAAATCCACATACATATATGAGACACATTATGGTGTATCCGTCTTGATTAAATTTTAGTTACAAATAATAAATTTTAATTAAAGATTAATAAATTTTAATTGAATGAGGCTACATATTGATCTATACAAACTTTTACCCAAAAAAAATATACTAGTATTTATTAAGCAGCTCTCTCTCTCTCTCTCTCTCTCTCTCTCTAACTAGCTAGAATCTTACAGTGACAGCTTGAAGAGCGGTCGGATTCTCGGCCAAGAACTTGAGAATCCAGGTGAGGACGCTGGCGGTGGTGTCTCGAGCGGCGAAGATGACACCGATGACGTTGTCGGCGATCTGCTCGTCGCTTAGCCCTTCGGCGTCGCGCATGAACGATTCGAGCAGGTCGGAGTGGTCGCTCTTCCGCTCTCTTCTAAGAGAGAGAATCTTCGCCAGGATCTCAGCCAGCTCCTTCCTCGCCTTCATGGCGGCGTGGAAGAGCGTGCCCGGCACGTTGATCGGCAGCGAGTTGTAGCCGTTTTCGAGAATGTAATAACACCTCCTCAGATCGTCTCGATACGAAACCTCGTCCTTTCCGAATATGGAAAGCAATGCCACGTTGAACGTATACTGCACCATCGTTGCGATAATAATGATGATGAAGAAAGAGAGAGAAACAGGGGAGCTCTGATTTAGAGAGAGAGAGAGACATACTGTTTTCATTTCTTGGAAGGTGGTGATGAGGTGTCGGCCCTCCCAGGATTTGAGGGAGGCGGTGGCGATGGATTCTATGTCGGACACGATGGTTCTGATGGAGTCGGGCATGAAGGCTCGAAGCACGAGCTTCCGGAGGTTGGCGTGGTAGTCGCCCTGGTGGAAGAAAATGGCAGCCTTTCCGATCATCCTCTCCTTGCTGGCGGGGAATGTGGGCTTGAAGAGATGAGCTTTCGATACAAGCACTAGTTTCGCCGCTTCTGGGCTCGCCATCATCACGCACCGGCATCCCAGCACGTGCGTTTTGAATATCGATCCGTACCTGTCCCAAAATATATATATTCAATCAGAGATGGAATTTTCATTTTCATTTTTTTGAATATTTTGGAGCTGGCTTACTTCTTGACTTTGGAAGCGAAGAAAATGTTGGGATTTTGGGAGTAGAGTTGGAGAGTTTCGCCGATGTAGGGCCAGCCCATGGTGCCGGGCGGGAGAGGGAGGCGTGCATGGCGGGAGGAGAGGAGGGAGAGATAGAAGATCATGGTTACTAGCAAGAGAATAGAGAGGGATATGACCAACTCCATGATTGTCGTGATGATGGTGTTCTTGAAATATTTGAGGCACTAGTGTGCGTGTCTGTGTGTTTGGTAGTGACAAGGGGTAGCTTTTTGATTGATGGAGAGAGAGAGCAAACGATATTGAGAGATTTCTTGGCCAAGAGAAAATGAATATAGGGTGTATATATAGGTAGGATTGTTGGGGTGTGTGTGGGGGGGGGATGGGGAAGACGACCTTTTCAATTACAGCTTGAATCCCACCCAAGAATCTCACAACAATGAGTTTTTGTGTTTGTGTGTGTGTGTGAGAGAGATGTGTGTGTGAGGGTAGAGAGAGAGAGTGAGAGGATGCATGCATGGGTTTACCGAGATGAGAGTGGGGTGATTAATGGGGGTGGTGGAAAGGACACGTGTGGGGAAGTGTTAGTTGACGATGAGCATTGAGCAATGAGTGGTCGAGTTGAGGGATCATGACTGAACAAAATTAAGATTGAAGTCAAGAGGGGATGAATTTTCATACGCTCCGTACCATCAACGACTTCTTTATTTTTATTTTTATATATTCATTCATACTAATTTATTATACAAGTTTGTGTTGTATTTTATGCAATATCTTATGATACTGGATCTATTTCGTATAACTTTTTAACTTGTATTATTTGAACCTAATACACATTCATTGACTAAGAATTTTGAAATTAGAAAAGATTATAAATCACAATTATGAACTAATCAACCATACTGAATTAGTAACTAAACTTTGAAAGTTAAAAACTAAAAATATACTGAAAATTTTGAATTTGAAGGAACAAATGGAGAAAGACTAATAAAATTGAAAGTCGAAGACAAATATAATACAAAAAAGCGAGATAAATGATTTTTTTTTTGTAATTTAATACAGAAATTTTAAAGGCTGCGTCACGGTGGACTCGAACCCGAGACTTTTGGCTTCAGGTATTAACCACTCTAACACTAGGCCAACACACACACTAAATGATCTTATTTGTGTATATGGGGAATGAAGTGAGGTATAATTATCATGTTATAAGAGGATTTATGTTTATTATCTATTTATTTAATTATTTTGGGGCGCATTCATAAATTTATGGGCTGTTATAATGCCACCCTCCCTTGAATAATGTGAAAAGTTAAAGGTAATTAGTCTCATAGACTTAACTCAGTTGGTTAAGAGCTAGTAGTGTGAGAATTTTATACTTTTAAGTAGTTTCTTGTGGCATTAGGTAAAGTTCTCCTAATTTCTTAATCAATAAATCAGCATAATTTATCCCCTTATATTCTTACAGGTTGGAATATGGAGGTTCTCCTGGAAAGAACTTCTCCTTTTGAAACAAGTTAAACGTGATTAATTACCTATCAACAATGAATGGGATTTAGTAATTTTGTACAAATAAAGTCATAAGAGAACAAATAATGTTGGTTTAATTAGTCTCCTTTTTTCTAGATCATGGCTAGGGGTGACTATTTGGATATCGGGTAGTCGAGTACCCGATATCCGACCCAAAATTTCTCGGGTATCGGGTACCGATTACCTGAAAATCTAGTGTAGGGATCGGGGTTGGGTATGGCTTTTAGGTGAGGTCAGGTATCAGGTATACCCGATTTTTTAAAAATATTTATATTTGATATATTTTTATATATTTAAATCTATAATTAATAGATTGAAATTAATATATTGTAATATAATTTTATTATTCTTAATTTTAATATGTGAAATTTATAAATGATAACTTAATATTAAAAATAACATATATATACCCTTAAATACATGATATACTATTATAACTTGGCAAATGAGAGTATATAGCTAACATTATATATCTAAAATTATGTACAAAAATAATAAAATAAAATAAATAAATAAACACACAGAAAAAAAAATACAATCATAACACCATGGGAATATCCATATATATAGCTAACATAGTTATTAGTAACATGACAACATATATATAGATTTATATACAAATATAAAAATAAAATAAATAAATACAAAAAAACAAAAACAAAAAGTGCATCTAGGAAGAATTTTTATTATTATTTAATAGTATTAATTCTAATAAACTAATACTTACAATAAATATATAGATTTATATATAAATTTTAAAAAAACAAAAAACAAAACTAAGTCGGGTATTCAGGTACCCGAATACCCGATTCGGGTACCCGACTCGATAATTCGGGTACCCGATTTATAAAATCGGATCGGGGTTGGATAGCATATTTTAGGCATAATCGGGGTGGTACCCGATTTTTTCAAGTGGGGTACCCTACCCGTACTGATAGACAGCCCTAATCATGGCAACTTGAAATAAATTTTTTCAGAGAAGATGGTCACATGACATTAGGAAAGAGATTTACAAGGACACTCAGTTTAGAAATAATCTTTTTTAATACTTATTTTAAATTTCTATATTAAATCGATTAAATAAAAAAATACGTTATTCTTCACATAAAATATTTAGTGGAAAGGCAATATTAAACTGTAAACCTCAACGTATAAAACATTTAAATATATTGTTTCTTGCCAAACTTATATACGAGCTCGTGCTAATAAAAATAAAACTCATGAAACTCATTGTATTAAGTCGAAATATTTTGTTCATATATGGGTTTGCTTTTCCTTCATTTTCATCTTGCACAATGACCTAATCTTGACTCTTGACATAAGTCAAAATATAACGACTCAATTTTGATGTTAGCAAATTCTTTTTTTTAGGAACTTTAAAAAAATAAAAATACATTATCTCAAAACAATAAAATAATAACCTAAGTATAGGAACCGAATATACACTTTTTCTTTTTTGAATAATTTAAATTTGGCCAAACTGTTTGACACTGTTCACCTAATTCAACAAGGAAAGCATCCGGATTCTAAAACAGGAAAGAATCTAAAAATTGGAAGGAAATAGAATATTTTTCAGTAGACGGACATACTGCAGGTGGATCATAGACAATATTAAATTACTAATTAACCTCAGTTCGGGACAAAATTAATCTAGAGATTACGTGTAATCTGAGGGAGAAAAAGCTCTAACACACACAAACACATATAATATTCTTTTCTTGATTAAAAGAAAAAAGAAAGAAATAAAAAAGAACCATGCATTCTGCATCAATATTATATAATAATACTTTCTCCATCCACGATATATGGTTTAGTTTTTACCGGTATAGATTTTAATAAATACAATGAATGTAAAGTGAGTGGAGAATGAGACTCATATATATAATAAAAATATGTTATGTAAGTATAAAATGTGGATCATGAGTGGTTTCTTTGTAAATAAGTAGATTGAGTGTGAGTAAAAATATTGACTTTGGATGAGGTTCATATATATTAAAGGAAAGTGACGAATTTTGTGGACATTGAAATGAAATTAAATAATTAAATATCAATGACGAGTATATATAACTCAGAGACGTCTTTGTGTATGAATATTATTGTGCATGCTCATGAATCTAAGGGTAGGAATATAACCACGTTATTATAGTATACCACTTGTAGATGTGATGCGAGACCAATTGTCATTTCATAACAGAAGATTTGGATATGAACAATCACGTAGCCATAAATATTTCTCCGAAGGCTCCTTAATTATCATAAAATTGTCATAAGAATAATTTAAAAAAATCAAATTAGAAGTAAACAAAAAAAAAATCATAATATCATTCTGATTATATCGCACTGTTAGAAAAATTTAAAATTAAACACGATTACATCATAACATTTATCTTATATTCTTCATATATTTTTTGAAAGTGCTTATAATAGTTTCATTAATAAACATTACAAATGCATCATTTCTCTTGTTCCAAAAAAAAGGAGAAAGCTCTCCTCCCGGGAGCCCCACACCCCAATCCCATAAGAATGTGAGAGAGTAAATCACGGTGACTCGACGGTTAAGAAACTAGGAGGACTTTTACCTAGTGTTTACAATGAGCCACTCTAAAGAGGGTGAAACTCCCACACTGCGGCTATTAGGATTCGATCATTGGTCCTTGTTCCAAATGATGAGATATCATTTTAGTCCTTGTTCCAAATCTGCATTATGTATACAATTATTTTCATGTCTAAATGCACCATTTCTCTTCTAGCAGAAGTAATTGTTCGACGCCTTAATAATATCCAAAGAACTAAAATGACTTTTGCCAATGTAATACAATTATCAAATGAATTCAGCATGTAGAAATTGCAAAAATAGAATAGTTAGTTTCACTAGCAAAAAATAAATAATAACTTAAACAATTCAACATAATACAAGTTCAAGTTAGAGAAGTATTAGCTTAGAAATTAAAACTCAAATTTTATTTTTATGTCTCCACTACAAATCAATTGTTATCACCTCAAATCTTAGTTCAATTCTAAGATGGGAAAGTAACATATAGCAACAAGCAATATACTTGGAGAGAGAGAGAGAGAGAGAGAGAAATCTTTGAATGGTCCTCTCTGGATATTAGTATATTATAAGACTCCTATATTAATTATGTGAATCATAAAATGGATAGGTTATAATTTAATGTTTTTTTCCCATTTGAATAAAAAAGATATTGGTCATTTTCAACTTTCTAAATCCAAGTAAATCTGGATTCGAGAAAGAAGTTCAAATAAGAAACTGAAACCATGTGAAAACCAAAAAGGATTAAATATTTTATATATATACGTAATGCAAGAAAAAAGTTGCGAGGGTTTGTTCTTTAGACATGAATGCCTTTTACAACTAACTCGAGGCCCCAACATTTTTGGTGATGGAATCAATGTCCAGAAAAGCCAAGATTTATACTTTTAGCCGTATGAGAACAAATAGGTTGAGGGATTGGGACTTGGAATATGGCCTAAATTTATATTCATTCAATTTGCATGCAAGACACTTGTGCTCTCTACGTATGCATATTTTTCATAATTGAAAAATTAATTTGCACTTGGCCAAGTTCAATTGTGACTATTTATTACGAATGACGAATGCTTCAGCTTCTATAGTCAAGATCTTGACATGTCGAAATACCCATGACGTGGCCCTCGTGTTTTACTATCAAAATCATAAATTTTGAATAAAATGGAAACAATGCGGTCATGACATTAAATTCCTACTTTTTGTAAGAGAGACTAGTATCTTCTGAATGAAATCTTATAATCCAAATTTTATGTAATTTCGTCTTTCACTATTGAAAATTTAAATTTTAAGTAAAAGTTAAATTATTTGATAAGAATATATTTAAAAAGTATTTAAGTCAAAATAATAAGTTGTATATAGTGGATATAATATTCCATGTAAGGTTGGGAGTGCCATTTTTAAGATTTGTTTTTTAATCTTATTAAAGATGTTCCCAACCTTATACGTGGAATATTAATATCCATGTATACAACTTAATCTTTTGGATGAAATAACATGTCACCCCGGAACAATTTAGAAGCTTCAATGATAAATTTGATAAGTCTTAAAAGTTTGAATATAATCAATAAGGTTGGGACAATTGCATAATTAGCCATACGTAAAATAATCACACTTTAATTTGGTCCGAACTATCTAAGTTTTTTTTCATAAATGTCTCACGCTTTCATATAATAAACATATTAGTAATTACTAAATTAAATTCATTTTCAAATTTAGTATAGGCAACGTCGTATTGGCATAATTGGCTTTCGTTCGAATACAATTTACATGCTTCTGGTTGCCAATTTTTATTTCCAAAAAGGTAAGTCCATTTTAAATTTAAAAATGAGATCAATTTATTCAATAGGAATTTGTCATTATGGAAAACATAAGATATTTCAAAAGAAAAATTGATACTTTGATATCTTCCTTTCTTTTTACTAGCAAAAGGGTGAGATGGCTTAGCCGCTTAGGTATACATGTCATGACAGATTTGTACATCTTTAAATAAAATATTAATTCATGCATCAAAATAAGAAATTTGCAATCGTTTTGATGATGAAGAGATGATAGTTGATGCGGTGAGGTTATCCGCCGCATGATGCCACGAAAATTGGATGTATCATAGACACATTGCATTGCATTTCATTTTTTGTGTAATAATTAATGTAGTTGAAACTGATGACAATTAATTTTTCTTCCTTCTTTGGAGAGAGTTTAAAGTGAATATCATGTAGGTGTAAAGGTTGGATTCTGATATCACTATATCTTAAGGTAGTATATATTATTCAATTTGGATAATATATTTTGAATATATAGACATATCAAAGTTTAATACGTGGCAACCCATAGGGTCAAAGTGGGAAGGGCGTCCGCGTATGTGGGACGTCACTACGAAATACAAAATATGCATATAAAATAACATAATACTACATGTAAAATAACACAACACTGCATGTTGGCCAATAGGCATTGAGTACGCTAGTTTGCCACGAAACACAAACGTGCATGTAAAATAATATAGTTATGCGAGTTGGCCAATGAGTGCGGGCGGTGCGCACTATGTGCACTGGATGCGCGAGCGCGTACTGGCATACTAGCGTGCGTTTCCAGCATGCTTTAAAATCAAAACTTATATGTATATTTGTATTCAATTACATGTATGTTTGTGTTCATTTATATGCGTAAGTCTGTTCAATTATATGCATGGTTTATTTTCTATATCACGTAACAAATCAAATTACTAATATATGTTAGCTGTAGTGAAATTAGCCAAAAAATCTGAAAAAAAATCAACAAGATTCGGAAAAATCTCCATTATATAGGATCTATTAGATGAATGAATGAGATTGAGTACTACATATTACCTAACATTTGAGTACTATATGATTACTCCTCTCATATACTATTATATAGACACACACACACACACACACACACACATATATATATATATATATATATATATATATATATATATATATATATAAATCAAGTCTCCTTATCTTCCATCTACTTACAATTCAAGGGTTTTCTTAGAAAATTACGGTGAAGACTAAAGTAAAAGATGATATTAATGTATTCAAATGAATTTGAGGTACACACTTAGAAGCATGGACCTTTATGAATAGAGAGTCTATATATTGCTATATAAAAATATATACAGCAAATATTATCCATTTAATTTCTATAACAACCCAAGATCAAGTGGGCACCCATTGAATCTAGTTTTTCCAAACTCACCAAAAATGTCCAGACAATAAAGAGAATAAGATCAAAGAAATCATTGTCTATGTTAAATTACGTATATGATTAATTGCAAAATTTTCCAATTTTATTTGTCAATTCTCATACGATATTTGTCGCTTTCACCTCCATTCGTATCAAAGGATACCTCTCTCAAAGCCCCCATGCAAGTCGTCACGCCATGCCGACGTAGTGATCACCTCCTTGAGATAGTCGACGCCTCCCGATCCGATTTTGTCCCAAGTCACACAACTCCGCACCGTGTTCGATCCCCTCAAAACTTCTAAAATGTCTCGAAGAGGTGCGCCAACGCCATAAACAATGCGCCATCCTCAAGAGAAGTAGCCCGATTCGTCCCGATGTGAGAAGGCGCTGGCCATCAGATTTGTTGCCTTTCTTGTACTCAATTCAAACTTATACCCCATTAACTTTCGAACGCATAATTGTTGATCCGCGTCTCGTATGACTTGTTGCAATAGCTCACGGAGGCTCTTTTGATCCGAACGAATGACGAACTCACGCCCTAGTAATATCGCCTCCATTTTTAACGGCTCAACGATAGCATACAACTCTTGTGATATGTAGATGACACGCCGCCGAGAGGCCCTAGCTTCTGCTAAAGTAAGCAATAGGATGCTTATCTTGTAGCAACACGCCCCAATTCCAAAATCTGAGGCGTCTGCTTCAACAGATAAAGAACAAGCTGAAAATGAAATTAATCTTTACAAATTACCAAATTCGTGACGTCACTTTCTCAAAGTTGAGTTTATAAAATTCTTGAAAACAATCTTTTTTTAATAGGAAAAACTTTTAAAAATATTGTAAGAGTTACATTAATAGTAGATTTTCACAATCGTTCAATAGAACAACATCGGCACAATTGAAAATATCTCTTCGAAATGTACTGAAACTAATAAATAATTTAAAATCCCTAACTTGTCCAGACTCTTTATCCCATACTTGAGAGAGAGAGATATGGTGATGGAGATGAAAATAGGCATTTAGTGAATTTTCCATATAATGGTGGTGGTGCGCAACGTGTTGGTGTGATCAGATGCGGACCCTTTCTCTGTTTTATTTTATTTTTTATATTTTTGGGATTTGATTAGAGATGGAATTTAATTTATGGTGATTTAGAAGTAGAGTCTCTTCGATCATATCCATAAAAGCGGTGAATCCGCGGTGCCCTCTTTTGTGCTCATTCTCTCTCCCTCTTGTCGTTCAAATCAGCAATTAACTCTCTAATATTTATATTGTAAAATTGGTTCGCGATAAACAATTATTTATTACCATCCACTTTCAATATTCGACTGTCGATTTCTAAGATATTTCACACAAACGTATTGTTTTATTAATGCGAAAATTTGTCTGAGATTATCTCATCTTTAAATTTATATTTTAATAATATATTTATAATATTTTTGATATATGTATATGTTGTGAATATAAAATCTGACATATCTCATTATAAGACGATCTCATATAAAATTTTCTTTTTTATTAATTACATTGCATATGGTATCTAAAAAAATTGTATTACAAATCTAATATATTAACAAGATATATACATATATAATGAGTAAAATTGGCAAAAACAAATATGAACATAGTAAGTGTAATGTCTTTTTTTAGATGCAAAAAGGACCATTCTGATAGGAAGACTCACATTCGTTCCAAAATTGCATAATTAATGGGGGAGTTCTATATAAACTTTTTATAAATCAAAATTTATGAAAAGATTCAAATACCAACAAATTTAAGTAGATATGAGTTTAGATCCAAATATTGACCAGTCTTATGAAATTTGACCCGAAAGATGACCTTAAACAAGCTCCTGTGTAACTTAAATGATTAAGAATAAGAAATATGAAGGGAGGGAATACAAAGGAAAGAATTTAAGCAAAAGGGGAGAGCATGTTTACATTTTATTTTTTTATCTCTTTGGGACGATCCTGTGGTAAAGTGAGTTTATATGATCAAAATATCACAAGTTTGAACTCTACTAATGCTTTTATAAGTCTAAGCATATCACACTTGGTTTTAACCAATGCGCATCGAAGATAGAGGTGCGAGTTCCCCATAAATAAATAATAAAAAAAAAACATTAGTTAATAGGTATTTGTAGTGTTATATATAGGATAATAAAATTGTTAGAAATACTCAATTGCATAAAGAATATGTTTTTGGCACTTTCCATGGTTAAAGTCTAAAATACTCTTACTTTATAATTGAATAATTAATTTTCCTTTTACTTTATATATAACTCAAGTAAGCTATGGTTGAATGCTTCATATATATCACGCAGGTCGAAAACCCTAATCATATGCCATCAAAAATTGACGCTCAACGCTCAATTTTCGGAAAATTCCATCCTAGGAAATGCACACTGCGCACTTATTGTCCTCTTTGCCGAAATTCTATTGTTGCATCCCGGGAAAAATTTCTAGTTGTTCAAGCATGACTTTTGGGCAGGGCTTTGACGGGCTCAAGGCGATGATTGAGGAACGGCGCGAGTCAAACAAACACATTGATTCGACTCAACAAAAGTTGGAATCTCATCAATCTTTTTTGAAAGCTAGTACTCAAATTAATCAATTTCTCCTCTAACCTAACATTTTATGCAAAAGTTTATATGTAAGATCGAAACGTGTCATATTTTAAAAAGATAATCGAAATAAGAGATTTTGTTTGATGATTTTATCACACATGGAGCAGATTGAAGCCGATTTTTGTGGTGGCCGGAATGTGCAAGGTGGTACTATCGGCCGGATGAGTCGACCGACGGCTACCGATGGTTCCACGGCCCAAATGAGGTATTTTTTTAATAATCTAAATTGAGGAGAGAGCAATAGCAAAGCCACTAAGTAGGAGGGGCGAGGGGGCTTATACCCCTATCAATCATTTTTTTTTTTTTTAATTCTTATAAATTGATAAAACTATTGATATTGATTTATCGAAATCTTGAAGTCGAATCATAAAATTATAATCTCTATCAATAACTTTTTTGCCTACGCTCGTGAAGAGAGATGGTTTGACCAGAAAATTATGATTTTAATTATAAACATCCAAAGATATGTCTCAATCATCCAAATGGTCTCGAAACACTTGTCAAAATCCATGTTAAAACTATCGCTACACTTGACTTGGCATGAAATCTTCCCAATCCTCCAATGCTCAACCTTGTTTCAATCAAACAAATTCAGTCGGCCTGAAAATTCGTAATTTAGCAAGTTTAGCTCAAACATGTGTCTTTTATCCATAGTGGTTATTTTAATCTTGACCCCAACAAGGGAAAAAAAATCAATTAGCGAAAGTTATATATATATATACATATATATATATATATATATATATGTGTGTGTGTGTGTGTGTTAATATAATAAATTAATAATAACCTTTTAAATTCATTTAATTTGAAGGTCGAGCGGCCAAACTTGATATTTAAATTTTTATACATTTATATATGTTAAATGTATGTCTACCAAGGTGTACGGACAACTTAGTAGAATCATTAAATTGTCTCTATATTTTTATTTTTATTTTGATTAAATCATTTGACTTCACTAGTTATAGTTTTCAGAAGACAGAATCTAGGAGAGGGCAATAGAATGACAGCTACATCCCATTTCATCTGGAAAGAACAGAAGGTATAAGTATTTCATATTTATAAGGAATTAATATCCACATAAAAACATCAGTCCTTTTTTCCTTTTTATATAAATTAAAATAAAATACAACATTCCATCCCAATTAACGCATTTTCTGACATCCCGGCGTTTTTTACATGTTCCTTTTTTTTTTTGGCTTTTCCGAGATTGATCTGAAGCCCACATTTAATTAGATGGCGACTTTAGGTTATAGCTTGTTAATTAAAACAATAAAAATTATTTCCTTATGCACATTCAATGAGTCAAATGGCAGCGCCACGCTGTTCCTTTTTTTTAAGAACTACACACATTATAGCTAAAGTTATATGTCAAACCAACATGAATAGGGGGATGATTGGTGTGTGTCAATGAAATGAATTTGAGAATAAAATGATTACAGAAATCGAGTGAAATAAATATAAGTATTCATAAGAAATAAACTATGAGTAAAATTATAATTCTTTTTTTTCTTGGACTCGAATGGAGTTATAATTTCTTTATTGTATTCATTACTACAAATCTTCAATTGATAATTAGCAATTAAATGCACATATTGAATTATTTCTCGAATATAATCAAATACAATTTAAGATATAAGCACGTACATTTATATTGTTATTAATATTAAATAGATTTTATTCAATATTTCTCGATATTTGTTTTACATCATATTTCCTAGAATTTCAAATATCCTTTCAATAGTTCTAGTACATTTTCCGTAAAGTTTTATATACTATCAACTATGACCTTTTTAATCATTATAGAATTTTATGAATCGTGATTCGTGCATAACCAATGAGCTTTTGAAAAGTTTCATAAATTATTTTATGATTTACACATTTTATTGTCAAATACTTTTTTATTAAAAGAAAATCTTATGTTGGTGATATGGAATAAACCTCATCGATCAGATTAAATTTTTTATTTTAATATTCTAATATTTAAAAGCTTAAATTTATTTAGTTTTTAAAAATAAATTTTAAATAAATTTCTTATCATTTTTAATTCTTGTTAATATTTTGAAAATTTGTAGTATTTATAATTTGATTTATGACACTTAGAAGATTTAATTTGTTAAATTAATTGAAAATAAATAAAGATAGCTTTTATTTCAAAAGATAAACTTTGTTTAAGGATATGATTGAGAATGTGGAATAACGGATGAATGACTAATCAGCTTCTCATGCGAATTAATATTCATTCGAAAATAATAGTTCAAAATATATATAAAAAAAAACATATTATTCATAGATTAAAAATGAAAATAAATCTTCATTCCATTTTCAGTCTATTCTCAGCGTACCAATCAATCACCACATACCTATTATAAGTGAAACACACTGCGCATTCAAGACGGACTTTGCCATTAATCAATTCATTTTTCCATAAATTGCTTTAGATATTGGCTTTATAATAACATTATAATGTACCAATCCTATGTGCCACATTAAACCAGTTGTCTTGTTGCAGTTTGAGAAAAACCAGGTCAAATTATAAAATACCAGTTAATATTCTAATAATAAATTGATCTGCGTTTTTTATTTTTAGGCCCAAAACCGTCTTTAAATATAACGATTATATGAATCAAATGTAAACTAAGGTAATTCATTAAAAATAATATTTGTTGTGGTCGTGGTGGAGGTGCAAGCACGATTATCTTCGAGAAGTAATACCAGAGGACTATTGAATTATAAAACCCATTTGCATTTTTTATTTATTTTAGTCCATATATAATTATACAAAAGTTATAAGGATACAATAAAATAGATCGGTAACGCTAGTAGTTCATTGGTCCAAAACCATGCCATGAGAATAGATTATGTACTTCGAGAATCTAAATAAAAAGTAGTCAAAAAGAAAATAATTTCTAGATGAACAAATTATCTCAATCAAGCAAGATCAACCCATTTACAATGACTTCAACCTATAATTCTTATTTGATATCGCAAATATTTCACCATAGATGTAGATCATAATGTGACCAAACAATAGCCTAAAAAAGAATACTAATTAATTGATTATGTACGTATAAACCATATTAGATTATTTAATTGATGGAGTTAAATATTATAATTGAAAACTTATTATTACAATTTTATCAGTATATTTAAATTAAACTACATCATGTATGATGTAAAACGTGTGGTGAGGCAATGGAATCCACCCCGGATGGATGTGAAAACTCCATACCTAATGAAACGACCCTTGAATCAAAAAACTATAAAGGAAAAATCAAACTAAAAATAAAAATAAACAAAAGAAAATAAAATCATAGTCCCTTACCCCACAAATCTTAATAATTCATTTATTTGTTTACAGCTATTTTTTTGCAATTTGTGGAGTGGAAACCACTCAAAAATATGCACTTTCTTTTTTATGTTACCAAACCCTTTTCTGAAACAAATATAACATGTTTTGAGTTTATTAGGCTTCTTGTCTGTATGATTTTGGTAAATAATTAATTCGTTATCAAAGCTTTCTTTTCTTTTTGTTTTTTTCTTTAATGCTATGTAAAGTATAAATTGATTAAGAAAAGAGAGTACCACATCCACTTTTTACTTTAAATTTTGACCTTCTCGAATATCGAGAGAATCGGTGTGGATATGTAATGAGTTTGTTAGTATTAATTATTTTTTTTAGAAAAAGTATTTTAAGAAAAAAAGTATCTCAGGCACTAGCTATGGGCCTATGGCAGAATTTATAATACCATTTTTATATTTTGCCTTTTGTGATAAGGGCAGTCTGCGTCACCCATTCATTGTTTATTTAGAGTAGTCTACGTGCAACCTACTAAGATAATGCAAATCACACTAAAGGGATGCAATAAGTTATGGTGAGAAAGTTTTTAATGGAGAAAATATAAATAGTAACATATTTTTTATATTTATATAGTACAATCAGAATTATTATGTTGTACATATTAGTTTAGCATATATTTCATCCTTTCTTAGCACATATAATAAATATATTAGTTTAGCATATCTTTCATTGCAGCGTAGCACAAGAAATGTTATAGTACTGTACAATAATTCGCATAGCACACAAAACATAAAATTATAACACAACCGAAATTAAAATCTCAACCTTTGATCCAACAAATCAAAGACTCAAATTCATTCTCATTTTCTACCTGAACCATCTATTATATATATATACACACGTAAAAATCTGTATTATAATTAAAATATGTACTTTTCACAATAATCAATTATATATCTAAATATATATTGTAAAAAGATATAGTTCTCATAATAACCAACTCATATATATATATAGGAGATAGATCGTAGGAAAGGATAATTTGGTATGAAATAGGAATGAATCTGGCTTTGATTTGATATATCAATGGTTGAGATTTAATTTTCTGTGCTACTGCTTTGTGTTTTGTGTGCTACACGGATTATGCAAAGACTATAACTCTTCTTATGCTACTGCAATGAAAAATGTGCTAAACTAATATATTTAATATATGTGCTACGAATGGATAAAATATGTTTCTAAACTAATACGTGCAATATAGTAGTTCGATTGTGCTACACAAATATGAAAGATGTCTACTATTCCTATTTTCGTATATTAAAGAGTTTTCTCACCATAACCAACCCATATATATATATATATATATATATATATAGACTAAATGTGTTCTTTGATAAGATCCCATTAAAATTATCTCGCCTTCAATTTTATTGCAAGCAATAATTTTAAAAGAGCTCAACAACTTCCTTATTAAATCTAACATAATCTTATTGTGCAATAGCCCATTGTTAGTCTCTAAATAATCAAGAAATAATTATGAAATTAAATCTATATCGTTTGAAAATATTACAAGTGTCCTTACATTATTAAATCAAAGTTAAAAAAAAAAACAATCACTGTCAATCCAAGTCATTTATGGGCTTTACAGATAATTTGTAGCTCTTTTGTTGATATATAAGTGTCCCTTGGTACTCTCATTTTCCTTATATATATATTACACTACTAATTTCTCATAAATAAATAGTTCATCGACTTTAACATTTCCAAATCATTAAAATATATGTTTTCCTATTTTTTTATATATATAATTGTTAGGCCTAAAATGTAGATAATGCTAGTTTAAATAGTCATTTAAAATTTGTGTGTGGACTGCAAGGTTTAGATCAGTTACCATAAATAAATACTACAATGGCAATACTATCTAATGTGATTTCTTGATCCATATGAAAAGAATAGTTAGACTTGTCTTAAAAGCATAATTAAGAACATTATTTATATGTGTATACATTATTAGATAGTATATGTATCTACATATTTTATTGGATGACATAATTTTTCTGTCTTTAAGGAAATTTAATTCTATCAATTCTTAAGAGGAGAAATCTAGGGTGACTTTGTTTACATGCTAATTAATTAGTGTTCTCGTCCAAATGTATTCTCATAATTTGTTGATTTTATTTTATTATCAACAATGCTCAAACTCAAAATCAAATTTATAACCGTACTTGTGACATAATATTTATATTCGATAGGGCTCATTGGTCACATTAAATTCATTTTCATGAAGTCGTAATTGATATGAGACTTAAATCGTGACAAGTAATTGGTGATCGAACCAAATATAGTTAACCATTTTCAATCCTAGATCATTTCGAGCTTTAGATATCGAACGTCTATATTTTCTACTCCATTCGTCCACTAAATACGTTTATTTAATTTCATTTTAATCCGTCTACAAAAAACGTTCACTTTCATTTTTTGGAAACATCAACTCATAATTTTTACCCTAAATCTATCTATTTATTTATTTATTAAAAAAAACACCCATGGCCCATATTTTTTTCACTCTCATTATCTATTAATCTATTCATTTATTATTTCACTCACGTTATACCCATTACAATTTATTAAAATTAATGTCATCAAAATCAAAGAACGAAAATATTGAACGAAAAAAGTAATATATATTAGTATTGGTTGTATCCTTTTTCAGTCATATCACAATGTATAAAAGGAATCATCAATTAATGCTTTTTAATTTTTTATTTTGAACTCGTTGTACTGTTTATTTTAATACACTATGTATTATTTGCATGATTTGCAAATGAAGTTTTTCCAAAACACAGCCACAAATTTTATTATCCCTATCAAAAATACATTTAAAATACACTTACAATAAAGTTATTGCATTATGATAATATTGATTATAATATAATGTTGTTGTTTTTTTTATCAAAACCTAATAGTGTCAACTTTATGTGTAACATGCATTGCTATATGTTCGTGCAAAAATAGATTTTTATTATAACTAAATCCACACATATATTGGCGGAGCCATATAAAAGCATGTGTAGGCTCAAACCCATGCCAACTCTTTTTTTTTGTTCTTCAAATATCAACTGTAACACCCCGAGTTTTTCTCGATAGAATTCTACGAAAAATTTTGAATTTAGAATTTTATTAAGTCGATTCTCGCCAGGAGAAAATTTTTGAGAACGTATTTTAATTCTAAAAAAATCTTTAACAAGAAATTTGATATTAATTCGAATTGTTAGTTTATGAAATGAAATATCCTTATTTGACAATGTGAAAATATTAATTTTCATGAGAATTTAAAATTATGAACTTGAATAAGAATTATTATATTGTTGGGCCAAGTTAAAAAATAAATAAACCTTTAAATTAAGGATTTTCGTTTTGGACTTTAGAAATTTAGAATGCTGGTTATTTTTTTATATATATCAGGGCCAAATTGATTAAAATTTCAAAGAGCCCAATTTTTAAATGTCTCTAAATTTTTTTCAAGACCTCCTTCTACAAAAAGGGCTCACACCAGAACCGATTCTCCTCTATGTTACTAAACCTTTTTCTTTTCTTTGACAATGTAATTTCCTTCGATTGAACCCCAATTACAACAACAATTTTTAGTTTCTTTCTGCAAATATTCCCAAAGTTTCTCCAGATCTCTACTCAATACTCTAAATTAATTAACAAGTTTCTTTACTCCAGATTTGTCCTAGGGAACAATCAACACCATAGTCCATTTCTCAAGGTTTTGCTTAGACCCTGCAAATCTTTCACTATGTTTCTTTCACAACGACAAATAATAACTCATATATGCTTATTTTCAGTTTATAAACATCAACAAAAATGCACACCAGAATTCTCAAAGTTGAAATCTTTAAACATAACCGTGAACACTCTTAACTGGAAGAACAAAAAGCATACTAAATACCATATCTAGACTGCAAATTGAAATAAGAACATTGATTGGAACATAAGCCATATATGGACTGCAAACTGGAAGCCATAACTTTGTACTATACATATACATATATGCTTGCCTATTTTTTGTTGTGTATGTGCATGTGTGAGATGAAAGGAAGATGGTTTGTTGTTTCTAAGTCGAAAGGGGTACCAGTAGGACGGCGACGTCGGTAGCTCCGGCTGCTGGCGTCAGTCGAGAAGAGATGGAGGCGAGACAGCGATAGCAGAGCTGCTGTCAATGAGAGACGAAGGTGGAGGCAGTGTCGGGGTAGGTGTCTATCCACAGCAGAGAGGAGATGAGGGAGGCACGGAGCGACGGCGATGTCGCTACATGTGCGGCGGCAAATCGCTGCTGCTTCTAGCGAGAGGGAAGAAAAGGGGACGCTGAGTAGAGAAGGGGGAAGGGTGTGCCGGAGGCCGCCGCTGTTGCTGGCGACATAGGGTCGGTAGAGGCAAGAAAGAAAGGGAGAAGGGGGAGATTCTGATTTGGGGATTTGGGGTTTTATGTTATTATCTGAAATGACATTACCTATTATTTTCTTTTCTTAAAAATATCGTCTTTCCAATTTTTGGGATTTATTTTCCTTATTTCTCTTGGACAAGTAAGGCTACCAATCATTTCCCATTTTCTATTGGGGTGTGACATCGATAATTACCGAAATTATTACCGCCAGCCTATGCCAACTACAGTGAACGGAAGGAGTTAATTGTGCAACAAAGCCCCCCTATTTGAAAAATTCTGGCTAGGCCACTGCACACACACACATATATATAGGGTTGGGTTCCCGTAGTACTCGGTCCCAGATAGTATGTAGTACTCAATCTAGACCAACATTTTGAACACGTGGACGCACCAAAATTTGACACGTGGCAACTCATTTTTCGCTCAGGGACAAAATGGGAAGGCACCCAACGGGTGTTGGGTGCTCACCGGCGCTGGGTAGGGGAGTCCGCGAGCGTTGGGGTCTACGCGGACGCTGAGTTTGGGGAGAGGCACCACAAAACACAGATAATGCATACAGAATAACATAACAATGCATTTAAAATAATATTACAATGCATCGCACACAATCGGCATTGGGTGCGTGTCGATGCTCGGTAGGGACACTGGGTGCGCACCGACGCTGGGTAGGGACGCTGGGTGGGCTCCGACTCTGGGTAGGGGCGTTGGGTGCGCGTCAGCGCTAGGTTTGAGAAGAGCTACAACAAAACATAAATAATGCATATGAAATAACATGTCACTGCATTTAAAACAACTAAATACTACATTTAAAACAACATAACACTGCATCGCATCCAACCGGCGTTGGGTGCGTGCGGCGGCACCGGTGACGCTGGTGTGCGCGAAGCGGCATGTGCGTTCAATGGCGCCGATGTGTTCGAGCGAAGCCGAGAGTGCGTTTATAGCTTGCATTAAAATTGAAACTCATATGCATGTTTGTGTTCTAGTGAATGTATTTTTGTGTTCATTTGAATGTATAGTTCAGTTCAACTATATGCATGGTTTATTTTCGAAATCACATAACAAATCAAATTTCTAATCTACCATTACTACCACAAATTAACGTGTAAAACTTTTAAAAATGTAATATCCCGAAGAATTAAAGGCCTAATTACGATATTTAAAATTCGTAAATTAGGGTTTTTCACACATGAAATAATTCTAATAATTTTTCCTATGATATAAATTATCATCTAAGATATATATTATGTTATATATCTATAAATAGCAAGAAAATCAAAATTTTGGCACTTAAGGACCAAAGTGCCGTGAATCTTTGTATGTGTGTAACATGTTTTAATTCTTTTGCCACCTTGGGACATGCTTGATAAGTAATGAATGAAGTGGGATATTTTACACATTAACCGAGGTAATAAATGAAGTGAATCAATTGGGAGGCTTGAGAAGAGAGATGGACGTGTAGTTTGAATTTTGAGGTAGTAAGAATTATTAGAACTCTTTTATGATGATGTATTACATTTGTAAGTGTGTAGCATTTACTTATGTGACATAAGGCAAAGAAAAAATGAAGGCTCCTCCCTTTTTCATGTGAGAGTGGACGTGTAGTTTGAATTTTGAGGTAGGAAGAATTATTAGAACTCTTTTGTGATGATGTATTACATTTGTAAGTGTGTAGCATTTACTTATGTGACATAAGGCAAAGAAAAAATGAAGGCTCCTCCCTTTTTCATGTGAGAGTGCCGACGGCACACATGGTACCAAATAAAGAAAATATTTTGTTTCTTCCAAAATGTGTAAGTGTATTTACTAGGGGTGTAAGTGATGATGTATTGTTAGTGTGTCAAATTAAATGTGTCTTGCTTTGTGAGAGAGAACCGTTAGGTCTTTATATCATTTTACTTTTGTACTTAAGTCATTACATCAAAGCAAAGCAACACCTTTTTCCTTTCAAAACAAAAACTGTCGAGAGCTTCTTTGAGAGAATAAAGTGTGTTCTTCATTTTTTCTCTAGCCAAACCCTTGCTACTAAATCCTTGTGCACTTAATCGACACTGTTAAAGATGTTAGAAATCGAACGAGCTTCGATTATAAGTTAGAATTTTAATTATCCAACCGTTTGATTTTAATTTATAAGCATGTGTTCTTGATGATAAATTATGATAGCATGACTATTGTTTATTAATTGTATTAAGCATGAGGAGTATGTTTCATATTGATAATTATTTAAAGCTAAGCATGTTATATAATTTTCATAGTGATTATCGAAAATTCTTAGGATTTATTTGCTAATGGATTAATGTTATATGATAGTAGAGGAGCTCTATGTGATTATTTGAGAATTTATAAAAATTATATGCTATGTTTTGCTAAGTACCGAAAATGATATAAAAATGTATGTCAGTATATAAATTTTATTTAAGTGATATCTTAGCATAATGTTGATCTATAACATTGATTATGGACTATGTGAATTTATTGGGAATTTTGGAGATTATATGTCTATATGTTCAAAATTTTCGAGACCTATATAATTTTGATACATGCTTTCTAAGTTGATATTGATAACTATTATGATGTTATATTGTTATATTATAATGTTTAGCATAGTGTAATTTTGTAGAAATTTTATAAAAATGTTTGCTATGTGTTGATGAAGAACCGAAAACTATAGTGATAATACTTTGATAAATGATTTATAAATGTTGGACTTTATGTTATAAATTGATGTTAGGGCCTTGTATAATTTAATTAGAATATTAGGAAATTATTTGATAATTTTTAGAAAGTAACCGTGACCTATAGTAGTGAAATATGTGATGTCCAAATTTTCTATAGTTAATATTAATACATATTAATGATCCTATGATAATATAGTACACTATATGAATTTAGAGGAATTTTTGGAAAAGTTTAAGAATTTTAAGCATAAAACCGTGAGTTATGGGATATATTACTAAGGATTTTATGAAGAGAAATCGATTGAAAATCGATTTATATAGAAATTGTTTATAAAATGTATTTAGAAAAGTCAAAACATTGAATTTTGATTAAACGTATTAAATACGTTGAGTAAATATACTAATACGTGTAAAACGTATTAAATTTTATAAGGATATCTCATTGTGAGAAAAGATTTCATAATTGAAATCATTTTATCGAAAAACATGAGAATACGTTGAACGTTTAACCTAAATGGTTAAAATGAGATAGTAGAACATATCTCGTCTCTATCAAAGTACGAGAAATGTTTAGTTAAAATACGCGTTGAAACGACGTATTAAAATGAGTTAAGGGATTGAAGTTATTACTTTATAAGTTATCAAAGTTATTAAACTTTGATATTCTCGAAACGTGCCAACGTACTGAACGTGGTTTTTACGTAAAGGTGGAACGTGAACGTAAGCAAGCGACGGAAAAAGGAATCGTAGTTTGAGAATCGACGATCGACAGTCCAGGTGGGCTTTACTCACTCAAAAGGATCAAATGTTTTATTTACGATACTTTATTCGCAAGAAATGATGATGAACTGGTTTATTTAATTACCTGCCAAAAAATGTTTATGTTTTATGTATGTATTCTATCCATATTCGAATTGTGAATATTGTTGGGTAGCTCCCAACATATGAAATTGTTGAATTCGTATCCTTGTAAGTACCCACAAGGATGATCGAGAATTCGTATCCTGTGCCGGAGTGGCAAGGATTTTGTGCACTATTTTGTGACTGTGTGCTGAAAGGGTGCTCGGCCGGTCACGGCGTTCGTGAGAGGAGGCCTCATCTTCGACGCAAGGGAAATGGTTATGAGATATGTTGAGGGAATTATTGAGATATGTGGGATATGATATGGATCATACATACAAGAAAAATGTCTGGCCAGACGAATATTTATGGAAAATGATAGAAAATGTTTAGTAAACACGAGTATTTCAATTAAAATCTCGTGTGTTACTGTGATGGGGCAGTGTAATTTAAATTTGATAAATTGTTTTGGCAATGAGTCCACTGAGTGCATTCTTGTACTCAACCATGCATGTTTGTTTTTAAATGTGCAGGTTGAGCTGAAGATGATGATGGGGAGGTGTTGAGCAGTTTGTGTGCTTTTTGTTATTAATATGTTTGTTAGCAACCTTGAATGCATATCGTCATATATACATTCACATGCTTCTCCGCTGCGTTTTGAATGTTATGTTATGTCTTGAGATTGACAGTTAAACTCTTCCAGAACATTGAATCCTTTTTGGTTAAGAACTTGTAGCCTTTCTATATGTAAATTTCGTGTGCCTATTTCATAAGGGTTGAACTTCGTAGTTCGTTTGCTGTTTGTTCCATAATCCTTTGATTTATTCTTTTTAAATGTTCTATAATTACTGCCCAAGTTCCAGTCCTCGTTAATCCGTCCTTAGGGTTATAGGTCACACAAAAATCGCGCGAATCTCACCCACACGATTAATAGGATGGATGGATGAGATTGAGTACTACATACTATCTAGAGCTCGGTAATATTAAATCCTATATATATATATATATATATATATATATATATATATATATGAGAGGGTTAACGTGAGAACCATTTTTATCGTGAGAACGTGAGAACAAAAAAATGATGAATTTATTATAAAGTTAATGAATCTGTTGAGAAAGTTATCGAATCTAAAAATCAAATTTTCACCCGATTCGAGTCCCATGAAGGGCAAAAAATTTAATTTTTTAGGTTCAGTAATTTTTTCAACGGATTCATCAACTTTATATATATATAGGGAGTGGATCAAATGAGAACAATATCTTTTTTCGAACTCTGTGAACCATGTATAAGACATTGAAGATGATGCACAAAACGGTATAAAGTTGTACATAACGAGAACTTTCTAAAATTGTTTTGCTGTGCAACAATTATAGAATATTTTCGTTGTGCATAACTTTAGAGGTTTTATTCATCAACTTTATACGTCTGTGCATAATTCTCAAGTTCTCAAAAAAGATGGTAAAAAATTTTGTTATCCAACAGACGTGAGAACAATACATTCTTCATGAAAGTTACTGCAAAAAAAAAAATCGTTCCTCATGGGATTCGAACCCAGGCGGTACACAATACACTTATCCAGTAAAGTGATGCATCACCATAGATCTTCGCGATCTAATGGTTCTCACATTTTCACCGTATATAATATTTTTATTTGAACATTCTCATATATATGGGGTTGGATCCGGTGAGAACTCATCTTTTGAGAACTTGAGAATTGATAAGACGTTGAAGATACGCACAAAAACAAGATAAAGTTGTGCATAACGAAAACTTTCTAAAATTGTTGCACAACAAAATAATTTTAGAAAGTTTTCGTTATGCACAACTTTCACCGCTTTGTGCATCATCTTCAACGCCTTATGCATGGTTCGCAGAGTTCGCAAAAAAGATATGGTTCTCATTTGATCCACCCCTATATATATATATAGTGAGGTTCAAATAAGAACCAATTTTAACGTGAGAACTAAGAACTACGAAAATTCTTTACGAACAAAATGAATATGCTATGAAAGTTAATGAATACGCTGCGAAAGTTAATGAATCCAAAATTTGGAATTTTCACCAAGGTTCGAATCCCATGAGAGGTGAAAATTCTATTTTTTTTTATTCATTAACTTTCGCAGCATATTCATTTACTTTCACCGTGATATTCATTTCTCATGTTTTCACAATAAAAATGGTTCTCACGTTAACCCTCCCATATATATATATATATATATATATATATATATATATATATATATAAACCATTTTAAATCATTGATTCGCGAAGATCTACGGTTAATTCATCACTTTACTTGATGGATTCAAATGCCTGAGTTTGAATCCCATGAAGGACGAATTTTTATTTTATTGAATTCAGACACTTACACGACAAATTCAAACGTTTTCACGGTAAATTCAGACGATTTCATGAGTTTATAGTTTATAGATTAATGATGATTTTTACAATATCAAATAAGAACCATTTAAACGTGAGAATCAAATACAATTGTTTTGAATAAATGTATCAACTGAGAAAGTTATTGAATCCAAAACATTCGAAATATTTTTTCGAATTCGAATCCCATGAGAGCGAAAAATTCATTTTATTAGATCCAGTAACGTTCTCGACAAATACATTAACTTTCACAACAAATGTATCATTTTTTTAATTCTCAAATTCTTAATGTAAAATAATTTTTACATTAACCTCGTATATATACATTGAAAAGGCACTAGAGTTCGAATGAAGCATGGAAGTAACAAGAACATGTGCTAGCTAAGCAGCATATTTACTTCCATGCAAAACGTGCTTTTTGTTGAGTACGGGATGTACGTAATTAGCCACACCAAAGACAAGACCCTTCGTACCCTCCAAAAAATTGACTAGACCCTTCATTCTAATTAATATATAATCTGATCATTTTCACTTCTCCACTGAATTGAAGTTCATCTCAAGAGATTTTGTGAAGAATCTTTTTTTATAAAAATAAAATAAAATTGATCGGTGTGTGAAAAGACATGAAGTGCCAATAGCTTTCAAATATTATATATTTAAATATGTGTAATATATATATTCCCAAATAGTGAATATGTATAAAACTGAACTTTTGGAAATTGAAAGAGGAAATTAAAAAAAGGAAATGTTGGAAGGGGTGAAACCGGAACCCCGCTTTGATTTAATAATATATTTTAAATACGAATTGCGAAAGCAACTTAGATGCCTAACATAAACAAATAGGTGAAGAGGAGAAATTTATGGTTTTAGTCATAATAATATACAGAAACACAAAACTTCTATAGTAGATCTCTGGTAAGACATATTTTATCATTTCGTTTAGATCGATATTCATTCGTTTTGGTGTCGAAAATTCGAATCTATTTTATTTTTTCTTTTTATCATTTCAGATGATTTATTTTGGGTTAAATTACTGAAACGAATATAGTGCTATTTATCAAAATAACAATAAGGCACCAAATATATAGATGTCTTATGCTAGTGGCATCAAAATCGGATGCATAATAAAAGAACTCATTTGTATATAATTAGTTTTGCCTATATATTCCTCTTGCGTACAGAATTTGAAAACAGTAATGTAAGATAATATTTTACATTTATGAAAAAAGCTATTTGAAAACAGTAATGTAAGATTATATTTTACATTTATGAAAAAACTAATAATTTGCTAGGATTCACATTTCACTTTTTTATTAATTATCTCGATAATGTTGCACGTTTAGAATTCTTCATCCATATATATTTACTATTCCTTGTTTCATGCACTAATATTAGAATTACAATTCATGGAACTATTTAAGCATAAGCATTTACACAAATTTCACATGAATTTTACATTCAAGAGATGTCTTGTGTTACAAAAAGAATTTCCACTTCTATCCCATTAAATTTCATCTCATGTCAGGTGTATAATAAAGATATCAAACAAAACTAAATTTTCATTTATAATCAAATTTGTTGGGTTTGCACTGAATTATTTCTAACAAACAACCTGACCAAATTTTCATTTAATCAAGTTGGGAAACTCTACAGGGGCAGTTCACTAGTTGGCTTTGGGAAATAGATTATATTTTATTCTCAGATGACACCAATATGCAAGATAACAATTTCCATTCTTTAAGCTGATGCACAAGACAAGATAATACAGCTTTCTTCATACGGAAAAGCTTGAAGAAAACTAGCTAAAGTGTCCCTCAATACATCACGATGTTATTTCTAAGGTTTTGAAACCATGAAGGCTAGAATTTAGCAACGAACCTAAATCAGCAAAACCTCAACGCAGCTTCTAGCTCTTTCTCATCATCGCAGTTATATCCGAGTAGATATGCCCGAGCTGGTACGCAAGTTAAAATCAGTACTAGGGATCAAGAAGAATGTGTTCAGTTACGAGACAATGTGTAGTATACACGTACCAAAACGGCCAGATCCCATAAAAGGCTCTGGCTCATCGTTAGCAGTGGCTTGCTGTTGTTCCTGAATTTTCAACCAAAAAACTTTCAGAAACCATCCGCCCCAAACTCCCCAAGTCCCAGTAAGAGGATACAGCACAGCCATTACGATTATCATACAAAGACATTAAAGATTGAGAAATATTAGCAGGTGAAAAAGAGAGCGGAAAGAATGAAAATGAGGCGTGCAATGAATGACTTCTATGTTATTATATGAGCAAAGAAAGGATAGGCAACAGACTAAAAGGGTGTTTGGCTAGCTTATAAGCTCCTCAAAACAGCTTATAAGTTGTTTAAGAGTTTATAAGCTATTGCGAAATGTTTAGCAAAATAAGCTCACAAACAGCTTATAAATTGTGAAAATAAGCTCCAACAACTTATAAGCTGCCCCAGAAATAAGTTCTTCAACCTCAACTTATTTTTTCATAATCTTATAAGTAACAAAGAATTTACCAAAATAACCTTACTATAGTTCGTTATTTTCTAAATATACTCTATCAACTTCGCATCTCGTCAATTTTCTCTCTCTAACTATGTTTTTTTCTCTCTAATTCACGATTCTTTCTCTAGCTTATAAGCTCAATTATCTAAAGATTTTGACAACTTATAAGTTCTTGAGACACCACATCATATAAGCTCTTAAAACATTTTACAAGCTCTTAGAGCTTATAAGCTCTCTAAAATAAGCTTAGCCAAACACCCTCTTAAGTGCCATGATCCCTCATAATTTTCACAAAATTTTCAAGACTCATCACCCAAGCTATCTTCCCCAGACTTCCTTAGTTCATTTATTTGCACTAGAGACGCTTAATTTCTTACAGACTCGACTATTATTCAGATTGAAGATGAGGAAAGCTACATGTGGAACCACCTTTATAAACTAACATTAATAAATATGCTATGTCTATATTAGATACAAGTCATATCTGCTACTATGCCCTTCATTTATGTGCCTATTTTTTCTT
This sequence comes from Salvia rosmarinus, assembly GCA_036937905.1. Lineage (NCBI taxonomy): Eukaryota > Viridiplantae > Streptophyta > Magnoliopsida > Lamiales > Lamiaceae > Salvia > Salvia rosmarinus. The sequence continues at coordinate 11,195,707 of CM072822.1, forward strand.
TTTAATACCTGGGTGCTTACTTGCCATATCTCTGGTACCTGAGCTATATCCTCATGCAAATTTGCAGTCGACACTGTATGAGACCATTTTCACAAGAGTGCATCATATATCTAATCTAGGGAGAGTCTAAATTGTGATGACCAACAAGAAGCACAATTTATTTCCCACCCCACCCAATACCTTTCGTGAAGCTTCATGAATGCCATTAGATACTGAGAAATCACTGATACAAACAGAAGAGAGAAAACCAATAGATGAAATCTATTTGCCTCATATGCGCATCTATGTCCACCAATTACAAGTCAGAAGGAAAAGAAATGTCTTACCACATCAGGTTCCATTTCACCTGGTGAGAGCAATCGATCAAAACATCGACCAGAGATGGTACAGACCAAGAGTTCATTTGTAGGATCCATAATAACATCTTTACATGTATCATCACAGACTACAGAAAGAGAAGGAAAATCAACAGTCTATATTATCCTTGTCAAACATTGAGATGAGAATACACAATTTTGTTTAACAAAGTTTGCATCACGTCTCTGAACAAAAGATAGGATGCCCTTACCATGAACATTTCCAGTCTTCTCACACACAAATACATCTCCAATTTGAAAGTAAGTGCAATTTTCTCCAGAGCAAGCATGATTGGGTACCACTGTTTCAGTGAGGCCTCTGCTACTCTTCCAGGTGGACACTTGATCAGCAAGTGTCTTGTCGAGTATTATACAGTCATCATTCACCTGACATCAAATATTTATTACACGCATGTTCGAATCTACACCTCCTTTCCATGATTGTACACTATATTGGTAATAGGACAAAAAAATAAACACCATGTTCTTAAGCTCACAATCAGCTCGAGCTTCAGTGGAAAGAGTCTGTCTAGTAAGTAGTAAGCAGTAAGCAGTAAGCAGTAAGCTAATCCAACTGAACTCAAGCTCATGCTCAAGCTCGTTTAATAGAATAAACAGCTCGAATATGAGTCAAAAAGAGTTTGATTAGTAAGTTAAACTAACCAAGACCAAGCTCTTCTAATCATAAAAGGATCTCGAAGAATTGGAACTATGACAGACAATAACCACTCATACTAAAAAATGAGATTTGTTATTACACCCCTAGCCTGACAAAAACATTTTTTAGATGAGAATCATGCCATTAGCATTGTCCTTACTATAGTTTCATATGGTTTTCTATTTCAATGCTCATTTTGTAGTTTGTTGGATCTAGCACTTTATTCACTATAATGGGTTTTCCACACATTTTCTCATAATGAATCCATTCAATTGAATTTTGTAAATGGATTCGATTGAATTTTGTAAATCACACCTACATCAAAACATCTGAAATTTAGTATCAACTTTTATAAAATTTCGATTTCTTATTTATATGGAGATATATTGATAGATGATATGTAGATTAGTTTGTCGACATACTAAATAGTACTTCAATTAAACACAAAACTTCAAGAATTTAGACAACCTAAAAGTATCTATTATATCAAAAGGATGTTAATTGTTTAGGAATATGATTTAGGAATATTACGTCCATAATCAGGAGAACTTCAATATAATATGAGCAATCAAGCACATCTGCAAGTGCAAGTATAAAAATCACACTACAACAGAATAGTTAATTTTTTTCACCTGAGAAGGATTAGGAGCCAGGCTTCTCTTGGCCACCTGCATTTGGATGTAATATTCTTTGAATTCAGTCGAGCAGTTCCTCACAAACTCTGCCATGTCTTCTTCATCACGCTACAAAAAATCAGTAGATGAGCCTTAGTTTCAATCTTAAAATGCAATTGTTGAAAGCAATAATGAAAATTATCTGAAAAATATTGGATCAATATTAAGCTGGAAAAAAGAAAAAGCAAGACACACAACAAGCACAGATAGAGACTTGACAATATGTGAATCAATGACAAGGGTGTGCTTTATCTGTCCATTATGGATAAGTAAAGACATGCATAAATATGAACTTGTAAACTTTTGCAGAAATGAAAAGATAAGAAGGTGAATTCCAAAATCACCTTGATGTAAAGTTTCTTCCAAGCGCATTCTCGTGGCTTTTTTGGAGGCAGCAGACCCCACCGCATACAATATCTACACAAAAGCACTGACCGTAACTTTTTCTTCATGAAAAGGGCACATAATTATGTAAGTCAGCAGCCCTTTATTCATTTATTTAACTTTTCAAGGGTTGGCATAAAGGAAATAAGACTAACAAGCGACGCCACAATGACTCATCTGAAGCAGCAAAATTCATGAACCTACAAACCAACGAGCAAGATACAAGATCCTGCAGTTCAATTATAAAATATTATAGCTTGATCAGTAACAACAAACTAAACAAAATAAGATAGGTCAAATACTAAATAATCTTGAAACCTCAGAAGAAAGAAATTTGAGGATGTGATACAACAACTCAGGAGGGATGTGGCTGAAAATCCCGGTCTCAATCCTCTTTGGGGCAGGTTTACTTTCCTTGCCATGCCTACCACGACTGCTATTGTCAGCCATAACAGTCTCACTTCTTTTTGGAGGTGAAGATGTAGTTTCAAGTTCAGCTTCCAGCTCAAGAGATGACAGCGATGATGAGGACGATGATTGTAATGCCCTTGAAAGTCCCTCATCACTAATTTCACCCTCATCAATTCTTATTTTCTTGGCTTCCTGCTGCTCCTTCTCTTCCTGTTCACTTAGCTGCCCCTCCTCAGCATGTGATCTCTTCCCATCTCTTTCTTCCTCTTCCTGCCACACACATTACAAGAGATCCAATTACACCTTGTGAAGGGTAAAATTTCTTTTATCCAATAAGGAATATGTAAAGTTATCAGTAGATCGGACATCAAAATTCATGGACCCAACATATCTAAATATAGTCGAAGATGCACATATATGCCAATCTAGACATGAGCTCTTAATGTCTCATATATATCAATAAAAGTTGCAAAAGGACAATATTTTTTGAAATAAAAGCTGACATTGATATTGCATCTGTATATAACAAAAAGCGAACAGCCATATCTGCGGAGAGGGCATGGTATTTCTTGACAAGCATACACTTTTTATAAATACAATCTTGTTATAATTGTTACAATCTTGTTATAATTGTTACATGTTACAAGAAATGCAAGTTATATAAAAGTTCCTTTGCCGCCGATCAGAGTAATACTTTAAGATAAACAGGAACAAATTCACATAATGTAGGTCATAGCTTCATATTAAAATAAAATAATACTACATCCATCTCAGATAAGTGTATTATAATTGTTTTATTTGGAATACATGAAAAGTGTATCACTTTTCTTTTTATGATATTATTCCTTATTATTCTTTCTCACGACTACTCATTGATAAAAAACTATTCCTATCACTTGGTGGAACCTTTTTTCCACTCAAACAATACCACCAACAATTTTATTAAAACTCGTTCGGACAACAAGTGGTAAACTTATTATGGACGGAGGGAGTAAGTAATAAGAACAAAAATCTGTAATTTCATTAGCACATCAATCTCTACGCGAGTTGGACGATATAACATTTCTTTCTCATCAAAACAAACTAAAATGATCAAATACCCAAACTTATAAGCATATCAATCAACAGCATATTTAAAACGCAGAAAAATATTCAATTTAATATATATCAGAAATATTCGTAGCAAATCAATATAGAAACGAAATATTTTAACATGTATCAGGAAATGAGTTTACAAAAAATCCAAAAGAGATGTACCGCTTCGGAGAGCCCTGAGAGGACTTCGGATTCGAGGAAATGAACGAGACTCGCATCTTCGTCATCGGAGGCCATAATAAATTACAGAAGTTCAAAATCTTTCGTCGATAAATAGAAAAACCCAGACAACACACGGGTACGACGATATCTATGTATAGATGAGCTATATGCGGTGAAGGGCGACGGTTGCCGGCGAATCAGCTCCGATCAAGTTGCGATGAGATGCCCTTTGTTAGAGAGAGAGAGAGGTGCGAAATTCGGGGATGGGTTGCGAGTTTTATCGGGTCGGGTTACGCACTTATGTTTCAGTGCTAGAACGGGTCGGGTGATCCGGGAAACTTCCGGGTAAGAGCGATTCTATCTATCCGACTTTCCATATGGCCAGTTAAAATATCTATTCTAACAAATCGCGTTACTGTAATTGCTCTCTTCATTTTGTGAATTATTCCAAGTTACATGTTAATTCATTTTTTTTTTTTGAATTAATAGAGAACTCGGTTACCTTCCATACATATTAGATAAACTCATATTTCTTTATAATAATCTATAAACCATACATGATGGATAAATAATACTGAATTCATTTACTTATATACATATATAAGGTCATATTTTTTATTAGTATACACTGATTATGAATTTCAATCTGGTTTGAAATTAATGAGTTGATCCGAATAGACCGACAACTTGATCGAATTTATCTAACTCGAAAAAAATATCAACTCGAATGATCTGAATCAAATAGTTTGACAACCCGAATGGATTGGCCCGAAAATAGTCCGACAACCCAAGTGGGCTGATCCGAAAATGAATAGGTTGACCTGAATAACTAAAATTTTCCTTGTTACATGATTTTCAAACTTCATTACTTGCTTTTGAAAGTTAGTACAATAAGATTTTTTTTCAAATATTTATGAAATGTATTTTGGTTAATATTTGAAAGTTATCATTTCACTTTTTTTACACTAATGTTTAATATAAAATATTTGTTATAAATATATGATTATCAAGAAAAAATATATTTAAGTCATTTTTTCCTTGAGCTTTCTGACCCGATTCTAGGATTAGAGTTGGAAATTTCTAACCCAAATGATCCAAATCGAATAGTCCGATAACTCGAATAAGTTGACTTAATCCGAATGGATTAGCCCGGTTGACATCCCTAACAGTAACTAAAATCGTTGTACATTGTTACATTATACTGATAATTTAAAATTTTAAATACTAATTAACTTTCATGAAGTGTTGTCTATAAGCGAAAGTGTAGTAGTGGAGATAGGCGGCTGACATTTCAATTTCAAGAATTATGTCTCAATGATTATATTGCAAAGAGTTCTCCCTGATATTGTTTGTTTTTCTGAAGGGAAGAAACATAGAAGACAACGTGTTAAGAGCTTTTGAAGCTATTCACTCAATAAAAAGAGAGAGAGAGGAAATTAGGAGTTTATACGGACATTGATTTATATAGCAGTTAGCGTGGCAAGAACACAAGAAACTACAAAGCATGAGCTATCAATGTAAATGTTATATTACCTTTATTTAAGTGGTGCAACATACAAAAATAGCTAAGAGTACTGTCAAAAAGCATATTTTATCTACCCTTTACTTTGTGCCAACAATAATGTTGAATCATTTTGAGAACCATTTATTTGACCAAAACCAAGCCAAGATACTAAAGCGCTGCAACCTCCTTTAATTCTTCTGTTTTTTCAGGCTTAAGCAAATATTTCCAGTTTCACTGGGATCAAGATAGAGCTCTTAACTGCTTCACAGCATCAGATTTTGTTCACAAGTAATAGGGAAATGAGGAACCTGGAATCAGCAATCACAAATACATTCCAAATAATCAATCCACAAACAATATCTGTCCACTCGCAGCAATGCGCTACGACTGGTTTCTTGGATAGAAATGGAACAGGGAAGGCATGGGAGTTCCCTGTTCCATTTCAAGATTACAAGCGCATAGTATGATCATAAGGAAGCAAATGCCACGTTTTAATTCCTCGATAAACCATAGTTAGAACAGATGAGAAGAAACTGATTAGCTAATGAAAGGACTGAGTGGTGAATTATGTGTTTAGTCCCTGTTGAATAAAGGATATGTTTATATTGCTTTGTATGGTTTACACTAAAACTAAAGAATTGTTAATTGATATGGAATGTATCTTAACTTTTTATTGCAAGCATGAGTATTGAAATGATAAGAACATATCTCAATCTTTGTCAGTTTTTCAAGCGCAGATTTCAATGGTTGCGTCATCACACAATATTGACAAGCTTTTTATGCATTTTCCATTTCACACCCACTTAATTCGGGCAAGCTCATAATATTGTAAAAATCAAATTCCATTTTATCGAGCTTGTCTATGCTGGTAAATACAACCAATGCATCTCTGTATTAAGACCACATAAACTAAAATCTCCAAATACCAAGCTGTACTTCTGCAGCATCTATAACACATCCATTTCACACGAATATTCAGTCTAAGAGGGTAATCAATCTGATGAAGAAACGGAGTGATGGCGTCGACGTTGATGTTTATGCTGATGTCGATGACTGTGCCGATGAGGATGATGATTGTGCCGATGGCGTCTACGCCCTTGATCATCAGAATCAGATGCCTCAGAGGAGCTTGAATGTCGATGCTCATGTCTATTTCTCCTTCTCCGTCGCCTGTTGCCATCTGAACTTTCAGATGGACTCGACTCGGATGGCTCTCGCCTTTTTTTCTTGTGTCTCTTCTTTACTTTTCCCCTCCTCTCGTCGCCAGACGATGTTTCACTCCCTTCATCGTCTCTTATTTCTTCATCTGGTGAAGGAGACCGTCTCTTGTTCTTGGTCTTATTGGACTTCTTCTTCTTCTTTTTCTTCTTAGTCTTGCTTGAAGAAAAGTTGGTTAGCAACTCTGGTATGTTGGCTTCACTTAGGAATCCTGCAAACAAGATACAAAGAACATTACACATTCACATTCTCAGAAAGTGTCAAGACAATGACTCCGTGAACTTTATGCAAGGCATAAAGCTTCACCTCCATACTCATCAAATATGTCATCAGCAACTATCTGCTGATTGGGATCGTCAAGATTGAAGCCTCCACGAGGAGGACTCATTCCCGGCTGCTGTTTCAGCTCCCACTTTAAAGGCTGCAATAGAGAGAAGAAGTAACAGATAAAAAAAAAGATCTTGTTTGAATAAATACAGCAGTCTCATTGACATAGTTCAAGAAGAGTTCAAAATTATTCTTCACTGGCCATCCTTTTCATCTTGATTTATGTTAAGCGTTGTTACGTGTCTAATTTGGATACCTTCCCCGGGTTCCTTTCAGTCTAAGGATGGCGTGCTCACTCTAAACATAGTGTGGAGTTTGGTTTGGTCAAGGTTCTTTACATTGGAACTTAAGATATGGCACTTTGAGAATTTGAAATTGAGAACACAGGGTAAACTGCCCATGCATGAACTAATTTTCTCAACACAATACATCTTTCCACCGCCATTACTATCTAACCGCACCCCACCCCACCCTAAAGAAAAAGCATATGCCATAAATTTTATTTTATGAACAAATCAGGTGATTTAAGCTACATAGAAAGTAAATTCTCGGAGTATTCTATGTGCTCGTAAGTGGCTGTATCCTCACAAATTAGTCCAATATTCCCAGAGGTTTCTCATAATCTCAATTCCACAAGGCTTTCTTTTTGTCCCAACTCCTTCACAATATTCACATGTTCTGGTCAATATCTACCATGGCAATTTGGCATTTATTTATCATCTTGCATGGGTATAAAACATCAAATTTCACAATTGCAGAATTATATCTAGCTCTAGCAGAGATTGATTCTAATCAACAGTTAACTGAATGCAATTCTGATACACTACACAGCTAAAAGTAACATGGGATATTCGATGGATTACCTCAGTAGCATCAGTTTGTGCCAGAATGGCTGTTAAAGGGTCATCCCGTTTTAATCGACTTTCCTCATTAGGCATTATTGCATCCTTTAATGGACATTCACGATCACCACTTTGATGGCCATAGTTGCCACATCTAAGACATTTCACATTGCGAATCTCAACTCCAAATGGTTTTGCCCGCCCAGCAACACCAGTATCTAACCTGATAAAATATTAATCATGAGGGGAGAAAATCAAGTTATCCTATACATATCCTCAGAACCTCATGTCATTCCTCAGCCATAACCCGAAACACAGAAAAGAAAAGGCTTAAAATTCTCATCTCTGTAAAATACCTCCAGAAATAAGCATTTGAAAGAGCTTAATATTACATGTCTGCCACACAATCTTTAAAGAAGAAAAAGATATTCACACGCACTTTGGAGCATTTTTGAGGACCTCAAATTGTTCTTCAGTAGGTAAAGCGCGACCAAAAACATCTTTTGGCACAGGTTTCTTTCTCTCCCCTGCAGCATATCCATTTTCCGTCTTCCTAAAACAGTACCCAATAATATATCAGTGGACAAAAGAAACAGAACACAACTCAGTTTTCTCTAGAAATAATAGTATGGATAAATGCATTTAACATGCATCTGACAACAAACCTTACAGATCCACATTGAATATTAAACAAACTTATCAAGTGAAGACTATTACATTGAAGATGAGCTCTCTTCAAGAGATTGCTCCAGCTTTCTTTTCTCATCAGCAATCTCAGCAGCTTTAGCACTTTCTGCATTGTAACCGGGAGGCTTCACATACAGAAAGCTTACAGCTTGCATCATTTCCAACTGAGTGTAACAAGAAAATGAAAATCCAGTCAATTCACTCAACAATATGCTTACATACAAGAATAAAGAATAAATGCATTCTTGCATACAAGAGAAACACAAAGGAAGTCAGATCATATATCGATAATCTATGCTTGTTGTTCCTTAAACAAGATGTATGTGTGTCTGTTCATTTTCCAAGACTTCCATAACTCATCTTTCCCTATCGAAAGTCATGGATATAGGAAATCATTTTCCTCCTACACTTCTAAGAATTACCTTTTCTTTCTCTTTATTTGAAAGAAGAGCAGTCTGCCGAAGAAAATCCTGCTGTTGTGCATACTGGAAACAACAAGAAGTAAGAAAGAAAAATGAGCAAAAAATTCATAAACATCAAGCATAAGAATCTGCGAACATTAGGATACATCACCTATAAAGAAGCGTACTAATTAGAAATATTTAAAAGGAAATAAAAAGAAATAAGAAACAGCACTGACTGAATGAAGAATACATACAATGACTACAAAAATCCAAAAAATAATGAACAGAACACAACATAGAGGCAAAAACAATCAAACGGAGCAAAACACTCAACAGTTCAATTCCCAAGCACCAAACTCTTTCCTGATTCAATAGAGAAAAACCCCTAATTTCCAATAACACGACATTGAATGCAAAGAATGAATGAGGAAAACAGTGCGCACCTCGCGCGCGATCTCCTCGTCGCGGCGCTGGTTTTGCGAGTGGGTTTGCTCGGCGATCCATTTGCGGCGCTGGTTGGGGTAGGAGAGCGGGTGCCACGGCTTCTGGTTGAGGAACGAGTGCGACCACGCAGTCCCGGCCTTGGTCTTGTAGTCGACTTCGCCTCCTTTGTCCTTCTTGCCTGCTCGGAACCCTCCGCCGCCCTCCTCTTCCATGATTGGGAATTTGGTCTGTGCCGAGCTCACGGTGGCCGTAGTTCTGCGTGTCTGTATGTGATTGATACTTCTCTTTCACCTTGCCTACCGCTATCAAAAATTTAAAGGACAATTTGTTGACATAAATCTATCCCTAATTACAGCTGCTAGTGATATGAACAACTATAGAATTCCACCCAATTTGTTGGGTCAACCGGTCAAGTATGACATGACAAATCCTGTTTCATTTTGATTTTGTATATATTTAATAATACGAAAATAATATTCGATGAACATATTTTATTTTTTAATAAAATATTAATATATGTGTGTTGCTCACTATTCGTGAGCATCGTTAACATTTAGGTCACGTTAGCATTTTTTGTTTTATTTATTTATTTATATTTTAATACTTTAAAAAATTATTATTGACACCATTAATTATAAAATTTACATAAAAATCAAAATTCAATTTACTCTTTTTATTCATTCATTTGATTTTAGAGAAGAATAATACATTGAGCTTTGATTTTATGCAATTATCAAATTAATGATATCAATAATAATTTTTGAAATATTATAATATAAACAAATAGATAAAATAAAATAAAAAGAATAATACTAACATGACCTAAACATGAATGATGTACACTAAAGGTGAGCGATATGATTAATCAAAATTAAATTAATAATTACAAAAGAAGACAACTAAAAAAAAAAACAAAAGCATTGTTATATGCTTAAATCTATTAATAAGTATACACTTTTTGGTTCCATAACCAAAGATCACAAATTTGCATCTCCCTAGAGTTTTTATAGGCTTCTTCGTTATATTTGATTTTTTAAATGTGATTTATCCATTTTGTATATTACATAGAAACATGAATTTATCCAATAATAACCAAAGTAGATTACAAGATTCCATGAACTTACAAGGAAAAAATGTATACATTGTCTTAACTAAACACTGAATTGATAAATAATTTAGTGGCAATCATAATTGAAATCAAGATATTTGACCATACTCGCAAATTTGACTGACTTTTAAATGTTGCAAACAAATATCAACTTATAATTTGTTAGCAACTTCCAAATTTTTCATTATACGAGTCCTTCATTCGAAAATTGAAGGATGTTTGATGGACTTTAGAAGAAAAATATCTTTAACATATGAGTAGATGTTTGTTACTTATAATGATAAAATTGATAGTTCAGTCTAGGGATGTCGGCCATGCTTTATCCTGACCGATCCAAACCGCTCAAAGTTCATTAAATTTTAAAACAACGGTTCGGTTCCGGTTCGGTTCTAGAACCGCTTGGACCCCACCGCCTCGCACTGCCCATTTTGTCCGGTTCCGGTCCGATCCGGTCGCTTTTTTTTTTTTAATTTGAACATCTATTCAACTTATTCTTTATTTGATATTATGATTATTATTATTATTATTATTATTATTATTATTATTATTATTATTATTATTATTATTATTATTATTATTTTGACAAAGTGGGCCACAAGTTTAGATTGAAATCGTGTGTGCATGCCTCGGTCTATTAACTTATTGTGTACTTGTTGTGCTGAGCACTAATATAGAAATGATTATGCTAATTATTTTAGATGAATGAAGATAATCCAAAGAATCGGCGACATACATATAATTTAAATATGAGATGTGGAAAGATGATCTGCTTAATACAGATAAAATGGCGGGTACTAAGTTATAATCAAAAGCCGAAAACAAATCAAAAGATCTTGATAGGTATTAAATGTTTGAAAATGTCTCACGTAAAAAGATTTTGTCAAATAATAATAATAATAATATCAAAATACATTTATATTTATTTATAATATATTTTATATTTTAGTCCAATAAAGATTTTTCCTTTCTTGAAATTTAAAATTTTGGGGATTTGGGTGTAGCGGCCCAACGGGTAACCGATTAACAATGGGTATACCCGATCCTGAATCATAACTTGATGGTCCGAAACCGGTGTTTATCTTGGTTGGTTCGAACCGTAACCAATACTAATTTATTGGTTAGGTCCCAAGAAAGCCCGTCCGTTGACATCTCTAGTTCAGTCTAACGATATTGATGAAAGAATTGAATGTGTTTTAATTATAAGAAAATTGAAAAACTGAATTCTTATTTACAAAGTCTTAAAATTTAAGTCAAAAATCCAAATTTAATCAAATGTTATCATTTAAAGGACGATTGTCTCAATAGTTTATATTAAACGACAAAGCAAGAGGAAAAAGACTATATTTTCACATGATATTGATTGGTTTAAACTTTAAATACATGAGTGTGTTTGGCTGAGCTTATAAACTCCCAAAAACAACTTATAAGTTGTTTTTCATGCTCTTCCTTATTAAATGTGAATGTGGTATAATATTTTTACATGCGCAATAATTTTAAATGTATTTGCATAATCAAGTAAGGGAGTATTTACTTTTCATGATTATCATTTTGAAGGATTGACTATTTGATGGATTAAAAGTGTGATAAGATAATTTTTATCTATATCCTTTGTTTACTACAAAGGATTAGTGAATGATTAAAATTGAGATAAATAATTCTCCTTTTATTTTGAAAATTATTTCAATCATACCTATATTGATTGGATTAAAATTAGTGAAGAACAATTCAAAGAATTAAAATAATCTCGAGCTTTTGGATATTCTCAAATATTAATCATTAAAAGTAAATACTTGATTAAATTAGATTAATTTTATCTATCCAACATAATCATGCAAAGTAAACAACACCTAAAATAAAGATAAAATGACATAAGTTATTAGATAATTACAAATTCCAAGCCAAATTTTAAACATAGTACAATATTCACCATCGAACTACGCAATCCGCCACATCACTATTTTGATGAAATATCAACAAATTTTTCACAATTAGAATTAACAACACATAATTGTACATGGCTAAATCACAATTTCAAACTTGTGTACATGTTATGTGTTTATGTTTGTCATGCTTTAGTTATATTTTAGGACCCGAAATTATATAAACTTGAAAAAAGAAAATTATATATTTATTAGTTAAATCATTCAAACTATTAAATTGGCTAGATTCGTAGTGAGTTTTTTTATTCTTAAGAAGTTGAAAATCAAATTTTTTACCATTAGAATGAAATGATATGTCAAAAAATTGAAAGCCAAACTAATCAAATGTTAGTTTTTTTATTTTAAAAAATTAAAGAAACTAACTTTTTACCATTGTAAATATGCTTATTAGATATTTTTTACAAAATAAACTTCTGAAGATAAAAGTTGACTTTTTATTTTTTTCGAATTCTACAATAGTTTTTTCTCTTATTTTTTCAGATCCTACAACAATTTTATATATATAGTAATCTATATATTATAGTGAAATTCATATAAAATTGGTATTATTAATAGAAGAATATTAAAAGAAGTTAGATAAATTTTGACAAGTTGATGTGACATAAAAAGCTGGAAAAATATAGACCAGAAACTGATTAAGCAAAAATCGACGCGCCATTTCGCGGTACTCCTTGTCTCTCCGCCTACATCACACAACACAACAATAGATAGAATACTTAGTTCGGATGTTTTATACTCACGAGACAGAGACAGAAGATCATTATATTCATTGATACTATACACTACATAACACAGCAATAGACATAGTTATTCGTGTTGGCGCAATGTAGAGAGTGGTTAATCTTGCGTAAAGCTGCCGGGTTCGAAATCATGCGACGCGCTTTAAAATTTCAGATTTAATTGACAAAAAAAGAAAAAAGACATAGTTATTCAATTCCAACACTTATTCACAGTTACCAATGATACACTATACCACGCAAAACGATGCAAAATTCATATAATTACATGACACATCCGTGTAGGAGAAAACATGTCATCGAAATTTTGTGTAATGCAAATCCTAATCTGAATACACATCGAACAATAAATTCGGTCAAAATCGAGCAATAGATTATATTCACAACTGCCTATACACTACATCGCACAAGCACATTAGATTCGGACACCCATTAACATATACGATATAGATGATGTATTCAATACGAGGCAAAATTCATAGTTAAATATATACAAGAAAACACGTAATCCGAGTTCTGCCGAATCCTAATCCGAGGAAAAATGTACTAAAACCTAGAAATTGAAATCTTAATCGGAAGATTATACTGAAGTGTGTGGAGGCTAGAGACATGCATGTTGCTGCATGCGCAGGGTCACGTCAATTGATTCTAATAAAGCGTTTGACATTGATTCAATTACAAATGAGATTGATCTAATAAAGCAGGTCACAATTCAATTATAATTGCAAACAAAACAAATACTTCAAAATTCAACTCGATTCTTTACTTTTATTTGAAAAAACTCCATTACATTTTTTGATGGGATCGACCGTTTTGTTTCAAAATCGTGACTCCGCCCTTGGATTAAATCATCCCACCGGCAACCAAAGTGGATGAGGCAAACCTAGTAATAACATAATATAAAAATCAATGCAACTTGAGTATATGTGTTAAGAACTGCAAAGGGATTGTGAATTGGGATTACCTAAGATGTTGGGAGCAGGTTCAAACAGTAAGAACTATCTGGTAACCCTTGATTTCTGTCAATATAAATGAACAATATATAAATTTAAACCAAAATATTTTATTAGAAACTTAATATCTAAAATTTTGGAGATTGACATTCATTAATAAGCAAACGAATACTTTCAATGATATTACTTACAAACAACCCAATCTTCTTATATTGCTCCTGAACTTGGTAATCATTGGGGAGTACCAAACCAGCGCGCCAAGCTTTATATTTTTCAGCAATTCACTCTTCAACTCAAGCATACTTCTATCAAAAAGTAGCACGTTATCTGCATCATCAACAAGAAAAAAAACTTGTGCGCACATCGTGAAAACACGATGAGGGTAACCGCAGCCTGCTATATTTTTATCAGTGACTTGCTTAAATTCAGCGAGCTTCTCAGCAAGCGAAGAAAGAGGAAGTTGGTATCTGCAAGAAAGATTAAACATCAATAACTTGCCACATCAACAATTATGGAGAAGTTATGGACATGTACCTATTTATATATGCATTAAAGAGGCCACCACTTATCCCTCCCATCATAGTGTAGAGATCCCTTTCAAAGAGTCCAACCCTTTCATATAGTCAAAACGTAAGAATGTGATACGTTGTGAAGACTTGAAAAAGATAGAAGACAAGATGCACAAAGAAGGTAGTCAGAATGTGTAATCCACACTAAGAAAATTTGGGAATTGAACTGATGTTATATAGTCTTATAGTAGCCTCAAATTCAGGATTTGGTTTTTCAATATCCTTCCTTATATGTTGAAGAGTGAGGGTTCTTTCCATCTTCTGCATCGTTGAAGCCCATTCCCTATACTTAAGCAAGAGCTTATATTTGAAGGTACAACAAAAAACAAAACATTCATGCAGCATTAATACTTTTGAATCATCAATTTCAGAAACGATAAATTTGTATGTTAATTTGAACACCCGATCACTCCTATCAAGCTGTCTGCAATTCGTATCAAAATGATACTCGAGTTTCTTCTCCTTCATCTCAATCCAATTTTGTATCTCAACCATAAAACTTTCTTTCAATGAAGCAATCAGTAACTCAACTTTGGCTTGAAGCCCCACTTCAACAAGAGGATACGATAGTTGGGTGGTAAAAGTAATATTCAGCCACTTTTTGATACTCTCTGTGCTTGCAATGAGGATGGTGGGATAAGGGTCAAAACACTGAAACCTCTCCATCAATTCCTACATCACTGTTATATGATTCAAGAGGCATATAGAAAAAAATAGTATTAGATTCTCACTCTAATTCATGAATACATACCTATACACTACATCTAGAACTGGCAAAGTAGCGGGACGGGCCGGGCTAGACACCCAGGCTCGTCGGGCTTTTAAATTTTTCGGGCCGGGTCGGGCTGGACCCGAAATTTTTCGGGCCTAAAAATATGAAGCCCAAACCAATCCCGGACGGACGAGCTTTTTTTAGATAATTTTTTAATTTTTTTAATATATAAAATTAATATTTTAAATTTAAAAAATAATTACTTAATTAAGATATCATAACTCTTAAACTTAAATAAAGAATCATGATGGAAATATTTTGAGCTTACTTATTTTTATGATAATGCTTCTTATATATCTTGACCTATTTATGTATTTATGTAATGATATTGTAATGCAGTTTTAATTTTAATTATTTAATTTAAGGAGAAAAAATTAGTAATTACAAATCAAAGATAAATGATATTATTAAACATCAATCCCACTTATACGCATAAAATAATAGAATAAAATAAATTAATTATACTGTATATTTTAAGATCAAGGATTCAAAATAGATTTTACATACTATAAGATCATTAATCATCAATGTATATATTTTTGGAGATCATTTCTCTTAGAAATTATTTTTGAATGATTTATGAGGTTATTATTTTTTCCAGAATTAATTTTCCTAAAGTATGTGAATTAGTAAGAAAATTGTTACTATAATAAATAAACAATTATATAAAATATAATTAATATTATTAAAAGTTATAGATATCTATATTAAATAATATTATAAATATATATATTTAATAGAAATCGGACGGGCTTTTTAGCCCAAAACCCGTCTTTTTGACCCGAAACCCGTGAGGCTCGGGTTTTTTCTAAGGGCTTTTAGGCCCGTTTTTGTAGTTAATTTTGAAACCCCGGGTACCCCGGGCGGGATTTTCGAGCCAGGCTCATTTTTCCGGCTCTAACTACATCACACAACACAACAATAGATAGAATACTTAGTTCAGATGTTTTATACTCACGAGACAGAGACAGAAGATCATTATATTCATGGATACTATACACTACATAACACAACAATGGACATAGTTATTCAATTCCAACACTCATTCATAGTTACCAATGATACACTATATCATGCAAAACGATGCAAAATTCATATAATTACATGACACATCCGTGTAGGAGAAAACATGTCATCGAAATTTCGTGTAATGCAAATCCTAATCTGAATACAAATCGAACAATAAGTTCGGTCAAAATCGAGCAATAGATTATATTCACAACTGCCTATACACTACATCACACAAGTACATTAGATTCGGACACCCATTCACAGATACGATATAGACGATGTACTCAATACGAGGCAAAATTCATAGTTAAATATATACAAGAAAGCACGTAATCCGAGTTCTGCCGAATCCTAATCCGAAGGAAAAAAGGACTAAAACCTAGAAATTGAAATCCTAATTGGAAGATTATACTGAAGTGTGTGGAGGCAAGAGACATGCATGTTGCTGCATGCGCAGGGTCATGTCAATTGATTCTAATAAAGCGTTTGACATTGATTCAGTTACAAATGAGATTGATCTCATAAAGCAGGTCACAATTCAATTATAATTGCAAACCAAACAAATACTTCAAAATTCAACTCGATTCTTTACTTTTATTTGAAAAAACTCTATTACATTTTTTGATGGGATTGACCATTTTGTTTCAAAATCGTGACTCCGCCCTTGGATTAAATCATCCCACCGGCAACCAAAGTGGATGAGTCAAACCTAGTAATAACATAATATTAAAATCAATGCAACTTGAGTATATTGTGTTAAGAAATGCAAAGGGATTGTGAATTGGGATTACCTAAGATGTTGGGAGCAGGTTCAAATAGTAAGGAATATCTGGTAACCCTTGATTTCTGTCAATATAAATAAACAATATATAAATTTAAACCAAAATATTTTATTATAAACTTAATATCTAAAATTTTGGAGATTGACTCATTAATAAGCAAACGAATACTTTCAATGGTATTACTTACAAACAACCCAATCTTCTTATATTGCTCCTAAACTTGGTAGTCTTTGGGGAGTACCAAACCAACACGAAAAGCTTTATATTTTTTCAGCAATTCACTCTTCAACTCAAGCATACTTCTATAAAAAATTAGCACGTTATCTGCATCATCAACAAGAAAAGAAACTTGTGCGCATATCGGGAAAACACGATGTGGGTAGCCACAGCCTGCTATATTTTTCAGTGACTTGCTTAAATTCAGCGAGCTTCTCAGCAAGCGAAGGAAGAGGAAGTTGGTGTCTGCAAGAAAGATTAAACATCAATAACTTGCCTCATCAACAATTATGGAGAAGTTATGGACATGTACCTGTTTATATATGCATTAAAGAGGCCACCAGTTATCCGTCCCATCATAGTGTAGAGATCCCTTTCAAAGAGTCCAACCCTTTCATATAGTCCAAACGTAAGAATGTGATACGTTGTGAAAACCTGAAAAGGATAGAAGACAAGATGCACAGAGAAGGTAGTTAGAATGTGTAATCCACAATAAGAAAATTTGGGAATTGAACTGCTGTTATATAGTCTTACAGTAGCCACAAATTCAAGATTCGGTTTTTCAAGATCTTTCCTTATATGTTGAAGAGTGAGGGTTCTTTCCATCTTCTGCATCGTTGAAGCTCATTTCCTATACTTAAGCAAGAGCTTATATTTGAAGGTACAACAAAAAACAAAACATTCCTGCAGCATTACTTTTGAATCATCAATTTCAGAAAGGATAAATTTGTCTGTTAATTTGAACACCCAATCATTCCTATCAAGCTGTCTGCAATTCGTTTCAAAATTATACTCGAGTTTTTTCTCCTTCATCTCAATCCAATTTTGTATCTCAACCATAAAACTTTATTTCAATGAAGCAATCATTAACTCAACTTTGGCTTGAAGCCCCACTTCAACAAGAGGATACGGTAGTTGGACGGTAAAAGTAATATTCAACCACTTTTAGATACTCTATGTGCTTGCAATGAGGATGGTGGGATAGGGGTCAAAACGCTGAAACCTCTCCATCAACTCCTTCATCACTGTTATATGATTCACGAGGTATATATAAAAAAAATAGTATTAGATTCTCACTCTAATTCATTAATACATATATATACACTACATCTCGAGCTGGCAAAGTAGCGGGGGCAGCATACCACCCCTACGTCGAACTTTAAATTTTTCATGTCGGGTCGGGTAGGCACGAAATTTTCATCTTAAAATATGAAGCCAAACCAACCCGGGTGGGCTTTCATGAATGGTTTTTAGATAATTTTATTTTTTAATATTTTAAATTAATATTTTAAATTTAAAAAAAAATTACTTAATTAAGATATCATAACTCATTAACTTAAATAAAGAATCAATTATGAGAATATTTTTAGCTTACTTATTCTTATGATAATGCTTCTTGTATATCTTGACCTATTTATGTATTTATGTTATGATATTGTAATGCAGTATTAATTTTAATTATTTAATTTAAGGAGAAAAAATTAGTAATTACAAATCAAAGATAAATGATTTTATTAAACATCAATCCCACTTATACGCATAAAATAATAGAATAAAATAAATTAATTATACTATATATATTTAAGATCAAGGATTCAAAATAGATTTTACATACTATAAGATCATTAATCATCAATATATATATTTTTGGAGATCATTTCTCTTAGGAATTATTTTTGAATGATTTATGAGGTTATTATTTTTTTCAGAATTTATTTTCCTAAAGTATGTGAATTAGTAAGAAAATTGTTACTATAAAAATAACCAATTATATAAAATATAATTAATAATATTAAAAGTTATAGCTATGTATATTAAATAATATTATAAATATATATATATATATATATATATATATATATATATATTTAATAAATCGGACGGGCTTTTTAGCCCAAAACACACGAACTTTTTTTTGCCCGTGGGCCGGGTTTTTTCATGAGCTTTTTAGGCCGATTTTTTGGGCTTTAATTTGAATCCCCAACCCGGTTACCTGGCGGGCTTTTCGAGTGGGCTCATTTGCTGGCTCTAACTACATCACACAACACAACAATAGATAGAATACTTAGTTCAGATGTTTTATACTCACGAGACAGAGACAGAAGATCATTTTATTCTTTGGGGAGTACCAAACCAGCACGCCAAGCTTTATATTTTTTCAGCAATTCACTCTTCAACTCAAGCATAATTCTATAAAAAAGTAGCACGTTATCTGCATCATGAACAAGAAAAGAAACTTGTGTGCACATCGTGAAAACACGATGAGGGTAGCCACAGCCTGCTATATTTTTGTCAGTGACTTGCATAAATTCAGCGAGCTTCTCAGCAAGCGAAGGAAGAGGAAGTTGGTGTCTGCAAGAAAGATTAAACATCAATAACTTGCCTCATCAATAATTCTGGAGAAGTTATGGACATGTACCTGTTTATATATGCATTAAAGAGGCCACCAGTTATCCCTCCCATCATAGTGTAGAGATCTCTTTCAAAGAGTTCAACCCTTTCATATAGTCCAAACGTAAGAATGTGATACCTTGTGAAAACCTGAAAAAGATAGAAGACAAGATGCAGAGACAAGGTAGTCAGAATGTGTAATCCACACTAATAAAATTTGGGAATTGAACTGCTGTTATATAGTCTTACAGTAACCTCAAATTCAGGATTTGTTTTTTCAAGATCCTTCCTTATATGTTAAAGAGTGAGGGTTCTTTCCATCTTCTGCATCGTTGAAGCCCATTCCCTATACTTAAGCAAGAGCTTATATTTGAAGGTACAACAAAAAACAAAACATTCATGCAACAATACTTTTGAATCATCAATTTCAGAAACGATAAATTTGTCAGTTAATTTGAACACCCAGTCACTCCTATCAAGCTGTCTGCAATTCGTATCAAAATGATACTCGAGTTTCTTCTCCTTCATCTCAATCCAATTTTGTATCTCAACCATAAAACTTTCTTTCAATGAAGCAATCAGTAACTCAACTTTGGCTTGAAGCCCCACTTCAACAAGAGGATACGGTAGTTGGGTGGTAAAAGTAATATTCAGCCACTTTTTGATACTCTCTGTGCTGGCAATGAGGATGGTGGGATAGGGGTCAAAACACCGAAACCTCTCCATCAACTCCTCCATCACTGTTATATGATTCACGAGGCATATAGAAAAAAAATAGTATTAGATTCTCACTCTAATTCATGAATAAATACATATGCACTACATCTAGAGCTGGCAAAGTAGCGGGCCGGGCCGGCCCGACCCCGAGCTCGTCGGGCTTTTAAATTTTTATGGCCTAAAAATTTGAAGCTCAAACCAACCCAGGCGGAGCTTTCGAGCATGGGCTTTTAGATAAATTTTAATTTTTAATATATAAAATTAATATTTTAAAATTTAAAATAATGACTTAATTAAGATATCATAACTCCTTAACTTAAATAAAGAATCAGTGATGGAAATATTTTTAGCTTATTTATTCTTATGATAATGTTTTTGTATATCTTGACCTATTTATATATTTATGTGATGATATTGTAATGCAAGATTAATTTTAATTATTTAATTTAAGGAGAAAAATAGTAATTACAAATCAAAGATAAATGATATTATTAAACATCAATCCCACTTATACGCATAAAATAATAGAATAAAATAAATTAATTATACTGTATATATTTAAGATCAAGGATTCAAAATAGATTTTACATACTATAAGATCATTAATCATCAATGTATATATTTTTGGAGATCATTTCTCTTAGAAATTAATTTTGAATGATTTATGAGGTTATTATTTTTTTTCAGAATTTATTTTCCTAAAGTATGTGAATTAGTAAGAAAATTATTACTATAAAAAATAAATAATTATATAAAATATAATTAATATTATTAAAAAGTTATAGATATGTATATTAAATAACATTATAAATATATATATTTAATAGAAATCGGATGGGCTTTTTTGGCCCGAAGCCCCGGGCTTTTTTGGCCCGAAGCCCGATAGGCCCGGGTTTTTTTTCGGGCGGGCTTTTTAGGCCCGATTTTTTTCGAACCTTTAATTTTGAAGCCCAAACCCCATATACCCCGGGGAGGGGGGGCTTTTCGAGTCGGGCTCATTTTGCCGGCTCTAATTACATCACACAACACAACAATAGATAGAATACTTAGTTCAGATGTTTTATACTCACGAGACAGAGACAGAAGATCATTATATTCATTGATAGTATACACTACATAACACAACAATAGACATAGTTATTCAATTCCAACACTCATTCACAGTTACCAATGATACACTATACCACGTAAAACGACTCAAAATTCATATAATTACATGACACATCCGTGTAGGAGAAAACATGTCATCGAAATTTCGTGTAATGCAAATCCTAATCTGAATACAAATCAAACAATAAGTTCGGTCAAAATCGAGCAATAGATTATATTCACAACTGCCTATACACTACATCGCACAAGCACATTAGATTCGGACACCCATTCACAGATACAATATAGATGTTGTACTCAATACAAGGCGAAATTCATAGTTAAATATATACAAGAAAACACGTAATCCGAGTTCTGCCGAATCCTAATCCGAAGGAAAAATGGACTAAAACCTAGAAATTGAAATCCTAATCGGAAGATTATACTGAAGTGTGTGGAGGCTAGAGACATGCATGTTGCTGCATGCGCAAGGTCACGTCAATTGATTCTAATAAAGCGTTTGACATTGATTCAATTACAAATGAGATTGATCTAATAAAGTAGGTCACAATTCAATTATAATTGCAAACAAAACAAATACTTCAAAATTCAACTCGATTCTTTACTTTTATTTGAAAAAACCCTATTATATTTTTTGATGGGATCGACCGTTTTGTTTCAAAATCGTGACTCCGCCCTTGGATTAAATCATCCCACCGGCAACCAAAGTGGATGAGGCAAACCTAGTAATAACATAATATTAAAATCAATGCAACTTGAGTATATGTGTTAAGAACTGCAAAGGGATTGTGAATTGGGATTACCTAAGATGTTGGGAGCAGGTTCAAATAGTAAGAAATATCTTGTAACCCTTGATTTCTGTCAATATAAATAAACAATATATAAATTTAAACCAAAATATTTTATTAGAAACTTAATATCTAAAATTTTTGAGATTGACATTCCTTAATATGCAAACGAATACTTTCAATGGTATTACTTACAAACAACCCAATCTTCTTATATTGCTCCTGAACTTGGTAGTCTTTGGGGAGTACCAAACCAGCACGCCAAGCTTTATATTTTTTCAGCAATTCACTCTTCAACTCAAGCATACTTCTATCAAAAAGTAGCATGTTATCTGCATCATCAACAAGAAAAGAAACTTGTGCGCACATCGTGAAAACACGATGAGGGTAGCCACAGCCTGCTATATTTTTGTCAGTGACTTGCTTAAATTCAGCGAGCTTCTCAGCAAGCGAAGGAAGAGGAAGGTGGTGTCTGCAAGAAAGATTAAACATCAATAACTTGCCTCATCAACAATTATGGAGAAGTTATGGACATGTACCTGTTTATATATGCATTAAAGAGGCCATCAGTTATCCCTCCCATCATAGTATAGAGATCCCTTTCAAAGAGTCCAACCCTTTCATATAGTCCAAACGTAAGAATGTGATACGTTGTGAAAACCTGAAAAAGATAGAAGACAAGATGCACAGAGAAGGTAGTCAGAATGTGTAATCCACACTAAGAAAATTTGGGAATTGAACTGCTGTTATATAGTCTTACAGTAGCCTCAAATTCAGGATTTGGTTTTTCAAGATCCGTCCTTATATGTTGAAGAGTGAGGGTTCTTTCCATCTTCTGCATCGTTGAATCCCATTCCCTATACTTAAGCAAGAGCTTATATTTGAAGGTACAACAAAAACAAAACATTCCTGCAGCATTACTTTTGAATCATCAATTTCAGAAACGATAAATTTGTCTGTTAATTTGAACACCCAGTCACTCCTATTAAGCTGTCTGCAATTCGTATCAAAATGATACTCGAGTTTCTTCTCCTTCATCTCACTCCAATTTTGTATCTCAACCATAAAACTTTATTTCAATGAAGCAATCAGTAACTCAACTTTGGCTTGAAGCTCCTCTTCAACAAGAGGATACGGTAGTTGGGCGGTAAAAGTAATATTCTCAACCACTTTTTGATACTCTCTGTGCTTGCAATGAGGATGGTGGGATAGGGGTCAAAACGCTGAAACCCCTCCATCAACTCCTCCATCACTGTTATATGATTCACGAGGCATATAGAAAAAAATAGTATTAGATTTTCACTCTAATTCATGAATACATACCTATACACTACATGATCTCCGGGCAGCTAATGTAGGATTGATAATCCAGAGTAGTTTTACTGATTCAAATTCCTCACATATGCTCATGTTCACCAAAAATGCGATTGTGGAGGTATATCTACTTGTTTACTGATTAACTATCATCTCGATTTATTTGTATATGAATGCTAGAATTTGTGCTAGAAAAATATTGATAATTCAGATACAAAACGCCACCAGAAGGTGCTACATTAATTTTTCAAGTTATATATTTTTGCTTTGATCAAAAAAGTTATTTATATATGAGTGGGTTATTGTAAAAATCTTTGTTATCCTGCAAATACGATAACAATATATTTTTCTTGAAAATTACTACATTAAAAAAATATTTGAATTTTCACTTCTTATGAGATTCGAACTCGGGTAGTGAATGCACTCATCCAGCAAAGTTGTGATGCATGATCGTAAATCTTCACAATCTAGTAGCTGAAAACCTTATTTAAAGTGAAAACGTGAGAACCATTTTCAACCATTAGATCGTGAAGATCGTGATGCATCATAACTTTGTTGGATGAATGTATTATACACCACCCAAGTTCGAATCTTATAAAAGCGAAAATTCAAATATTTGATTTAATACAGTAATTTTTATGAAAATGTATTATTATCGTGTTTGCGGGATAACAAAGATTTTTACAATAACTTATCCCTTATATATATATATATATATATATTTGTCTACATTAACATTATTTTCACGGTTGAAGAAAATGGAAACCGTTGATTCGTTGAAACACTTGCTCTGGTAGATTCCGAGAACACTTCAATGCAGCCTATGTAGAGCTATATATGCAAGTAATCGGTAAAGTATCAACATGAGAACCATGATGGATACATCCATCCATAAATGGGTTAAACCCACTGCTTTGATGGCAGGATGATCCGAAACACGGCAGTAGACCTCCTTCGAACATTCGTAGTAGTCGTCCTCGTTGTAGTGAACCCCGAGGAGAAGCTTGTAGGAGTAATAGCTGAAGCTTAGATACTTTAGCCATTCTATGAATGGGGGATTTGTTTGACATAGTATCCTCCAGCAATTAGGAAGACTAGGGTTGTCACTGAGGCCAGAGTCGCGGCTTGTTTGACGTCCATGAGTATGGCCCCGAATGCCAAGCCGAGACTCTGGGCAACCAGGACACTCAAAAGTACCACCAGCAGTGAGAGGATGAAGGTGGAGGGTTCTGGTTGGAGGCCTCCCATCCAATAGAAGATAAGTGTGAAGGCTGTTGGCAGTGCAAGTTCCATTGGAAGATCTCCCACTGTTCTGGCTAGAAAGTAGGCAGAGAGGCGGTACATACCAGATGACCTTTCCTTGATCAGCATCCTTCTTTCTTGAGGAAAGGTGAAAACAGCGTTGTAGAGGGGGTAGAACCCCCAAAATACTGAGAAAAAGAATAGCATGGCAATCTGCACATTGCAAGATACTCTAATTAGTATATATTGTTTCATTCTAGTTACATGAATACATAGCACCTTTATCTAAGTTTGGCATCCAAATTTGCTATGATGTGTGTATAAGGATAGGATGTATGATGATGATTTTTTGTGGGAATGCTTACACGGTCATCAATGTGAGATGATGGAGTCTGCCACCATAAAAGCCCTCCAAGTACTGCCACGCTCACGACTTGGAAGATTCTTAACTTGTTAAAGGCTTCAAATCTTCGCTCCCGTAGTCCGCGTATAAGCAGGATTTTAAATTGATGCCACCAAGTTGTGCACCATTTCTCAGAATTTGCTCGATTTCCTACATCAGAAGACTGTCTTTATAAGTAGCCAGTCATAAGTGAATTGAGTGACATTCAAGCATATTAAGCAGATTGTATTGTGACTTTCAGAATATGAAGGAGATGATTGGAGATAGTTACTTGTAAATGCCTCTTTGTTATTGTAGCTGCTAACATCTGAACTGCATAGCTCCATTTTCAGCCTTGTAGAGATGTTCTTGTCATAAGCAGTTGCAAGAAATTCCCTCACAACTTTTGGATCTTGTTGTGGGTTGTCACTGTGCTCAACACCATGTTGGAAATCAGGTCCGATTCCTGGAAGCACATACGAAGTTAATTATATGTCTTGATCTCTTCATCATACAATCAAAGAAAAAGTCTACATCTCTACTCTCAACAATGTCAGCAGCTGTTAAACTCCACTACTAGAAGAGATTAGAACGACTGCCCATGTACGAACTGATCCCTATATTGCAAGTGTGTGGAGTACTACTATGAGGGTGTGGCCATCTAATCCCCACTATGATCTTAATAATGAGAAACAAACTAAGTGGGCTAAGTAACATTCTATCTTGTTATAAATGTTTTAACTTTTAATACCTTTTACTGCCAAACTATCAAATGTTATTTCCACATAGAGTACATGCTTCAGATAGTAGAAATTCTTGATTACCATTAGCAAGATCGAGCAAGAGATCAGCAGGATTCACTGTGATGGACGTCGAGAACCCAATGGAAGAGAAATACTCCAAGGCAACAGATGCAAGGCCGTAGTAAATCGGAGTACCTTCAGAGAGCAAAACCACCTTGTCGAACATGTAGTAAAGACGGCTCGAGGGCTGATGAATTGTGGTTATGACAGTTCGGCCTTCACTAGCCAACCCTTTGAGTGTCTTCATGATCCGGTGAGCTGCAGTCGAATCAAGCCCTGAAGTTGGCTCATCTAGCAGTATTAGACTCGGGTTAATCAGCATCTCTTGACCTATGCTCACTCTCTTTTTCTCTCCACCTGATATTCCTCTGAAAAGTGGTCCTCCGATCATGCTGTTCCTACACTTGGTTAACCCGAGCTCTGCTATAACAT
Organism: Salvia rosmarinus; assembly: GCA_036937905.1. Classification (NCBI taxonomy): domain Eukaryota; kingdom Viridiplantae; phylum Streptophyta; class Magnoliopsida; order Lamiales; family Lamiaceae; genus Salvia; species Salvia rosmarinus. The sequence goes on from CM072822.1 coordinate 11,222,140, forward strand.
GCTCCACGTGCTGCACTTTCTCGTCTCTGGTCAGGCTTTTGGGCAGCCTCAGCAGTGCTGTAAATAGAAGAGTTTCAAAGACATTGAGATGTGGATATAGAACGTTGTCCTGTGCAACAAATCCTGTTCGACGTTTGATAGAGCCCGAAAGTGGCTGACTGTTGTAAATGATCTTTCCTGACAAGCTTCCAGAGAGGCGGCCTCCGAGAGCAGTGAGGAGGGTGGTTTTGCCACTGCCTGATGGGCCAAGCATTGCCAGTAGCTCTCCTGGACTAACCATGCCTGTTACTCCGTTGAGTATTGTTTTCTCTTTGATTGTTGATGTTCCTCCACAGCTTCCTTTCCTTTCATAGTTAACCTTATAAACAACTTCTTCAAACTGAAAGGTGAGAAGAATATTCAGAATGATTATGTTGCAGTTCTAGTTACTGGAAACTAATGGGTCCTTTGAACATGTCTGTATTCAGCTTGTGCGTGTATGTGAGTGTCAGAGGGAGAGAGAGATAGGTACCTTTATGGTTATGGGGTATAAAGTCCGTTGTAAGGACTGTGAGTTCTTCTGGATGGGGTAAGCCACATAAGATGTGCTACTTGTTGGAACTCTGGCCAATTCCGGGCAATCATTTTCTGGTTTTGGAGCGACGGAAGAGAGGGGCATGGTCGAATACCAGGTGAACCGAGAACTGTTTGTTTAGTGTGCTGGTAGTCACTAGGTTGAAAGGACAAGTTAAAGAGTTTCTTTTCACTTTGGTTTCCAAACTGAACTTGTTGCTTGCTACATATATATAGGCTGAACTGGTTGCTTGCTATATATATAGGTCCCACCTTTTTTGTTATAAAAGCTCTATTACTAATCTTGATCAGTTATTTATACTCATCTCGTACAAAGTACATCTTCTTTTATCAATTTGGCATCACATCTCTCTTTCTGTTCATGTGAAGCTTGCTTCTTATAGCACCTTTTTTGGTATTATAGTTAATATGACCTATTCTGCTTGGAAGATAGATCTTAATGCAAACTTCAAATGGGAACTGAACCACTGTATATTTTAGCAGGCTTGTAGTTGTTTTTGCTGAAACCTGTTAACATTCTACCTTCATGTAAGCATTGTTCTGTTTTTACTTACTAATAGACAACATAGTGCTCTCCACCTTTCACTTTATAATAAGATTTGTTTATATGGATCTATCGGCAAATGAATTCTTCCACTATAATGTCAATTCCTGTCCTGCAGCACCACTTTACTATTCCGTCGTATTTTATTTTCTCCTTGCTGATAATATATAATTTGTAGATGTCACTGTAAATAGTGGAAGAGTGCATTTTGCATAAGGTGTGCACAGTTATTGATTTTTCATCTCTTCAGCATACATTTGATATTGAATTCTAGTTACTAGTAGCTTAAATTGCTGTGCTAAAAGAACAAATTGCACATTAGGTGGCGTAAAAGAAATGAACCGTCTCCTCTTCCATAACTTGAAAGGTAATTATGCTGTCTGCATCTCTTTTTTTATCATTTTCTTAGAATTGTTAGCATGTTTATTCATTTGTTAAGCAATCATAGAGAGATAGCAGTTGCTTAAGTACATGGAATATATTAGAACTTGGTCATGTAAAATGTTGCAAGAGAAGAAGCCCGGATATATAGACATGAAGAATCTGAAGGTATATTGTGTGAAATGTGAGATATTGTGGTCTGTGATCAGAGTATCTATTGATGTAACTCCATCTCCCATACTAACAAAATGAATTGCATGTTGCATCACAATTAACAGTCAAAATAACATAAAAAATCTAAGTCATCTGCGCAAGATCTTGTATATCTTTGAAAGTTGATTTGGATATCCATATGTTTAGTGGGAGAATTGATGCCCTTTGTCAGCCATTAAATGCCAGTCCTTCACTTAAAAAAGAAAGCCACAAACTTATGACAGAATATTATACAGGATTAATTACCAAATTCTAAAAGTTGAAAATAATCGTTCTTTTCCTTGTAAAGCCAACTGACTCTCATGTCCCTTCTGTTATTCTTCTTCCTGCTAAAAAAATTCCTCAACTGTAGTTTTCAATAAGTTACATCGAAAACATCATATCTAAGCTTACATGTCTTAACATTTCTCTAACATTATTCATCACAAAAGGTGCAGTAAATCGAGATAAGTGAAGTTTAATCCCCCCCACCCCAAAACCACACACACCAGATTCTCCTTGTTTTCTTCCTTTCTCTGTTTTTCTCTATGCATCGAGTGGATGTTAAAAGAGAAATGATTAAAGGAAGAAACTCATCAATCTGATTCGAATTCTTGCCCGTAGAAATTATAGTTTTACAGAGCACTAAGATTGAAGGAATAGGGCCAATCTCTCATGGTGGAGCCAATCTTTTATTTTATTTTCTCGTATGCATTCTTTTGGTAAGGTGGCTACACTCTTTCTAAATATTACTTGACACTGGGATGCGCATTCTGCATATATAATGATATGCATAATCACAACTTTTGTTGAGACTAAGAGGGTGTTTGGCTAAGCTTATAAGTTTTAAACAAATTTTATGTTCGCTTAGAGCTTATATGCGATTCTGAAAGAGTTTGGCAAAATAAGTTTCTATACACATTATAAGTTGTTAAAATAAGTTCTAACAGCTTATAAGCTCCCCTAAAAATAAGTTGGTTAACTCTAACTTATTTTTTTCATAAACTTATAAGCAACCATGAATTTACCAAAATAAACTTATTATAGTTCGTTATTTCCTACACATACACTATCAATTTCACATCTCGTCAATTTTATCTCTATGACTATGATTTTCTCTCTCTAACTCATGATTCTTTCTCTATCTTATAAGATCAATTATCCAAACACTTTAATAACTTATAAGCACTTGAAACATTACCTCTTATAAGCTCTTAAAACATCTTATAAGCTCTCTAAAATAAGCTTAGCCAAACACCCCCTAAGTTGAATTCTGGCTTTTTGCTAATCCTCGTAGTACCAACTTGTTACTTTATGCATTTCTGAGCCGCTTTTCTTCTATTCCGTTCCATCTATTTCTGCACATTCTTTTTTTTTTCTTGCTCCTGAGAATTCAGAGTTTCATCACATTATACAATATGTGCAACACAAAAATAGTAGAAAACAAAGAACTAGAACTTAATCTGATATGAATTAAGAGATATTTCTCATAGAGATCTCAATCATAAATTTGAAACCCACAATATGTGTACACATTCACCGCATTTGTTAATTTCATAACTGAATCCACTATCCAAAAAGAACCTCGAACACTGTCTCAAAATCGAAGTTGATGTGAGAACCAAATTGACAACCAACGTGAAAAGCAGTTAATCCGGCGGAACAGATGAACAGAATCCATAATGTTTTTAGGGAATAGGGATTGACAATTATTAAAAATATGTATACACATATATATTACATATAAGACCATATTGAGGAATGATCTAAGTTACAATATGCCACTGAATCTAAGAACTCTTGTCAACTAAACTATGCTCCTAACTATAACTACTTACTTTATTATCCATTGGTTTATCCTCAAGTTTTTGAACTTGTTAAGCCAACTGCTCAAAGATTCTCGAGCATGTGGAACAAATTGTTCATGAAGCTAATAATTTACTTATAATAAGATGAAACTTGATGGTTTGAGTCCCATGTTTTTAAGGTACGGGCTGATGGGATATGGCCCAACCGACTAGGCCCACTAACAGGCCCAAACGAGCTGGGCCTAACGTTGGTAGCGGGCCCACGCGGTTGAGCCCAAGGCGAGCCCTAATCAGTGCCAAAACCCTAGCCCCGTAACCGCCACCCTCGCCAATGGAAGACAGCCCCAGAGGCAGTGCGGCGCCACCCCGGCCAATGGAGAAGACGCCCCAGGGCAGGTCGCGCCACCCTCCACGTGGCGCATATAAGGCGAAAGGTCCTGCGCTCGCCAATGGAGGCATGCGGAGGAAGAGTCACGCCGCGACCAATGGAGAGGTTGGGCGCGTCTTCGATTCAGGCACTGGAGTCTGATAAATAGAAGGAAAACCGACATTAGAAGGGTTGGCAACTTATCGAATACTAAGAGCTTGTAACCACACTGCATTATAGTGAAAGTATTGAGGAAACACTCCTCCGTGGACGTAGATCTCATTAACGATCGAACCACGTAAAAGCCTTGGTGTTCTTTATTGCTTTTCATAAATCTCGCACAACTTAACTAGATTTATCATTGGCGCCGTCGTGGAAGCGTCAACAAGAAAGCTTCGCTTCCTCTACAACTAAATGGCAAGAACACGCACAACCGCCGCCCACCGGCAACAACCGTCCGAGGACGACTGGTGGTCACCGTCGCGGGAAGGAGATCGCAGACGCCACGAGAGCTCACACTCACGAGGGCAACATGGAAAATGTCTCCATACACCGTCGGACCGCCTCCCCAACATAGGGAAGATGTCGACCTCAACGAGGACGAGCAAGCAGCTCATTCGTCCCACGAGGTCCTCGGCCGAGCCGTGACCGAGTTCCTCCACGCCAATCTTGGCCAATTCCAAAGCTTTCTCAACCAGAGACCAGGAGCGGGTCCTCGAGGCCCCTGATCGAACACCACGGCCGCCGAGGCCGCCCCCATCCGAAAGAGCGGCGCCACCCGGCGTGATAGCCGAGAACGCGATCACGCCCGACGCTGCGGAGCCGCCACCGCGGCCGAGCCGCCGCCTCATTCATGGAGCCGCCACCGCGTGGCGAGCCGCCACCACCGCTGCCCTCGCCATTCATGAGCCGCCTCCACCTCGTCATGCCGACCGAGAGCCGAGCGAGGAGAGGGAAGAAAGGCGAGTCGAACTCCCCTGGAGGACGATAGGCGCCATCGATCCCCACCCTCCGTAAAGAGATGGCAACGATCTCCGGATTCGACCGCAGCGGAGAATCATCTCCTTTCTCCGGGAGATTCTAGACACGCCCGCCCAGTGATCGGACACCCAATATAGCGGCTCACGATGGCCTCGAGACCCTCCGACTTCCTTTTCGCCTACACTACCAACATGGCGATCAAGGAATGGAAGATTTTCACATGTGCAAAATCTTCCCGAGGTGTCTTGATCTCCAACGACGGCGCCGTTCACCTCGCCCGCCGTATCAAAGATACATCGCCCGGGACCTCATGGATCGGTTCAAATGGCGCTTCTATCGAAGACGCCGCCCAGCCCTTCCTCCGACTGCTCACAATCCGCCATATGGACGAGACGATGTCAAACTTCGTCTCGAGGTTCATCAAAGAGTCGCTCAAAATTGACGACAAAGAACGACCTCTACATCATCAACGCTGCTCAAAACGGATCCGACCCGCCACGAACAAAGAAATCACCGGGAGAAACCAAAGACGGCGAGTAAGCTTTGAACTGGTGGACAACTTCGTCGAGGAGACGAGTCGGATCGGAAGAAGGGAAACTGGGACGAGCGAAGTCCGAGAGAAAAAGCCGGATGACCGAGTCGAGGCGCCGATCGCCAAGCGCACTTTGACGTAATCAAAAGAGGACCACTGAGTCTAGTCTCGGACCTCGCCCAACCACGGCGGCAGAGCGCCCTCGCTCAAATCAAGGGCGGAAATATTCGAGCTCCACGCGAGCTCTTCCCAAACCCGCCCATGAAAGGAGGATCCAAGAAGAGGTCCACGACGAGTATTGTGACTATCACCGGGTATGGTCATGATACCGAGGATTGCGTAAACTTGGGCTTGCGGATCGACGAGCTCGTTAAGGTGGAGCCCTCAAGAAATACCTCGACCGAGCCGGTCCGAGAAAGCGAAGCAGCAGAAGGAATGGAGGCGGCAACAATGCGGGTCGACCCACGACGACCTAACCCAAGACGACGAGGACGAAGGTCCCAACGCTATGGAGTAGGTCTATGTTGTTACCGGATCGCCTCGGGACGACGAGGTCGTCCACGAAGAACGACGCCGGAGGCCGGCCCCAAGAGCGAAGAACAAGCGACTCGGGATGGTGAGAACATAACGTTCTCCAGGAGGACCCGTGCCCAAGATCATGCCGCACTGGACGCCATCACCATACAGCCGCGGTGGGCAACAAAACGTCCACCGGTCTATATCGACATCGGAGCCTCCGTCAAGATCATCTTCCGTAGTCTGTCTGGATAAGCTTGAGGTCGGAGGCATTCTGTACTTCCGCGCCTCCCGCCATGAGCTTCACTCAAGAGGCGATCCGGCGAGGGGTCATTACCCTTCCGGTCACGGTAGGACGAGCTCCCAGGTCGGTCACCAAGGCCATCCGATTCTTCCTGGTCCGAGCTCCCTCTCCGTACAACATCATCCTGGGGAGAGATTGGTTGTACGCCACCAAGGCCGTCTGTTTGGTCTACCACCATCATTAAGATTCCCACCCCGGTGGGAGTGCTTAGCATCCATGGGACCAAACGGCAGCAAAAGAATGCCTACGACTCTCAACCCAAGATGCGGCCTCGCCCCAGGCATAGCAATTACCGAGCCCTCGGAGACCGACACCCCGGGATGACCTGACCGAGGGCCTCCAACTATACGACGACGATCCCTCGAGGGTCATCCAGGTCGGCACCTGTGGCCCACCGACGTCCGCGGCATGTCATACAACTTCTGAGAGAATATAGGGACGTGTTTGCCTGGTCCCCGCTCGATATGACCGGAGTGTCGCCCGAGCTTATAACTCACCGCCTCAACATCGACCCGGCTACCAAGCCAGTCCGGCAGAAGAAAAGGATATTCGCGCGGGCAGCCAGTCATAAGGGACGGTGACTCAACTTCTGAAGGCCAAGATCTTGTTCGAGGTCAAATACCCGACCAGGATGGCTAATCCAGTCGTGGTCCGAAAGCCAGGAGGAGGGTGGCGCATGTGCATCGATTATACCGACCTCAACAAGATCGCCCAAAGATTGCTACCCTCCCCGAATCGACAAGAAGGTGGAGGCATTGGTGGGCCACGAGATGTTCGCTTCTCGATCTATACAGGGTACCACCAAATCTGATGAGCTTGAGGACGCACCAAAGACCGCATTCATCACCGACTTCGCGCCTTTACGCATCGAAGATGCCTTCGGCCTCAAGAACGCCGGGCTACTTACCGTAGGATGGTGGATGCGACATTCAAAGACCACATCGGGAGATCGTCGAGGTCACGCCGACGACATCGTAGTCAAAGTCGAAAAGCGGAGAGCTGCGCCGATGACCTCTGCACCATCCTCCAACTCCTCGGTCGGCCATCCTCAAACTCAACCCCGTAAATGTACATTTATGGTGAAGACCGCAAGTTCTTGGGATCTGGGTTTCTCGGGAGGCTCAAGGCCAATCCCACCAAGGTGAAGCGGTGCTCGACATGCAGTGCGAAGGACCATCCGTGAGATTCACAAACTCACCGGTGCCTAGCCGCCTCAAGCAGATTGCCTCGAGCCGAGAAATGGCTCTCATTCTTCAAGATCCCGAGAGAGCTCGGGACTTCGCTGGCGGGAAGAACACCAGCCGCCGCCACCGGTGAGTACTTGCCGACCCACCGACCCCGTCCGCCCGGCAAGGTGAATCCTCTCTATATCCGCCGCCTCGGACGAGGCCATCATGCAGATCTTGATGCGAGATGAGGTGGGACGACAACTCCCCATCTATTTTATCACCGAGCTCTCAAAGGACCGGAGACAAGGTACACCGCCTCGAAAAAGTCGTGACTGCCCTCGTGAACGCCAAGCGACGCCCGACCCTACTTCCAAGCTCACTCCGTCTGTGTGCTAACCGACTTACCTTGAGACATGTCTTGTTAAAACCCGAGTCATCCGGACGATAGCTAAGTGGGCATCGGAGCTCGGCGAGCACGACATCTCGTACTCACCCAGGCCGACCATAAAGGGCAAGCTCGCCGACTTTCTCGGTTGAGGCCACCACCGAGGTAGGCTCTCACAATGAGGTAACTCCAGCCCCGCCCCACGGCGGAGGAAGCCGTCTAGCACCACCGGATGGTTGCTTGGCGGATGTACGTGGGCGGAGCCTCGTGCAAAACGGGCAATGGGCGGGCATCCTCCTCCTCGGCCCGGATAAGCGAGAAGTCACCTCGCCCTCGGTTTACCTTCCCGACCACCAACAACGAGGTGGAGTACGAGGCCCTAATCTCCTGACTCACCGCCACTGAGCCGAGGGTGGACAAGATCCAAATCTTGGCGATTCCTGTGTCGTCGTGAACTGTGTGTTAGGCAAATCACGAGGCCAAGGAGGACCGAATGAAACAATACCTCGAGAAGCGAAGGAGATCTGCCGCTCGTTCGGTCAAGATCCACCGAATCCCCGAGGGAAAATACCGAGTGACATCCTCGAAGAAGTTAGGCTGCGTCGTCAACAAGTCCACCAGTGGAGGAGGTCATTCCGTACATCGCGAGTCCCACGTCGGCATCATCACCGAGATAGAGCCGAACCGGATGTCTCCCAAGGCCTACACCGAACACGGCGACTACCTCAAGACCGCTCGAAGCCAAAAGATGATGGCGAAATCCCGTATCTCATGCATGAGGCGCTCTACCTAAGTCTTACCTTCAACCCTCCCGAGGTGCCCGGCCGTAAGAAGCCGACTACGTGCTCAACGAAATTCACCGAGGGTCTTGTGGAAGCCACATCGGGTCGCGAGCTCTCTCAAAGAAGACGCTGAGGTCGGGATATTACTGGCCCACCCTCGTGCAAGATTCGGCCGAGCTCGTCAAGAAGTGCCCAAAGTGTCAGATTCACTCCACGGTCAAAAAGCTGCCTCAGACTGATTTGAGCAGCCTGCAGAGTCCATGGCCTTTCATGCAGTGGGGGATCGACATCGTTGGTCCGTTCGACCGAGCACCAGGTCAGCTTCGATACTTAGTCGTAGCCATAGACTACTTCACAAAATGGGTCGAAGCCGAGCCACTTTCGAGCCTCACGGCGTAAGGATTCGCACGCCCGTGTGGAAAAATATAGTCCGTCGCTCGCATACCGCACATCCCGGTCTCGGACAACGACACACAATTCGTCGACAAAACTTCAGGAGTGGTGCGAAGAGCTTCAGATCGATCAACGCTCACCCTTTCGCACACCCGCAAGCAAATGGTCGGGCAGGGTGACGAACCGCAAGATCGTACAAGGATTGAAGAAGAGGTGGACCGAGCTAAAAGCGTGGCTGAAAATCTCCCTCAAGTCCTCTGGTCCTACAGACCACACACCGACGGCGCGCTGCGGGAGACCCCTTTAGCACGGTCTCACGGTACCGAGGCCGTCATACCGGCCGAGATCGGCGCCGAGCCCGCGCGACTCTTCACTTCGACCGTGCCGGAACGAGGAAGACCTGCGGGCCAACCTTGACGCCTCGAGGAGAAGCGAGCTCGCCTTCATAAACGGCCAAGTCAAGGCCCAGTCGCACGGTACCACAACAAAGGGTCAAAGCCTCCGCGCCCATGTGGGCGACCTCGCCCTCTGAAATAATGAAGCCGTGAGAGCGAGCGTCTTAACAAGTCGGATCCAACATGGAAGGCCCATACAGCGCTCACGAGGACCTCGGCAAAGGGCTTATGTCGCTCACTTGTCCGGTGCACTTATCCCCGAACTTGGCACATTACGCATTTAAGGAGGTATTTTACATAGCTTCGATTTAAGGTCGGCATCATGTTAGTTCCTTAATTGTTTTGCCAAAGCACGATGTTGATTACATGTTCAATAAAACACTGCTTTTCTAATGAATATTTCACTGCCTCATACATATGTGAACATCTGCTTGGATACACCACATTTAAACCTTCACGAGGGGCGCCTTACGAAGATGAAAATCCCACCAAGTAGGGTACGCACAGATTACCCATTAAGTTGGGCGCCTACATGCAAAGCGTCATGATTACCCATTAAGTTGACGCCCACACGCAGCGCATGATTACCCATTAAGTTGGACGTCTACACGCAAAGCATACAGATTACCCATTAAGTTGGACGTCTACATGCGAAGCATACAGATTACCCATTAAGTTGGACGTCTACATGCACGCGACATCCACACCGATCTCGCCATCTCATACCCCTTTATTTGGGAAGATATGCACTCCGGTACAAAGTCTAAATGCATTAACGACTATAAACCCAGTACCAAGCCATATACAAATCAACCGGGCTTCCGAGCTCGTTTATACCCCTTTATTTGGGAAAATACACATACAGTGTAAATGCATTTACGATCAAAACGAAGTCCTAAGCTATGTTTACACCTCACAAGGGGGGAAATATACACTTCAAACGAGTCTAAATACATATATATCTACATACAAAGTCCTACACTATACATAGCCTCATTCGGCTTCCGGCTCCGCCGCCAGACTCACCAAGCTCGCACCAATTTTCTACAAAATCTCCAGCCGACGGTGTATGCAGGAACGAACTCGGTGCCTTCAACCCACGATAAGGCGGAATCACCCGGCCCGCTCCCGGCACTCGGCGGCGGGCTCGGAGGCAGCCCGAACGAGCGGCGACTCAGGTCATCTTCACCCGCCTCAGGACATTTCAGTGGCGCAGCGCCAAGACTGAGCATTCCGGGGTGGGGATGCACCGAGGTCACACCCGACCCCCGACCGGACACCGGGCCGGGAGTACGACCTCGTCCCCTACCCGCCGCTCTTCCCCGCCGACCTGAGGTCCTCGGTCGCCGTCCGCTCCCAGAGGATCGCCCTCTGAATGATCCGCTCCCAGCCGGACCCATCAACCGGAGCACTTCGGCATGATCGGAGTAGCCGCCCTCCTCTGCGGGTTCTTTTATGATCGGGTCAGCGGAGCCCGCTGTGGCCTCGCTGCCGGGCCGGGGCATGCGTCGTTTACGGACGATATCATACATCTCCATATACTTCACGACGGAGTTGACGAAGCTTTGAACTTCTGCTTTGTTGGGCCCTCCTCATCCCTCAAGACCATGCCTCCGCCAAGAAGCTCGAACTCGGCCGTCGACTTGGATATGGTAGTCCCACCAGCTCGGCGGACTGCCTCTCAGACTCGCATGCTCCTCCGACACCCGAGCTAGCCTCTCCGCATCGATTCAAGTTGCTCCTCACACCGCATCAAACGCCTCGATAGCGTCGTGAGATAAGTCCGCCCGGACTCGTCTGTGTGACCTCAACTTGTGGCCTCGTTCTCGCCGTGAGGCGGGCCACTTCCCGATCACCTCGTCCAACTTCCTCTTCAGGTCAGCAGACGAAGCCGAGCTGACTTCCATAGTGGCCAAAACTTGGGTCAGCTCGGCAGACCGGCTCCTCCAGAAAAGCACCTCTTCGTCCTTCTCAGCCAAGGCGCCTCGGACCTCTTTTAACTTGGTCAACAATTCATGATCAAGTCCGAGCCATTCAGGTGTGGAGTACTGTAAATAAACAAGACAACACAAATTTTTAAAAAAATGTTGCGTTTATTACTCAAAAAGAGGAATTATTACAGGACCTGTGGTCCTATCGACCCGGCGGCTCGCTATTACATCAGGTCCACTGACCTCAGGCCTATGGCCGGTCTCGACGACCTCCTGATGCTCCTGCGGCTGGCCACCTCCAGCTGGGAGCTCCAACCCCGCCTCCTCCTGCTCCGCCTCCTCCTCCTCCCCGCCCGGCCCGTACCTCGCCAGCGAGCTCCCGGCTCGCGATCTTCGTCCTCCTTGCACCGGGCGACGACCTCGGCGATCGGGAGGTAGAGGCTGATGCCGAGCCTCCAAAGACTGGGAAGGAGTCACCAGTAGATCACCCGGGCGTAAGCTTTGTCCACCTCTCTTGGTCGACCTCGGTCCACCCATGCTTGACCTTATCAAAGTCGGGCATGGCGGCCGCCACTTCCCTGTGATCGACACCACCTTCGGCCAAGACGGCGGCGAGATCAGCAATAAAAGCCGAGAAGCTCTCCGACTCGATGAGCCTGCTGGCAAAGGCCCTCAACAAGGGTCCCTGGTCGGCCAGCCTTGCACTCCCTCTCGTCCGCGAGGTCCTTCTTCGCCCCGGCCAGCTCCTCCTTAAGCTCTTCGACTTCCCGGCCTCCAGTGCCCAGTGCCTCTTCTTCAGGGCGGCCTCGGCAGCAGCCCTCCCGGCCTCAGAAGCCCTGGCGGCCTCGGCTTCGCCCTCGCGGCCGGACGCGGTCTCGCCTCCCACAGCCAAGCTCCGCTCCAGCGCCACGGGGCGAGCTCTCGGCGCAAGCCCGTGGCGACTGCAGCCTCCCCAGAAGCTGCTGCAGGCCCCCATCATCGAGCTCCCACCCGGAAAAAGAGAAGCACAAGTCAATAACAGATCGCGAAGCAAACAAATCTAAACATGAAGGAACCTATGTACCTCGGGGAGGGATGCGGCCAAACTTGGGGCGGTACCACGTACTCAAGGCGGCCCCGAGGCCGAGACTCGATGTCGGGTGGACCCCACTGAGGCCCACTCATCACCGGCCCATGCTATCGACCTTCTTCGGCCCCTAGTAGGTCCAAACAACCCGCTTCTTTCTCGCCGGCCTCGCTTTCGGCGATTGTGAGCCTGCCTCTTCCTCAACTTCACCGCATCACAAGAGAAAGACATTAGCACAACAAAATCGAACGATATAAGGACTAAGAAGATGGGATGCCTCACCCCGTCCACCCGGTCCCGATGCTTCCGACCAGAACACTCACTCGGCCGGCCTTCAGTCGTCCCGGTGTAACTTATGGATAAGATCTCACCGCGCCGCACAAGACCTCCTCCATATGGCCCAAGGGCTTGATTTTGGGTCCGCCATCGTGCCGATACCCCACTCATACCTCGGTACCCCCCGGCACCAGAGAAAGAAATACCTATTACGCCAATGGGACACCTTGGAGGGCGGCTACCTTAAATTTCAGCCGGGGTGACAAATAGTACACCCTCCTATGGTCTTCACGCTAAAAGCGCATCGGCACTCGAAGACAACTCTCGGCAATGCCATAACAAGAGAGCCCCACCCACCAACGACCTAATGGAATTCGAGGTCAATTGACAAATAGGGATCCGAAATACTCTTGAAGGCTAAGATAAGCGGGGACGGAGGGTACCTAAGACCCGCCTCAAACTATCTACATAAATCAGAATAAACCCTCCTGGAGGGCTATCGCCTTATCATCCGGATCGCAGACACCACCACGCCTCCTCCGGGATCCTAGATTCCTCACAACTTCAAAAGTTCCTGCAAGGTCAAACCCGACCTCGCCACGCCCACCCTCAACCCATCCCATACCGAGGATACCGGCGAACCACAGAGCTCACCCCTATGGACCTACCCAAACCATTGTAGCACATATAATCTCTAACGCCGGGAACTCACGGCGGAACCCGAGGCGGAAGGGAACTTTCAGAGCGAGAAGAAGATGAAGAAAACATACTTACTTTTCAAAGTAGTATACGGCTCCTTCAACAAGATCGATCAACTCGTAGAATTTCTCGAAATTTTTCTCTCGAATTTTAAGCATCGAGAGAAAGTGAATTGCCTCTTTTGCGCCTATTTATAAGACTAGGCGCGCAAATTGCCGTTTCAAATTCGACACGCCCACACGTGATTGGATGTGGGTTACACGCACACGCGGTTCGAGTGCCCAACTACCGCTTTGGCGCGATGACGACACCAGATAAGATGGACCGCCATCGACCTAGCAATCATCATACGGACCCGGCGTCCTCCGATGGCGGGCGCCTCGTGTCGCACCCCGTCCTTCCCACAAATACCAAGGAGATCCACATCGGACCTCGGCGTCCTATCCAGATCGGACCCCGGCTAACCAGGCCCCAGATTCGGTGCGGCCCGGGGCGCACCCCGACATCCCCGAAAAGGGCGGTCTCTCAGGTCGGACATCGGCACCCACCACAGGAGTAACACCACTTCAGATCGCACCTCGGCGTAACCAACGCAGAGGCGCGATATCCGTGCGGACTTGACTTCCTTCTGCCACATCTTTTCCGGCGACGGACAATGCATCACCCAACCCGCCCGGCACCAGATCGCTAAATAAACCCTCACATTAAAAAGACAACAACTTCAACAAACAACTTCAGCCAAGCCACACCTCACCTCGGCGAAGCGCTTTCTTCACTCCACCTCGGCCTCGCTGTCCCTCGGCTATTCGGGGGGGGCTATGATGGGATATGGCCCAACCGACTAGGCCCACTAACAGGCCCAAACGAGCTGGGCCTAACGTTGGTAGCGGGCCCACGCGATTGAGCCCAAGGCGAGCCCTAATCAGTGCCAAAACCCTAGCCCCCAGAACCGCCACCCTCGGCCAATGGAAGGCAGGCCCAGAGCGAAAGTGAGGCGCCACCCGCCAATGGAGAGACGCCCGGAACCAGGTCGGGCGCCACCTCCACGTGGCGCACATAAGGCGAAGGTCCCCTCCCGCCAATGGAGGCATGCCAGAGGAAGAGTCACGCCGACCAATGGAGAGGTTGGGCGCGCCGATTCTGCACTCGGCCATATAAATAGAAGGAAACCGACATTAGAAGGGTTGGCAACTTATCGAATACTAAGAGCTTGTAACCACACTGCATTATAGTGAAAGTATTGAGAAACACTCCTTCGTGGACGTAGATCTCATTAACGATCGAACCACGTAAAAGCCTTGGTGTTCTTTATTGCTTTTCATAAATCTCGCACAACTTAACTAGATTTATCACGGGCTCCTTTTGAGCTAGCTTTTGAAAACTGACTTCTCTGCTTTAAGGGGTTGTAGCATATGCAATGTAGTGCGTTCATAAGTATTATGCATGTATGAGCTACGAGTCACTAAGAGGAATAGGAGAACCTGTAGTATCCTCTTTCATATTATATATGAGTTTTCAAGCTTCGCAGCTCAGACCTAGAGTGTTTGAGCTTATAAGCAGCTTATAAGCTCAGCCAAACACCCTCCTACTGTGATCAATAATTCTGCCAGACATAACTAATTTGGTAGGGAAAATTATCACCCATAATGAAATGCCTAGGCTCACACCCTAATGTGCAGGGAGAAATTTGTTGTGATTTGGTTGAAATTTTAGGACATGGTGGCTCCCTGTTAAAAAATTCTTTGTTTGAATTTGTACTTCATATTTGATCATTATTAACATATACCTCTTGATAAATTGTGTTGATCAAGGTTGGCTAGATATTATACATAGATAAGCTTGTACAATAGCACATATGAACTCAGCTGCCTTAAGTTCATGATCTTACTGCAGATTTCTCACTTATGAAGGAATCACTTTACAGAAAATGGAAACAACTTTCATATGTGAAAGCTACACTTTTAATCCATTACTTGATTTTGTTATCCTAGAACATTTCATTTTCTATCCAAAGCCGGCTACTATCATCCTTGCACATTATTGTCCCACTGAAATTCCTGTTGATTTCTTTTCATTATGGAGCCTCATTAAGTAGGTTGATTATGATATTTCAAGAAAATGATGGGCACAATCAGTAATTTCCGAAAAGGATTGTCGTTTTTACTTCTATATTGCTCCCTCCGTCCGGATATTGTTGGCTCCTTTTTTTTTACACGTAGATTAAGAAGAGTTATGTTTTGTATATAAAGAAGTGTGTGACACGAAATTTCGAGTCACTTTTTAATATAAAAATGTTTCATTTTTTGGAACGGGCCAACAATAGCAGAACAGTCCAAAAAAGAAAACGAATCAATAATAATGGTACTGAGAGAGTATCGTTTATATGTTTCAGGTGTCTAAATGCAATTAGTTTTGCAAGGTGACAGTTCCTCTCCCTGGCTTATCTCTAGGTAAATTCAAATTTGTTTATATAAGAACAAACACTATGTTCTCTTAGTTATATTTTATTATACATAGACATTTATTGAGTTGGTTTTTTGCCTTCTAAGAGAATCCTATCCCTTATTAAGTGTCCCTAAATAAGTGTTTTTTACTGTATAGAATCATATCCCAAGAAAGTCGGTAAATTTACTCTTTATACCTTTAATTCTTACATGAAAATCCGAACAACTAACATTAAAGATAACAGTAGAACGAGAAGTTTGATATCATTATTTTATAGAATTTTAAAATAAGATAGTTATTAGGGGACATTATATTTTCAAATAAGACACTTGGTCTGGAACGAAAATAGTACTTCTCATTGGCTTCTAACCCGATATTCTCAAGTTTGTGTAATGGAGTTAGGACTTAGAAGGCAGCACGTGACAAGCACTCCTGGTTTCTAGTGGGGGAATTGATGGTGGGATTATTGTATCATAAATCATTGGATTTGGAAAAATGATGTTAACAGATCTTTGGTTGGAAGGGATTTTGTGCTGACCCTACTCACTCCATTTCAGTTGCCTGTTGCATTATTAAATTCAGTTATAAGAGATTTTCATCTTTTTCCGCTTATTATATTTTTAAACTTTAGTTGGCTTTTCATATCTCTCACTGTCTTGTTCTGGCCTAATTATTGTCACTTAACAACCTTAATGCGACTTTCGGAAAAGATAATATTAGGTGAGATATTTTAGACATTAAATTAATAAAAGAAAATCATGCTGAAGTTATAGAGTTAGTTAGCTCCTTTACTAGATAGCACAAAACTGAGGTTCTGCTTGAATGTATATAAAAAACTAGTGTTTTTTATTTTTTTGCTTCGTTTCCTTTTGGCCGAGACTTATTATACCCTCCGTCCCACCTAAAGTGTCTCATTTCTTTTGGGCACGGGTATTTAGGAGAAATGTATAAAGTAGTTAAAATATTAAAAAGTGGGTAGGGTCCACACTTTTTGAAGGGATAATTATTTCCTAAAATGGAATGAGACATTTGTAATGGGACAACCAAAAAGGAAAGTGAGACATTTTAAATGGGACAGAGGGAGTATTATTTTGATTAAAAGGTTATGATCAGTATCAAAATTCTGGTGAAAATTTTGATCATCCATTCAAAATAAGTTTTTGAATAGGTTCACCAGTTAGTTTCTTGGGGCTTTGGATCATTCATATCATAAATTATAGCTAGTAACCAATTGATCTATTTTTCATAAGAATACAGCAAAATAGTAATTTTACGCATGATAGCTATATCTGTGAGTTGAGTATTTAGGAGATTTTCGGAGGCATGAGGTTCTTAAATCTATAATAGTGTAAGGTTAAAACTTATTGAGCACGATAATTACCTCAACTTAGGCTAGATTACTACAGGTAGGGTAAAACTTTTTGTTCTTCAATGTATATATAGACATTGTTAACCCCACTTCAATTCTATGAAGGGTTCTTCGGCAATTTGATCCATCCAAGAGGAATCTAAACTTTTGGGCTTTGAAATGGAACTTTAATTCGGTGAAAAAAAATATAATGAAATCATGTCTTCATCTTTTAAAAGGTGTTGAAATTGATTGCCCTCATCTTTTCGCACTTTTCCATCTTTCAGGCATCGCCCTAAATCTCATGAGAATTATATCTTTTATGAAAATGTGAGAACATTGTATTAAATGTATAAAGTCATTCCATTTGATGTATAAAAAATAAAATTTTATTTCTCATGAAATTCAAACTTGATGAAACCTTCCAACAAAATGATGCATTTATCATATATCTTCAGGATCGAATGATTGAAAATGATTATCACGTTCTTAAAGTCATGAAGGTGACATGGGATGACGCAAAGTTGACAACGGTGAGCTGATTTCATGGATTAAAGTTTGTGAGAAATTCTTGAATTGGATTTAGACACTTTGGCGCAGCTTAACTAATCAAAGTGTGACATTTGATTTATATTGGATTTTTTGTCTTTTGAGAGAAATACACTATTGCCAACTCAAATATAATCCCTAAATTTATAAGTTATATAATCATAACTGACACAATGTGTCTCGGCGCTTTAGGAAGACCATCTCATTGCGGCTTGAACTATCAACTCAAACTAGTACTTCTTTGAAGACAAATTCTTTATCTTAAATAGTTTCATTTCGTCTATTCCATTTCTTAGACTCTTCTGCTTCAGCCATAAAACGCGAAATCTCAATCTTCGTTGCTCGTTCAATCACTCAAGCCGTATGCATTTGGACTTTATATGAATGCAGAAAGTAGATGGAATATCTTTAGTCAATTTTAATGAGCTACTAGCCAGTTAACTTGTTATTAATTAAATATTTAGTAATATATATTAATATTGTATTTGTACGAATGGTTATATATAAGAGTTAATATAGAAAACTATACTAATGCATGTCTCTGTGTATACATTACGAAACTATAACGTGCTATCTCTGATTATTCTCAACGACTCCTGAAGTTGGATGTTGATGATAACTCGTTCCTCGGCTCTCCTCAAATTTGGGAAGACAGCTTGAATTTCATGTTCTGACCCACCATTGTGAACATAACGTTCAAATCTTTCTTCGATCCATCTAAGAATATCTCTTAGACGTTCTCAATTTCTCTCAATTTATGGAGTAAAAACCTGTATGCATTGCATCTCGGACAAGATTTCGGATCCATATTTTCTTGGAGTCTCCTCCATTAGGATAACACGCTATTAACTAAATATTTTATATTTCCTCAATAAAACCTAAGCTCTGATACCATTTTAGAAGCGTAAGATCATAGCAAAACAAAGTATGAAAATTGATTGTCCATAGCCAAATAAGTGTGTTCTTAGCTATTTTAGACAACTTTAAAGGGCAAATCAAACATTTGGGTATTTCTTGCATGTTTTTATATAAAAAATTAAATTCTACATATACAGTATGATCTTGGGTATTTCATGGGTTTAACACTTGATAATAAGATTCATAATCATGTTTATATAAGAAAATTAATATTGAACAGTTGAACTCAGTGTTCACCAAATGGTGTTGTTACCTTTATATGCCTCCTCCCGACTGCAAAGAAAAAAAAAGAGTTAGCTCGACTGAGAGTTATGGAGCTATAATTGTTGCAATGATACCAACATGAAATTAAGGTAGAGGACTAACATAATAATGGTTAGACCAATGATTAATGTCTTCTTCGTTTTGGAGGAAAATAACAATGATTAATTTCAGTAATTCAAAAGAAAAGGAAAAGTAAAGGAAACTATAATAACAGGCTAAAGACTGCAGCTTTTAGGTTGTTGCAAGTGGAAGAAAATGTGAGAAAAGGCATCATCATTTGTGGGAAAAATCTTTAAAGGCACCTTTCTATTTTAATATGCTTAGAGAGCACGCGCGCACAAAATCTCGTTCTCATTGCTCTATTGCTCTCACTTTTCCACGCTTTTCATTGATCTAATTTCCGTTTTTAATTATTTCTCTCCATCCAAATTCAATTATTTTAAGGCTGCTTGTGTTTTGTGTTCCTAAATCTTTTTATCACCATTTTCATATATTTCGTAAGAAAATTCAAAATTTAGATTCAAATTCATATATGATGCCATATTAACAATTTTGTTGGTATTTTGATCCAAGTCTTAACCTGTCTTTAAAGACTTTGATAGACGTGCATGGGCTTTTTGAACCGCCGGGCCGGCCCTAGGCCCGGCCCTAGAGTCAACGGGCCTGAACCGGAACCGAGAGCTAGGGCCTAGGGCCGGGCTCGGTTCAAGGCAAAGAGGCCCGGAACCGGCGGTTAACCGGCGGTCCGAACCGTCGGGCTTCCACGCGAACCGCCGGTCCCGATTATAGCCGTTGGAACCGGCGGGCCTAGGGCCGAACCGGCGGGCTCGTAGAGCCGTTGGAACCGGCGGTCCGGCCCTAAACCGGCGGTCCCAACGGCTAGAAAACGGCTAGTTTTCGATTTTCACCCCAAAATCACTCCTATAAATATATCCATCATCCTAACTCTATCCTTACTTCAATCTCTCATTTCTCAACCTTAATTCACTCATTTACATCTAATTTTCAAGCTTTCAAGCTCTCATTCTCACTCTCAAACTCAATCTCTCAAGTTCTCAAGCTCTCTCAATCTCTCATTCTTATTCTAAACTCTCAAACTTTCTCACTTCATCAATCATCATGTCTTTCTTTAAACGATCAAACAAGGGAAAGGGAAAGGTCGCCGATGAAGGAGCTCCAAGTGAGGGAGGAGACATTCCCACTCAACGTTCACGAATGGCCTTAGCGGCGGAGGAAATCTCAAGGCAAGTTGCGAAGGTTACAAGTCAAGAAGATGCTCGATTTTATGAAATGGTGCATCGAATGGAAAGAAGTCCCAATTTCGGTGACGAGTTCGAACGACCAAGGCGACGATGAAGAAGGATACGAAGAATATGAAGACTTTGACCAAGATACGCCGCCACAACCACCAAAATCAAAGGAACTTAAGTCCAACGCTTTTGTGAAGCACTTTAGATGCGTAAATTTTACGTTTCTTACAAATTAGTTTCACAATTTTAATTTCATGTTCATAGTTCTTACAATATCTTGTTATATTTTCTTTAGAAAAGTGGAAGTCTTAGGCTAAGCACCTCTTCCCGACGGTCGAAAGAAATACATTGCTTATTGCAATTATTGCACGAAACCTACAAATGGATCGAGAAGGAGGTTAAAACGCTCAATAGGCACATGAGGTTCTCATCCTCATGAGTATGGAATATCAACGAACCAAGTTCAAATTAAAACCCTTCTCAATATTCTACAACGGCACGCCCACTTTATTTAAATTTGATAAGGGAAAATATGAAGATGCGATGGTTAGATATTGTGCTATGGAAAAACTCTCTTTTAATTATGCCGATAGAGTTACGTATGAAGAATGTTATAAAGAGGGACTTGGTCCTAATGCATGCAAAGTTAGTAGAAGTATTATACTTAAGAAGATTAGGAGACAATGCATGGAAAAAAAAACATGATTTAATGAAATATTTGGTTCGTTTAGGTCATAAAGTTTCTATTTGTGCCGATGTTTGGACGGATGCTTATAATAAGAATTCTTATATGAGTATTACTTGTCATTGGATTGATTCGAAATGGGTTATGCAAAAACGTTTAATTGCTTTTAGAGAGTTTGAAGAGCCTCATAATGCTTTAGGTATTGCTAATATTATAATTGGTGTTTTAAATGAGTATTCTTTGATTAATAAAATTTTTCCGTTGGTTTTGATAATGCTTGCAAACACCGCTAGTATTCCTCAACTTATTGAAGCATGCGCACCTTCTTTTGAAGGAAAATACTTTCATTCTAGATGCATTTGTCATATTTTAAATTTATGTGTTCAAGATGCACTTAGTATTTTCAAGATTCCGTTAGTCATATTAGAAATGCTATCAAATGTTTGCATGCTTCAAAAACTTGTGGGAAGAAATGACAAAATATTGTCGATAAAAAATATTGCTTATACATGTTTCAAATTGGATGTTTCTCATCGTTGGAATTCTACTTATGAAATGCTTAATAGTACTATTTCATATAAGGGTCATTTATGTGATTTTTTTAGAAAAGAGTTTACATCTATTCAATTACATCTTAATGAGTCTCATTGGGATGCTTGCATGGATTTATATCGATTGTTAAAGGTATTTCATGGTGCAACGAAACAATTATCGGAGTTTATTATTGCACTTCGTTATGGTTTTAGAACATTGCATGCATATTGCCATGTCTTTTCGTAGTTGTTTTAGTAAACCATCTTTATGTGGTGTAATTTATTTTATGGTTCAAAAGTGGCTAAAATATTTTAGGAGATACCTACAATTTTTTTGCTTGCTAAGTGTTTAGATCCTAAATGGAAATATGATGGTACTTGTCAAATGCTTAATGTTTATTATGATGCTTTTAGGCAAATGGATTTTCAAGGTGCTAGTATAGAAGGAGAATTAGTTTATTTTGATCTCCGGATGTAGATCAAATCAAATATAATCTTGAAAAGAATTTAAGAAATCTTTTCAAGAATATAGGTCGAAATATGGTAGTGATGATGATATTCAAACTCCACCTCCTTCTTCTATGATGTCTACGATTAATTTTCCTTTGATATGAATGAGTTTGATCCTTTGGTGCAACAAATGACTTCGATGTACCAAAATAGAACATTGAAAGGCCGAGAGGACAAGGTAATAGTGAATTAGATATATATTTGCAAACTCCTTTTGTCTTTGGTGTTGAAGATAGCGGTCCTTCGATCGATGTCTTGAAGTGGTGGTCGAAGAAGAGAGTACCCAATCCTCTCAATCATGGCAAAGGAGTTATTTGTCGTCCGGCATCCATCGTATCCGTTGAACAAGCATTTAGCATTGGAGGACTAATGCTTGATCAAAGAAGAAGCAACATGAAGCCGGCGAACATTGAAGCTACAATGTTGCTCGATAATTGGTGTAGGGCCGACCTTAGAGCTCAAGAACCACAATGGGAAGATGGTAACGAGAGCGAAGACGAGGCCTTCACCGAAACGGATCGATCGGAATCGGGTGCGGAGACAGTAGAGCATTTAGAAATAAAAAGAACTACGTGGACTTTGATTCTCTATGATTATGAGGATATGTAGGCAACTCAATTTTAGAAATTAAATTGAGCTCAAGTCCTTTATTATTATTATTTTTCATCCCTATGTAAAAGTCATAAACGGATTTATGTAATTTTACTCATCATTTATTAAAAATGCAAAGTGTTGACACATATTTTATATTTATACGTATTTTAACAAATGCAAAATGCAAAGTATTTACAAGTTCAAACATAAAAAATCATTTACAAATTACAACTTACAAATTTAAAAATATTTACAAGTTTAGTAGTTTACAAATTTTGACAAATTTAAAAATATTTACAAGTTTATTAAGCTTTAGACTTAAAAGTTAAAAGTTAAAACTTAAAAGTTTGTTAAAATCTTAGACTTTGATACTTGTTGCATATTTGATTGAATTTTCAGAAAAATTGAGATAGAATTGGAGATTTTACCCTTCATAAGAGTTGAAGTATATCGCGATACGAGTTCGTGAGCGCAAACGGATCGAAAATCGAAGCTCGAACGAGAGAGAACGGATCGATACAAAATCGCTGCGTGAACAGGCCGAATCGGCGGCTCGGCCCTAAACCGGCGGTTCGAGCCGAACCGGGACCGCTGGCTCAGGCCCGGCCCTAAACCGCCATCTAGTATGTAGGGCCGGGCTAGGGCCTTCACTTTTGGAACCGCCGGGCCCGGCCCTAAACCGGCGGTTCCGGCCCGTCAACACGTCTAGACTTTGACCCATAAAATGGTCTCTCTCGTATAAGACTCTCCCATTTACTTTTAGTCGAAAAATATCCTTGATAAGGGTTATTTTTAAAATTTTCAGTTTGAAATTTCCTGGAAGACAATTTTCCTACTATTTGATTTATTGATGGGGGCTTTGCACGCCAATTTGCACAAGGTACTAATAGAGATGACAATGGATCTCGGACTCGATCTAGATCCGTGGATCCAGATCCATTTTTCAGGATCTGGATCCTCAAAAAATTAGACCCGATGGATCTAGATCGGATCCGGATCCGAGATTTAGTTTTGAGACCGGATCAATCCAAATTAAAATCCATTTAGTTTATATATATATATATATATATATATATATATATATATTTTTTATTATAATTAAATATCTAACACCAACTTAAAACTCTTCAATTTCCTTTTTCAAATTCTCCCAAAACAAATATGCTTGAATTTCATTTCAAATTCTCTAATTATGTATCGAATATTCACAATGGGTCGCGAACTTACACCATCGACGATCGAGTTGTTTTTGTTTCCTACCTTATAGTAACTTTGTAACTAACGCCTTCCAATATAGTGATAATTGTAAAATTCTAAATAATTATTATAGTATTATTGTGTATTTAGATTATTATGGTGTTAGTCTTACACATTATAGTTGATTTAGAATTTATTTTAGAAACGAAAATATATGGATCCGGTCTAGACCCTGGATCCTGTGGATCTGGATCTGGATTTAATTTTTTCAGTCCAATAGATCGGGACCAATTTTCCTCAAAGAAAAAATCGGATCTGATGGGACCTAGCCAAATTCGGTCGCCAATTTGCATTCCTAGGTACTGATGATAATTTGGCAATTTTATAAGAATATATAAAAATTTCTGGTATGCATTTACTAGATAATTCCAAAATATGTAAAATTGAATACCCATCATCTGTAGTTGGAAATAATTTGACTATTTGAGTAGTTAACTATTTTTCTAACTTATAAGAAAACTAGGCCCACAAAAATGAACAAGATTTATATTTAAATGGCCAAGTTTTAATGAAATAGACCTTACACAACGGGCAAAAGTTTCAATAAGCCCAATGAAAAATATTCAGAGCATACCTTACTTACTAAATGCATCGAATAACTGTAAGCCCGTTACAAATTTGAATAAGGCCCATTTCTAAGAGAAAATTAATTGATCTGTTTTATATTGAAATCTAAAATCTAAAATCTAAAATCAAGAAATTAACAAAGTCCTGCACATATAGCCCCTAGCATCTTCATAACTTAATGCTCAACATTTTCAAAAAGTGAAGAGTATCATTAAACTATAAAATTTGAGGAGAACCATATTGGTTTATTAGAAATGAGATAATTCGGTTTGTGTGTTGGCTTAGTGGTAGAGTAGTTAATGTTCGAGGCCAAATGTCTCGGATTCGAGTCCACCGTGATGCGGCCTTTAAATTTATGTATTAAATTGACAAAAAAAAAAGAAGATAATTCTATATACAATCTCTGCTTTTTATTCGTAGCTCCCAAAATTAAATATAACAATAACGTTTAAAAGTCTAATTTACCCGTAGCCACTCGAATTTTCCAAAATCATAAAATACAATTCCAAGCTATTTTGGTGGGTAAAACCCTAAATCTTCCTCAAAATCCATCAGTTAAATACTCTAAATTTGTCAATCAAGTGCCATTTCAGTTGCTGTTTAAAATAAGGTTATTTTTTTTTTAAATCATTCTTATAGCTCATGCCGGCTCGATTTTCAAGCTAGGCTCAAAATATTTTTCCTTGGTCCGACCTAGCCCAATTCGAATTATCTTATATGAAAAATCAAATCAATCAAGTCCAGTCCAAATCTTTTGTACATAAAATAATTTTAGAACCAAATTGAATCGGTAAAATTACGTACCATCTCTTTTGATAGCTCTAATCTTCTTTCATTTTTTTTTTTTTTTTCGTATATGAAAACCCCACGGCCTTTGTAATAGCCTGCAAACCACACAGTACCAACTGATAAACCCATAGAGGCGTTTGGTGGGGTTGGTTCTTCATTTTAATCATCGTACTGTCACTTCTTTCCTATTTCATATATGAATGGCGTACAACTTAAATTGGTTCTTCATTTTTCCTCTTTTCACTTACAAATATTATCTTTTAGAGCAATTTATTCATTTAGATTTCGAAATTTTATCTTTCCCGTAAAACCTACATATTTCGTACTTCGTCAACTCTTTCTACTATTAGATTAACAAAAAAAATGGTTTATAAATTATTACAAAAAGTGGGACCATCATAGGAACTCCACCAATTTATTGTGATATTTTTAAACTTCTTTCCAAACCTATGCAATTTAAAACTCATGCTATCCTACTTTATAAATCGTAACAAATTCGTGAAGATAAGTAATTTGAAATCATTTTTCTATTATTTAACTTATAACTTTATATTTTTTCGATAAAATTAGAAAATTATAATGGATTCCAATAAATGCATCACATTCTTCACGAACAAAATATAATTCACACTCTAAGGTAAATTATAAATACTTGAATTTAATATATATTCAAAAATTCATGTCAACTAATCTCATAAGCTTACATAATTCACATTCAATAAATTTAATTTCAATCCCAATAAATAATCTAAATCAACTTGATAATATAGTATTCGACTGGATTCGTACTCTCCAATACCGACGAAATATAAAAAAAACACCCAAATATTTATAGTGCGGGGAAAGAATTACTGAAAATGTCGCCATGAAAATAAAGAATGACAACTTTTGGATAAGAGAAAAGATGAATGCTAACACATCGCCTCGAGGCAGAAGCATTATTAGGTAAAAAGTCGCCTTTTATAATCTGTCTCCTTTCATTAAATTATCAAAATAAAAGTAGGTCCACAATAATAAGAAAACAAAGATGATAATAATAAACTAGGTCCACAAAATAATGATAAAGAATAATATGTTATTTCGTGGAAGCTTACTCTTTACATATCGATGTAGACTTTGTCCTTAGATCGATCCTAGTTGTGATAAGAAAGAAAGCGAATTCTATTTGGTGGATGTAATTTAACTTATCACATTACTTATCATTCAGTTTACATCCCAGCTAGCAAACCCCAAATTATTAGACTCGTGCGATATTACACGTACATATAGGAATGGACCACAAAAATTTGCCATCATAATAAATTATTGTAGTCATCATAAATATCCAAAATACTGTAGCACTGGCTGCCGGAATTTTCTTCAATAATATATATATACATATACAGGCCTCGTTTGGTATGTAAATTTTAAAGCCATTGAAAGATTATTCGTTTGGTTTAACCCTTCTCACCTTGGCGCCTCGATTCAGATCCTATCTCGACAAAATGGCACTCTCGTTACGTGGGTAGCTAGCCAGCAAACACACGCATTCAAAATCGTGCTAAATAAGATATTCAGGCCTATTATCCCTAATCTATATTTATAACTAATGTCAAACAATAATATATATTTTATATCAACATATCTACAAAGACGCCTTAATAGGATAAGATGATTTGACTAAGGAATTCGGTTTGAGGCTTCAGTGCCCATGACACCTTTTAAGTCGGGTCTTTTTTTTAGGAGTGTTGGAGTTTGAATCGTAAATCTTATTATTTACATAGAAAACTTTCATCAAATTTGGATATCTTCCAAGGAACACCTTCTAGATTGAGTTTATTATACTTGATTTTTTAAATTTAGTTTATTTATTACTTTTCCATCTCATTTAAAGTGTATCGTTTCTTTTGGATACAAATATTTAGGATAAATATATAAAGTAGTTAAAATAATAAAAAATTGATATGATTTATATTTTTGAAGTGATAATTATTTCTTAAAATAGAATGAGATATTTGTAATGAGACAAAAAAAGTTAGATATTTTAAATGGGACAAAAGAGTACTTTTTTCGTCTACCAAATACTTACATTTCTTTTGGTATCACAAGTTTTAATAAATTGTAGTAAGTGGAGAAGGATACTACATTATAAGTTTAAAAAATATCTAAAATGGGAAAATGCAAGTGGAGTATGTATTGTTTGTAAATTGTTATGCATGAGCAAGAGTTTATCTGATACGGACCTCAATTGTGTTTCTAACAAGTTGAAAACGTTGCCTCTAAGTGACAAAATTTTCATTTTTGATTCAAGATGATGAGGAATTGAGGCAAAATCAGAGTCGCTATTGAGGATAACGTTTTTTATTATAGCCCAATTATTTGGATTCCCATTCATAAAAGCCTGTTTAGTGAAATTCATGATTAATCGAGTCAAAGTTTGAGCTTGATATTACGCACCAAGTGAACTAGTTTGAAAATCTAAAATTTATATTTTATATTTTAAGTAGTAACAAACAAATTCAGTTTTTAATTAACTTTATTTGTTACAAGAAAATAAGGAATTTTAGTAAATATTTTTTATGTGTACAAATAATATACTTTATTAATTTAAAATTAAAATATACAAAGTTTGATTAAATTCGTGAAACTCAAAATACTTAATGAATAAGATTCAAGTTAGTCCGAGCTAAACTCCAATTTGTACAATAATCTACAAAGTATGTGGGAGATATAAATTATAGAAAATATATAATTTCTTCTTTGTTTTCCAATGAGAAATATTCAATCGATGATCCCCATTCTATGTGATGTAGAGTACCATAATAAAACTTTATTGAATGAAAAAATAGTTTATTTAATATTTGATATATTAAAAAATTAGTTTTACATTAAAAAATAGGTGGAAAATGGTATTTATGTAAAAATAATTAATACGTTAATTTAATATTATTATTTTGTTAATTAATTATATTGACAATTACTAAAATATTCTCGTATGGTCAGCCATAATATAACCGTATAGTTTTATTGTATTCGACATGTTCCCCAAATTATGTGTGTCCATATGTGATTTAGTAACGCTATCTCACAAAAATTCTCTATTTATTACCTTGATAAAAGCCGCAGTTAACACCACTGTTTCATTAGAGCAATACACAGTACGATTGTACAGTGATGAAATTAAAACGTGTAACAGTGACAACAACTACAACTAGCATAACTAGCCGTACTTTTCTGAGCTCTGTCTATGTAATCACTTCAGCTGGAAGTTCCAACCTCCAACCCCACCTTGAAAAATCAGCACCCATCCAATTCCAAAAACTAACCTCTGCACGCAATCCCCCGCGTCGAATGCGATTATTGCTCTGATCAACAAGACTCTATGGCGGCAGAAGTCTCAGCCGCGTCCAGCGGCGACATAGCGAGGGCCCATTTGGCCATGGCGGCGGTGCAGCTCTTCAACGGCGGCTACCACGTCATCACCACGGTGGCGCTCAACGACGGAGTCAACCAGTTCGTCTTCTGCGTCTTCCGGGACCTCCTCGCGCTCTCGATTCTCGCCCCTGTCGCCTATTTCGTTGACAAGTCTGTTATTCGCATCTTTTCTCGTTGACCATAATTGTGTGTGTGAGAGTTTGAATTTTGATTTAGGCTGAAGGATTTGCGGAATTAAAGATCATGTGCTAGTAGATTTAGCTCCAATTCGATGGTTGCCAGACACAGTCACAGACTCTGCTATCGCATGCATTTCTGCGTGGGCTGTATGTGAAATTGATGGGATGTGCTACTTTTTTGTCATTTTTCAAATACTCTCCGACAGTTGTGGAGCCAATTTCAGTTTCGATGATGATATTTTTGACGTTTGGAATATGGAGTTGCGAAATTCTTTGTTTAAGGGTTCTAGAGGGAAGAAATCCGGTTCATATGTTTTGTTAGAAAGGTCTCAATGCTTTGTTAGGTTCTTGATTTTGTAATTTGTTCTTAGATAGAGAAAATCATGTTTTGATGATCTGATAGAGAAAATCATTGTGAAGCATTTGATTAATAGCCAGATTTAGTCTTATCTCACCCTTGAGTTTTTTATATCTTAAGTTAGTGAAATCATCAAATCCTTCTTGACAGCTTTATGATGAATATGAATAGCGCTAGAATTACTGGTTCTTGTTCCCTGTTTGCAGAAAGAAAAGGTTGCCATTAAACAGACGCCTTGTAGGCACGTTTTTCCTTCTCGGTCTAACTGGGTAAGCGGAATATCTCTTATTTTTATTTGGCTTTTCTTTGCAAACACTACACCACACTAATAATTTATCTTCTCCTTGCTGTTTTCGTTACTGTATTAGGATTTTTGGGAACCAGCTTTTATTTCTTCTTGGGCTTAGCTACACAAATCCGACTTATGCTTCAGCCATACAGCCTTCTATTCCGGTCTTCACATTCATTTTCGCTGTGATGATGGGGTGAGTCTAATTTCTGTAAGATATTTGCTTTCTTCAAGATATTGTATCTATTTGCTTGATGCACAAAACTTTTCTATGTGCAGGACAGAGACGGTCAATTTACGCAAAATCGAAGGTCAAGTAAAGTTAGGAGGTACTCTTGTTTGTGTTTCTGGTGCCATTCTAATGGCTATCTTCCGGGGGCCGGCTGTGTTCGGATCCGACGAGTTACTCACAGCACATGCTGAGCCTAATGCCGAGGTTCAATCAGAACCTGCTCTTTTGTTACTATCTAATTTTCTCGGGTTAGAGATTGAAACTTGGCACCTTGGGGTTTTGTGCTTGATTGGAAACTGCATATGCATGGCTGCGTTTCTCGCCATTCAGGTAATTAATAGATAGCGCAACTAGTTGTTTCTGTTTCGATTTTCTGCTACATAGTCCTTATTAAGATTTGAAGTGAAAAGATAATCTTGTAACATTCTACCCTCAAACTCATCGAAATCAAGATCTGATCTTCCTAAATTGCTTTCACGTTTTTTAAAACTCCGCATTTCAACTTCTTTACACGACTATATCAGCTTAATTTTTGCATCTTCTATATGTATCAGGCTCCACTTTTGGCTAAGTATCCTGCCAGTATATCAGTGACAGCCTATTCATACGGTTTTGGTGCTGTATTGATGGTAGCGACTGGATTACTTGCAACTAATACATCAACAGACTGGAATCTCACAAAATCCGAGGTTATTGCAGTTTGCTACGCTGTAAGCTCTCTTTTCTCTCCTCCTTGTTTCTTCTTGGGCGACAATGGCAGTCATTATGAACACATTAACTTATTGAAACTCGGGCTAATAGTTGCAATGCTTGGCATGTGCTAGACTACACTTACAAAGTAACATATCCTTTTATTTGGTTGTTGAGCCATGATTCTTCTCTTTCTCTGCAAGGGCTTTGAATTTATTTGCCAATTTGTATCCGACTATCCCTCACTCTGTAATCATACTTCTATTTTGTTTCTTGGATAGGAATCGTAGCATCTGCACTGAACTACGGACTCGTGACTTGGTCTAATAAAACAATGGGCCCTGCCTTGGTTGCTTTGTACAATCCACTTCAACCTCTTGCTTCATCAATCCTAGCAAAAGTTTTCCTTGGAAGCACAATTTATTTGGGAAGGTTAGATAATCTCGATGCCTCATACATAGACTAGCCTACTATTTGTTTTGTTCAATAATTCACTTATGCAATTCAAACCGCATAGGGCAAATAAGTACTTCAACACAAAAGTGGATAATTTTTTTTATCTCAGGGGATATTTTTTTGGTTTACAATAGCAAAGTGGCTATTTTTACATATCACCTATATTTTGTTCATTTTCTGGGGGTGAAGGATCATTTTATGTTTATTCCATGTTGTCTAACAGCATTCTTGGAGGAGTACTCATTATACTCGGGCTTTATATGGTCACATGGGCAACCTACGACGAGAAACAGGCTACAATTGTGCTTCCTCATCTTCAGTCAACAGAGCCGCTCATTGACCGAGATTCGCCTGTGAATAAGTTATCGTAGCTGGTTGGGCACCTTGTATCAGGCCCTTGAACCTCGAAGATCAGGAAACTCACGGCTTAAGAGGTTACATGGATTTTCTTTACTGGGATTTCAAGATTTGTGGAAAAGTTGCAGCATATCTTCTACAATTTTGAGAGAATGTGTATTATATGGTTGTATCTTGTTTGAAAATAAAATATAATTACTTTGTGGTGCCGTCTTATCTATATTCTTTCACGCTGTTTTGAGGCCCTCATCTTAGTATGCGAACTATAGGTAGAGACATATTTCCTTTCCCAGATAATGTTCTACTTTTTTGTGGATATGTACAAAATCTCTGCATAATAATGTATTCAAGTTGAAAGATCTGTATGGATTTTCTTGTTATCAAACTATGTAACACGATTCGTAAAAGAAAGATCTCGTGTGTAGATTATGATTTGAATATTCTTATGTAAGATTTTGTCAATTTAGCCCGATCTCGTGGGTTTACCCAAATAGATCTCGTAGGTTACAAATCTATAACCAGAAAGAGATTTGCTTTTCGAGCTGGTTGGTCTGGTTCACTCCGGTTGGTTTATGGGATGGTCCGTCCGGGTGGACCCGACAATCTTTAGTATTTTGCTCATAATTTTGTCAAGAAATTTCAATTCATGAATGGTCTGAAAAACTGAAAGCCAACTCAATTATCTTTCCGGCCATACGTAATTTTATTGATGAAAATATTGAGGATAGTATAAATGTAAAAAATTATAAAACTGTGTTGTAATTGCAGTGTTTTTAAAGTCGTGAAAAGTTGTAAATGCGGATAAAAATTATGTTATTCTCAACAATTAATTCCTTTGTTAACATTTCAAAGCTCCAGGAACGCTGTAAGAACATACGAGTAAACACAGATTGATCCTTCACCCCCACAAAATTAATGAACAATTTTAGTATGTTGGTTGAATCACACAAGTCAATAGACAGGTACGAGACAGAGATATAAACTAACCTTCCAAATAATTTGTGCTCCCAAGGAGAACCTTTGCTCGGATAGATGAAGCAAGAGGTTGAAGTGGATTGCTAGGATAGATGCTGATTCAATATGATCTTAGTTCCTGAGACTTCACTATTTTAGTAAACATAGCCTTGGTAAAACTGCAGGATTTTACAAAGTCGAAAGCAATTTTAGGATATAATTTTTGCATATCCAACTGTATAATCACTGAAAGTGTAGTTCACCAATCCTAAAATTCCAACAACATGTGGGCAATATAAGATCAAGCCACCTTATAAGGATTATAACATATAAGAAATTCTTAGAACTAATAACAATCCTATGACATCAAACTAATGGCAGCTTCTAATTAAAATCACAAACCTTCAACAAGGAGAACTTGATCAGAACAGATTTCAAGAATAAACTCAAACCATCTAAATTGACTTTACGGCTCACTAGCTGCAAAACATTACCACATTAATTAAAAATGCAAAACGAGGCTATTAGGAGTTTCTGGTACACATCAGATAAAGCATGGCGTATTACTAGAAAATACTTCTGATGCATCATGATCCGGAGAATTATGATGTGCATATACATATATGGATTCGATAAAAATGATCAATCAACTGTGAATAATTTCATATTTGCATTCCCTTTCCAGCAACAAGGGGCTTAGGAGGAGACAACGATCTGATTTCAGGTGCTGAACTCGGGAAAATAGTATTGAGCTTATGCATCAAGATGTCGGATCTTGATGGAATCTCATTCAAAAGGAATTGCTGAACGATTGGTTTCTTAAACCACTCGAGAACCGAATCTCCCGGGGCCCTCAAGACCACCTTACTAACCTCAAATGGTGATTCCAGGGAACAGAGCATCTGTGCTATTACTATCCTCAGAGTCGGCCCAGTGACTAGTTTGATCCGTCTTGGGACAACACCATAATACAACATGCGTTTCCTGAACCTGTGAAGGGTGTGCACGACCGCTATAAGAGCTGCCCCGACAGACAAATTCCTGACATCCAGGGACCAGGCGATGTGTTGATCAAACACAATAGCTTTGGGAAAAAGCTTCTTCTCATATGCAACTTTCCAGACACACCGAGCACGATTTATCTGTCCCATTAGGACAAGATAGTTAAGGAGCACATTGACAAAGTATCTCGCAGCTCCTTCTTCCAATTCATAATCAATACCTTGGAAAAACTCTCTGACAAATGATAAAACTGGTTGTTTCCTCTGTTCCGTTCCAGTAAAGAGCCCGCATAGGAAAGCATGAGCCTTATGATCGGTAGCACTCAAGATTGACATCAAATGCCTCTCGTTGTGCTCTTCCTGGCATCTAACAAGATGAGCAAGAATTGACGTGTAAAGTATGAGGTCAACCTTAGCAGCATTGTTAATGTATGTTTCAAGGAGAGGCTTAGCAGACTCATATAAGCCATTCTTCATGCATGTCTCGAATAGCTGCCTGATGATGAAGTTATTTGTTCTGATCCCCGATGAACCCATGAAGCGCAGCCACCTCAAAGCAAGATCAACAGAGCCATCTTTTATGTAAACCATGAGAACATCACTAGCATTCACCTCAACAGAATAACCCATCGCCTTCATCTCAAGCAAAACCTTTGCAGCCACATCGACAAGCTTCTTTTTTGCCAGTAAAGTCAGAAGACCTGTATAAGTGCTCAGACCCGGCCTCAAACCTGCATTTGCCATCGAGTTGTACAATTTCATCGCAGCATCTATTTGTCCAGAAGCAGCATGCATCTCCAGGAGGGAGGAGTAGGTTGATGGCGTCGGTAAAAATCCGGCCTTTTCCATGTCTGAGAAAATCGACATTGCAATCTCAAGTTTCCCCGATTTAGCATGAGCCTCAACAATCATAGTGTACAGCCCATAATTAGGCCTCAGCCCCGATTTTTTCATCTCATCCCATAGCTTCAAAGCTGTGTCAAGCTTCCCAGCCTTAACAAATGACTCAATTAGAGAAACAAACATAGCTCCAGACGGCCTCAGCCCAAAACCTTGCAGCTCCATGTACACCTTCATTGCTGTATCCAACCTCCCAGCCTTCCCCATTGTATCGACAAGGCAAACGAAAATGCCAGAAGTTGGTCGGTAGTTCTTTGCTTTCATCTCCTGAAAGAGCTTCAAAGCAGCATCCAGGCGACCAGACTTAGCAAGGCTGGGTATCATCAGGTCATAAGTCGAAGCATCCAACGAACACCCGTCCTTCTCCATGTTTGCGTAAATCTCAAACGCCTTATAAGGCAGCCCTTTCATGAGAAACAGAGTTATAAGCGCATTATATGTCTGAGTATCGAGTTTACAACCCAGCTCCTGAACTTTCTTGAAGCAACAGAAAGTAACCTCCAATTTCTCAGACTTAGCCAGATACTGAAGCACCCTGTTATACGCACCAAACGAAGAAACTTCATTTGCACCCGAATTGCTCACCATCTCCTCAAAAACCGACTGAATCCCTTCAAAATCCCTACTCAAATTCAACTTATCGAACAGCATAACATAACATTCATCACTAGGCAAATACCACGGCTGCCTCTTCCCCAACGAAACAAACTCAACACGGCATCACTATCCTCGATTATCTTCAAGGCCTGAGTGATGTGAGTCATGTTTGGCACAAATTGCAGCTTATCCAACTGAGCCTCCATATCAGGTCCCCATCTCCACCTCTTCACCACCTCAACTATCTTAGCCACGGCTGAAACGTTCATAATTGGCTTCCTTACCCCACCCGCCATTACATGATCATCAATCCTAGGCTCCACCGACCTTATTCCTTTACCGGAGTAAATAAGGCTGCCTGACTCATCTAAATAATCAATTTCATCAGTCCAAACATTTGAATCTTCCCTACCATTCCTCCCAGAACAATATTCTCTAACAAGACTACGGTCAGAAAATGCAGTTATTTTGCACAAACATGAATCTGGCAAAGACTTCAATCTTCTGTTATTATGGGAGAGAACATGCCTCGATTGCCTCAAAGAAGAAACAATATTTATCCAATTTAACTTCATTTAGAAGAAGAAGAAGAAAAACAACAATCTAATGCTCCTGGAGAAGTACCTCGCAGGTTAAACCCTAGGTTAGCTGAATCCTTGCCTACAGCTGCCAAAATTCGTTATTTATTTCCGCCGAAAACGTCCCATACATGTAACCTTGCTTGACGAGGTGACCGGAAAAGAGAGATGGTCGGAATACGGCTGATCGCGGCGGCGAACGGTTGAATGAACAGCTGAAATGAAATAAACCCCTTTAGACAATGACATGGGCTTATCACATTCAAATATGCGATTGGTTTTTAATGAAATGAAGTGCGCAGACCAAAATTGGGCCTTGATGTATGTATAAACATATGTCCGGTTCTACTTTCTATTTATTGGGAGATTTATGCTTTTTATTTGTAAGAAACATTTTTTTAATACATACAAGTCACGTGTATGGAAGTGTGACAAAAAATATATGTATTATTATTATTTAAATTACGAACTTTCTGCTTATTTGCAGTTTCGGGACATTGATCGACAACTCATAGCAATTTAACGGATGTGACACAGAAAGGCACGAGCTACGAATTTTGGTTGTGAATCATGACTTATCTTATAGTCCTTAAGCCATAAAACGGTCTCACACAAGCTTTTGCATTTGAAAATATGTAAAATGAAATTTTATTTCTAGCTGAAGGGATCGATACACTTTTGGCTGTAACTACAGTAAAAGGCTTCTTTCTTCCTTATTTTTTAATTGCTTTTTTCTTTGGCCAAAAGCCAACATCGCCTCTTTAGTCATTAAGTTTTAAGACCTGTACAAAAAAATTAAAATACATATGTATATGTATATATCTGTACTAGAAATCATTCGTTTGTATTAGTATATAAAACTATAATTATATGGGTTACTCGAACCATTAAATTAGCACCAAGCAACACTCCGTATCACTGACCTAGGGCACTAGTTCAAACTCTCAAATTCACAGGTCCATATGTTGGCCTAGCAATAGTTATAGAATGGTTAGTATCTAAAGCTAAAAGTGCCATCACACAATCTTCAAAATAATTTGTGTTGGCCACAGAAAAAAAAATAAAAAAACCAATGAACTTTCAAGAACTGAGTTGTATTTTGACGTAAGTTTAATCGAAATTCAAAATCCCCGATTACAGATATTGAGCTACTATTATACAAGACAGGCGTCGAAATAAAAACTCACTGTAACAAAAAAAAAGCAAAAAATAAAATAAAATATACTACATCCGTCCACCAAAATCGTTCATTGACTGAACGAGGCACGTATTTTAATAAATTGTAATGAGTATAAAGTAAGTGAATATAAAAAGATGTGCCATGAGCACAAAAAATGAATATATTAATGGATATTAAGTGTAAAAATATAAGCCATATATGATTTTTTTGTAAATAAATAGATAGATTTAAGGTAAAAATGTAAAGTTGATATTTTCAGAAAAGGAAAATGAATATTTTTTATGAACGGACCAAAACGAAATTAAATGAACATATTGATGGACGGATGGAATATAAAATAATTAAATACCACCAGCTAATTATAATATGACCATATATATCGGTGCTCGACCTATCACCAGTACCCATTACTATGATGGTAGTTACACGAAACAATTCTTGTAATGACATAACATGCACGAACTAAATAATACCAGTTGTCTTCCTTGTCCATGAAAAGGCAAAATATGATAATAACAATAACAATAACAAACGTCGTAGTTAACCTTTCGAGTAATATCGACTTTTAGCAATTTCTACCAACAAAATTAAAAGCTGATCCATAATTTATCCCATCGCAAATTGCGATTTACTATTCTCCTGCCATCATCTGCAAAATAGCAAATCCATAAATTTTTGAATAATATCGACTTTCAGCAATTTCATGCACGAACTAAATAATACCAGTTTTAATGGTTACTCGAATCATTTAATTAGCACCAAGCAATTTCATGCTTATCACCAGTACCCAGGAATATAATGAAGAAGTTGAGAAACAAGATTCGAATGCGGGTCAATTCGACATGTAGCAAAACACTCTGGCACGAGTTATTACCTTGAAAATCTCCCCAAACATTCCTCCCGGCATGGAATTTCTACGTCGTACTCCATAAAACTTCTCTGCGACTTCATCAAGCAACTGATCCATGATGTCAACAGCAGAAATACATGATTACCCTTTCAGAAAAATTTACGAGGCTAAAAGGACAGAGAAAAGATTACAACTGCAAATAGCATACTTCATTAAAGAGATATTCCCTGCTTATGCTTTGCCTGTAACGGTCACGCAACATATTAAAAAGAGGCAAAGCGTCTCTCTGCAGCCTGCGTTACAAATGTAGAAAGAATGCTTAACTTGATCAGTTTGGTCATACTCATCAATTATGATTATATTATTTCTATATTTTAAGACAAAATTATAGAATAATGTGCACTCAAAAATAAGAGAAACAAATTAACCCAACTTACGTTTCTAAAAGAAAATTAGTGAACTGCATTAAATCTGATCGAGGCAAATTGACTCCTTGAGATTGCACTTGCTTCTTAATCTCATCCATAAGGATAATAGCATCTCTGAGATTACCTTGAGCTAAGTACCTAAATGAAAAGGAGATCGTTTAATATACACAGACCTATTACACTCTATCTCGGTATGCTCAACCTATTGACAACGTACAAGGGTTACTCAAGTTCTAAGGCCCTCACAGCTTAATCTCATTCAAAGAATACTTACATCAGAACTGCACGTGCAACAGCAAGATCATCTTCACCGGGATAACACTGCATATCAGAAGTTGCCAATGAATAAACAACAAGAGATAATACATAAGTCGTTCGCAAGACTTCAATTAAATATAATTTCATGTGACAACATTATGTATCTGTAACGTATAAAACAGCATAGAGTTGTAATTCATCAGATAACCCCAATGCTCTATTGACACCACTTGTAACTCAAAATTAAAAATAAGCCAATACACAAAATTATATAACTCCATTATGATTTATAATATGGAGAAACAGTGTATTAAGTAAATAAAATTTGTGATCTTATATTGTTAATTTACAAGAGATATTAAAATTCAGAACCAGAATGACAGACCTTGCCCATGAAATTCACTAGACTTGAAGCAAACTTCTTCGGATTCTTCCCTCGAACAAAATGATACGCCACTTTGGACATATCCTGTATCAATCAACAATATTTTACACAAACCATACAGTTCCCTGGTGGTATTTGCTTCAATGCTAATATGTTTGCAATCGAGCATGTATTGAAGCAAATTTTACCATAAAAAAATCATCACAAAGTTGAAAGAGACTGAAATGAAGACATGTCACTTCCAAAGAGTAAAACAACATGTGGTCAGGTTATGGAACTTCCAACTCAAAAAGATAGTGAATCATCTTTGTGGTGTATGCCACAAGCCCACAACTATTGCTGCCAACCTTTGGAGTAAGTACTGTGTATCAATTAGAGAAGAACATGTGGGGGAGTTGAAACAGACAAACAGTTTCAAGTGTAAAGCTGTATATTATGAAAACAAAGACCTTATAGTAGTTACATCAAGGCAAGTAGAGGCTTAAATGAAAACAAAGCTCTCTAAGCACGTTAACTTTTGGGGGTGGGGGGTGGCTTCAGAAAACATCATTTCAAACTAAGTGGTTAGCAGATAGTTTGAAAGATCATGGGCATCATTCCCAAAAGTACTGTTTGATTTACTAAATAGCATAAATACTGAGACAAGAGATACCAACTCAGGAGATTCGGTATATAGGTAATCAGCTAGCATGTCATGAATTTCAGGAGATCCATTCCTCTGCCCTCCAAATTCAGTAGACCACCTGTTCAGAAGAGAACAAAATCTGTCAGCACATCTTGATCCAAGGCCAAATAGTTTTCAGCACATCTTGAGAGCTAAAAAATCAGATAGTTATATGCCTTGATATAACCAAAGCATAAACCACAAATTTGTTGATCCAAGCCGTAACAATGGTCTACCATATACAACCCAACTCCAGCTCATGAGTTCTTCACAAGATATTAGAAGAGATAAGAACCCCTTGATAGAATGCATATACAGACAAATGAGCTATTTTTCTATGAACTGATGTTGCAGGAGAAACTCCCTCCAGAACATTCAAATATAGTTCAATGGAAATGATGCTGTCCTTTCATGCTTTAATCCAACTTTAACAAATACAGCTTACAAATCAACCGTTCATGACAGTCATTACTGTTAATGAAATTCATAGCAGAAATTTTCACTCGAAATGTCACGGGGATTACCTAGAACTCTTGATCAACTAGTTTTCAAACTTATCTTCTATTCCTTCACCATGGATTTGTATATGTAGATACTTTTCAAATTTATCCTCTGTTGCGTTTAAAAGATAAAGTTGAGTGGAAGGAAATGGAGAAAAATCAAACAGATATCTCACTTGATAGCAGCTCTCAAGAAAGATGAGCAACCCTCAGCACGTGTTTTTGCAGCTCCTAGAGCTTCACCAAGTTGCTGCATATCAACATCATCTGCTAGGTCCAAATTTTGTGGCACAGATATTCGTGGAAACTTCTTGTAAATTTGCCTGATACGATCTGAAACAGACTCTCAGTTTCTATTTAATGTAAGATAAAACCCGAAAAAGAAAACAAGAAATAAAAGAAATGTTCATAACTCAATTTGATAAGAACTAATCACCAAAGACAAAGTGGAGTAACTCATCTAATTCACCAAAGCAAAGAAGGACCACTCTAAGTATCACAATAGATCTCATGCAGTCATTAGGTAATAGTAAATTACAGTCTCATGTCTCATTTATAGCCATTCTTTATAGAAAACCGTAAGCCTTAATATTCTGTTTGGCTGTTTCGAATGTCCAATTTCTTCATTGACCAATTCCCCCCTCACCAATTAATGTTATGCATTCTAGCGAATCAGCCATAACAAATCTCCCCTTCAAGATGGAGCTTGACTGGGTTGGCATCAGTAATCTAAATGGATCTGGGATCCAGTGTTAGACAAATTATTGACTTTTCAGCTTTGCAAGTAATAAAAAAGAAGTATATAATTCCATTCTTCCCATTTCAGTTTCCTGACTTTGTTAGATATAAAATTTTGCCATGAAAATACTTTAGAGATACTGTTTCTGGATCAGAATATCCACATATTTATCATGACATTCTAGACTAGCTAAACTTTTAGCAAGAAACACTTCAGTAATTGAACATCATAACTAATGTTATGTCCAAAGTTCTGATATTACCATTCAATTGTTTATGAAGCTTAGGAATGATGCCTATGAAAGTTTGCATCAATAACGGAGAGATGAGCCCAATAAAATCTTAAAATAACAACATGACATCACAAACCGGGGTTCTTCTGCATGCTAGAATGTCAATATAAAGAAAAAGCATTAGCGATGAAAACAATAAGAAATCTAGAAGGTGGAACTGACCAAGAGTGTCATCGTCGTAAGGAATCTTTCCTTTAACAAGAGTTTCCACAAACAAGACAGCAAGCTCAGTACCACACGTAACCTGAATTGAGTGTTAATATAGTTCATGAACAGTTCGGAATTAAGGGAATATAGGAAAATCATATTACTTCTGTATTCTTTTAAAATAATGAAGCCGTGGAGCTTGAGGTGTCCAATATATATAAAATCTACCTTGGCATGTAGAAGTTACTCATAGTACTGAATAGTTTTGAGCATTACTAATTATCACTTATAGTATCTTGTGTCAAAATCATTATTTTTTAATTAAGTTTTCTGGGTAATTCATAGAGAGGATTTTACAAAATATTTACACAGACACACATTACAACACTAGAAAGAATTATGTGGATGCATAAAATAAGATCTTAAATGGATACACTCAGCTAAATGTTCTAGAATATGGGAATAATATCAAAAAAACGCAAGTCTGACCTGTCCACTCGATAATTGTATGCAAGCACCTGAGTGAAAAATGTCCAAGGCTTCTAAGTACCTGTTGGCTGAAACATACCTGCAGTCAATCCACAGAAACAAGATTAAGTTATATCAGGGGAAAAAGAGTCTTCA
This sequence comes from Salvia rosmarinus, assembly GCA_036937905.1. Classification (NCBI taxonomy): domain Eukaryota; kingdom Viridiplantae; phylum Streptophyta; class Magnoliopsida; order Lamiales; family Lamiaceae; genus Salvia; species Salvia rosmarinus. Next base: position 11,263,215 of record CM072822.1, read on the forward strand.
CGTTGGCAAGACTTAATGCAAGTAACAAACATAAAACCCTCCCCCAAAGTGCTCAAACACCAGCACATCTGTTGAAAACCATATTATTTCTCTCTCCTGCAGATATTTGACAGTCATACTCATACCTAGAACCAAAAGACTTGTACATTTGTTGAGCGCCATAGAAGTTGCCTTCCTCTACCACTTTCTTAATCTTCTCAATAGTCTGCAATTGAGAGCTAAGAAATATAAGCACCGGAAAATAAGAATGAAATCAAACAATTAATAAAATGTTTACAAGCTAATCAGCTGCACAGCACCATAAATATTGAAAAGAGCAAAAAATGAAGTGAAAATACTATTTCTCACAAACTACAATTGCATAAGCACATAACTCTTTTGTTGATATGGAGATAAGGGGAATAATTTTGAGAGCCCACCTCTTCAGCTGGTGGTAGAGCAACACGTCTGGCCCTTTCTCGAGACATGCTCTTCTAAGTACTTTACCAGAAAAACAAGTAGAGGAAAATGCAAGTCTTTTTACTTCGATGTCATCCCTGATGCACTGCAAAATGGACTCAATAATGTAAAACTTCATCATTCAACCCAGAACAACACTCACTAGATAGGCATGAACAGAGCTTCACCAGCACCTTGCCCAAGTATAAAGACGATGACCAAAGATAATTAATCTGAAATCAATTCAAAACTTGGGAGAGTAAAAATATGTATTGACAAACAAGGCTACACCTCTCAGCCTCAACCAATCTCAGTCATTTTCCAATGTGACGCTGATTGCATGAAAAGAACTTAATGCGCATAGGGGCTTGAATTCAGAACAACCAAAAATACTGATACTGAACCAAAATACAGTAAAACCGAAAAAGATCAATGGAACCAAATCAACATGAGATATTTTTTAGAAAATTCGAAAATTACAATTTTCTCTAGCTTCTTCTACGATATCAAGATTCAAAAGCATATAAATGAAAAAATTATAGACGATGGTTTCTCAGCAAAGAATAATTCTTTGCTTCACTAGGGAAGAAAAGAAAAACATAATCAGGAAATAAAAATTACCTAATTTGGGGATAGGGTTCGGAATTGAGTGCTCTGCTTCCGGGAGGAAGAAATACGTCCAAGCATGGGCGGAATATGGCGAGCTACGGAGAAGCGCACGAGAGGCTAGTGCAGCGCGACGGAAGAAGCGCGAGTTATGGTGGCGGAGCAGGCGGCGGACGGAGATGGGCGGGCGGAGGATGAGGGAAGAGGCGCAGATGGATCTCGAATTCGATTAAGAGGCAGATACGGCGAACAAGACGGGACAACGAGGATTGAATTCAGCTGTTTCCGTCAAATGTTTTTTCCATATAATTTTAAGTTTTTTTATTTTCTTTTTTCCTTTTTTTATTTTGAGTTGATCTACCTTTGGACTTAACCTTAGTAAAAAAAATTAGACCAGACTTATAATCTTCAACTCGTGATGAAGAAAAACAACCTAAAAGTTACTCCCTCCGTCCATAAAAAAAAAGTATTCCATATTTTTTATTTTGGGTGTCCATAAAAAATATTTCATTTTTTTGTAAGTACATCATTCTATTTTATCTTTAAAATTTCAATTTTATCAACTCAAAAAACATCTATCAACTATTTTCTTTAAAACTATATTCGCTTAAATATATTTGGTTATAATCGATACTTTTCCAAATTAGATATTTCGGTTTGGTTGAACATTTTGCTCACCCCTACCTCCGTCCATGAAAAAAAGTATTCCATATTTTTTATTTTGATAAAAATATTTCATTTTTTTGTAAGTACTTCATTCTATTTTATCTTTAAAGTTCCAATTTTATCATAAATTTAAAATTATAGATAGTTATGCATGTATATAAAATAGATTATGCATATATATATATATATATATATATGTACTTATTGGAGCTTTATTAGAAGTGGCAAATGTGTGGATTGGATCGGGTCGGGCCGACAATCTATCTGGCCAAAAAAAAATTGTGGCATAATGAAGCCCAAAATAAAATGTTTGATAAAAATATTTATGGTCTGGCCGCACCAGTCCAAGTCTAAAGGGCTATTGATAGCTATGGGCAGGGCCGGCCTAATTCGAAATTTCATCGGTCTACATTTTTTAAGTCCAACTTGGTCCAAAATCGAATCAGATTAGGTCGAACCCATTTTGCTACCTCAATTATATACAAACAAATGTTATCATGGAAGCATAATCACTTTCAAATATACATGAAAGATAAATTTTTTATTTGTATAGATTCATCAATATTCAAGATTCGGTACATGGTGGACTGAAAAACTAATGATCATAAGTTATAGTAAGAATTAATTTTTAAGTTAATAAGTATTACTCCATCCGTCCACTATAAACGTGCATTTAATTCCGTTTCGGTCCGTCCACCAAAAATGTGCACTTTCCTTTTTTAGAAACACCAACTTTACATTTTTACTCTCAACTTATCTACTTATTTACAAAAAAACACTCATGGCCCACCTTTTTACACTCACAATCCATTAATATATTCATTTATTATCCCAATGATACACCTTTTTATACACATTTACTTTACACTCATTACAGTTTTCTTAAAATCCGTGCCACCAAAATCGATGCACGTTTATAGTGGATGGAGGGAGTATTTACTAGAGTTGTGTACCTAGAAATGGTGGACTTAAACTTGAGCAGGGATTGATGGTTTTGTTCTTGGACGTATAGGTGAAGTATAAGATTTTTTAAGAAAAATCTTAGTATTAAAACTAAAAATAATACTTCATTCATCCCGTTTTAAATGACTCATTGTTTTGGATACATAAATTAAAGAGAGTTGTGTTTTGTGTGTAAAATAATATGACTCACGAAATTTGAGATACGTTTTGTATGTAATAAGTTACTTAGAATGTGATGGTCCAAAGAAAATACGAGTCACTTTAAGTAGAGCCAAATATGGTAATCTTATGGTTGACTTTGCTACCCATGTGTAGGGGTGTGCATGGACGAACCGAAGAAAAAAAACTCGATCGAATCGATCGGTTTCGGTCGGTTTGGTTCGGTTTTTGAGGAAGTCGGTTTTAGGTTCGGTTCAAAATTTTAATTAGAATCGGTTTTCGGTTTTACGTTTTAGGTTCGGTCGGTAACCGAACCGAACCGAAACTATTATTTTTATATATTTATATATTTTATATAATAATTAATTAATATTTTAATTAAATAATTAGGATAAAAATATGTTTATTTAGAAAAATATATATATAATTTATATTTCGGTCGATTTTTCGATCCGACCGACACCGATTGGTTTCTTCGGTTCGATTTTCGATCGGTCCGAAATTATAAATCGGTTCGGTTCGGTTCGGTTCAAAAATTCGTTCGATTCGGTTTTTGATTTTAAAAATTTCGATCGATCGGTCGAACCGACCGACCGATGCACACCCCTACCCATGTGACATTGTCGCTGACATTGAAACATCAGGGGTGGACACATTAAGTTATTCATGTTATTAATGTTATGAAAGCAATTCTGCAAATTAACAATAAAAAAAATGTTGAAAATTTATTAATGTGATGAAACATCTATACGAGCAATTCAGCAAATTAACATTAAAAAATCATATATTGTTGAAATATTATTAATATTATGAGAAATCTATAAGAAATGAGGATAATTTGGGATATATTGGAATATTTTACTCCAAAATAATATGGTTAAAGAATTAAAATAATTTTAATTTTATGTATGGCATTGCGCTTGCTCTACACACACTCCCCTAAAAAAGTAATATTGATAGTAAATTCCTAAAATAAAAAGATATAATACAATATATGTTGCGGAGTTTGATTAACTATTTTTTAGGAAAATAAATAAATACTTAAATGATGAAGGAGGGCCGTAATTTTGGTCGCGTAATATATAGAGACTATCAGACTAGAGTGGCTAAAAAATGTTTAGGTCGATTTGTGCAGGACGAAAAGGGGCGCCAAAGAATAACCTATATATACATACAAGTTATGTTTATATTTATATACTAATATATGCTAATGTGCAATCCATCGAATTACGACAGAAAAATAATTTTATATTGTAATTTATAAATAATATTATAAATCATAATTAGAAAAATATGTTTAGAAGGATGTCAGTTTTATTTACTTTATCTACGAGAAATCAACAGAAATTAAATTGAACATATAGTGAAAACATAACAATAAAATATTATTCTAAATATTGAAAGTGAAGATTAATTTAAATTAAAGATTTTTTCTAAAATATTAAAATAATCTTTGTAATTATCTCATAATCTATTGAAAATTTCATCGCATCATGTTAGTTATTGTATCATGCGTCTCACCATTAGGGATGGCAATCGAGTCGGGCGGGCACGGATAGTGCCAAACCACTTCCGTACCCGCGAAAATGATCCCCGCCCGCGACCCGCGACGGGTAGAAGATTCCCACCATACCCGCGGGTTGGCGGATATCCGCGAACCCGTCACCCGACGGGTATCCTTCACCTGCCACCCGCGGACTACCCGCGAAACCTTCACCCGCAGACCACCCGCGACCCGCGAAACCAAGCATTTCAAAAAACACGAAAATATCACTAACAAATTCATAAATCATAATGTTCAAATCCACAATTTCACATTCAAATCCATAAAGTTCAAATCCACAAATCAATAACACAATGAAAATTCAAATCCACAAATCAACAACACTAAATGAAAGTTCAAATCCAATTTAACAACAATAAATGGGGAGATCAAGTTATATTATTCCAATTATACGAATAGTTTTTCGCGGGTACGGGTATTGCCAAACCATTTCCGTACCCGCAAGTAAACAGGTCCTAGTTTTCAACCACGAACGTATCAGCGGGTACGAAATGCACACCAAACCCGCGAATAATCGGGCAGATACCCGCGGGTCGATTGCCATCCCTACTCACCATCCTCGTCACATATTAAACTTTTTAATTCACTTTTGCTAGTGATCTTGAGATTGTAATGTAAAATTAGCCATGACTAAACACATATTTCGATAGGTTAAGTCATAAGTTCGAAATAGATTGCATGTGTCTCTTTTCATGTTTATAGCAAAATAAACATTTTTTATTATCAGGCGATGCGTCTGGATCTGATACATTAATTGTATTCTGTCAAATTTCGCAAGGAATTGCATTGAGTTGTATTTTATGAATAAAATTTAAAATACAACTTAATATTTGACTATGGTATAGTCACCATGAGTTGTTGACAACGACAATAAAACATATGATGTTCAGTCATCCAAAGTCGTTGATCGCAATTGAGCAAGATGATGGTCCAAAATGATGAGGCTAGAGTTTGATTAGATGGACTTGTCTAAAATGTATATACTCGTTTTCATCACAAACTCGATTAAAAAGTGTTTTTCTATCCCTTTTGCATCTCAAACATGTATAGTAATATTCATTATTATTCAAAAACATTTAAATTCATAAACTAAAATTGATAATTGATTATCTGTTTCAATAAAACATTGAATATGACAAAATAAAAATTAATAATAAATAGTATGAATAACAAATGATTAAAAATACATAGAAGATTAAGGCATGTTGATTAGTGATTTAGACTCACTTACAATTTATATACTCATATTTGTCATAATTTTGACTAAAAGTGAAGAAACACATAAGCACGTTAATAAATAATTAGACTTTTTTAGAGTTTATATACTTCCAAACACGTTTAAATTTATAAAAGATCTAATAATCAAATATGAGTTGCTAAAATAATTGGTTGTCATTGAGTTTATAGTTCAGACACTGGGAGCCATTAATTGTAGTGGAGCAAGACGATTGATCAAAATGATGAAGTTAGGATTCAACCACCTGGACCTGCTAAAATTTATATATTCGTACATATCTCAAGTCCAATTTAAAAACTCTTCTCATCTTAAACCCGTATAGTGATACCCGTAATTACCCGAACACATTTAAATTTATAAACACAAATTATTATAATAATTGATACTCCATATTTATGAATATTTTCAAGTTATATCAAATTTAACTTTTAATAACAACGTAAAATGAGTTTCTTAAAATAGAATAGATTAACATTACATTGCGAATGTCATTTGGTATGTTAACTATTTATACTTCAAGAAGATCATATCCATTGTAGCAATTTATCACAATATCTTTGTACTTCAAACGCTTCTAGTGCGTCATTTGTGTAATGTGACGAAAATCAAATTAAGTTTCTCATTAATTAAAATCTATTATATGTTAATGGATTACGGATATAGTCTTATAAATTTATAAATTTTGTAACTATTAAAACTAATCAGTATTGATTCATATGTATAACATTGTTTAGTTTGCCAATTATATATATATATATATATATATAGAAAGAGAATTACATTCAAATAATAATCATTTTTAACGTGAGAACTAATTAAGAACCACAAAATTTCGCTATGAATAAAATGAATTCGCTATAAAAGTTGATGTATTCGCTGGAAAAGTTACTAAATCCAATAATTCGATATTTTTCACCCGAGTTCGTATCCCATGAAGGACGAAAGTTCTATTTTTTTGGATTTTTTTTTATTCAATAACTTTCCTGACAGATCATCAACTTTCATAACAAATTCATCATTTTTTGGTTCTCACATTCTCACGATAAAGATGTTTCCCACGTTAACACTTCTCTCTCTCTCTCTCTATATATATATATATATATATATATATAGTTAAAGTTTATAATTTGAGTACATACTTGAAATTATTTTCATAAGATTTATATAAATGCATATAGGTTAGGAATTAATATTTCCTGTATTTTAACATATAGCTAGAAAATAATGATTATTATGTGAAAAATCTATGGTTTTAATAGTGTGTGTTTGTGTGTTTAATATTTGTTATAATACATTTAGCTGAATCTCTAGCATTGAATCAATTTCCTCAATCCACCACTATCAATTTATGCTCAACTCCTAGATGAGTATATGTGACGACCCGACTTCTCAAAGAAGTACGGATCATATGGATCGTCATTGAAATGATAAAGCAGCGGATATATACATAACTAATCGACACAATTAACCATTTAACTACTCAATAATACATAGGCTGAAAGGAATAAGATGTTCAATACAAACTCAAGTCACAGAAGAACTTACCAAAAGGTTCAATATAACCCAATCAGGGCACAATTAAAGAAACGAGGTATGACCTCAAGTTCAATACGATAATGGAAAACAGTTATAGTCAAAAGATACCAAACAATATCAGAGTTAGGCAGTAAATAAACGTGTGGACATGCATATGACGATGCATGCCCAAGGTTCTAGAAATCCTTTCTAATTAAGCAACAAAACAACTGCTACTCTGCACCACCTCGCACCCATCATCAAACCTTGCTCAACCTGCACATCAAAAACGAGATGCAGGGCTAAGTACAAAAGTACTCAGTGGACTCATTGCCGAAAATATTTTCTTTGTCAAAAGTTGTTGAACTGCCCACAATAGCACATGAGGCTTTTAGTTGAAAAACTCGTGCCTATCAAACATTTTATCATTTTCCAAAAGCGTTCGGCCGAACTATTTCATTCACGTTGTTTCCATATCTGATCATTCATTCATTCATTCATTCGCGCACTATGGAGGTGGCCACCTACACATAGTCGCCGTGACCGGTCGAGGTAGCTAACCTTAACACACAGTCACACGTGTACACAATCCGAGTTAACCCTTAACTAAGTCGGATCCGATCGTTACCCTTTTTTAACGTTGGTGGACCAACTCATTCACATACCACATTAGATATACCAATCTCAGATAGGATCACAACAAAACGTAAACATTTGGCAGTCAATAACAGTTCATGGAATAATATTTCATAAAGCTTTTGTAAATCATGTTTTGAGATAGATACGCATATCATTTTTGTTCAAGAGAGCCCACCTGCTAATCCAAAGCTAGTGGTTCTAAATGAGCAGGTGTGATTGTTCTTCCTCGCCGACTACGTACGCTCAAACCCTTCATAAGAAAATAACATTTCTTAGATTATTTCTATCGATCGAATGTCGTTTATAAATTACGACTTAAAGTTCCCACTTAGGGTCTCTTTATGATTTCATGTGATTGTTTTAAGATAATTTCTATTATCTTACATTCCCAATTCCCAAGCTATATTACTTCATCGTTCATAGGTGATCTTCAACTTATGAATCACGTACTCCGAGTCTAATCTCGAATCTTCACCTTAGTGCTCTTCTAAACATTATTACGTTATAGATTATTAGTATTCAAGTTGTGATTGGTATATTAGGATATTCTCAAGCCACTAATTAGACTTAACAATTATAGTTACGTCCTAGTAGGTTATGCTTGACGACTTGTCGTGTTAGCACGAGAATTAAAAGAGGAGTATTGACTTATGATTCAAGTGAGCACATGCTATCATGTAAGTAAGTACTTAAGAATAAATGAAGTGCTTCGGGAATATGAACTCGACTTTTGAGACATAAGGATCGACATCTTATATTCGAATCTTTGCTTACGCATTACAACATTGTTTGTTTCTCTTAACTCGTCGGAGATTATATAAGTTGTATAATCGTTATTCGTTATCGAGTTGTTTTAACGCTCAATCTAATATAGGGTTGTCGTTATTGAGTATCAACGTTGTAGCTCGGCTTTTGGGTTTTTCTAACTTAGGAACTCACGTTTGAGTATCCTTTTAATAATAGCAAACCTTAATTTATGTCTAACTTCGATTCTCGTTAACTCCTTCTTAAGTTATCGAAATTGGTCGATTTCTTTTGGATTCTCGTACACAAAGTATTATGTTGTTTACGTTTGGGGTTTTGTTTGTCGTTATACATAAACATATCCATTCAACACCATACAATACCATACACTACATAAACTATACTAAAGCATTAGAAAACCCTAATTTCTAACATAATACACAATCATTGTGTATATGTGCATAAGTGTTCCATTCTTTCATCACAATCATAACCATTCATTCAAGCTTATAGATTAACTATCATAGCATCATTTATCATTGAAATTAAACTCATGCTTAACCATTTTGCTATGTTTTCGATAATTAGCAATAATTAGCATATATATCCAATAAAATCATGTCATACTCCTATCATACTATAGAGTTTAATTACCAACTCAATATCATCATATAAAACTTCAAACCATAGGTTAAAATGCATATAGTTTTCGGCAATCATAAATTAATGAGCTTTAGTGTTCAATAAATTCCACAAAAATTATATCATGTTTATACCACATACTAAACATGAAATATCATTTCATATCATACATTAAAAATTTAAACCCATGCTTTTCACCACCCATATGTTTTCGATACTCACTATATATATATATATATATATATATATATATATTCAATAAATTTCATTCCTTCACAACATGTTTATATTATGCAATAATATGTAATATTAACATTAAACATCAACTAATATTTATAATATGAACCAAATGCTTGAATTCTTTTGTCCTCACACATATATTACATATGTGTTCAATAAATTCAACAACATAATATTATTTCCAAACATCAAATACCATATTATTTTAAACAACAAACAAATAAATCACTAATATATACATATAGTTCATGGTATTCAAAGGAAAATAGGAGTAGTGTCTCAAAATTTCAAGATTAATATATGATGTTCATATCATATATAAACATATATCTCAACTATTTCTCAACAAATAAAATCAAACAATGGCTTACAAATACTTAAATATATTCTGCCCATTTTGAAAAATAGGAGTAGTGTTTCAAAATTTCAAGATTAATATATGATGTTCATATCATATATTAAACACTATACCTCAACTTTTTTCCAACAAATAAAATCAAAATACAAGAAAATTTCAAAAATATTCTGAAAATTACCATATTTATTTTACATGCTCCTAATACATCAAAAAACAAAAATATGAAATAATATTCACAAAAGCATGCTTTATCACCTATAAAAAGAAATAAAGCATAAATCAAAAATATCAAACATGCTCCAAATATTATGAAATTTTAACTACATCCTTAGAACATCATTCTAAGAATTTTTCATTAATATCTTGAGAGCATTTGGTGGCTCAAAAGTCACGAAAAAAATGAGGAGCAAAACTAGGGTTTTTCATGAAATAGTTCAAGAAAATTCTAAAAAAAATTATACTCCATTACAAATGGAGAGAATGATGAGTACTACCTTTGTATGGTCTTAGAATAATTATTTGAGGGTTGGAAGGGTTTGAAAAGGAGGATTAAAGACCACAAAGTATGAAGAACAAAGAAGAAAAGTTTGAAAAGAGAGAGAATTTTGGGTTCCAAAGTGTGAGGCTGTAATGAACGTTTTCCCTATTGTATTGGCAGCCTAAAGGGCTTTCATTACCCATTTGGGATGGTCTTGGTGGTAGTTGGGAGAAGGATTGGTCAAATTACCCATTTTGGCATGTTAATACCGACTCTTTAAGTTTTAACGCTTTCGATTGATTTCTGAAAGCTTAAGGTTTTATTTTCTTAAATATCATTTAAATGACTTATTTCAATTTTATAATAATTTCATGAAGTTCGGATGACGTCCGATAAGTCAATTCAAGTTATCCGGAAAACAACGTTCGACGATTAAATTATGCTCATTCAAAATTCTATTGAATTCTTGAGCTTTCATAATTAATTTCAGTCTTATAAATAATTTCTTATTGATTTAGACCCTTGATTCGAGTTTTGGATCGTTCTGATCAATTTAGGATTTTTCCATATATTTTCCCAGCGATTCGGTTAAGTTCTTCATGAATTTCTTTCAGAAATTGATTCTTATAATTTCTAAATTCATAATAATATATTCCTTCATGATTTTGATTGTTATCACAAATTATCATGATTAGCATGAACTGGAAATTATTCCGGCTCGTGAATAGTGCTTTTAAGACTGACCGGGCAAGTATGCCCGAAAATTCTCATTCTTTGGCTTCTCACATGTTTTCGTGAGAGGATTCTAGAAATGAAATCCTTTTGTCAAGATTCATTCTCGATCTTTCATTTTATATTCAGGCTATTCAGAAAACCCTAATCCGGTAGGATTAGTCACTAGTTTTTGATTTCTCTAGTTTTCGATCTCCGAATCGATTCTAATTCGTTTCGTTGGTTACCTTAAACATAATTAAGATCTAAGCACCACAAATAATTGGTTTAAACATCACTAATAAAAGTTTTAAATTTTTCGGGTTATTACAGTATAGTAGATCCTAGAAGAGATTGTCTGCACTTAAAATTAATCAAGAAAATACAACTAACATTTATCAATAGCAAACATTTTGAGCGCCAACTATCACAAAAGGACAAACTACACTTTTTGGAGACCAGATTTGGGAGATAATATTAGAAAAAATATTACTACTACATATCCTTTCTTTTATGAGGAAATTTATTATTACATATTGTAAGAATCAATTGTTCATATCAAAACGAGAAGGTGGAGTTCATATGAGATGTCGGCATCGAGGTATGAAAATTTAGTGCAGAATATATTCTCCGATTTTCAGTTACATGCCAATTCTTTTATAACTATATCTCTTATAAACCACAATTAATTTCAGACAATGTTATTGCCAAAGAAATTGTCACTTCGAGCGAAACTGTTGAGTTGCGATTGGATGTTTTTATACGTTCTAACTGTTTTAGAGGAAGAGGAAACTTGCAGCCGCAACCTAGTTCTAACTGTAAGGATTTATTTGATTTATGTTGTTTTGTTTTAAGCCAACCTCTTCGTGCCTTCTGTTGTTTAATTCCTTACAGGTTAGGGTTTTAGGTTAATTAGGCTCTTTACTTGAGGAAAAAATGTTGTGTTTTTCTTATTGTAAGTTATCCTGATCCTAACATTATTCATATACAGTGAGCATTGATTCTTGGCTAATCCCAAATTAATGTGATTGATTGATTATTTACTGTTTTGTTTAAATTCTTCATAAATAAAATCTGATAACAGCAATGAGAAGGAATGCACCGTTTATTATCATTCGGTTCATCTTTATTGCACGATTTACAATAGGCGTTTTTGCAGATTAATTGATTTTATTTCAATATAAAGGTTTTAACTATTATTCATGGGAGATTTGCAAAAAAAAATCCTCAACTTTTACGGTCAATGGTATCATATTATTTAAATCGTCAGATCAACAATCGCCACAAATAATGATCGATTTGTTGGGATTTAGTTTCATGCTTCGTTCAATAATAACCCCAACGAATTCCTCAGCTCGACTGTTTTTTTTATGCGGACATAATGAAAACAACATTTCTTACTTGTTAGTAATTTAATAATTCTCTAATTCATATTGCATCTGGAGTATTTTTATCTGACTAATTTATATTGAATTTATAATATACGATATACTATAATTTGATCACTTAAATTTGGTTTCTAGACATAGATCAGCCCTCACCAGCAAAACTTAGTGAAATCAATTAGAAAAAACGTAATTAATAGATACTAGCTAGGGTACAAGAAATTGAAGTACTCAGATGAAATATTGGGATTTCTCAAGATAATATAATGTCATCGTCCTTGAATTATGGGTAATTGATAGGTTTTAATGGAACATCAATAGCTGATTGAAGTTCATTACAGTACAATTAAACCTGGACCTTATGAATTAGCATTTTATTTGCATAAAAACGCTATTATTACCAGCAGGTGACATCAAATTACCCTAATCCTAAACCAGATTTTGTTTAAAATAAAAGTGCAAGGGATCAAAATATTTAGACAAAACTTGGGTGAGCTCCACAAGTTTTTCCCATTTAGACAAAAACTTGAGCTCACCTTTTATTTTTTTTTAAAATGATTATATATTAATTATGGTGAGTAAGGATTATTAGATTTTATTAATTTTAATTTAAAATTAGAATTTATTAATTCATAATTATGGTTTATTAATTCATAATTGGTGTTTATTAATTCATAATTAGGGTTTATTAATTCACAAGTAGCGTTTATTAATTCATATTAATTCAAAGTTAGGGTTTATTAATTCACAATTAGGGTTTATTATTCAAAATTAGGGTTTATTATTTTCAGTTAGGGTTTATTAATTCAAAATTATGGTTTATTAATTCCAAATCGGGTTTATTAATTCAAAATTAGGGTTTATTATTTTCAAGTAGGGTTTATTAATTCAAAATTAGGGTTTATTATTTTCAAGTAGAGTTTATTAATTCAAAATTAGGGTTTATTAATTCAAAGTTAGGGTTTATTAATTCACAATTGGGGTTTATTATTTCACAATTAGAGTTTATTAATTCAAAATTAAGATATATTAATTCAAAATTATTATTTATTAATTTACAATTAAATTTTATTAAATTAATTAATTTTAATTAGAAATAAATAAATAATTAATTAAGATTAATTAATTAATAAGTAATTAGTTAAGATTGATTAATTAATTAATAGGGCGCGCGCACAGTGAGACCATCCCAAATATTTAACGTTAATGAAAATCCGTAGGTAAATTACAAATATAAAAATATAACTATATACAAATAGGAGGAGTCCAAATCGAAGAATAAAAAACAAAGAAAGAAAAAAAAAACTTGCGGTCAAAGCGTGCAAATCTCCTCAGAGGGCCGATAGCCGCTTTAATTGTCAAGATTAAGTGGACGGAAGTGATCCAACAACTGCGCTGCATGCTCTACATAAAAAATAGAACCATCTCTGATTAATTAATTAATTGAATATCACATAATGCTATTTATGAAAATTGCCGGCAAGTTATTTTTTAGTTAGTAAAATTAGTTACTTGATTGAATAAGACATATTCTTGCTAATGATAATTAATAGAGTAAAACAAATTATCTAGGTCAGGCTAAGGGAGGCTCGTTCATTAATTTCATTAACTAACAACTGATCGATAGCAACATACAAGTCGAACAATAAATCAACCTCACAAACACCGGCTACCTCCCGGTCTGCATTCATCTACTACACCGTAACAATAGTTATTTTTTTATTTCTAATTTGCTCTCCTATATACGTTGTCATGTATTTCCCATTCGTATTTTCTTTTAATTTTTCTAACTTTTATATACACTTACGAATCCCAACCACTTTCTCTTAGCGACGAAATCTTAACATTCACATCAAGAAGCATCCGTTTGGATTTTCATCGCTAAACATTTGATCATTCATGTTCATGTTCATGTTCATGTTCGTGTACATACTCATGTTTGTATACATCGGGTTCATGTACGTCGGAGGCGGAGGCAAAGGTCTCGGAGCGTATTGTACAAAATTTCGCTATGAACAAAATAAATTCGTTATGAAAGTTGATGCATTTGCTGGAAAAGTTACTGAATCCAATAATTCGATATTTTTCACCCGAGTTCGTATACCATGAAGGACAAAAGTTTTATTTTTTGGATTCAATAATTTTCCTGATGGATTCATCAACTTTCACAATAAAATTCATCATTTTTTTGTTTTCACATTCTCACAATAAAAATGATTCCCACGTTAACACTCCTCTATATATATATATAGTTAAAGTTTATAATTTGAGTACATATTTAAAATTATTTTCATAAGATTTATATACATGCATATATGTTAGGAATTAATATTTCCTGTATTTTAACATATAGTTAGAAAATAATGATTATTATGTGAATAATGAAATATATATATATATATACATATATATAGAATATAGAAATCAATACAATATAAAGATCATAGTATCGATATTATTACAACATGTCTACATTGTGATTGATTAGTTGGTTATAATTTACAAGTTAAATCAATATTAGAACTCAAACAATTGAAATGTGATGGATGATTTCTTAATTATTTGCAAAGTTTATTCGCAAAAATAAATATTAATGTATTTTTTCGAAGGAAAAAAATAAAGAAATATTTTGAAAGGACAACACATTATATGAAAGTTACAATAAAATGATTTTAAATCAAAATAAAGATAGAGATGCAAGTAATCATATAAATACAAAACTTTTATACATCCGTTCGTACGGTACGGACATACAAAAATATCATTTGTTCTTAACAAAAATTATCATTTACATTGAAGAAAAGTATTATTTATTTTTACAATATTGTAATTCGAAAGTATCATTTGTAATGTCCGTACATAAGTGTATAAGAAGTTGTGGTTGTTTGTTTCGGAAATCATTTGTAACTATGAATAAACAATACATAAGTGTGTATATATATAGATATAGATATGCATTTATAAAACTACATTTGATATTGACATAGTAATCAATGATTAGAAAAATTTATAAGAATGGAAAATCATAAAAAAATGTAACATATTGCATGAAAGTACAACAAACAACCTTTCAATCCCACAAAACTCAAACATTATTAACGGATTTCTGTAAGTTTATGAGGTCAGTCTCCGACAGAAAGAGGCCGTGGAAGCCGGTGGGGATGCGCTGCGGAAGCTTAACGGCGGCGATTATGTCGAGATTAGGTGACTTGGCATCCATAACAATAAATTGGGATTCTTGAGTGTCATCGTCATGTATATATGTTACCAAATAGCCGTCATCTTCCTCAGCCGCCGGATTATTCGTCTCCCGTGCAACGAAACACAGTTCGCTGCCGTGGCAGCTCGGCCCATACAGGCGGCTAGCCACCGTGCAATCGCCGCCAACCTCATTGTTTAGGTCTAGTTTCACCAACCCAATGAACCGCATCCCACGTACTACTGTTGCATAAATGTACCTAAAATATGAAGGAAAAAAATATAATTAAGCATCTGGTGAGCTACGCCTACGCATGGTACTCCTACAATGTTTCACACACTTAATTTACCTATTTTTCTTTGCAGCATAAGCAGGATTGATGACTCCAAATTCAAGCAACTCCGGCGACAGCATATGCCTCTCCACAGTCTTCGCCTTCACGTCCACCACAATCTTCTCCATCTTCAACTGCGCGCCACCAATGTTCTCCAACAACTCATCCACCGCCAACGCATTCGACGCCACCATGCACACGGTGTCGCCGCCGTCTTCATCCCACGCATTCGCGCAGTGCAGAGGGTTGAAACCCGCCGCTTCGATCCACACCATCTCCTCCTCATCCTCCGCGTACCTCGGAATAATCCCCACCCGCGCCACCTTCTCCCGATCGATCTCCACCGGCGACCTCCCTCTCAAAATCGACCACGGATTCACCACGATCTGCACGTCGGGGATCACCGCGTACTTCTCCGTCACCGCGAAGTCGTGAATCGCCGTGAACTTCTCCATAGTTATTGGCACGTGTTTCTGCTTCCTTCCATTGGAATCGATCCGGAAAAACTTCAGTGACGGTGGTGTGCCGACATATTCGTATGCAAAGACTTCGCCGGAGAGTTTATCCACTTTCGGATGCGCCGTCATCCTCGAAAACGGCTCGGAAGCTCCAAAATCATGGCGGCCAAGGGTTACTATATCGCCCTCTGCCGTTATATTGACGGCGTAGGGAAGATCGGACTCGCAGAGGGCGAAGAGGCGGCCGGAAATTAGGGCTAAACTCGTGTTGGCTGGGCCGAGACCGTGATTGATTGGATCGAATTGGCCTGCAATAACCCTAGCTGCAGTAAGCAGAAAGCGAGAGATTGTAGCTAAGAGGCCACCATTGAAGGAGGAGAAGATGCTGGGGACAAAAGGGTATCCCATTTCACGCTCCACCGTGTGCTTGTGTGTGATGACGTAGCGACAGCAGAATGTTGCTTTGCCATGAGAGAATTTGATCATGTGAAGCATCCCATCGCCCTCGAAGAAATGGTAAGGGCCCTTTGGGATGAATTGAGGGTTTGGGCCGTTGCGGATGTATGCTCCGCCGTGTAGGCAGCTCGGGAGGGAACCCTCCACCACGTCGCAGGCGGTGGGGGGGAGTTCCCCCACCGGAGAAAAGTTGCCGGAGAGGACGTGTATCGGGTCGAGAGAGGGGGGAAGGGGTAGATCGATGACATCGCAGATGAAATCATCTAATGCTTTGAAGATAGTCGGCAATGGCAATTTGAGAGTTTTTTGATTTCGTAGCTTCTTTGTGAGGTGATGAAATATGGTAGAAGAAGATTTGGGTGTGATGAAAATAGGCCTATTTGAGTGTATCTTATTTCTAAATGATGAAGCATACAGTATTTGAGCATTTCTTGGAGCGAACGAGGAAAAGAATATTAGGTTTACCATATTGTTTGGGTGTAATTTAGAGATCTGGAAAATTCCACCTCTATTTAACAATATCAGGTTTACTATATTCTTTGGACCAGATTCTATTTGTGGACCAATTCTCTCTATTTAACAATATTAGCTTTGTCATATTCTTTGGTCATCAACCTGACAACGAGTATCAATAACATGTTATTTGGTGATATGTATTCAATTCAACAGTTATCAGAAAAGGTCGGGACTGGTGAAGTTTAATTTTCAAAAATCCTGCACTTCAAAATAAGCACACACAAGGCCACGCACACCTTCGTATATTTTTGTAAAAAAGACAACTGAATTGAACATTTTGACAAATAATGGAGAAAATGCGGGTCTATATCTATTTTAAATTTTGGAATCCAAAACGTCATTTTGTGTTAAGGTGAAAATATATCAAAAGTACTTGCGTGCCAATGTTTTGAAAACCGGGTCAAATATTGAATCGGTTAATTGATTGGATTATTATATCATTGACTCGATCAGTCGAACCGTTTAAAAAAATTAGATGACCCGTAAATGTTTGATTTTTTATATTTATGACGTGTTTACTTTAAAATATATAATATGTAGAATAAACATTAATATGATAAATTTAAATAAAATTTCTACATTGTATCAATCAAAAGTAAATAAAATAAATCATCAATATTTATTCATTAGTATTTACAAGAAAACAAATTAAATAATAAGAATAATTTCAAATCTTGGTTATTATGTGAGTCGATTATTATGTTAGAATAATTGAAATCAAAAGCTTCAAATTGGTGAGTTGATTATTATGTTAGTATATCAACTCAATGGTTACAGGTTCGAATCTTGTTAACATCATTTTGCTCATTTTATAGTTATTATTATTTTATTTAATAAAACCAATTTGGTTTATCCGATTACCGGTTTAACTGATTTTCACCGGTTTTTGCCGATTCACACTGATTTTTTAGAAATATGAGATTTCTTTGAAACCAGACCGCTCAAGTGATCGATTCCCGATTGAACCGACTGGTCTGATCCGATTTTCAAAACATTGTTGAGTGCATGTATATATGATTCCAACGTACGAATTCAACAATCTCATGCCCAAATTTTGATTATGTTTTGGATTTTGGTATCGATACAAAATTAATAAAGAAAAATGAAATGTATGAAAAATATAGTTAATAAAGAAATAAGAAACAAGATTTATGCGGTTCGACAATTTGCCTACGTTCACAAGAGAGAGAGATATTTTATTAATGTGATATTTTATTTGTGTTACAAGAATTGAGAGCTTCCATGTTTGCCAAAGGGCTCCCCCTCTTAATTGTAACCAGAAAAGGGCTACGCATAAAAAATACAACGATGAAGGTATTTTGGTAATTTCATATATGAGTGCGGCAATGGTAGTTTCGTCACTTCACATATGTCATACCTTTTACTGAGGGGAGCCTTGGTCTTTACCCGGATTCACGCCGATCGCATGCTCGCCATGTCAATTTTGAGCGTATCCAAAATCTTGAGGGCACGTGAAGGCCGTTAGAATAATTTGTTGTTTTGTGTCTCGTGTCCTTTAGGTTTGTATCATACACCTCCATATCTGAGGTGGGCTTTTGACGAAAACAAAGAACTTGGAGTTGATCCCAAGCGACATCCCAAATCTGAATGTTCTCTACTCGAAAATATGTCAGATCTGTCGGATACACCATGGAATCATGCCAGATTTGACAGAGGAGCCTAGACCTGGAAGGCATCAACGACCAGGTTGCACGTCCATATCGGATTAATAGCTATCTTAGACGATAAATCCTCTATAAATAGTCAAGATTTCCTTGTAATTGATGTCTTACATCCCTACATACATGCCCAATACTTGTACTAAACGTAGTACTTTTTTTTCCTTCGATCCAGTTTTATCCCATTGAATTTTTCTGATAAGATTCTAACGAGGCAACATTCAAGGCTACTTTCCTTCAAACATTCAAGATAATACATACACAAATTCAACTCTTTTTTACATACTCCTCCGTTATTTCTAGATTTCGTTAATGATTAGTTATTCGCTCTTTGAAAGCTCAAATGTCCGAGATTTTGTTAATCCCCTTTTGTTCCACGGCAAATTTTTATATTTAATGGTTTAGCATTTATTTATGTTGGAAAAAACCCGACTCAACATACTATAAAGTATTTCCATATCTTATTCCATACAATAAATTATATATTTTTTGATCAATTAAATACAGAAATTTAAAAGTCACGTCACAGTGGATTCGAACCCGAGACATTTGACATCAGACATCAATCACTCTACCACCACGCCAACACACACACAATAATAAATTATATTGTTATAAAATAATGTGATCGTATTAAAAAACTTCAACGTTTTAGTTTACAATATCTAACTTAAATATAAAATGGCAGGAGTAGGAATAAGTATTTATTTGTGTTGGAGGTGGCGGAAATATATAAGTCGACTCAACTTATAGCATATCATATGCTTGATTGCCTTGTGTGCCATAACTTCACGTGGTGATATTTATAAAATTGGATTGATTTGCTGGAATCCCGGAGCTATTCTTGCATATCAAGCTGAATCCCTATAAACAATTCTCAAATTCTTCCACGATATTCATGATGCTTAACAGACATCATATTAAAAAGAAAATTGAATAGTAAATTGTCAATGTGAACTAGCTTACTTTTTATAATTGATGTGATCGTGATTATCATATAATCATAATTAATTAACTACTTCAAATCTCAAATAATCTGTTTGATTCAACCACATCTATATGTAGACTAGTCAACCTCCACCTAGCTATGTACCCACGTTATAACTGACTCAGCCTTCAAATTTGAATATGAATATTTATTTATTTATTTTAAGTTATGTCTATAGAAATAAGTAAAATTATATTGATCTTAGAGATAATTGACATTTAAAACAAGACATTCGCCCTATTTGTAATTATAACCTAACTTTTAAAGTATTGCAAATGAATATCCAATCTTTCACTTTTTTGTAATTGAAACTTGCCCAATTCTTCCGGCAACGCAAACTTTTAATTCTTGCCGTTTGAGCCCATGAATCGAGAAAAAATAGTTGAACTTTGATGAGCTCGATGAGAGAAACATTTAGACGTATGAGTTGACATTCACAATCAATTTCGTCATAGCAGTTTCTAACATTATTTATCAGTAAATCGGGCGTCGATATTCATTGTCGTCAGCAAGCGGGGTCAAAGATTGTGATTTAAATGACAATAATCTATTCATTTTTATTATATAATGCGTTGAAGTCTGTTTTTTTATGTCGTGAAAACTCATATGTTTTATATGCTCAAATCTATATATAAAAACGTTGATGGAATTCGAATATAAATTTTTAACCTTAAAAATATCCATTCCAACCCGGGCCGGCTTTTTGGGAAGCCCAGCCTGAGCCATCGCTACCGCTACCTAAGGTAAATTAGTCTGAGGAGCCAACTGCCCATTCCATGATCGCATCTGCAAACCTTATCCAGTGGCCGTGGGCCTTAGCGACGTTTTTCATTCTCGTAAGTAAATTGCTCCCGGTTGTTCAATCATTTGATAGTTATTCCATTATTTCATTGTTTTAAATCGATAGCTCTAAACCAACCGAGCTAAGTGCGTGAAAATACATAGTAAAGTTAGACTAATTAATAAATGTATTTAATATCTTTACCAAAAGCAAATAAGGTGATTATCATATAATCATAATTGATGTGAACTAGCTTACTTTTATAATTGATGTGAACGTGATTATCATATAATCATAATTAATTAACTACTTCAAATCTCAAATAACTGTTTGATTCTACCACATCTATATGTAGACTAGTCAACCTCCACCTAGCTACGCACTCTACGTTATAACCGACTCACCTTCAAATTTGATTTTTATTTATTTTAAGTTATGTGTATAGAAATAAGTAAAATTATATTGATCTTAGAGATAATTGACATTTAAAACAAGTCATTCGCCTATTTGTAATTATAACCTAACTTTTAAAGTATTGCAAATGAATATCCAATCTTTCACTTTTTGTAATTGAAACTTGCCCAATTCTTCCAAGAACGCAAACTTTTAATTCTTGCCGCTTGAGCCCATGAATAGAGAAAAATAGTTGAACTTTGATGAGCTCGATGAGAGAAACATTTAGACGTATGAGTTGACATTCACAATCAATTTCGTCATAGCGCTTTCTAACATTATTTATCAAGAATCGGCGTCGATATTCATTGTCGTCAAAAGCGGGGTCAAAGATTGTGATTTAAATGACAATAATCTATTCATTTTTATTATATAATGCGTTGAAGTCTGTTTTTTTATGTCGTGAAAACTCATATGTGTTATATGCTCAAATCTATATATAAAAACGTTGATGGAATTCGAATATAAATTTTAAACATAAAATATCCATTCCAACCCGGCCGGCTTTTGGGAAGCCCAAATGAGCCATCGCCATCGCTACCTAAGGTAAATTAGTCCGAGGAGCCAACCGCCCATTCCATGATCGCATCTGCAAACCTTATCCGTGGCCGTGGGCCTTAGCGACGCTTTTCATTCTCGTAAGTAAATTGCTCCCGGTTGTTCAATCATTTGATAGTTATTCCATTATTTCATTGTTTTAAATCGATAGCTCTAAACCAACCGAGCTAAGTGCGTGAAAATACATAGTAAAGTTAGACTAATTAATAAATGTATTTAATATTTTGTAACTTTACCAAAAGCAAATAAGGTGATTATCATATAATCATAATTGATGTGAACTAGCTTACTTTTTATAATTGATGTGAACGTGATTATCATATAATCATAATTAATTAACTACTTCAAATCTCAAATAATCTGTTTGATTCTACCACATCTATATGTAGACTAGTCAACCTCCACCTAGCTACGTACCCACGTTATAACTGACTCAGCCTTCAAATTTGATTTTTTATTTATTTTAAGTTATGTGTATAGAAATAAGTAAAATTATATTGATCTTAGAGATAATTGACATTTAAAACAAGTCATTCGCCCTATTTGTAATTATAACCTAACTTTTAAAGTATTGCAAATGAATATCCAATCTTTCACTTTTTGTAATTGAAACTTGCCCAATTCTTCCCAAGAACGCAAACTTTTAATTCTTGCCGCTTGAGCCCATGAATCGAGAAAAATAGTTGAACTTTGATGAGCTCGATGAGAGAAACATTTAGACGTATGAGTTGACATTCACAATCAATTTCGCCATAGCAGCTTTCTAACATTATTTATCGAGAATCGGGCCGATATTCATTGTCGCAACAAGCGGGGTCAAAGATTGTGATTTAAATGACAATAATCTATTCATTTTTATTATATAATGCGTTGAAGTCTGTTTTTTTATGTCGTGAAAACTCATATGTGTTATATGCTCAAATCTATATATAAAAACGTTGATGGAATTCGAATATAAATTTTTAAACTTAAAAATATCCATTCCAACCCGGGCCGGCTTTTTGGGAAGCCCAGCCTGAGCCATCGCTACCGCTACCTAAGGTAAATTAGTCTGAGGAGCCAACTGCCCATTCCATGATCGCATTTGCAAACCTTATCCCGTGGCCGTGGGCCTTAGCGGACGTTTTTCATTCTCGTAAGTAAATTGCTCCCGGTTGTTCAATCATTTGATAGTTATTCCATTATTTCATTGTTTTAAATCTGATAGCTCTAAACCAACTGAGCTAAGTACGTGAAAATACATAGTAAAGTTAGACTAATTAATAAATGTATTTAATATTTTGTAACTTTACCAAAAGCAAATAAGGTGATTATCATATAATCATAATTGATGTGAACTAGCTTACTTTTTATAATTGATGTGAACGTGATTATCATATAATCATAATTAATTAACTACTTCAAATCTCAAATAATCTGTTTGATTCTACCACATCTATATGTAGACTAGTCAACCTCCACCTAGCTACGTACCCACGTTATAACTGACTCAGCCTTCAAATTTGATTTTTTATTTATTTTAAGTTATGTGTATAGAAATAAGTAAAATTATATTGATCTTAGAGATAATTGACATTTAAAAAAAGTCATTCGCCCTATTTGTAATTATAACCTAACTTTTAAAGTATTGCAAATGAATATCCAATCTTTCACTTTTTGTAATTGAAACTTGCCCAATTCTTCCCAAGAACGCAAACTTTTAATTCTTGCCGTTTGAGCCCATGAATCGAGAAAAAATAGTTGAACTTTGATGAGCTCGATGAGAGAAACATTTAGACGTATGAGTTGACATTCACAATCAATTTCGTCATAGCAGTTTCTAACATTATTTATCAGTAAATCGGGCGTCGATATTCATTGTCGTCAGCAAGCGGGGTCAAAGATTGTGATTTAAATGACAATAATCTATTCATTTTTATTATATAATGCGTTGAAGTCTGTTTTTTTATGTCGTGAAAACTCATATGTGTTATATGCTCAAATCTATATATAAAAACGTTGATGGAATTCGAATATAAATTTTTAAACTTAAAAATATCCATTCCAACCCGGGCCGGCTTTTTGGGAAGCCCAGCCTGAGCCATCGCTACCGCTACCTAAGGTAAATTAGTCTGAGGAGCCAACTGCCCATTCCATGATCGCATTTGCAAACCTTATCCCGTGGCCGTGGGCCTTAGCGGACGTTTTTCATTCTCGTAAGTAAATTGCTCCCGGTTGTTCAATCATTTGATAGTTATTCCATTATTTCATTGTTTTAAATCTGATAGCTCTAAACCAACTGAGCTAAGTACGTGAAAATACATAGTAAAGTTAGACTAATTAATAAATGTATTTAATATTTTGTAACTTTACCAAAAGCAAATAAGGTGATTATCATATAATCATAATTGATGTGAACTAGCTTACTTTTTATAATTGATGTGAACGTGATTATCATATAATCATAATTAATTAACTACTTCAAATCTCAAATAACTGCTTTGATTCTACCACATCTATATGTAGACTAGTCAACCTCCACCTAGCTACGCACTCCACGCTATAACCGACTCAACCTTCAAATTTGATTTTTATTTATTTTAAGTTATGTGTATAGAAATAAGTAAAATTATATTGATCTTAGAGATAATTGACATTTAAAACAAGTCATTCGCCCTATTTGTAATTATAACCTAACTTTTAAAGTATTGCAAATGAATATCCAATCTTTCACTTTTTTGTAATTGAAACTTGCCCAATTCTTCCGGCAACGCAAACTTTTAATTCTTGCCATTTGAGCCCATGAATCGAGAAAAAATAGTTGAACTTTGATGAGCTCGATGAGAGAAACATTTAGACGTATGAGTTGACATTCACAATCAATTTCGTCATAGCAGTTTCTAACATTATTTATCAGTAAATCGGGCGTCGATATTCATTCTCGCCTGCAAATGGGGTCAAAGATTGTGATTTAAATGATAATAATCTATTCATTTTTATTATATAATGCGTTGAAGTCTGTTTTTTTATGTCGTGAAAACTCATATGTGTTATATGCTCAAATCTATATATAAAAACATTGATGGAATTCGAATATAAATTTTTAACCTTAAAAATATCCATTCCAACCCGGGCCAGCTTTTTGGGAAGCCCACTGAGCCATCGCTACCGCTACCTAAGGTAAATTAGTCGAGGAGCCAACCGCCCATTCCATGATCGCATCCGCAAACCTTATCCCGTGGCCGTGGGCCTTAGCGACGCTTTTCATTCTCGTAAGTAAATTGCTCCGGTTGTTCAATCATTTGATAGTTATTCCATTATTTCATTGTTTTAAATCTGATAGCTCTAAACCAACTGAGCTAAGTACGTGAAAATACATAGTAAAGTTAGACTAATTAATAAATGTATTTAATATTTTGTAACTTTACCAAAAGCAAATAAGGTGATTATCATATAATCATAATTGATGTGAACTAGCTTACTTTTTATAATTGATGTGAACGTGATTATCATATAATCATAATTAATTAACTACTTCAAATCTCAAATAATCTGTTTGATTCTACCACATCTATATGTAGACTAGTCAACCTCCACCTAGCTACGTACCCACGTTATAACTGACTCAGCCTTCAAATTTGAATATGAATATTTTTTATTTATTTTAAGTTATGTGTATAGAAATAAGTAAAATTATATTGATCTTAGAGATAATTGACATTTAAAACAAGTCATTCGCCCTATTTGTAATTATAACCTAACTTTTAAATTATTGCAAATGAATATCCAATCTTTCACTTTTTGTAATTGAAACTTGCCCAATTCTTCCGCAAGAACGCAAACTTTTAATTCTTGCCGTTTGAGCCCATGAATCGAGAAAAAATAGTTGAACTTTGATGAGCTCGATGAGAGAAACATTTAGACGTATGAGTTGACATTCACAATCAATTTCGTCATAGCGCTTTCTAACATTATTTATCGAGAATCAAGCCGATATTCATTGTCGCCGCAAAGCGGGTCAAAGATTGTGATTTAAATGACAATAATCTATTCATTTTATTATATAATGCGTTGAAGTCTGCTTTTTATGTCGTGAAAACTCATATGTGTTATATGCTCAAATCTATATATAAAACGTTGATGGAATTCAATATAAATTTTAACCTTAAAATATCCATTCCAACCCGGCGGCTTTTGGGAAGCCCACTGAGCCATCGCTACCGCTACCTAAGGTAAATTAGTCCGAGGAGCCAACCCATTCCATGATCGCATCGCAAACCTTATCCCGTGGTCGTGGGCCTTAGCGGACGTTTTCATTCTCGTAAGTAAATTGCTCCTGTTGTTCAATCATTTGATAGTTATTCCATTATTTCATTGTTTTAAATCGATAGCTCTAAACCAACCGAGCTAAGTGCGTGAAAATACATAGTAAAGTTAGACTAATTAATAAATGTATTTAATATTTTGTAACTTTACCAAAAGCAAATAAGGTGATTATCATATAATCATAATTGATGTGAACTAGCTTACTTTTTATAATTGATGTGAACGTGATCATCATATAATCATAATTAATTAACTACAAATCTCAAATAATCTGTTTGATTCTACCACATCTATATGTAGACTAGTCAACCTCCACCTAGCTACGTAGCCACGTTATAACTGACTCAGCCTTCAAATTTGAATATGAATATTTTTTATTTATTTTAAGTTATGTGTATAGAAATAAGTAAAATTATATTGATCTATATATAAACTCATGTGTTATACGCACACATCTATAAGTTTGTTTTTTTATGTCGTGAAAACTCATGTGTTATACGCACAAATCTATATATAAAAACGTTGATGTAATTCGAATATAAAATTTTAACCTTAAAAATATCCATTCCAACGTTATTCCATTATTTCATTATTTTAAATCTGATAACTGTAATTAATCAACTGAGCTAAGTCCGTGGAAATAAATATGAGTTTGTTCTGACACATTGTAAAATTGGACTGCTTTATAAATGTATCTAATTTTGCAAGTTTACCAAAAGCAAATAAGGTGGTGTACAAAATAAAACGCCGCCGACCCCGGGCTAAGGGCAAAAAGTATGTTAAAATGTCGTTCTATTTTTAGGTAAAACTAACTACACTTAATGCCAAGGTGTTCAAACACACAACTTGCAGAAAGGAAACAAAATAACTTAATGACACAAAAAAGCAAAACTAGCAGTAATTTAACTACATTCAACCAGCGAATCTTACATACATTACATATAGAGTGATGCTAAATAGATCAATTTCTTATAGAAGAACTAATTTTTTCACTAAGACCAAAAATTATTTAGTTAGTTAGTAAGGTATAAGGATATTATTATAGAGTCAGTTGCTGAAAATAGCACGACACTCGATAACCACACGACGTCTATAAGTACACACACACAAATATATCCAAAATGCTGCACTACCAATTAAGGCTGGCAATTCGTGCGTGTCGGGTCGTTATCGTGTTCACACGATAACGACCGACCGATAAGGCCAAACACGAACACGATCCGTTAAGGATCTGTCCGACACGGACACGAACACGACACGAAATGTACTGACACGGACACGACACGAATATGTCACGATTTTTTTCGTGCTGACATGACACGATACGATATGAAACGATAAATTTAAATCTAAATTATAAAATAAATAAATATATAAAAAAATATAATTAAATTAATATTAAATATATAAAAATATTATCGAATTATATGAAAACGACACGAACTGACACGAACACGAATGCAACACGAAAATTATCGGGTTATACGAACACGACACGAAATTATCGTGTCCTTATCAAGTTATCGTGTCGACAGGATAAGAACACGAACACGATAAGGCTGGACACTAACCCGTTAATTTCATACGTATTCGTGTCGTGTCGAAAAAATTATCAGCCCTACTACCAATCAACCACAAAAAAAGAAGTTTAACTTAATGCAATCACAAGGATCACTGTTATCAATTAATTTAATACGTTTTTTTTTTTGCTATGCAGGGTAAAAGTGTAAGTTTATAGAAGATCACAACAATTAATGCTAATTTATTGGGTGCGATACCGAGATCAAAAGACAACAACAATTTCTCCTAATTTTGTTGTGTTCAGATGCAAACAACTAAAGTCCACCAAAAACAATTACAGATTTATAGCGTTGTTCTAACTGCACAAACAATATTTTCATAAGAATCTAGGGAAAATAGAAGTTGTGTTCTTTATCTGTGTATCAAAATTTTCTGAAATTGTGAAAATAGTTAGAAGACGAAGAAATGGCAAGAAGAGATATTGATAGATCTGGAAAAGGTAATATTGTTTATCTAATGTATTTGGTATTGCATTTTTTTATTGAATTTTTTTCTACATATTATTTCTTGAACTAATCAAGAACCCAACACAAATTTATTAAAAAAGATTCAGTGGATGCATTTTAAACTCTAAAATTGGGAGCTTTTATATTAGTTTTTCGTATATATAAGGAAAATTACATGTGGGCAAATGAGCATTTACATAAATTAATGTGCATATTTATTACTGTATCTCTTTTTTTTTGTAGGATTGGAATGCGGAGTTGTCCCCTTTTGATGCTTCCCAATTCTGTAAGATGCATGTTTATAAACTATTTTAGTTTGTTTCGTAACTTATTATAGCTACCATAAGTTTTCCAAAATGAAGGGTTTATTTTGTCCAAATTGTGCAGTGTCCATCTGATTTCCTAATGCATTTTACATATGCAGAATTGGAGAATACTACACCTAATAGTATGGCTATTGAACAACAATCTAGAGGATCAAAAGACGAAGGTAATAAAGGTGTTTTTCCTCAAAATCAGTTCCATAAACTAATTAATTTGAAAATCGGACTCTTACTTGGTATTAACTAATTTTACTATTACTAATTTGTTCATCTGAATTGCATAGAGAATGTTTCGCCAATTGTTGTTCGAAGACGCATTGAGAGTGCAGAAGGTAATAATCATATTTTGTAATGAAAAAAATGAATAATTGATAAACTTAAATTTTTCTGTCTGTTTCAGCATGAACAAAGAAACTTCATGACAGCAACGTAGACGCAAAGGATAAAGGTAAAAAATGTGCACCATTAAATACACGTGAAGGTGTGTTGATATTCATTTTATTAATACCAAGATCAAAAGACAACAACAATTTCTCCTAATTTTGTTGTGTTCAGATGCAAACAACTAAAGTCCACCAAAAAATCAATTACAGATTTATAGCGTTATTCTCACTGCACAAACAATATTTTCATAAGAATCCCACTATTTGCAGGAATAATTGATCCTTCTATATAGCCAATTACAAATTTATCCTTACTAAATACGAATAAGAATTTTAATAAATTAAAATTAAGATTAGATCTCCATCGTTCATCTTAAAAAGTAAGGGTTGAGATATGTTCTTAGTTTTTATGAAAAATAGGTTTTATTTGAACTCTATTATATATATATATATATATATATATATATATATATATATATATATATATATATATAACTTAGTGTAATAAATTTTTAGCAATTGTTAAATTACCATTTAAACTAGTAATAAAATTTAATCCTAATAAGAAATCTTTAGAATTAGTTTCTTTTGGGTTTATTATTACTTGAGGTAAATCATATTTTAAACTATAATTACCAAGAAAATTTAAAATTGTATTCCATTGGTTCTAAACAATGTGTAATTTTCATAATTCTATTTTCAACTGCTCGGTTTCCATTTTATAATTTAATAATTTATGGAACTTAGGATCTACTAAACTATATCCTATTAAACTTTTAATACTTCCAAGATCTAATATAGCATTTAAATCAACATGATTTTCATTGTCTATCCATAATCTACATTGAATATTTATTAAAGTTGTTTGAATGGATTTTTGTATTATTACTATTATTTATTAATATTTTTCTTCTTCCTCTATTTGTTCTCGCCATTTGATTTAGTTCAATATTTTCAAATTTTTATAATCATTTAATGTATATTCTATAACTTCTATTCTTTTTGGAGTTCATTGTATTTATTTTCTAATTTTAAATATTTATGATTATATAGTTCAAACATTATTTCATGTTTTTCTAATTTTTCTTTATAAATATCAAGATTTTTATTTTCTTCAATTTTAGCCTTTCCTTTTAATTCAATTTTATTCCAAATAATTTTCTAAACATAAGAAGCATATTTCTTCAAAACATTTATTACATTGATATCTTCTTGTAATTTCGTGATATAATTTACAATTAATACATGGAATATGGTTATTTCCTTTTCTTTAATCCAATAATGTAAACAATTATTTAATGTATTCATATATGTATATGTTACTACTGTAGGATCTATTTCTTTTTATTTTCATATTCGATAAATACTATAGATTGATTCATTATCGTAATCTTCTGAGTTTATAACTTCTATATTATATTCTCCTATTTCTTCTATTAAATTTGTTCTTTCATAATTTTTATTTTTATTGGGACATTTATTAGCTAAGTGTTTTTCTGAATCACATATAAAACATCTACACTTTCTTTTGTAAGGTTTTTAACATATCTATTTCTATCTTTATTCTTGTTATGTTTATAAGTAGTACTTTTCTAATACCTTTTTTATATGGTTTTTTATAATATCCATAAGCTTGAGGTGTATAAATAGCAGTTTTACAAAATGCCCATGCTTGTCTTTTTATTTGTTCTTTTATTACTGCATCTTTACATCTATCTTCTAAATATTTAAATGTAAAAGTTATTCTTGGTCCTATTCCTAAATTAGGAGTAGTCACTTCCTGTGCTTCATGTATTTGTTTTCCTAAATCTCCGGAAGTTTTATAAAATATTTATTACATAATTCATCGTCCATCGCTTCTACCAATTGTGATAATAATCTAACAAAGTCATTTGTAAATTCTCTTATATATTTAAAATCAAATACTTAATTGTTCTAAATTTCTTATTGTTTGTATCTTGCAAAAATGTATTATCTTTTGCTGGATCAACACCTATTATTAATAGTCTTATTGCACTTGTAAAGTTATAAGGATTATCTCCTAATGCTTTTAATTGATTTATTTCATCAGGAGCTTGAGATTTTTTACTTTGCCATAATCCTAAGGCTGTTGGACCTAAGGTTGTTTCTAAATAAGAAAACATATCCATATCTCCTCTTTTTTCTTTTTCCCAATTTCTTACTACCGTTTGTTCCCAAACTAAAACTTCATCTCCCCATAATTATGGGCTTTGTTCTTCTATATATAACATATCTCCACTATATAATTTTCCTATTGGAGCTCTTTTTCCTTTTCCAATTATTCGAGATTCTCCTTCATATTGGGCTTGGGCTGGTATCCAATTTTGTCTACCTTGTCCTGTTGTACTACCCTCTCCTTGTTGTATAAATTCTGGTTTAGGTCTTTTATTACTAGGAGTCATAGAAACGTCCATAAAATTAGTTTCTCTATTATTATTTTTATAGAAATCACTTATCATAATTTTTCCTTGTTCAATTTCTGAAACTAATGGTAGGTTAAAATACTTTTCTAATTCTTTATAAGCTTGATTAGAATCCATTCCTAATTATGTAATACATTCTATTAACATATCATCTACTTGATCTTGCAAATTTATTTCAAGAATTTTTATTAATTATTTCATCTATAGTTGTTTTGTTTCTTCAAACTTGAACCCTGTTTCAAATTCTATATTGCTTTCTAAATTTTGTCATAATCTTCGTTATTAAATTGACAATATCCTATCATTTCTTTTCGCTTAATTCTAATGTGTCTGCTTTCTTCGAATCAGGTCATAAATAGGTTCAGATCATAATATTCATTCATTAAATTATAGTTTATTTCATATCATCATCATCTTCACTTTCCTCATTTTATTATTTCTTTTTATAAAATTTGTAAATCTTAAATTGGCTTGTCCATTATTATCATAAATAATACTTTTTTGTGGGACTAAAACTTCATTAGATTTCTTTTTTAAATCTTCTAAATTCCATTCTAATCTTGCTAATTCAGTAGGATCAATTTTTTGTGGTTCTATCATTTTAATTCCTTTTGAAGCAATAACTTTTATCATTTTTTCAATATTAACTTTATATTTCATACTTGAAGATGTACTCATTTTTCCTAATACTCCAATACTTATTATTAAATTATTTCCTTCATAATTTGTATATCCTTTAGTTTGTATTGCAATTTTTATTTTACTTATATCTCTAGTATCCTTTAAAATATTAGGAGCACAATAAAATAATGCTGAATTTTTGTTTAAATCTACTTCCATTCTCGATATAATAGCTCTTTAACATCTTGTTGCCATGATTGATCCGTAATTAACACTAATGCTTTTGTTCCTACCTCTTGTCTTCCAAATGCTTTTATCCCTATTATTATTAATCCTATATGTGAAAATAATTTATTACTTTTAATTAATTTCTTTATAGTTTCGGTGATAGAATCTATAAATTCATTGTACCATCAACCACTCTAGTACTTACTTCTACTTCCTCTAATAAAACTTGTATTTATATTTATTATTCTCGCTGATATAAACCCTTGGTTGTAAAATTTCAAAACTCGATTATTGTAAATTTCTAAATTTCTATCAACATCTATTTCTTCTTCTAATTGTATAGTCTGTTGTGAACTATTACTTCCGATCCTCTTCTAGAATTTAGCATCCTATGTAAAATGTATCTCAAGTAACAATTTCATTTATATTACTTGTAGAATTTCTATTTTGTCAGATAGTTTGTGAATGTCCGTAAAATGGTCTAAAATTACTCATTTTTAGGCTTCCAATAATTATATATTGTAGGAGTTATTTTTCTAGGTCTTTCTTGTGAACCTAAGCTTAAATTATTTATGGCTTGTGTAATGTTATCTATATCTTGATCTATTGGTTTATTATTTTTTTTTCTAATTTATTAAAAGTTTCACCGATTTGTAATTCAATTTCTCCTAATAGTTTTTAGTTTCTAATTCAACTTTCTTTGGTTTTAAATTTTCTATTAAGTAACTTAACGATTAATATCGATTTACTAGGTAAAATTTTATTTAATTGTTTAATTTTGAGATTATTTGATTATTTTGTTCTTTAATATAATCAAAGTTTTCACCGACTGTTTAATTAATTTATTCTTTTCTTGATTACTTTGTATTATTTCTTTAAGTAGATTATTACTATCGCTTTTATTCTTTTCAAAATTACGCTTAAATTTATAATTAAATCGATAATACGCTTTAAATGACTATTTTCAATGTAATATATGTTTAAATTTTCGATCAAATTGACAAATAAAATTATAATTATCGCAAGATATTTTATGCTTATCTCTAAGATTCTCAAGATCCGAAAATCGATTGAACAAACGAGTTTTGATCAATGATTAAAAATTTCTTACTCTAATACTTTTATAAATTCAAATACCATCCTTATTCTTATGATTAAACATATCCCGCTTTTATTTAACAACAACATAATATACATATATATGGTTTAAGAGTTTCTCAAAATCAACTCTACACGCCAATATAATATCATTACTAAAAACATCTTAATCCTCGCATCTAGCGGGTTCTTAACAACAAAGAGGACTTACAACATCATGTTTGCCTAACACGTTAAGCATGTCCTAGTCTTTTAGGCCGAAGTTTTTGTAGCTCGATACCAAATGGGAAATGGGGGTAGGTGTGTTTTCTTCACATTAAACCACATAAACAAGATAGAAAATATAAGAAAATATATACCGATAGAGCTTCACACGTAACTCTTATGATGAAGAAGTTAGGACGAGAGCCTTCGCTTTCCATACAATATGTTCAATGAATTGAAGGATTATTATTTTTTTATTTTTATTATTAGTACATGAAATTTAATTATGCATAATTAACCATAAATTATGTCTCTACCTGTAGTAAAATTTTTAAAGTAATTAATACATTATTCTCCAACATATGATAGATTTATTTTACTCAATATGTATAGTCACATATGTTTATAATAACTTGTATTCAGAAATATTGCAAAGGCCGACCCAATTGATTAAACTAATGGTACAACTACGCTAACTAGTTCTAATAATGTGACACCATACTGACACTTTACTGAGGAATTATAATAAGTAGCAAAAACGTCATACGTATGTGTGTGTGTATATATATATATATGAGATAAATTGTATGAGCTTAGTTACGGCTTAGTTTCGGCTAGATTAGTTTAGGTGAATTGTGTCCAATAAAATATTATTATTAACAACGGTAATAAAAATTCTCTATTTTTTTATACCATGGAAAACCGAGCCGCTACCTATTATAATTACATAGTAAAATGTCTAATTACATTACATAGCTTGACTTATTTATAATTCTATCACTCACAATCAAAATGAATCGCAAGCATATGAGATGTATGCAACACTTGATGGAACTAATATTGGAGAAGCAGTCAATTTTATGTGATGTGTAGTTTCTCTTTTGCTGACAATTGCAAGATCTGTTCTTCATTATTTGCTACGTATAGTAAGAGTGTTAGATATCCAACAGCGTTCTCTTCTCTCTTTTGTGTGTGTGTGTTGACCAGGTAGAGTGGTTAACGCCGGCGCCAGCGCCTCTGCTCGGTCCACCGCGACGTAGCCTTTAAAAATTTCAGATTAAATTACCCAAAAAAAAAAAACAAATATTCTCCACCTTTGTATATTACGCAACTTAACCCTATCGTCCGAATAAATAGTGCAGACGCCCCTCAAAATTGACGATCGTTGCATTGTGAAAGCCCGCCACATCAACGGTCTGTTTTCTTTCGAGAATTTAATCTCCTCCGCTGATTTGGCGGGCTTCAAGTGGTGTAGGCCGCCTGAATGAACTCCCCGATTGGACCGCCTCGTGAAGGAGGTCATCATCGAGTGGGTCGAGCATGCCAGAGATAAATGGACCAAATCGGTCCAGATCAATATGGGTATTTTAGTGATATTAATAAAAATACAATTATAAATATTGCTTTCAGATTTAATTTAATTTTCTATTTTCTTAAATGAATTAGCTTTTTATTTTTTTCAATAATTCATTCAAACTTCTATTTTTGTCACCTTTCGCAATTATGATTTTATGCATGATTCTGGACCCACAATTATATTCACTACATCACCAAGTCTCAAAAGATAGAAAATCCTTGGATGTAGCCTACGATTAAGGTAGGATGTTCGTGAATCGTGATCAGTATGTTTAATCGACACCTTATAAATTGAATCTACACATTTCCGTCGTCATAAAAGATACAGAAATTCAACTTTTACATTAGGGATCTTGACATTTTAATAAGCCCAACTTCCTGAAATTTGACAGGCATAGTGTTCGAACAATTTTGTGACAATATGGTGTAGCAACTAATACTTGAATTTGCATGCGTGTGTTGGTCTAGTAGTAGAGTGGTTAATATCTGAGGCCAAAAATCTCAGGTTCAAATCCACCATGACACGATCTTTAAATTTCTATATTTAGTTGAACAAAAAAACTAATACTTGAATTTTCAATCAGTTGTACCCACAGGCCACAATAGTAAGTTGCTCTACTTAACAGAAGTATAATGTCCTCAAGATTCTAAATGGCATGTTATAAAACGTGACTCTTGCCACTTAAAAATTTAGTAATAAATTTCGATGTCGTTGGAATTTGACTTATAATGACAGTTTATGGATCTCCATCGATGTGTTTGGACATAATGCATATGGTGTAACATCAAATCTACTGATTGGTTGGTGGATTACCCTGTTCAAAGCTTATCCACTTTATGTCAACATTTCATACCCGTATAACAAAATATCATTCACATGCATGTCTATCGCATAGGCAGCAAGCCATAGTTGTTAATCCAATTATGGATGTTAATGGATGAATTTTACCCGAATCAGAACCAATAAATAAGTAATGGTTCTGATTTTGAAACCGACCCATTAAACACTGGATCCGGACCGAACCCGAACCATCAACTATGGGTCTTAAACTACTCAACTGAAATGAAGTCAAAACAAGAATCGGACCAAAACCGAACAAGAACTAGAACTAGAACCGAAACCGTTGCTTTATAATTTAATGTGTTATGAGTGATTTTGAATCAATTTGGATAAAACTAGCCATCGATGTTCTATTTAAACTTAGGTTTGTCAATAGATCGATTTTACTCGAACCGTAATCAATAACAAGATTGATTCCGGTTCGAACCGTAACCGCATCCGGACCGGACCATCAAACTATAGATCTAAACGATCCAGATCTAAAACGGGTCTGGAACCAAAACCAGAACCAAAACCGTTGCTTTAAAATTTAATGGGTTTTGAACGGTTCCGGATTGATCCGAGTAAAACCCACTCATTGACATCCCTAAATCCAATTATAAGGCAACAGATTGATTGAGAAGACTACCCAACCTTTTCCCTTTTTTTTCTTTTCACTTGATTTGGGAAAAGAAATTGGCAGATGGCAATGGATCGAATTTTTGTGAATATCTATCTTTATCAAATTCTAATAAAACGAATTTAGATAAATATTAAAATGAGTTTCAATCAAAGTAAACAAGTACTCATAACAAATTTGGTTAGAATATGAAAGTTATCGATGATTAACCTCTACAAAAACTCATTTATATAAAGAAACACATAAACACAGTCTTAAAGCAGTTTTCCAGTGGCAGTTTACAGATATAGACTTCTGTTGCATTCATTCTGTGATGCGTAGTTGCGAGTGTTGGAAAATTATGTTGGATTCTTTGTGTATGCATAGTTCAATTCTTTTCACGTCGTGTGACGCCTAATCGAACCGGCCTGAGCCGAGCATAGCTGAACTGCAGTGCGGTACTACAACACGAGAAGAATCGTGTAGGGATGGCAACAGGTGTGGTACTCATCCTTTAAGCATTTCCAAAACCAGATTCATTTAATATTTATCTATTCATCTCGGTCCCATATTCAGTTTCAAAAGTGATTTATTATCTATATTCACCCCTAGCTTGTATAGTAATACATGCTAATTATCTGAAATTATTTGAATTTATAAATATCTAAATAATCAACTAGAAGTTAGTGTAATTAAATTGTTATCCATGTGTCCTAATGTGAGGACGTTCTCATAGAGACCACCTCTTTGGGCTTTTAACCAAGAATGAAAGATGGAGTTAAGGTGAAGTAACTACATAAGTCTGAGACATGAAAGGTTACACTGATGAAGATTTATGACACAGACTATACAACTACATACCACGCCGTCTCACTCGAATAAAACGAAGTCAAGGAACTGTTAACTGACCTTTTTGTCCCAATGATTTCCACGACATCTCGAGCTGCATAAGATGCAGCTTCTCGACAAAAGGCTCCAGAACCTCAGCTTCTTCTTCGGGCGCAAAGGCCATGCAGATGCTGAGCTCTTGAACCGCAGCCTCATATTCTCTGTAGTCAGTCATGCAAATTGTAAGATGGTAGCAGTGACTAGTCGAAAATATTTATGAGGCTGGATTCGAAAATATTACCGGTTGTAGTAGAGCATCATACCGTAGTCTCTCCTCAGAGCCCAATCATGCGGCCGAAGGATCAGTAATCTATCCGATGCCATGATAGCGAGCCTGAAAAAACGTGTTATCCAATGACCGAGTTATGCATTACTCATTCGATCTACATTCCTAATTAAAGCCCTAACATTACAGAACTAAAAACTTGTCAGATTGTTCATCTTCATTTCTGAAGATTTTTCCCCCTTTTTTCTCTACTTTTTCCTATATATTTCTAATTGTAGATACACTACTACGCTTATGCGTGCAATTAAATAGTATTCCTATAGTCAACTTAAAATTAGGCTCCAGCGCTGCAACTCATCATATATGGTTCCGAACTAGGGTTATATATATTCAAGTAAGCTGTCCCGGCTTAGTTTACATTAGTCGGGATTCACAAGTTCCTGCCATGCTTGCAAATAAGCATCTCAAACCTGTAGGAGAAGACAATAGGCATCTGAAGAGTCAGGAGAAGGAGACGACGAGGACTACTGATAAACCTAAAGATCGAGTAAAGATAAGCTACCTCAGCTCCTGAGGGCGCAGTAAAGGTATGCTTGAACCACTTCTTATGTTGAGCTTCTCCTTGGAGTTATGGACGCACCTCAGTGGAGAAGTCAGCATCAACCCGTGATTAGTTCTCAAGAAGCACGTTTCCAGTAAAGCCTCTACAGTATATGTTACCACTTTTAGTCAAGAAGATATTCAAGAGGTTGGATGATTTAACTCTTGAAAACTTTTAATTTCTAACAATTAAATTGGCGAGAGCGATTCCAATGATGTCTTCGGTTGGTTGCAATGTCTAACCCCGAAAGTGAGTTGCTATTTACATCCGAGGCCCTTGACCGCGGATCGTCCACGCACTTCCCGTTGATGACCGCGAACAAGCTGTGCCCCGAAATTACTTTGAATAGCTCCTGCAATAACAATTATTACAAGACAAAAGTGGATAATAACAATTGAGAAGCTGAATTGAATTATTGATACCGCGCATTAGTTCGGAGATCGATATACCTCGGGATTTCCAGTCGGAGGCCATATCAAAAAATCTTCCCCAACACGAGATCCCACGATCGCAAGATTGAGTCTTTGGCAAACTTCAATGTAAATCACGCTAAGCAAGATTGCTATCAAAAGTCAACATGAATGAGATCAATCAGCATTTTACAAGACTTAAAAGAATACAAAAGAACTTGTTTGAGCGTAGACTAGTGAAAAAGATATACCGCTGGCACGACCAGAGCTTAACGCTGAGTGCACGTACGAGCACTTCGAGTCTACTAATACTGGTAGCCTTTTCAAACCTCTATACACGAAGAGGACTTTGTTCACTGCATCCAGAACTTCTCCCATATCGCATCCGATCTCTCTTGGAACCAACTCAGCATCAACTTCATTTGCTATGGCATTGAGCTCAGCCAACCACCCGATTATATTCTTTCCGGCCATTGGCATGGACTCCACAAAATCCCACCCTTGGGCACCCGGTGGTGATGATGTATCTTTCCTCTCATTATGGATCGAATAAGCATCCATCTCACGATTGAAAGCCAAAATGCCTCATCTTCAGCGGCAATATAGAGCAATGCCTGCACAGAAGGATTCCAAACAAACTGACTAAAGCAATAGCAGCAACTGCAAAAGGCAATATCGCTAAAATCCCAATACTCGGAAAGCAATAAATCGCTATAGGCCTTGTTGCCTTGTAAGGAATCTGAGATCAAGAAACGCAATTTTAGCAACATATTTAGCACCAAATGAACAAGAGTTTACCTTTGCAAGTGAGATATCTTTGTCCTTGGACTGGAAAGATATCTCCCTAGTAAATTTGTCTCTAGCAGATTCAAGCACCTGATACATAGATCAATCACAATACCAATAATCATCAATCAATCACATAATTCAATCAAATCACACATGCTCACTCTAAACCATCATCATTAACATTGCAACTTCACCCATTCAAAAAAGGAAATGACAGACATGTTAACTCCACAAAACCATACAAATCAGTTCGAACCTCCTTTAGAAATCGGGTCTGGGCGAATTAGGAGAGTGATCCAAGGTAGAAGAAGAAGCCAGAGGTGAAATGCTCAACCTCATCTTCTAGACTGCAGCACTTTTTCTGGTGGTAGCAGCACTCTTCCCTTTACCACAATCAATCCAACATCCACCAAAATCATACCTGATGATCGTCAAGAACAACAGGGATATTGGGGATTTTGCCAACTAGTATTACCACATCAAATGCATCTTCATTTATTTACCATAAGTTTACTCAGCAAGTAATAACATAAAATATCATCCAAAACATATACCGATCATATGAAAATTGCACAAAAAATTTCACACACACATATAGTAATGAAAATCTTGACAAGAAATAAGGATGAAATCACCTGCTACAAGGCAAAGTTATGGAAGATGCAATGATCCTAGCAGTCGTCATCTTTGTCATCTGCTGATTACGCAATCCGGGCAGTGAAGCACACAGCATTTTCTCAGAGTTTAAGAGAAAGAATTGAATAAAAAGCTCCCAACTTTTCACGAAAAGAGCAAAAGGGCTGCTGAAATTGGGCAAAGAAACAGGAAGGTAAAAGCTATAACAGAAATATTTTGGAATTGATATTAAGGGATTGTTTAGTCTTTTATAGAATTCAAGATTCAAGCTTTCTCCCCTTCAGAAACAGTATAAGACGAAAGCTTTTGGATTAAATGGTAGAAAGAATCAATTTTTGAGGGATTGAACGACATCATTTTGAAGGTTGAATTGGAGCTCCGAAGCGACAAGAGAGAGAAAGACAAAGTTGGTGATGGTGAAGGGAAGTAGCTGCGACTGCAACTGATACATGAATTGTAGGGGAAGCTGACACTACTGCTAAAATTGCCAACATCCATAGCATTGGAAAATCTCAACTCGAACATCACCATATATAATCCAAACCCAAGTCCACTTTTTCAGTTTTTAATCTCTCTCTCTCTCTCTCCGACTAGGAATGTTTTTGGCACATATGCAACAAGTTTCTGGGTTATATACTGCGGGGAACAGTGTGTGAATTCAAGGGAAGGGGCTCTGCTCTGAAATATTTTTTATCTTTCAATTATCTTCAAGAAAAGCCAAAGTGTGAAAAGGTTGGAAATTGGGATCCAGGTAATCAATACAATATGGTGTTAGTTCAAAAGACACGATCTTGTGGTCATGTTCTTGTTTTTTATGCCGATAATTATATGATTGTAATACTTTTGTACAGATTTAAGAAGTGGATTTAATTAGCCATCTTGATCGAATATCAATATAATAAAATGTATGATAATTCAGTATTTAGCTTATACAAAATAGCACGGTGAGTAAAAACGAAAAATTGCATTGATCAATAAATTGTATCGCATTAATAATATGATCAACTAAATATATCGGTTAGATTTTTATTTCAAATTTTGAAAATCGGGGATACCGTTTTGATTACGGTTTTTAATTATAAAATTTGCGGTTAATTGAACCGACCAAGTGCAGTAGTATCCACCATAAATAATTATAAAAATATTAATTATATATTTAATTAATATTAAATAGAATTTACGAATTTAAATAAATTTGTCTCCACTCATTGTTTAATAATTATATATAGAGGATTGAGTTTTCAGAAGACTCGATCCCCGCCAAGATGTAGATTCAATTTAACATACATTTTGAATATGCAATATACCACGTTCTACACGCAGATTTC
Organism: Salvia rosmarinus; assembly: GCA_036937905.1. NCBI lineage: Eukaryota > Viridiplantae > Streptophyta > Magnoliopsida > Lamiales > Lamiaceae > Salvia > Salvia rosmarinus. Next base: position 11,304,288 of record CM072822.1, read on the forward strand.
ATTTTTCTTTTCTTTTTTTTTAATTTTTTTTTTTTGCAAGGAACAAAATGGGAAGAAAGCAAATCAGTTTTCTTCTCCTTGGCGGCAACGGCAGCTGACGACGGCGGCGGTGACACCGACGAACAGCAACATCAAAATACACTAACAACAACAAACAACAGATTTATAAAGAAAAAGAAAAATGAGAACAAAATTAATAGATTTTGAGAAAAAATAGAAGATGAATTTGATAGAGGATTGAAGAATCAAGATAGATGGTGGCTATGGTGGTGGTTCATGGTGAAATTCGTCAATAATCGGGGAAAGAGGTAGCAGAATTGACGGAGAATGATGGATGAGATATTTGCTGTGAAAACCATAAAACTGAATTTAACAAAACATAAAACTGCATATTGACAAGAAACAAAAATATGCATTTAACAAAACACATTCATGCATTTAACAAAACGTAAAAATGCATTGTTGGCCAACGGGCGCGCAAGCCCGCACTGGGGCGATGCGCAACCGATCGCCCAATCTACATGTATTATTGTGTTTAACTGCATACACTTTTGTGTTCATTTAAGTGCATAAGTCAGTTCAACTAAATGCATGGTTTTTTTACACAATCACATAACAAATCAAATTACTAATCTACTCTTACTGTAGCGAAATAAACGAAATTAAGTTTAAAAAATTCAAAAAAACCCCCCACCATATGATCTATGAGATGAGTGAATATAGATGCTCATTGGAACCGGAACAGTGGTCAACAGTTCTGAACTAGAATCGTTGACCACGGTTCCGATTTCAGTTCCGAACCGTATGTCACACGATCCGATTACATGAGCTTTGATTGGATATGTAGGCAACTTAATTGTAATATTCTTGAATATTATAATTAAACCCAAGCACTTTTCTTTTTTCCCCTTCTTCGTCCCCTCAATTTGTAATTTATTTTATCTGTTTAAATAGATTTTTTTTACTTACTAGAGTAAATTGCAATATAATTGTAATTTGATTCATTTATCGAAATTATTGAAATTTTTTGTTACAAGTTGGAATTTATTAGATTTACTACATTGTAACCAACTTATGTAATTAATTTTTTTTACATTATACAATTACAATTTGATATACAAGTTGAATTTCTTTCGAATTACAGTTACAATTTTTTTACATACATTTTATATATTTTTGAATAAATATATAAAAAAATTACAATTAAAAAAAAATGGTTCATGCCTCTCGGAACCATGAACCGACGGTTCGAAACCAAAACTGTCGGTTTCGATTCGGAACCGAAATTGTCTATCCTCTATACGATTCCGGTTCCAAAATTTTGGAACCAGAACCATGAACACCTCTATGAGTGAATGAGATTAAGTATTACATACTACCTCAAATTTGGGTACTATTTGATCCCTCATATATATATATATATGGTTGCGTTATAATAAAATCTATTTTTTATAAGAACCTAAAAATCAATGCATTTTATGTACAAAGTTAATGTACTTTACGTATGAAGCTAATGCACGCATGAGTTCTGGTAAAATACAATACTATTCATTAATATTTCGTAGTACAGTAACTTTATACATAAAATGCATTAACTTTGTACATAAAGTGCATTGTTTTTTAGGTTTTTATAAAAAATAGATTTTTATTTGATCTCTTCCTTATATATATATTGTTATATTTTTTTATTTGTTTTTTTTTTAGAAGAAGATCTTCAGCTTTTGAACATTAAAAATTCACCATAGGTCCATAACTAATTGAAAATGGTTCGATAGTTGGTTTAAGAGGATTAGAATAATATCGTCTGAGATTATTTGGAATTATGATTTTTTAATCATTTTACGTGTGGAATTGCTATTAGTACTTTTCAAAATTATTAGTTTTAAATTAATAATAATATCGTTACTTTTACATTATATTCACGGTTTTACATTTAGGTATATTTGGTTTATATTTTTGTTATATCTATATATCTTTTACTATTCATTGAAGTATACTATTATTGTGCATCTCACATAAGCAAAAACTAATAAGGAAAAAGAGACAATAAATTATTGTGTTTGTATCATTTACTATATAATTGTATATCTATTTTTCTCAATGGAGCTGTCTGATTTTATTATGGAGCTATAATTTAATTTCCAATTATTCAGTATGAGTTAATTTATAAAACTATCACGTCAACAATAGAATATTAAACCTGGTGACTAAGTGATTATTTTCATATGATGCATAATGTACATGGTACCTTGCGATTAGATTTGTTACCATGATGATGTCTACATGTTTTTTGTTGCATTGTACACATGCATTTTCTCAACTAATTATCTCTTAAAATTGAGCCAACGTACGTGGAAATATAAATTTTTGGAGCTTCGCCATTTCAAACACTTATTATCCTTATTAACTATCAAATAAATATCTAATAAGACAGCTTATGTTGGAATAAATTATATATGAGCTTAGATTTATAATCTACATTTTATGTAGATCAATTTAGTGTATTTATGTGTTCAAATCTATTGTGGAATAAATGAACAATTAATGCACAAAGTTAGTTTCTTAATGGTAGAAATAGTTTTCTTTCCCACACTCGATAATTAATGAAGTTATAAGCTATAAATGAATTCAAACCAATAAGGAATAATCAAGCTCCATCTATGGTGCACCCTAGTGAGTTTTTAATTAGCTATTTTATGGTTAACCCATCTACGAGGATGTTCGCACCATCCGAGCACGTCGCACTTGTCGCATTTGGCGCTTTAGAGGAGCACTTTGCACTTCGCATGTGCGCATCGTGTAGTGTAAATACTCGTATTTGTTAAACCGTTGTATCTTGGAGATAATTACTATAGAACCACGTGCACTGTAACGGAACAAAATTATCTTGAGGAGAAAGAGTTCAACTCTTACCTCAGTTTTATCCAGTTTTGTTTTATCATTATATTCACATTTATACATACATGTTAGTAACAGCTTATAGAGGGTGTTTGGCTAAGCTTATAAGCTCTTCAAAACAACTAATAAGTTGTTTAGGAGCTTATAAACATACACAAAGTGTTTGGCAAAATAAACTCATAAACAGCTTATAAGTTGTGAAAATAAGCTCCAATAGCTTATAAGCTCCCCTAAAAATAAGTAGCTCAATCCCAACTTATTTTTTCATAAACTTATAAATAATAGTGAATTTACCAAAATAACATTTCTATGGTTCGTTATTTTCTACATATATACTATCGATTTCACCTCTCGTCAATTTTCTCTCTCTAATTATGATTTTCTCTCTCTAACTCACGATTTTTTCTCTAGCTTATAAGCTCAATCATCCAAACACTTTGGCAACTTATAAGCTCTTCAAACATTATATCTTATAAACTCTTGAAACATCTTATAAGCTCGTGGAACTTATAAGTTCTTTAAAATAAGGTTAGCCAAATACTCTCACAGTCTAGCTCAATATGGTGTCAATCGTTTGCGGACCATGATATTAGCCCGCCCGTCATTTTTACTTCTTGGCTTGAAGATATTGTAAGAGAAGACCTTCAATGAATATTACAATATATTTTCCCTAAAGATATATATACCTCTTAAAGATTTCGAGATAGTAGTGGTTTCTTCATCTTCTTCTTTTATACATATTTTTTTATCTCGAGGATTTAAATTATATTATTTGTTAAGCATCTTAAATTATGGTAGTACAATAGCAGCACTGATGTGTCAAGATAACGTTATAAAACAATTTATAAAATAGTATTATAATAGTAAGTTCCAATATTTTGAAAATTGTACGAAAATACAATTTCGAATAAATATTGACTTCAAACAGAAGTGCAATCTCCTCATAACCTCAATGTTTTGATATTAAATAGTCTTGCATTGTGTGCTTATATTAGTCATTTTGTGGTTTATCACTTCTGTTCCTAAAATCATTAGTATTTGACATTAAAAAACATATATTTTGTGCTCCACGCCAGTTAATTAATAGTTAAATAACAAAAGCACAAACAATAATTTTTTAGAAGAGGAAAACAAGAAAAGAATAGTGTGAGGTTTAAGACAAAATGGAAATTTGAAATTTAATGTCCTCATAGATAAGTGTTCCAACACGATTTATAAGTTTTGTTTTATTTTTTACTTTTTTCAAAAAGATTTATAAGTCTTGTTGCTTATTGTATTTCCTAATTCAAAATACCAGGATCTTTGGGGCATATGTCAAACATAAATTTTCGCGACCACATCCAATCAATTTTGTTTCTAATGAAAGCTTTAGAACTTAAATTATTAAAAATCTTGTTTTAAAGGACAATAATTCCCACGTCATAACATGATTAGTTATTATAAAACTCTAAATTATATGGAGAAAAGAGGGACAATTAATGCAAACTTCGACCACATGTTTGAAGCATATAAACATGTAACTCTATGGGCTATTTTCGTAATTTTTAAAATATGGATGTCACATGCAAAGCCTGCAATAGTATTTTATTTATTCTCATATACACATTATCTAAGTAGTTTCATAAATCGAATCGTTTCAGGTCCTTCTCTAAGGGCAAAGTATATCCATAATTATCTTTAAGATAATTTAAGTTAATGAACGACATATATTTGTGACTCAAAATAAAACAAGGTAATTGAGTTCTAAGTAGTAGAGAGCCATATTTTTTTTGAAACCATCTATACTTGAGATAATGTGTAAACATATAATTTGCATAAAAGACTTTAATGTACAAATTCAGTATTCGAAATTCTTCTGTTACAATTAATCCTATTAAAAGTAAATCTGGAGCCCTCTTAACCCATATATAAATAAAATCCATGAAATTAAGATAAGATAGAATCGGACTTAGCTATACATTAAATAAAACAATAAAGTTATGCGGCCACATTATGGCTAGGGTTGTATATGAACCGAGCCGAGCCGAACATCACAAGCTCGAGCTCGGCTGCTTAAATTTTATTCGCTCGAGTTCGAAACAGAGTTCAAATCGAGCTTTAAATTGAGCTCGAGCTCGGTTCGTTATAAAATTTTGAGCTCGCGCCACTCGAATTCGGTTCGATAACTACTGCTTATGAGATATATTCGAACCGAGCTTGAACTCGCTCGTGTTCGACTTTGCTCGTTTTCGAATTCGAACTCGAGCTCGAATTCGGTTTGATAATGTGTTATTCGAGATCGAACTCAATTCGAGCTCGAGATACTTGATATATATGCTTATTTGTTGCTAAATAATTATAATTAACATATATTTTATAATTTATTATTCATTTTGATTATTTAAATATGTATAAATAATCTATTATTTTATACGTCATGAACATGTTCGTGAACATGTTCGAATCAACGTTCGTGAACATGTTCGAATAAGAGTTCGCGAACTGCTCGCTTGAGTTCGAACCAAACATGTTCGCGAGCCTACGAGCCGAACATCTCTAAGCTCGAGTTCGCTCGATAAACTTATCGAGCTCGATTCGAGGCTCGGGTTCGCCTGCTTACAAAACGATCAATTTCGAATGAGCTTTTTTCGAGCCGAGCTCCGAGTAGCTCACGAACGGTTTGGTTTGTTTACAGCCCTAATTATGGCTAGCCACACAGGGATATTTTAGTAATTACTAATATAATTAATTAACAAAATAATAATATTAAATTAATGTGTTAGTTATTTTACATAAATACTATTTTCCCACCTATTCTGAAAATTAATAAATTTATTAATTTTAAATTTAAATTTAATTTTTTCATTCGTTATGGGCAAAAATGTAATTCTATAAAATTATTTTAATGTAAAACCAATTTTTTAATAGATCAAATATTAAATAAATGATTTTTTTCATTCAATAAAACTGGCCGGCCACATTATGGCCGAATAGCATCACTCAAAATAAAATGAGTACAAGCTTAATATCGTTTTTTTAAGAAAACCCAAAGCTTAATATCTTGAAATAAAGATTTTGAGTTAAAAATTTAAAACTCTCTCTAGTCCCGGAGTGAGTCTTTCAGATGTATGGAGGTTACACCAGAGTCCAAATCTTTTCGATATGTTCATTGAGAAGTCAGATTACCCTGATGTGTAATATGAATTGTTCAGGTTTAGATAGGTTTATCCCGAAAGAGTGCGACTCGAGAAAGATAGTGCTCGAGTCAAGATAACACTTCTACTGATAGTTGGGTAGCTTATCAGAAGGATCGTTATCTCAATGAATCAGGTGCGGAAGTGTGTTAGTTATAGTTGAAAACTCTCTACTTAAGAAAACGTGTCCAAGCTTGTACAACCAGTTTCGTGAAATATAAGTATTACGTTGTTTATGATATAATAATATTGACCTTAATTTTAACCAATATGTATATCAGCAAGACAGATATGATTATCCAAAAATTAGATGGGCAAAATTTTGAGCTCATTGGATAATATAATGTTGGACCATTCATTTGAAGGACAAGAACATATACTTCAAAATTCTCAAATTTAACTAATTCAGTAAAAATATTTTTAAAATTCACTAAAATACCATTCAAAATTTTCAAAAGATTGTCTTATAGAAAGGTGAAAGTTAGAAGGAGGGTTGATTGATCAAAGATTGTTAGCAATGTCAAAGATGATTGGGGAAGCGGAGAGCGACGATAGGAATGGTGCATTTCCGAGCATTTCATTTGAGTTTGTATAAAATGTTAGAAGCTTTCTTATAATTGATTCAATTAGGCTGTTATTTAGTTTCCTCTAAACAAGTGATGTTGTCGCCTCTTTCTCACGAGCAGTTGGTAAATATGCAGTCAGCCTCATGGTTTTCAGGCATACAGAGTATTTCTCTTCTACTTACAAATGACAAGTTGAAGTTGAGTTAATAAACATGTTTTTGAAGCCTAATAATGCTTCCCAATTTCCATTTCCTGAAATGCATGTTCTGGTTAAAATAATTTGGTATTGCTCTGTCAAATAAGTTTTTCTCAATCTTTGCAGAGAAATATACATGTGATGCTCGGCAATGGCTGTTAAATCTCTTGATTTATGCCACGAACGCCGTTGGAGCCACCATTCTGATGCTCGAGTTAGCGAGGTTCTTCTAATAAGCTTTATGTATACGAGTATCTCAGATATCATAGACCACAGAAACTAAAGAATTCAAATTTTGGATAAAGAGGATTCGTGATGTTGTGCCAGTGGCCAAGGTATCTCCTCTTCGAGTGTCTGACGAGTACGAGGTAGTACGAACGCCATAAACTCGACTAAGCGAAGATCTTATGCTATTAGGTCTTGTAATAAGTCCTCAGCTTCAGTTTCGTTTTCTGCTTTGTAAAAACTCTTATATGCTGCCATGAATACGACGTTTTATCGATTATTTGATCAATAAATGGTTAAACTCTTGAATTTGATTTTGAACACATTCTTCCTGTGCTTTCTCTCTAGATATGCTAATATGTGTCCTGAGTTTTATTCTGATTAAGAAACTCTAGAAACAAGGCAGTGAGAAATACTATGTGAGATTGTGAAAAGGATGGCTTTCATAGCAAATGCTAGCTATATCGTTGATAGGGAATGACAGACGAGATCTAGGGATGGGTATTCGGTTAATTCGATTGAGTTTGTTTGGAAATTTTATCGAGTCGAAATAACCTAACTCTTCGAGAAATTGACTAAATGGTTTTGTTGTTTTCTTTTCAAGAAATTGATTTTAATAGTAAAATTTAGGTATAAATATGTAGTTTATGGCTTGAACTTTGGAGTCTCTTTCAAGAATGACTTGAACTTCCGTTTATTTTTTTTTTTTTTAAATCGAACATTGCATAAAATTTCAATTTTACTGTGCAGATCAAAAATTGGGCATCAAAAAGCTAAATGTGTGGAGTACACTATAAATTCGGTGGAATGACAAGAATCTAGTAAGAGGTGGTAAAAAAAAGCTTTGCCTCATTTATTGTAGTATATTCTATGTGAGAATCTGACAAGATGATCCATCTTTCAAACTCGAATTCTCGATAGTGTGCCAAAATTGAAACTTTTTGCTGCAAAAGTTCAAGGTTTTAAAAAAATAAATGAAAGTCAATAACATTTTTCGAAAATGGCTCCATTATCAATGATATATCATATATTATTAATTCGAAACAGATTGAAAATCGAATTTTAAATCTGTTAAAATTTAATCGAACTGGTCGATTTTTTTCTAATTATATTCTTACTAACGAGATCCTTTATTCTGTAAATTCGAAACAAGATGTTTTATTAAGGGGTTATGTGTTATTGTGCACTAAGTTACAAGTCTCAACTAAACACTAATTAACATGAGTCGATGACCATGTCATTCATTTCTCAACTAAACTTCCCCTCTCTTTCCCCTTACACACTCAACTTTTCAGTTGGAAGTGGAAAAAAATGACAACTCCTACATATTTGTGGTTGAAAAACGCACAACTGATAATATGTTCCTCTATCTCTCTCTCTATATATTTGTGTGTGTTTCCATAAGTAATGTGAACTTAGTAGTGACACCAACCTATCAAATTGGTTTACCAAAACAGCAACTAGAAAGAAGCCCCCCCTACATTACTACTTAATATATAACTTGCTAATCCAACCACACTTAGTAAATCCATGCATATCTAATCTCAACCCTCTCTCTCTCCCCTCTCTCTACATGGCAAAGGGCCTTCCCCTCATCCCCCTTCTCCTCGTGGTGGTGCTCGGCCTCCTCCTCCGCGGAAACTCCTTCCCCATCGCCCTCGACAACCTCCCTTTAGTCTCCGATGCAGAGCACGCCGTGTTCATGTGCATTGTCCTCATCCCCTTCCTCCTCGTCCTCGCCCTCTACTCGGCCACCCACACGGTGGTGCTCCCCCTCGCCCTGATCCTCGCCACCTACACCGTCACCACCATGCTCCTCGGCCCCCTCATGCTCATCCTCGTTGTCTACCTCGCCAGCGCCTACTTGCCTGCCTTCAAGTGCAATGGTGAGGATCTCGGGTGGGGATGCATGTTGATCCTCGCATTCCTATTGATGCAGTGGATTCTGTCGGAGGAGGGCCGCCAGTCAGGGGCCCTCCTCCTGCTGTTGTCGTCCTCATTTGCTATAGCCTTCGGACTTAAATTTTTTTTTTTTCGAGATTCATCTATGTATATATTTGTCAACCTACGAAAGAGGTTGTAAAGGGGGAACAAGGAGTTATATGAATGTTGAATCTCTATGATTGAAATGAAGAGTAGCAATGTTGTTATACTTGATGAAAATATAACAAAGAAAAAATAAGTTAGTTTGCACATGTACGGTTCGTTTTTTATTTATTTATTTATAAACATATGATGTGTATACAATAGAAAATTTGTATTTGGGTTATTACAAAAAAAAAAAGGTGGTGTGTTGTTGCTTTTATGAATCTCCTGAAATAGTGGTTAATTCAATCTCCTGAATTAGTGGTTAGTTTGAATCCAATTAATTAATCGGGGAGCAATTTTCATTATTGAAATTATTGTCTGCAGTTGAGCAATTAATAATTTCATTCGAGTACTACAATCTAAAAAGGTCAAAAAATAAAACTATAGCGATTATTAGGCTACTTGTATGGTTCTAGATTTTCTCTTATTATAATATATTTTCTTGGACAGTCTTAAAATCAAAAGAGTTTGTCCCCTCTAAAAAGATTAATGTAACTCTTTACGTGTATTTAATATTTCGTTTTTGATTCAATATCGCAATGCATAAATTGATTTTTATACAAGTCGTTTTGTAGAGGACAATTATGTCGTGAGAAGTTGATCTGCACGATTTCGTGAAGCAATTGGTTGTTGCCATTCTTATATAAAAACATTTATATTTAGACTATTTTTTCTGTGAGAAGTGATACATGGTGGTTGATGATGGCACCTACGATTTCATTTCCCTAATCTACTTTGAAAAGCAACTTAAGTTACCAAATAGGTCAATAATTTGGGTATATTTATTTTATTCGGCTCCTTATTTAATTAATTTCGTACGATTATTGTCTTATTGACTCTAAACTCTAGATAATCTAAGTATCAAGATGCTCAACCGGGTCGCTCGATCCGGCCCGATAAGGCTTACCAGATGGAGGTATTGGGTCGGGCCTACAACAGCCTATTTTGATGGAGGCCCATAATTTTGTTTTATGGACCGATTCTGGGCCAGAGTTTTGGGCTAAGAATGTGCTGATGTTTTCAATAAGCTCTCTTACAACAATGATTATTTTTTTAGTTGAAAAAAATAAGATGATGTTTTCACTTAGGTTCTTTTCAATTTTATTTCTATTCTTGACATGTTCACACCCTACGTGTTCAGTCGCATTCAGCCGTCGAAAATTGAATGATAGATAGAATCTTTAACAATATGTTGTTAATATCACATATATGACACATCCGCTATAATTGTAAACTGGTTTAAATATGGAGATTTAAAATGGTATTTCTCTCTCTCTATTTTAAGTACATTAAATAGAAAGATACATTTCCATATCTCATTTTCTAAAATTATTAATAAAACGAACAAGACTACACGTGTAGTTAGTAGTCTTGCAGAGCAATAGCCTTCCTCTTAAAATAAGTTTTACTTTATTTGAAAAAAGTAGTGCTGAATATTAATGTATAATCCTGCGACAGACGACGCCAAATCAAACTCCAGAGAGAAAGGATAAAAGGAAAAGCATAATTAAATGAAAAAAATTCCTCATCAATTCTTATAAATTCCAATATTTACAAACGCAACGATTCACTTTATTCTAGGCAAATCTCACAACATAAACAAATATAATTAACTTAAAAATTACAGATAATTGGTGATGCAAACTAATCATTTCAGTGATGTTGCTGGCTTTCAGTGGTACCCCAACGGAGCTGGATATTCCTTCAGCTCATGTCCTTGGCATTGTATGTCCTGCACACACAAAAAATTGTCAAATTTTACTTTAATTTCTAAAAAATACTGTTTCTTAAAATTCAATTAATATCAAAAAGGTATTTTATTTTTTTGGAAGACACTAACTTATTATTCACTAGTGCAATTCTAATTTTAGATTTAATTCCACACAAAATTTTGAATTTCCCCAAAAATGAAAAATGAAAAACGAAGGACCGGAAAAATTCATTACAGATGCGAAGTGGTTAAGATCACGGTGGTGCGCCTCGTCGGCTCTGATGACGGTAACGACGTCCTTGAGCGTGGAATTGGGCGGCAGCCGCCAGTAATCGATGGCGATGGCCGGCGCTGGCTGATTCTCGACGATCCCCTTCTCCAGATCGTTGAGGAATTCGGTGTAGGAATTGACGGCCTCCTCCTCGAGGTATCCGACGATGCGGTGGGCGAGCTTGGGCGACAGCACATAGGCGGCGAAGTAGGCGTTGAAGAAGACGCCCTGCACTGCGATCACTAGGGCGCGCTCCGACCACTTCGGCTGCGACAGCTCAAGGAAAGTCATCAGATGCATCCGCTCGTTCTCCGCTTCCTCCAGCAGCGCCTTGATCCAGCCGCCGCTCTGCTCGAACCGCCGCAGCGATTTCAGGTGGAGCATCATCCCCCCCACCATCCCCGGCACCGCCGCCACCGTCTCCAGCAGCATCGCGTGGCACATGTGCCGCCTCTGTTAATCAAGTCTCCGTTAGTCCACCTCATTCACACCGTATTTTCTCTCTCTCTCTCTGTTTTTGAAGGAGATTCTGTTTTCTTATTTTATTATCATTATCATTAGCGATTTATGATAAAAATATTCCGGTTAGTAATAATTTATGCCATAAAATTTATTTCGTGTTTGACATCAATTTCAATTTATTTTTTAAAATAGATTGTATTTTGCAAAATTATTTAGTTATGGTTCGCGTAAAGAAATTAATATTATATATCTGATTGATCTATCCGAAAACATGTTTCTCGTATCGTAACTTGTTCTTTCGACATCTTAGTCCCATAAACATGTTTCATGGGTAATCCTGGTCAAACTTTTCACACCAATTTCTTTTTTGCGCATGTCATAATTACACAATTTTACAAAATTTAAATTATTTTAAAAATAATTTAAAGTTGGTGTCATAAATCAAACAAATGATAAAATTTTGTCCTAAATGATAATTAATCCAGTATATTCTATGATCATGTTGCATTATGACAAAAATTAAAGGATAATCTTTAGGTGGAATACATATAATTCTATTCAAATTAAGTAATTAAGCAATTGATTCTTGGATTATTCATCCATTTTGAATCAATAGAAGTAAACATAGGCCACAATTAGATAACTTATAGTGAAGGGTGTTTATAGAATGAAGTGATGATGTAGTAATATTCGACATATGTATACTAATAAAATAAAATACTAGAAAATGATAATAACCTGAAAGAACATGTAGGTGGGGTATTTGAGAGATTGGACAGTCCAATAAGCAAACTTGTCCATCAACGTCTTAGCCTCATGGTGCTTCTTCACATCGATAGTAGTGTTCGCCGTGTATGTCTCCGATGGCCGGAAACAGTTCCACCGCCACGGCGAGCCGTCGTCCTTGCGTACATCAGGAGGCGCCACCCCCCAATAGCTGCTGACGACGGCCTTGCCGCCCTGATCATCCTTTGCGTTCTCACCACCGTTCCCCAAAATTGCCTTTTCGCCCTTAGCCTCTCCTGCGGCCATGCTGCTCCGATGTCTGACTCCGAGTATCGGGGCAGCCCTAAAGATTTCATAATTTGTGAATATAGTGTCTTTCGAAATCTTGGAGGCGTTATTAAAAGTAGTTGTTGATGAGAATGCTCTGCTTCGAGGTTGCTGTCCAACGAGCAGCCTCGAGACCTGCATAGCAGTGCGACGACTCATTGTAGAGATCGAAGTTGAGGAATTTGAAGTTTGGTCTTGTTTGATTGAGGTTTGAAATTTGGTATGACAATGGAATATTGGGGTTGATAGTTTATGCTTTTATAGTCTGGACTTAGATGCGCGTTCGTTTTTAATAGTCTTCTAGTTAACAAATGAAGCTGAATGGAAATAACTTCTGCTTCTATATTATAAGGTAGTTTTCGACTTTTCGTAGCCAATTTGAGATGGAAATTATCAGTCAAATTTGACACGTTTCATCATAGTCAGTATTTAATGTTATTATATTTATTGTGAATTTGTGATAATATAATATGATGATTATAGAGGGGGGAAAACGATCTGTAAAATTCACATAAAAAAGTACTTAGCGATTTTGAAGACCGAGAGTACTAAAGTATAACTTTGATTTATGTATATTTACGTATAAACAGCACAAGTAAGTAATTAGGAGTAGAAAAATATTGTGTGCAGATTCTACAAAATAAAGAGCTTTGATATAAAACCGTTAAATTATATTCTCTTAGGGGTAAATGCATTTTATTGGTACTAGCTAAGTGGTATATATATGTGTGCGGAAAGTACAAGTTCTAAAATTAAATAATATAGTTATATAAAATAAGTAAATTTGATCACTTTTAAAGGATTTTATGCACGAAAGGAATCTTATCTTAAATAAAATGAATAAAACCTATATGATAAATCTAGTGTGCGAGATTTATGAAAGCGAAAGAACACGAGACTTTTACGTGGTTCGATCAAGAATAAGATCTACGTCCACGGAGAGATGATCCTCGAAATGTTTACTATAATCGGATTACGCAAGTATTTCAAAGAGCTCAGATTCATGAATTTCTAACCCTTTTACCTTCAATCTAACTCCTATTTATACATAAACGTAAACCTTATCTTCAATCCTCTTGATCATGGAACCATGATTTCCACCGTTATTACCCATGATTTCACCGCTACCTCATTATCGTGTCCTCGACCGCCTTTAATTAGGGTTTGGGATGTCATTCAGCGAACCGAGTAGGGCAACATTAGGTTAGGCCCACTCGTTTGGGCTGCTATTGGCCCGAGAGGTTGGGCATATCCTATCATAGCCCCAAAAGTCAAGGAATAGCCTTGCAGAGTGAAGCGGAAAATGTGCTTTGCCGGGCGGGATGTCGCTTGGTCAAGGTTTCGTTGAAGGCTCTTGTCTCCCCGCCGATGGCTTTTTTTTTTTTTTTTTTTTTTTTGAAGGACGCCGAGGTCCGACCAAAATACTACACTGGTCCGAGATGGATACGGGCGAACCCGATGTCCGAGCTCAAAATTATCACGTGATCGACCGCGACGCCGAGGTCCGATGTCGGAGGACGCCGAGGTCGGACCAAATACTACCGTACGAGGATACGGGCGTGTCCGGCGTCCGAGCTCGATGTAATCATTATGTGATCGATCGGCGGTCTGCTTTCCATAGAGTACGCCATACGCGCCAGCGGTAGTTGGGCACTTCGCAAAGCGCAGCACGACGGCCACACATCCAATCGTAGATAGCACGTGTGATAAACGAAACGACATGATTTTAGCATCATTTATCCTATAAATAGGTCCAAAAGAGGCAATCGCTCACTTTCTCCTTCGACGCTTGAATCCGAGAGCATAACCTTAGAAATTCTCAATTCTCTTTCACACTTTGTCAAGAAATCGGAATCCCGCCCGTAAAAAGTAAGTATGTATTCTTCACCTTCTCATTCCTCTTCGCCTCGATAACTCCGGTTCGCCTCGGGTTCCGCCGTCCAGATTCCAACGTAGGGATTATATATGCCATAACCGCCAGGTAAATCTATGACTTAGTTCTGTGGTTTCACCGGTGTCTTCGGTATGGGACGGCATCGAGATTGGTGCGGCGAGATCGACTTTGACGACAGAGGAGCTCTTGGTGGTTATGAGAAATACCACATCCCGCAGGATGCATGGTGGTGCTCACAAACCCAATGATAGGCAATGGCCTCCGGAGGGGTTTATTACCATTTTGTAGATAGTTTAATAGTGGGCTTAGATTTCCTTTTGCCTATTTTCCTTAGTTTTCAAGAGTACTTTGATCCCCATATGCCAACCGACCTCCAATTCTATTAGGTCGGCGGTTGGGCTAGGCTGGCCTCACATTACGATAGGCGAGGAGTTTTTCAAGTCTTGATGCTTTTTAGATCAAGTCTATAGGAGGAGTGTATTATCTTTCACCTCGCCTCGAAGTTTAAAATAGCTTCCCATCGGGGTATCCCACCGCAAAATAGATACTTCTTTCTCATGGTCGAGGGTATCCGAGGTATGAGTGAGCCCTGAGCAATAAAGGACGTGAAAATTAATCCCCGGCCCTATGGAGAAGTCATTGAACGATATGGGTGAGATCCTATCGATCGCTTATACCGAGGACGACTCAACAATGCCGGTCCGAGTGTATATAGGTCGAAGCTCCATGATCGTGTCCGATTTGGGTGAGGGCAACCTTCTTATCTTTATTTCCCGCTGATTTCGTCGTGCTAACGAAATTCTCATTTTGTATTGCGTCAAGATCGACCCCACCGAGAAGTCATGTATCGAGCTCGCCGCGCCCGCACCATCCGATCGGGCGGAGCCCGCGCGAGGCGAAGGCGGCGGCGAGTCCACCCAAGCAACCATGGTGGTGGGCGCCCGAGGACTTAATGATCGGTCCTCGTGCAACCTCGGGCCGACGACCGAGATCGAGGTCCATGGCCGACCTCTGCCGAGGTGCCGGCTTCCAAGACTCCTTTATCCTTCCCAAAGGTATAAGTCGCTACTTTTCTCCTTGTAAGTTTGTTGTTACGTGTTGCTAATTGTTCCATATTCGTGACGCGCCTCAATGGCGGTGAGATGCACCGCATGGCCGGGCTTGTTGTTGAGGGCGCCCGCAATCGAGGCCATGGAGAGAAGACCGCTCACCGCGACAAGCCGAGGGTCACGAATCCGCTACCGATCTTGCCAGGCGGACGCCGAACTTGCAAAGGCGAAGCCGGGCGAGCCGAAGTGGCAAGATGGCCGCCGAGCGCCCTCAAGAGAAGGACCGGCCTTGCGAGTGGCCCGTGCCGAGTGAGAGCGCCCAAGAGAGGCCGCCGAGGTCGAGAGGAGGTCGGCACAGACAAGCGCCTTTGTTGGCGGGCAAGGACCTATGCCGAGGGCCTTCGCAAGAGCTTATCGAGTCTGAGAGTTTTTCCTCCTTCATCTCCGACCGGCACCGTGATGAGGCGCAGTGATATGTGCCCACCCAGAAGTTGGCGGAGAGACCTGATTTTGACAAGGCCCAACACGGTTGGGTTGAGGTCGAACCTCGGGAGGTATGCATGAATTATGCTCGCATAATCACTGGGCGACCTCTTTTCCGTGGTGGATGCTCTGGCATCTTCGCTCACTCCCGACGGCGGAGGTCAGAACTCAAAGCAAGGAAGATGAAGACGTGGAGCTTCAAGCATTCCTTGTCGAGTTGAGGGTCGAAACCGAGGCGGCAGTCCGAGCTCTGACATCCTTCCTGAGATCGGCAACCACGGAGAGGCAAAGCAGTGCAGCAGCAGAGGTCGGAGAGGCCAGAAAGAAGCCCGAGGTCGGTGGACCCAATGTAATAGATGATTTGTCGGGTCAATAGGACCACTGTGTTTGTACAAACTTCCATTTTGAATAATAGACATATCTTGTTAAAATGCCTCAGGTGTTGTCTTATTTCAAGATTCCTCATCTCAATACTTGGACTCGATCACGAGTTACTAACAAAGTCGAAAGAAGTCCGAGGTGCTCTAGCCGAGAGGATGAAGAAGTGACACACTTGGAGGAGTCGGTCCGCCGAGTTGACTCAAGTTCGCCAAGATGGATGTCACCAGCATCTTCAAATTAACCGAAACAAAAGTTGCATGAGGTCGATCATGAAGTGGTCCGCCTCCCTGCGAGAACGAGGCTTTAAAGTTAAGGATTACACAACTCAAGTCTGGGGCTGATTTATCCGCAGATGTGATCCAAGGACGATCGATGTAATGCGAAGAAGCAGCTGAAATGACGATGCAGGTCGCTCGGATCTCAAGAGCATGCAGTATGAGAAGCGTAATCACCGGATCGGTGGGACTACTATATCCGCCGACGATCGAGTTCGTGAGCTTGTTGGCGGGCATGGTATTGAGGATGAGGAGGTCCAAATAGCAAGAAGTTTAAAGATCGCCTCGACTGCCCCGAAATACATGCGATGTATGAGATCGCTCACAACGACGCATGCCCCAGCCCCATCAAGGTCTATAAATGGACGCCACCGATCCCATAATCAAGAGCTCAAGAGGAGGCGGCTACTGATCACGCCAAAGTGTCTCGCCTAATGGGTCCACCCGGCTGAGGAGCTTTTAGAGGACGGCGGCGGCGTCGGAGGAGGCGCGTGCAAGGCAGCAGTCGACGTGGAAGGGCAAGAGTTCGGGACGAGGGCATTGTCTTGGTCCGACGTCAGCTCATGGGGGTCGAGGTGTGGCTCCGGCATGTGATCGCATTCCCCAGTGCCGAATCCGCCCGCCGGGTCGACTTGATGCAGCCCGAGGTTCGCTGATTCCAAACCCGGTGCGTGTTCCCGCTGGGCGGTTAAAGAGCACGAGCCAAGAAGTTCAAAGAGAGCTTGATGGGCTTAGTCCAAGAAGTGTGGGAGCAAGAGTCAATAAGAGCCCATTGGAGAGAGTGGATCGACCACCCAAGAATCATCAATTTCATGGATGCAAATGGGTGGAACTTGAAGATGTTTAATCTTGATTTATTCGCATATCGGGCCATGATATTTTATCTTTAATTGCTTAATTTTCGTGGGATTATTAAGGCCCATTTTAGACATGTTAATTTTCGTTAGTTTGGGCCTATTTTAAGCATATTTGACTTAGTCTTTGATTCCTTATAGATTAGGTCAAATCTTTGATATTTTCCTATTAGAACTAGATTCTTTAGCTTTATATAAAGGCTTGTAATGTGATGAACGAAATCGCACCATCTTTGATAATAAACGTGAGTTTCTTCTTTCTCTCTCGAGTATTTCGAGTTCTTCTTGGTTTTGCCAAGTCGAGTTCATTTATCCGCTAATCAACGAGATAACCACCACTGCTTGGTGTCATTCATCATCCCCGAGTTGTCACGTCAACCATCTAGTTGGGGTATAGCGAACACTCGACCTATATCACTCGGTGGTTAGATTCGCAGGTTTTGGGATATCCATCGTTCGAGTTTTATCAAGTCTTCCGCTCGCCGATTGATTCTCCATCACAAACGAGGATCATATCATTTGCATCGAGCCGAGTTATCGCCCGTGGTAATCGCCTTTCTTTATTTTCGTGATCGAGTTTTTGTTTTCCGCTTGTCTTTGTTCGTGTCGCCAGGTGTCGATCGAGTCATATTGGTTGCTTTTGTTTCTTCGTGTTCGCTGCTTAGGTTCATTTATCTCGCTTGTCCTCGCCGCTTTCGTTTGTTTTCATTCCGCTTTCGGTAATGGCTAGGTTTTTTTCATCCGTATCTAGGGTCGACCATATCTCGTGATCATTATCCATATTGTTATCCATATCCATATCATACCTATCATTATCCATAATATCATATCGCATTATCCATATCCATATCCATATCATTCCTTATCCATATTCATTTGGGCTATCATTATCCATATCAATATCCGTAGCAATTAAATTTTTTTTTCGCTCTTGATTTTTTAGCATCCCGGTTCGTGAGGGTAAAAAAAAAAATATAGAAATTTTCAACTCGCTTTGAGCAATTTTTTCTTTGCGCTCCTTAGTAGGTTTCAGTCGTTTGGTGTTTATCCTGTGCAATTTTTCCAAATTCTTAAATCTCGTTGTGTTTTCCGGGTTCCTTGGGTAGAATAGATCGTGTTGAGCAAATTTCGCACAACACGCTTTTGAGTTTTCGGTCGGTCTTCGTGTCCCACGCTCTTTCGGTAGTTAGAGCCTTTTGAGTCGGTTTACGTAGCTTTTCAAAAAATAAAAAATAAAAAATAAAAATTGTCCAATTGTTTTGTTGGTAGATTGAGGGAATTCGAGCTCTTAAGAGAATTTGAGTGGAAAAGGCAAGAGAGTGAGATTATTAGAGTGAAGAAAAGCCAAATTATCGAGTGATACACGAGTGTCGAGTGTTTCATCTTGAGTGATACACGAGTGTTTGTGAGGTTGTGCGGTTCTTTTGTTTCTTGCATGTCTAAGAAAAGCAGATTCCATGGTTCCAATCCCCGGACGAAGAAGAAGATGTGACGCCTCGCACCAAATTCTTATTTGAGGCCTTACGAATGAACTAGGAAAAATCGTCACAAAGGAAATCGAAGGGTGCATGAACGCATCACTAGGGAGTTTGAGCAGAAAATCGAGAAACACCGACGAGAGACGACGGCGAGATCCGATCATATATCGAGGTGGAGGACGTGGGGAGGAAGAGGTGGTGGACCTCTTCAAAGCGATAGATACTGAAGGGCCCGAATTTGAAGATGAGGAAGAAGAATTTTCGATTTTGAAGATAGGCACCCAAGAGGGAGAGATCGAGAAGATAACAATTTGGGCACCATCAGATGAATATTCCTCATTCCAAGGGAAGAATGATCCGTAATTGTATCTCGAGCGGGAGAAAGGTGGAACTCATGTTCGAATGCCATAACTATTCGATCTCAAGAAAGTGGTCGGCAAGAATCGAGTTTTCAGATTATGCACTTGTTTGGTGGGATCGCCAGGTGACCAACAGCGAAGGAGCAGGAACCACCAACCGATACATGGGACGACATGAAGGCGTGATGAGGAAGCGCTTTGTTCCTCCTCATTACTATCGTGAGATGTACAACAAGTTGCGTAATTTGAGGCAAGGTAGTAGGAGTGTGGATGAGTACTATAAAGAGATGGAGGTAGCAATGATTCGAGCTAATGTGGAAGAAGACAGGGGAAGCCACAATGGCGAGATTCTTGGCTGGTCCGAATTGGGAGGTTCGAGATAGAGTGGGCTCAGCAGATTATGTCGAGTGGATGATATGGTGCACATGGCCATAAAGGTAGAGAATCACCAAGAGGAGGGTAGTAATGCAAGTTGGTGACCCGAGGCAGTAGTCGAACAATTGAGGTCGAATCAACCTAATTGGAGGCGAGACCAACTAGCCTCTAGTGGTTCCTTTTCAAAGGAACCAATGGAAGAAGGAGACGCCACGAGAAGAAGGAAGCCATTTGTTACGCCCAAACGGATGCTTCAAATCGCAAGTCAAGGTACTCCGTGACCAAATCGTGATATTAAGTGCTTTACTTGTCATGGTTTTGGACATTATTCTAGAGATTGTCCGAACAAGCGAGTCATGATCATGAGAGACGATGGAGAGGTGGTGACGGATGATGAGGAGACGCGGCCTTGGAAGATCCCACGATGAGGTAATGCAGATTCGTAAGAGGAGATTGAAGAAATCTTACCACCGGCCGGGCAACTATTTGTTGCTGGAGAGTGTTGAGTGTCCAAACTCAACCCAGGAGATAGAGCAACGAGAAAACATCTTCCACACGAGATGTCATGTGAAAGATAAGGTGTGCAAAGTCATTATAGACGGAGGAGTTGCACGAACGTGGCTAGTGCAACCATGGTTGAGAAATTGGGCTCACTTGTGGTGAAGCATCCCAAGCCATACCGTCTACAGATGGCTGAATGATACCGCATCATCAAGGTGACGAGGCAAGTGCGAGTTCCTATTCGCATTGGGAAGTATGAGGATGAGGTGATGTGTGATGTGATTCCCATGCAAGCGAGCCACATCTTGTTGGGCGTCCTGGCGCTTGATCGCCGAGTTATTCATGATGGCTTCACCAACCGATATACCTTCGAGTATAAGCGAAGAAGGTATCACTTGTTCCTCTTACCCTTCCCAAGTTTATGAGGATCAAGTGCGTATGTCAAAGGAGGTGACAAAGTGAAGTCCAATACGGGCGATTGCTTGAAGAAGGAGAACGAGATGATCCGAAGTCCTTGCTTGCGAGGCTGGTGATCTGAAGTGGGTGGTGAATGAGCGTAAGTCGCTTGATCGTGGCCGTTGTACAAGGAGAATTTGATTATCACTAACGATCTCACTTCTACCCCTTCAATTAATTTCGCTTTTGCGGGAGTTTGATGATGTTTTCCCAGGATACACCTCACGGCTTACCACCAATTCGGGAATTGAGCATCAAATCGATTTCGTGCCTTGAGCAACGCCCAAACCGACCGCATACCGAACCAATCCCGAGGAGACGAAGGAGTTGGAGAGGCAATCGATGAGTCTATGGCGAGGGCACGTGAGAGAGTTTGAGTCCTTGTCCTGCACCGCTTTACTCGTGCTCAGAAGGACTCGACTTGAGGATGTGCCGTGATTGCCGATCCATCAATAATATCACCAGAAAGTATCGCCATCCTATTCCTCGTCTGGATGATATGCTAGATGAGTTGCATGGTTCTTGTGTGTTTTCTAAGATAGATTTGAGAAGTGGTTATCATCAAATTCAATCAAAGAGGGTGATGAGTGGAAAACCGCTTTTAAAACTAAACTTGGTTTGTATGAGTGGTTAGTTATGCCGCTTGATCGACTAATGCACCTAGTACGCTTATCGCCTTATGAATCATGGTTTACGTGCTTATATCGGCGGTTTGTAGTTGTCTACTTTGATGATATCTTAGTATATAGCAAGAGTCATGATGAGCATGAGGACATTTGAGGTCCGTTTCTAGAGGCGCTTAGGAAGAGAGATTGTTTGTTAATCTTAAGAAGTGCGTCTTTTGTACGGACAAACTCGTGTTCCTTGGTTTTGTTGTTAGTCTTGCGTGTGTACAAGTTGATGAGGAGAAGATTCGGGCTATTCAAGAGTGGCCGAGCCCGAAAACCATTGGAGAAGTTAGAGTTTCCACGGGCTTGCTAGCTTTTATAGGAGGTTTGTACCTCAATTCAAGACTATTGCAGCCCCATGACGGAAGTGATCAAGAAGAACGTGGAGTTCAAGTGGGAAAGGCGCAAGAAGATGCGTTTCACTTTTGAAGCACAAGTTGACTCACGCCCAGATTATCTCTTCCTAACTTTTCTAAATCATTTGAGATCGAATGTGATGCTTGGTGTGGTATTGGTGCGGTGTTGATGCAAGAGGCGGCGGTGGCATACTTCAATGAAAGTCGAATGGAGCAACGTTGAACTATCCAACGATGATAAGGAGTTAGACGCTACTGGTCCGAGCATTACAAACATGGCAACACTATTTGTGGGCCAATGAGTTTGTCATTCACACCGATCATGAGTCATTGAAGCATTTGAAGGGCAACACAAGTCAACAAGAGGCATGCTAGGTGGACGGAGTTCATCGAGACGCTTCCATACGTGATCAAGTATAAGCAAGGTAAAGAGAATGTGGTGGCTGATGCACTTTCTCGAAGGTATGCCTGATCTCTACTCTAGATGCTAAGTTGCTTGGTTTTGAGTGCATTAAGAGCGTGTATGCGAATGATGCCGATTTTAAGTAGATATATCGAGCTTGTGAGCATTCGCTAGTGGAGAGTATTTTAGCATGATGATTATCTTTTAGGAAGAATAAGTCAGGTGTTCCTAAATGCTCTTTGCGTGATTTGTTATTGCTTGAGTCTCATGGTGGGATTGACGGGACATTTTGGTATTTCTAAGACCTTAGCTGCTTTACATGAACATTTCTTTTGGCCTCATACGAAACGTGATGTTGAGAGTTTGTGGTCGTTGTTACATGTAGGCGCTAAGTCAGGACTAGTTCCCACGGGTTGTACATGCCATCGCTCGCTCTTACCGCACTGGATTGATATTTCAACGGATTTTGTGTTAGGATTGCCTAGAGTAAAAGTGGTAAGGATTCCATCTTTGTGGTTGTTGATCGATTCTCTAAGATGGCACATTTCATTCCATGTCATAAATCTAATGATGCATCTCATGTGGTCAATTGTTCTTCGTGAAATTGTTAGATTGCATGGTATGCCTAGAACTATTGTTTCGATCGTGATGCTAAGTTTTGAGCTACTTTTGGAAGACGCCAGGTGCAAGTTAGGTACTAAATTATTGTTTTCTACTACTTGTCATCCACAAACCGATGGTCAAACCGAGGTAGTTAATAGGACTTTGTCAACTTTGCTTAGAGCCATAATAAAAAGAACATTAAGTCTGGGAAGAGTGTTTGCGCTCATGTCGAGTTTGATATAACCTTTCTGCTCATTCTGCTACTAAGTTTTCGCCATTTGAGATTGTGTATGGTTTTAATCCTTTGACTCATCGATTTGTCTCCTTTACCTATGCAAGAACATACTAATCTTGATGGCCGAGAAAGAGCCGATTTTGTTAAGCGATCCATGAGAGGCGAGGAGAACATTGAGAGCGAATCGAGCAAGACGCCAAACAAGCTAACAAGGGCGTCGAAGGTGGTGTTTGAACCGGTGATTGGGTTTAGCTGCATATGCGCAAGGAGAGGTTCCCAGTCAATGACGTTCTAAGTTGCTTCCAAGAGCGATGGACCTTTTCAAGTGTTGGAACAGATCAATGATAATGCCTACAAGTCGACTTACCCGGTGAGTATAATGTTAGTGCTTCTTTCAATGTTGCCGATTTGAGTCCGCTTAATGTGGTGACGACTGGATTTGAGGACAAATCCTCTTCAAGAGGAGTGGAATGATGCAGCCCAAGGTTCGTTGATTCCAAACCCGTCGCGTGTTCCTGTTGGGCGGTTCAAGAGCACGAGCCAAGAAGTTCAAAGAGAGCTTGGGGCTTAGTCCAAGAAGTGTGGGAGCAAGAGTCAATAAGAAGCCCATTGGAGAGAGTGGATCGACCACCCAAGAATCATCAATTTCATGGAGGCAAATGGTGGAACTTGAAGATGTTTAATCTTGATTTATTCGCATATTGGGCCATGATATTTTATCTTTAATTGCTTAATTTTCGTGGGATTATTAAGGCCCATTTTAGACATGTTAATTTTCGTTAGTTTTGGGCCTATTTTAAGCATATTTGACTTAGTCTTTGATTCCTTATAGATTAGGTCAAATCTTTGATATTTTCCTATTAGAACTAGATTCTTTTAGCCTATATAAAGGCAGAATGTGATGAACGAAATCGCACCATCTTTGATAATAAACGTGAGTTTCTTCTTTCTCTCGAGAGTATTTCGAGTTCTTCTTGGTTTTGCCAAGTCGAGTTCATTTATCCGCGAATCAACGAGATAACCACCACTGTTGTGTGTCATTCATCATCCCCGAGTTGTCAAGGCCAACCATCTAGTTGGGGTATAGCAAAATACGACCTATATCACTTGAGGTTAGATTCGTGAGGTTTCGGGATATCCATTGGTTCGAGTTTTATCAAGTCTTCCGCTCGCCGATTGATTCTCCATCACAAACGAGGATCATATCATTTGCATCGAGCCGAGTTATCGCCCGTAATCGCCTTTTCTTTATTTTCAGATCCGAGTTTTTGTTTTCCGTTTGTCTTTTGTTCGTCGCCAGGTCCGATCGAGTCATATTGGTTGCTTTTGTTTCTTCGTGTTCGCTGCTTAGGGTTCATTTATCTCGGTTGTCCTCGCTCGCTGCTTTGTCTTTCATTCCGCTGCGGTAATGGCGGCTGGTTTTTTTTTCATCCGTATCTGTGGTCGACTATATCCGTGATCATTATCCATATTGTTATCCATATCCATATCATACCTATCATTATCCATAATATCATATCGTGCATTATCCATATCCATATCCATATCATTCCTTATCCATATTCATTCGGGCTATCATTATCCATATCAATATCTCAGTAGTAATTAAATTTTTTTTTCGCTCTTGATTTTTTAGCATCCCGGTTCGCGAGGGTAAAAAAAAAAATATAGAAATTTTCAAATCTGCTTCGAGCAATTTTTTCTTTGCGCTCCTTAGTAGGTTTCGAGTCGCTTGGTGTTTATCCTGTGTGCAATTTTTCCGAAATTCAAGTTAAATCTCGCAGTGTTTTCCGGGTTCCTTGGGTAGAATAGATCGTGTTGAGCAAATTTCGCACAACACGCTTTTGAGTTTTCAAGTCGTCGTCTTCGTGTCCTACATTCTTTCGGTAGTTAGAGCCTTTGAGTCGGTTTACGTAGCTTTTCAAAAATAAAAAAATAAAAAATAAAAAAAAAAAAAATTGTCCAATTGTTTTGTTGGTAGATTGAGGGAATTCGAGCTCTTAAGAGAATTTGAGTGAAAAGGCGAGAGAGTGAGATTATTAGAGTGAAGAAAAGCCAAATTATTGAGCGATACACGAAAGTGTCGAGTGTTTCATCTCGAGTGATACACGAGTGTTTGTGAGGTTGTGCGGTTCTTTTGTTTCTTGCGGCTATGTCTAAGAAAACAGATTCGATGGTTCCAATCCCGGACGAAGAAGAAGACGTGACTCGCACCAAATTCTTATTTGAGGCCTTACGAGTGAACTAGAAAAATCGTCACAAAGGAAATCGGGGGGTGCATGAACGCATCACTAGGGAGTTTGAGCAGAAATCGTAGAAACATCGATGAGAGACGACGGCGAGATCCGATCATATATCGGTGAGGTGGAGGACGTGGGGAGGAAGAGGTGGTGGACCTCTCGTCGTGTGCGTATAGATACTGAAGGGCCCGAATTTGAAGATGAGGAAGAAGAATTTTCAGATTTTGAAGATAGGCACCCAAGAGGAGAGATCGAGAAGATAACAATTTGGGCACCATCGGGATGAATATTCCTCATTCCAAGGGAAGAATGATCCGTAATAATATCTCGAGTGGGAGAGAAAGGTGGAACTCATGTTCGAATGCCATAACTATTCGATCTCAAGAAAGTGAAGTCGGCAAGAATCGAGTTTTCGATTATGCACTTGTTTGCGGATCGGTTGGTGACCAACAGTGAAGGAGAGCAGAACCACCAACCGATACATGGGACGACATGAAGGCGATGAGGAAGCGCTTTGTTCCTCCTCATTACTATCGTGAGATGTACAACAAGTTGCGCAATTTGAGGCAAGTAGTAGGAGTGTGGACGAGTACTATAAAGAGATGGAGTAGCAATGATTCGAGCTAATGTGGAAGAAGACAGGGAAGCCACAATGGCGAGATTCTTGGCTGGTCCGAATTGGGAGGTTCGAGATAGAGTGAGCAGCAAAGATTATGTCGAAATGGATGATATGGTGCATACGGCCATAAAGGTAGAGAATCACCAAGAGGAGGGTAGGTAGTAATGGGCAAAGAACCCGAGACGTAGTCGAACAATTGGAGGTCGAATCAACCTAATTGGAGGCGTAACCAACTAGCTCTAGTGGTTCCTTTTCAAAAGGGAACCAATGGAAGAAGGAGACGCCACAGAGAGAGAAGAAGGAAGCCATTTGTTACGCCCAAAACGGATGCTTCAAATCGCAAGTCAAGGTACTCTGTGACCAAATCGTGATATTAAGTGCTTTACTTGTCATGGTTTTGGACATTATTCTAGAGATTGTCCGAACAAGCGAGTCATGATCATGAGAGACGATGGAGAGGTGGTGACGGATGATGAGGAGATGCCGCCTCGAAGATCCTCGACGAGGTAGTAGCAGATTCGTAAGAGGAGATCAAGAAATCTTACCACCGGCCGGCAACTATTTGTTGCTAGGAGAGTGTTGAGTGTCCAAACTCAACCCAAGGAGATAGAGTAACGAAAACATCTTCCACACGAGATGTCATGTGAAAGATAAGGTGTGCACAATATATAGACGGAGGAGTTGCACGAACGTGGCTAGTGCAACCATGGTTGAGAAATTGGGGCTCACCGTGGTGAAGCATCCCAAGCCATACCGTCTCACGCTGGCTGAATGATACCGCATCATCAAGGTGACGAGGCAAGCGCGAGTTCCTATTCGCATCAAAGTATGAGGATGAGGTGATGTGTGATGTGATTCCCATGCAAGCGAGCCACATCTTGTTGGGCGCCCTGGCGCTTTGATCGCCGAGTTATTCATGATGGCTTCACCAACCGATATACCTTCGAGTATAAGCGAAGAAGGTATCACTTGTTCCTCTTACTCCTTCCCAAGTTTATGAGGATCAAGTGCGATGTCAAAGGAGGTGACAAAGTGAAGTCCAACACGGCGCATTGCCGGTAGAAGGAGAATGAGATGATCCGTAAGTCCTCGCTTGCAAGGCCTAGTGATCCGAGTGGGTGGTGAATGAGCGTAAGTCGCTGATCGTGTTGTTGTACAAGGAGAATTTGATTATCACTAACCATCTCACTTCTACCCCTTCAATTAATTCGCTTTGCGCGAGTTTGATGATGTTTTTCCCGAGGATACACCTCACGGCTTACCACCAATTCGGGAATTGAGCATCAAATTGATTTCGTGTCTGAGCAACGCTTCCAAACCGACCGCATACCGAACCAATCCCGAGGAGACGAAGGAGTTGAGAGGCAAATCGATGAGTTAATGGCCGAAGGCACGTGAGAGAGAGTTTGAGTCCTCGTGCCGCACTCGCTTTACTCGTGCCCAAGAAGGACTCGACTTGGAGGATGTGGCTGTGATTGCCGATCCATCAATAATATCACGGAAAGTATCGCCATCCTATTCCTCGTCTGGATGATATGCTAGATGAGTCGCATGGTTCTTTGTGTGTTTTCTAAGATAGATTTGAGAAGTGGTTATCATCAAATTCGAATCAAAGAGGGTGATGAGTGGAAAACCGCTTAAAACTAAACTTGGTCAGATGAGTGGTTAGTTATGCCGCTTGATCGACTAATGCACCTAGTACGCTTATGCGCCTTATGAATCATGGTTTACGTGCTTATATCGGCGCATTTGTAGTTGTCTACTTTGATGATATCTTAGTATATAGCAAGAGTCATGATGAGTACGAGGGACATTTGAGGTCCGTTCTGAGGCGCTAGAAAGAGAGATTGTTTGTTAATCTTAAGAAGTGCTGCCTTTTGTACGGACAAACTCGTGTTCCTTGGTTTTGTTGTTAGTGCATGTGGTGTACAAGTTGATGAGGAGTAAGATTCGGCTATTCAAGAGTGGCCGAGCCCGAAACCATTGGAGAAGTTAGGAGTTTCCACGGGCTTGCTAGCTTTTATAGGAGGTTTGTACCTCAATTCAGCACTATTGCAGCCCCCATGACGGAAGTGATCAAGAAGAACGTGGAGTTCAAGTGGGGAAAGGCGCAAGAAGATGCTTCACTTTTGAAGCACAAGTTGACTCACGCCCGATTATCTCTTCCTAACTTTTCTAAATCATTTGAGATTGAATGTGATGCTTGGTGTGGGTATTGGCAAAGGTGTTGATGCAAGAGGGCGTCGGTGGCATACTTCAACAGAAGTCGAATGGAGCAACGCCGAACTATCCAACGTATGATAAGGAGTCAGACGCTACCGGTCCGAGCATTACAAACATGGCAACACTATTTGTGGGCCAACGAGTTTGTCATTCACACCGATCATGAGTCATTGAAGCATTTGAAGGGCAACACAAGTCAACAAGAGGCATGCTAGGTGGATGGAGTTCATTGAGACGCTTCCATACGTGATCAAGTATAAGCAAGGTAAAGAGAATGTGGTGGCTGATGCACTTTCTCGGGTATGCCTTGATCTCTACTCTAGATGCTAAGTTGCTTGGTTTTGAGTGCATTAAGAGCGTGTATGCGAATGATGCTGATTTTGGTGAGATATATCGAGCTTGTGAGCATTCTGCTAGTGGAGAGTATTTTAGGCATGATGATTATCTTTTAGGAAGAATAAGTCAGGTGTTCCTAAATGCTCTTTGTGATTTGTTATTGCTTGAGTCTCATGGTGGGATTGATGGGACATTTTGGTATTTCTAAGACCTTAGTCTTTTACATGAACATTTCTTTTGGCCTCATACGAAACGTGATGTTGAGAGAGTTTGTGGTCGCTGTGTTACATGTAGGCAAGCTAAGTTCAGACTAGTTCCCATGGGTCAGTACATGCCATCGCTCGCTCCTACCGCACTTGGATTGATATTTCAATGGATTTTGTGTTAGGATTGCCTAGAGTAAAAGTGGTAAGGATTCCATCTTTGTGGTTGTTGATCGATTCTCTAAGATGGCACATTTCATTCCATGTCATAAATCTAATGATGCATCTCATGTGGCTGAATTGTTCTTTCGTGAAATTGTTAGATCGCATGGTATGCCTAGAACTATTGTTTCGATCGTGATGCTAAGTTTTGAGCTACTTTTGGAAGACGTTGTGGTGCAAGTTAGGTACTAAATTATTGTTTTCTACTACTTGTCATCCACAAACCGATGGTCAAACCGAGGTAGTTAATAGGACTTTGTCAACTTTGCTTAGAGCCATAATAAAAAGAACATTAAGTCTTGGGAAGAGTGTTTGCCTCATGTCGAGTTTGCATATAACCTTCTGCTCATTCTCGCTACTAAGTTTTCGCCATTTGAGATTGTGTATGGTTTTAACCTTTGACTCCATCGATTTGTCTCCTTTACCTATGCAAGAACATACTAATCTTGATGGCCGAGAAGAGCCGATTTTGTTAAGCGGATCCATGAGAGGCGAGGGAGAACATTGAGAGGCGAATCGAGCAAGACGCCAAACAAGCTAACAAGGGCGTCGTGGGTGGTGTTTGAACCCGTGATTGGGTTTAGCTGCATATGCGCAAGGAGAGGTTCCCAGCAATGACGTTCTAAGTTGCTTCCAAGAGGCGATGGACCTTTTCAAGTGTTGGAGCGATCAATGATAATGCCTACATGTGGACTTACTCGGTGAGTATAATGTTAGTGCTTCTTTCAATGTTGCTGATTTGAGTCCGCTTAATGTAGGTGACGACTGGATTTGAGGACAAATCCTCTTCAAGAGGAGGAATGATGCAGCCCAGTTCGCTGATTCCAAACCCGGTGCGTGTTCTCCTGGCGGTTACAAGAGCACGAGCCAAGAAGTTCAAAGAGAGCTTGATGGGCTTAGTCCAAGAAGTGTGGAGCAAGAGTCAAATAAGAAGCCCATTGAGAGAGTGGATCGACCACCAAGAATCATCAATTTCATGGAGGCAAATGGGTGGAACTTGAAGATGTTTAATCTTGATTTATTTGGCATATCAACCATGATATTTTATCTTTAATTGCTTAATTTTCGTGGGATTATTAAGGCCCATTTTAGACATGTTAATTTTCGTTAGTTTTGGGCCTATTTTAAGCATATTTGACTTAGTCTTTGATTCCTTATAGGACTAGGTCAAATCTTTGATATTTTCCTATTAGAACTAGGATTCTTTAGCCTATATAAAGGCTTGTAATGTGATGAACGAAAATCAGACCATCTTTGATAATAAACGTGAGTTTCTTCTTTCTCTCTTGAGAGTATTTCGAGTTCTTCTTGGTTTTGCCAAGTCGAGTTCATTTATCCGGCGAATCAACGAGATAACCACCACTCGTTGTGTGTCATTCATCGCCCCCGAGTTGTCGGTCAACCATCTAGTTGGGGTATAGGCGAAATCATCGACCTATATCACTGGTGGTTAGATTCAGAGGTTTTGGGATATCCATTGGTTCGAGTTTATCAAGTCTTCCGCTCTGCGCCGATTGATTCTCCATCACAAACGAGGATCATATCAAGACTGCTCCTGGAGCTGGCCGAGGTGGTGCCGTCTCATAGATTGGGTGGAAGGCACCGAGTTCATTCCGGTATTCATCGCCGACACAGGATTTCGCTCAAAACTATCTCAACTTGTGAATCTCATGAGGCGGAGCCCTAAGTCCGAATGATTGTATATAGTGCGGAGTTTGTATGTAGGTATAAATGTATTTAGACTCGTTGAAGTGTACGCTTTTCCTCTCGAGAGGTATAAACATAGCTTAGACTTCGTTTGGTCGTAAATGTATTTATACCGTATACTGCATAATTTGGTGAGATCCAACTGGATGTCTTTACATATAGACTTTTCAATTTAATGAGTAATCTGCATGTGTGCATGTGAGACTTTCAAATTAATGAGTTATCTCAGATGCGTTGACCGAGACGCTCAATTTCATGAGTAATCTCACGAGTGCGCGCGCTTAGTGAGTACCCTACTTGGTGGGTTATTCATCTTCGTGAGGCGTCCCTCGTGAAGGTTTAAATGCGGTATATCCAAATAGATGTTCGCATATCAATAAAATGGAATACTCATATACAAAATAAACATTTTATTCAACAAGTGTATAACATCGCACTGAAAAACAAGTAAGGAGACTAACATAAAGTCGATCCGTAATCGAAGCTATGTAAAGTACCTCCTTAAATGAGAAATATGTCGTTTCGGGAATATGCGCACCTGGATAGGTGAGATAGTTTGTGAGCCCTTGCCGAGGTCTTCGTGAACGCGGTATGGGCCTTCCCATGTCGGATCCAACTTGTTAAGACGCTCGCTCACTGGCTTCATTATTTCGTAGACGAGGTCGTCTACTTGCAAGTGGAGGCTTTGACCCTTTGTTGTAATACCGCACGACCGGCCTCTTGTACTTAGCTTCATTTATGAAGCGAGTTCGCTTCTCCGAGGGCATCAAGGTCGGCCCGCAGTCTTCCTCGCTCCCACCGGTCGAAGTGAAGAGTGCTGGTCATGCGACCGATCTCAAACCGGTATGACGGCCTCGGCACCGTGAGACCAGTGAAAGGGGTTTCCGTCGCGACGTCCGAGGTGTGGTCCCAGAGACCAGAGGACTTGAGGAGATTTTCAGCCCGCGCTTTTAGCTCGGTCTAGCCTCTTCTTCAATCCTTGTACGATCGCAGATTCGTCACCCTCGGTCCGACCATTCGCTTGCGGGTGTGCGATCGAGGTGAAGCGTTGATCGATCCAAGCTCTTCGCACCACCTCAAGTTTTGTCGACGAATTGGGTGCCGTTGTCCGAGACCAGATGTGTGGTACGCCGGCGCGCACTATATTCTTCCACACGGGCGTCCGAATCCTTTGCTCGTGAGGTTCGACAGTGGCTCAGCTTCGACCCATTTTGTGAAGTAGTCTATGGCAACGACTAAATATCGAAGCTGACCTGGTGCTCGGTCGAACGGACCAACGATGTCGATCCCCCATTGCATGAAAGGCCATGGGCTCTGCAGACTGCTCAGATCGGTCTGGGGTAGCTTCTTGACCGTGGAACGGTCGGCACTTTGACACTTTTAACGAGTTCGGTTTGAATCTCGAATAAGGGGGCCAATAATATCCCGACCTCAACGCCTTCTTTGAAAGAGCTCGGGAGCCGATGTGGCTTCCGCAAGATCCTCTGTGAATCTCATTAAGCACGTGTGGCTTCTTCCGCCCGGCGCACCTCGTGAGGGTTGAAGGAAAGACTTCCGGTAGAGAGAGCCCTCATACACAAGATACTTTTGGGATTTCACCATCATCTTTTTGGCCTCTAGCCGATCCTGAGGTAGTGTGCCAACTTCCAGGTATGCTTTTAGGGGCGTCATCCAGTTTGGTTCAGCCTCTGAGATAACGCTGATGCGGGCGCCTCAATGCTTCGAATGAACTTCCTCTACCGCGGATTTGTCGATGACGGCCAATTTACTAAGGACGCCGCCACTGCTTTTCCTCTCGTGGATTTGATTAACATCAAGTATCTAAACGAGGCCAAGATCTCTTTCGCTTCTCAAGAGTCTTCGCTCATTCGATCCTCCTTAGCCTCGTATGTGCCTAAGACACGGTTTACCACGACCGAGAATCTCCAAATATCTCGACTTTGTCCACTTTCAATTCCTTTGCTGCGGAGTCCCGAGATCGGTGCTTGACTCCACTTCGTTGTTGGTGGTCGGAAAGTAAATCGGGCGATGTCACCTCTTGCTTATCCGGGCCGAGGAGAAGGATACCCGCCCGCTACCCGCCTTGCATGAAGCTCGCCCACATACATCCGCCAACATCCAAATGGGTGATACAAGGATGTGTTCCTCTGCCGTGAGGGTGGGAGTGACCTCACTGGTAGAGGCGACCTCGGTGAATTTGACCTCCACCAGAAATGCAAGGGCTTGCCCTTTTATGGCCTACCGGGGAGTATGAGATGTCGTGCTCACGAGCTCCAAGTGCTCACTTAGCTATTCGCCCGATGACTCCGGTTTGATAAGATTTGTCTTAGAGGTAAGTCCGTTAGTACCGGACGGAATGAGCTTGAAAGTAAGGCCGGGGCGCCGCTAGCGCTCACCAAGGCCGAGCTACCTTCTCGAGGTTGGTGTACTGCCTCCTGGTCCTTTGAGAGCCCTGCTAATGAAGTAGATGGGGAGTTGCCGTCCCATCTCATCTCGCATCAAGATGAAGACTAATTTCCTCGTCCGAGGTGGCTGTATAATGATAGAATTTCACCTTGCTTTGGGACGGATAGTGTCGGCGGTCGGCGAGATATTCCTTCGCCATGGCGACACTGGTGTTCTTCCCGCCAGTGAAACTGGAGCTCTCCTCGTGATCTTGAAGAAGGAAGTCGCTTCTCAGCTCGAGATAGGAATCGGCCGAGGCGCCAGCATCCGGTGAGTTTGTGTATTTCACGGATGGTTTTGGGATCCGCATGTCGAGCACCGCTTTCACCTTGGTAGGATTGGCTTTCGTGCCTTCTTGAGAAACCCAAGATCCCGAAGTTTACCCGCCTTCACCACGAATGTGCACTTCGGGATTGAGCTTGAGGTTGGCCGACCGAGGAGTCAAGAATAGTTTCGAGATCAACGGCGCAGATCCTTAGCTTTTTGCTTTTGACTACTATATCGTCGACATAGACCTCAACAATTTCCCTATGTGATCCTTGAAGATGGCGCCCACCATTCTTTGGTAGGTAGCTCCGCTTTTCGGATCGAACGGCATCTTTCTAGGCAAAGACACCAAGTCGAGAATGAACGCTTTGTTTTGGGCGCCTTCCGGCTCATCAAGACTTGGTGGTATCCTCAGATAAATCCAGAAATCAAGACCTCATGCCCCACCAAAGCTTCCACCTTCTTGTCAATGTCGTGGAGGGTAATGATCCTTTGGGCGTTGTTTATCGAGGTCGGTATAGTCGACACACATGCGCCATCCCCTCCGGCTTTCGAACTACAACGGATTTGCCATCCAAGTTGGGTATTTAACCTCGTATAGGATTTTAGCCTCCCAGAGTTG
Organism: Salvia rosmarinus; assembly: GCA_036937905.1. Lineage (NCBI taxonomy): Eukaryota > Viridiplantae > Streptophyta > Magnoliopsida > Lamiales > Lamiaceae > Salvia > Salvia rosmarinus. Next base: position 11,338,185 of record CM072822.1, read on the forward strand.
GGTTACTTAGCCTCTTATGACCGGTCAAGCCCGCGCAAAACTTCTTCTTCTTACGAACTAGTTTAGTAGCCGGATCGATGTCGAGACGATGAGTTATGAGCTCGAGGCGAGACCTCAGGTCATATCTAATGGAGACCATGCAAACACATCTCTATATTCCTTAGAAGTCGCATGACCGCTAGCTAATATCGACCGAACTCGGTACCAACCTCGACAACTTTGGAAGGGTCGTAGTCGATAGCCGGAGATTCTCGAAGATCATCCCGAGGTGGCAACTTCGAGGCTCAGAATTGCTAGCCCGAGGTAAGGCCGCATCTTGGTTGAGACTCGACGCATTCTTTAGCCGCCGCTTGGTCACCCCGATGCTTAACACTCCCACGGGGTGGGTATTTTAATGGCGAGGTGGTACACGGAACAGACGCCTGGTTGCATCTGACAATCTCTTCCCGTGATAATGTTGTATGGAGAGGAGCTCGGACCGTGAAAAATTGAATGGCTTTGGTAACCGACTGGGAGCACGCCTACGGTGACCGGAAGGGTAATGACACCTTCGGGTTGACCGCCTCTTGAGTAAAGCTCCGCAACCGGAAGGTGCGGGTGTACCAATTCCTCCGACATCAAGTTTATCCAAGCAGCCTGAATATGATGCTAACGAGGTCTCGATATCAATGTAGACCCGATGTACATTCTTGTTACCCACCACGGTCAGATAGTAATGGCGCCCCGCGAGGCATGATCTTGGTACTTGGTCGTCTTTGGAGAATACGATGTTCTCTCCATCTCGAGTCGCTTGTTTTCAGCCTCCTGGGTCGGCCTTCGAGCTTCATTTCTAAGTGACGACCTCGCCGCACCAACCGGCAGTCCGGTTATAGCGTGACCGCTCCATCGCATTGGGACCTTCGCCCTCGCCATCTTCGTGTCGGGTTGCTACTTGAGGTCGGTCCGCAATTGTTACCACCTCCATTTTTCCTCTACGCTTTTTATTACCCGCCCAGTCGGCCGGTACTTCTTCGGCCTTCCTCGACGAGCTCGCCAACTGCGAGCTCAAGGACTTGCATCTTCTCGACGTGACTGCACTCGTGGTAGTCACAATACTTTCCGCTGACTTTTTTTCGATCCTCCTTTCATAGGAGGAGGTTTTGGAAAGAGCTGTGAAGCTCAAATATTTCCGCCTCGATTCAAATAGAGGGCACTCGTTATTACCAAGGTTCGCCGAGGTCCCACCCTTGATTCTCACTGGGCCCTTTTTATTCTTTTCGAACGCACTTCGGCTCAAAGACCTCGGCCCCGATCTTCCGCTTCCTTCTCGATCACCGCCATCCCAAATTTCTCTTCTTCCCACAGACGGCGCCAATGATAAATCTAGTGTGCGAGATTTATGAAAGCAATAAATAACACGAGAGACTTTTACGTGGTTCGATCAAGAATAAGATCTACGTCCACGGAGGAGATGATCCTCGAAATGTTTACTATAATCGGATTACAGCAAGTATTTCAAAGAGCTCTAGTATTCAAGAATTTGCTAACCCTTTACCTTCAATCTAACTCCTATTTATACATAAACGTAAACCTTATCTTCAATCCTCGATTGGCGGACCATGATTTCCACCGTTATTACCCATGATTTCTACCGTTACCTCATTATCGTGTCCTCGACTCCGCCTTTAATTAGGGTTTGGGGATGTCATTCAGCAGAACCGAGTAGGCAACATTAGGTTAGCCCACTGTTTGGGCCTCGCTATTGGGCTCGAGAGGTTGGGCCATATCCTATCACTATATATATTGTATTATAGTATTGTCCTTATAAATAAATTAAAAAAAAGATATTGTAAGTAAATCAAAATTTATAAAAACACACATTTTCCTAATAGTTATAGATTATTGATTTAACAGTCATGGGGGCAATTATATTATGCATTAGTATGACAAATATGAGATCAATTATCGTCATAGGCCATCTTCAACCATTTTCTCAAAAATACAGCAGCTTTATCTCTATTTTAAAGTAGAAACGGTATTTTATTCCCAACCATCTACTTTATTTTACAGTAGAAAAAAAATATTCCAAATTATTCTTCTTTATTTATTCAATCTTAATAATTTTTAAAACTTATATTAAAATAATTTAAAATAAAACTATCTTATATAATTATATTAAAAGTTGATAATATATTAATCCAAAAAAAAGACATAATTAAAACTTAATAATATTTAATGCAAAAAAGTAGAAGACATAATTAAAACTTACATTAATGCAAAACAAACATAACTAAAACTTACAAAATGAAAAACCAAAGGTTACATAATTTGTGTAATTTTGTATTTCAATTTGTATATCTTTGTAGCTTTAGTTATTTTATGTAATTTTGCATTTCAATTTGTGTTATCTTTAGTTATTTTACATATGTTTCAAAATTTGTTGACGAAAGCTTTTCGCTTAATAAATAAAATAAATATATATAAATTTCCATATCCACAAAGTAGCATAAATAAATATTCATAAAAAATACAACAATAAATTGGAAAACAATATAAAAAATACAACAATAACAAAATTACAATTAATAATTAAAAAAGGAAAAGGAATAGCGAAGACAGTGTTGCGCAAAAGATTACGCAAGAAAAATTATAAAGCAAAAATAGAGATGAGTTTGGCACAGGATTGGAAGAAAAGTTGCTCCAAAAAACGTCCTACGCTATTTACGCGCATGGTTGGAGATGTCCTCAACCCATATGATTTAATCTTACAAAATGGGTAGCTCTCCTGAACCCTCCCTTTAGTGGTTTGCTTTCCTTTACTTGTTTCTTTCTTTATTATTATTATTATTATTATTATTATTATTATTATTATTATTATTATTATTATTATTATTATTATTATTATTATTATTATTATTATTATTATTATTATTATTATTATTATTATTATTATTATTATTATTATTATTATTATTATTATTATTATTATTATTATTATTATTATTATTATTATTATTATTATTATTATTATTATTATTATTATTATTATTATTATTATTATTATTATTATTATTATTATTATTATTATTATTATTATTATTATTATTATTATTTAATTCTAATTAGGTCTAATTAATTCTAAATAAGACTAATAAATCTTATTTAAAATTAATAAATTCTTATTGAGATTATTAATTTTTAATTGAGAATTAATAAGTCTTGATTGAGAATTAATAAATTCTAATTGAATATTGATAAATTATAATTGGAAATTGTGATATTCTGATTGAGAATTATTAAATACCATAATTTGGAATTGCTAAATCATGATTGAATATTTATAATGATTTTTAATTATCCTTAATCTTTCTCTAATCACCCTCATAGTCATACCCTCTAAATCTCTAATCTCCCTCACAAACATGTAGTGCATGCGGCATGCCTATGGTGCGCTCTAAATACATGGAGCCCACATGAATTTTTCGTCTTACAAAATTTCGTAAATTTTGAACTTTCTCCATTATGTCAGGCTATTATCTTGGACACGGCAAAAGTCAAATTAATTGAATCGGCAGAGATGACTGGGAAAAGTAAGAGCAAAAGCGCAAGTCACGTAGACCAAGACTTTTTTAGATGACAATTCTTTTTTAAATATTTTGATACTTCAATTTAATTATGTGAGTTTGTTATCTAACTAAACTATATATATATATATATATACTACTTTTTACTGGGAATATACACTTTTCTTATACATGAGGCTCCGCGTGTATAAATGATATCCTTTCGTCCACTATATAATTTTTTAAATTTTGATGATACGTTTAATAAATTATAATGAATGTAAATTAAATAAAAATGAATAGATTAATAGATAGTGAGAATATAAAAAAAGATCATTATTTTTTTTTGTAAATAAATAGATAGATTTAGAGTAAAAATTATGGGTTAATATTTCCAAAAAATGATAGTGAACGTTTTTTGTGGATAAGTTAAAATAGAATAAAATGAATATTTCTAGTTGACGGAGAGAGTATATTTTTTAAATTATGAATTTATGATACCAAATAAAAGTAAATACACACTGTGTTTCTTTGACATTAATTGCATAAAATTCCATATGCTCGGCATTGAGTTAAAAAATCCCACACAAGAAAAGGTGAGCACACTCTCCCACCCAGATTAACAAATAACATTGTACAGTTACTTTTATGTGTTCATTAATTATATTGGTAGGACCTGTTTGATAGTCAATATAAGATATATTAAGATAGATAAGAAACATGATAATATGTGAGATTTGTATCATATCTTATTGTTTGGTATATAAGATAGAAACATAGATAACATAAACTAGTTGTTTGATACAACAGTTTACAATTGAGATTAAATTAGAAAATTACAATTTTAACCTTAAAAACAAATTTGAAATGGCAATTATATCCCAACAAATCATGAACACTTTCCCTCCCTGTAAACCACTTTGACCTATAGCAAAAATTATAGTTTCTAAGATTCTTGACATGTAGCACAATTTACCACAGTCTTCATCATTCGCAACATGACTCCTTTCGAATAAGAAAAAATAATGACAACACTGGCAAAATTTTCTCAAAACTCTTGAAATATTCACCAAACAAAGGCACAACATATCCGTTGAATGGGACAAAACACCAAATGCACATTTTCCCTTCACATAATTTCCTCAAAACAAATTCTGTAGTAACATAGTAAAGGTGGAGATATACAAAAAGGTTGAAGCATATCCTATTTGAGCATCTGATCAATGAGGACTAAAACCTATCCTAATTGCCTAATTTTAACATTGAAGTGGCCGGGTGGAGCATCTGCTATTTCTTCATCTTTAACCTATTCATCATCTGCTACCACTTCTCCCTCTTTGACCTCTTCATCAATTAAATCATCTTTTCCTCTTTAATCTCTTTCTCAGATGAATCATTTGTTTCATCCTTGACCCCATTCACAGGTGAATCACCCGCATCCTATACATACAAAAAATACCTTCATTAACAAAGAATAGCAAACCATAGAAATAGTACAGAGAAAAATAACAAACAAATTCTTATGGTATTCAAATGACAAAAAACCAAAATCATAATCCACAAACAGTTCACACACTATGACATTACCGTGACAACACTTGCAATCAGGATTAGCCTCTTTGAACGATTTCCTAAAGTTGTCCCTGCAAATCATTAAAATATACCATATAATTAACAAGATAGCCTCGCACTCATGAAATAGATAACAAGACACATGATCAGTGCATAAGAAGAATGCAATGGGATGACGTTTCTTCGTATTTGGATTTTTGGCCTTCTTCAAGGGCTTTTCAGATCTGAGTGATTTACATTCTTTCTGCTTCATTTCAAACTCAATTTAGTATTCTAGATTTATTTTCCTATACAAAACCACTAAGAGAAATACATATAACATGTCTAAATAATTATAGCTTTGGATGCTTGGGACCAAAAATAAATATGAGAAGAAATTAATTAGGTGCAATTACTAAAAGAAAATTAAGAAGAACGAGAGATAAAGCTCTTCTCACCCAAAACAGGGGGAGCACTGCTGGTTCCTCACACCTTCCAGATCCATCGCTCTCAACTTATAATATCTTCTATTTTGGCATACAATTAAGGATTCAAAAAATTAATAATATGATGTATGAACACAGCTACTGCAATATTGAGAGATTATGTTTTTTTTAACCTGTGCACCCTTGATCTCTGGCTGCGTATGGTTATGCGATGAATCGATGATGCACCTCAGACTTATGAGGGTCAAGAGCAGATTGCGAAATTTCAAACTCTTCCTCCTCTTAGGTATCTTCTTGGATTGAAATTTCCAACTCTGAAATTGGGTTCCTGATTACTCTCTCTAAAATTAGGTTGATGGTTTGAGGCTTTGAAATTGGGTTCCCGAATTTCTCTCTGAAATTGGGTTGATGATTTGAACGACAGTTCATTGAGTATGAGGGTAATTTTGTCTTTCCATATAGCTATTTGTATAACAGTGTTTTTATCTCGACTCATCCAAGAGATGGGTATTCTAAAGAGAAACAGTGTTTTTACCGGCCAACCACGTTTCACGTTTCACTACCTCGTGATAGCCAAGATACTTATGTAAGATACCAAACGGATGGATAGGTCAAGATACCTTAGCAATCTTGGGTCAATCTTCCGTACCAAATAACATTGTATAGTTACTTTTATATAATTTATATTTTCTAAGTTTATCAATATGTTTTGTCTTTCACTACAGAAAAGTGAGTATTTTTTGCTATCAAAACTGAATACATTATCATTCTTCCTTTTTCCGGTATCCACTTCGGATAAATTGTCTAACTTTTGGTGTCTCATTTTTTGTCTAATTTTCAATTATATAATTTTTAATCATTTTTCTTCAATTTTAAGTATTTTATTTTAGTATAATTTTAAGACGATTAGCTAATACTCCATTTGTCCACCAAGAGTGTGTTACAATGACCTTATTCGAGTCTACAAAGAGTGTGTCACTTTCATTTTTTGGACACTCAATCCTTATAATACAACCTTACAACCATTCATTATTTATCAAAAATTCACATTTGGCCCACACTTAATTCTTATAATTCAACTTCAACCACTTATTTCTTATATGGTGAGATCTTTTCTCTATTCAAATAATAACTACCAATATTTTATTAAAACTCGTATCGTCTATCAACTGACACATTCTTGGTGGATGAAGAGAGTATTTACTAATTTAATTAGGATTTATAATTTTTTTATATTCATTTTCCAATTTTTTTAATTAATAACTGATTATTAAAGTTAATTAATCTAAGATTTGGGTATATAATTTTTGAAGTTTTAAGGTTCATTATATCATAATATTTTTATTTTTATAATAAATTGTTATAAAATAGTAAAACTAATAATGAGACATGATGAGACACATAAAACTATGAAATAAAAGATCTCATACTCCCTCCGTTCTTTTCTAAGTGTCTCATTACTCATTAGTATTTTTTTTATTTTTTAATAAGTGTCATAATTCATAATTTGAAAGTAAAATTATGATATGTTTCATATTTATCCGTATTTAATACTCTTGAAATTTGATAATTAGTTATATGAATGTATTTATCATGATAATTAATAAGGTTGTAAATATAAATATATATACTTCATTGGTTTGTATGATTTGATGGCATGAGACATTTTAAATGGAATGGAGGGAGTATATCACAATCTCATTTTATTAGTGAACTTAATTAAACACACAAACACAACACATATGTGTGTGTGTAGAGATGGCAATGGATCTTGGACCCGGTCCAGATCCATGGGTCCAGATCCATTTTTTAGGATCTGGATCCTAAAAAAATTGGACCCGATGGATCTGGACCGGATCTGGATCATACTCCTATATTTCGGATCCGGATCCGGGATTTAATTTTGAGATCCTGATCCGATCCGGATCCGATCCTAGATCCATTATATATATATATATATATATATATATATATATATTATTTATTTATTTATATATTATTTTTATTATAATTAAATACTTAAACCCAACTTAAAACTCTTCACTTTTCCTTTTCAAATTCTCCCAAAATAAATATGCTCTCAATTTCATTTCAAATTCTCTCAATTATGTATCAATCGACATTCACGACGGATCGCGCCACTTACACCACCGGCGATCGAGTTGTTTGTTGTTTCCTACTTTATAGTAAATTTGTAACTAACGCCTTCCAATATAGTGATAATTGTAGAAATTCTAAATAATTATTATAGTATTATTGTGTATTTAAATTATTATGGTGTTACTGTGAATTATAGTTGATTTAGAATTTATTTTAGAAGCGAAAACATATGGATCTAGGTCTAGACCCTGGACCCTGTGGATCTTATGGATATGGACCTGGATCTAATTTTTTGGACCCAATGGATCTAGACCGGATCCGGACCAAAGCAAAAAATCGATCCGGATTCGGACTAGCGGATCTGGTCCAGATCCGACCCATTGCCATCCCTATGTGCGTGTATATGTAGTTTTCAATAAAGTTTATTAAGGTCAGCCTCCGATACGAAGAGGCCGTGGAAGCCGTCGGGAATCCACTCCACTGCGACAGTTTGACGACGGCGATATTGTCAAGAGTGGGAGACTTTGCATCCATTACCAAAAACTTTGATTCTTGGGCATTCTCTCTCTTTTTTTTGTCAATTTACCAAAAACTAAACCCTAAACCCAATAATTAGTATAAACAATGAAAGATTAAATATAAAATTTCAAGTATAAAATTAGAAATTATATAATTTAACTTCGACATGTCGTATATCGAAAATAAAATTATATTTTAACTTCTTAAATCTTTTGTCAACCTTCTTATATTAATTATTGTACGTGAATACGTTAGGAAAAAGAAAATTTATAATTAGCATACAAGTATCAATAACAAATATTAAAAAATAATATAAATAAATTTGGGTAACGGATATCCAGATATGATTTCTCAAACCCGTAATGACTAGTAATAGCGTTATTACCCAAACCCATCACAAACCCTTTTACAGCTTACCCAAATCCATCCTATTAAGATTTGGTAAAAGAGGGTATGTATAGAGCCCGATCCATCATCATCTCTATATATTACCTTTCAAAAACAAGTATATTTTTAATGAATATGGTAGTAGGTACGAGTAAATAAGAAAATTTTCGTTAGTTTTGAACCAAAGAAAAATTCATAATAATTCATATAATAAATCAATATTGTGGTTAAATATTATATCAATTCTTCTTATTTTCTAAAATAAGTTAATTATATATAATTATATAAGTTAACTCTATACATAAAAATAAAAGTATAAGATACCCAACAATTACAAATAAATTAATAGAGTTCAATCTTTAAAGAAATATAAGCGTACATAGTGCTTCCTTTCTAATGATAATATAATTACAGAATTCTAATATGTATTTGTACAGAAGTACAATTAAATTTGCCTCTATACACAAACTCCTCCTTTAGGAATATTTTGGAATGCAAAATTATAAGTGATAACAAATTATTAGTTGCAGATCATTAGACTTCTAAAATGCAAACCAACGACATTTAGCATAGGAAGAAATAAATCGAAATTTTCATGTTTTAATATAGTAAAATTATGTATATAAGAATTTTTGTCACATTTTCCTTGCACTATCTTTTTAAATCAATGATACTGTTACTGTATATCTCTTACGTGCACCAGATACATTTATGCAGAGGTGGATCCAGCAGGATTAGTGAGCTAGAATGTCGGTGTCGGAGAACGGCGCAGCCGCGACTTTGCAGTGGTGAACCGGATGGTTGGCCCCGGTTGCTTCGGCGGCGAACCGTTTTTCGTGGCGAGACAGAACGCAGACGAGGATGATGGCTATATATTCACCATTAATTGTGCAGAACGAAAATACAAAGGAGTCGAGATTCATAGTGATGGACGCCACCTCCACCAATCTCGACGTCGTCGCCGCCGTGAGGCTTCCTCCGCGTCCCTTACGGCATCGGCGGTCTTTTTTTTCGGAAAGTGACCTTCATAAATTATGATCGACTCCATACCCTATTCCAGCAAATTGTAGAATTTCAATATGAAATCTATCTGCAAACTACCGAGAAGGGGAGAGAGATAGAGAGAAAAGGAAATGGATTGATTTTATTTTGTAACAATATTCGGTTTACATGGCAAATGAGTGCCGCAGTGGGTTTATACATTCCAGCTGCTAACAGACTGTAACAAACTCTAACTAACACTGAATTACAACTAACTGAAGAAGCGTATCCACGCTTTTATTAAAAGAAACACGAGACAAAGCATGCACAGCATTGAGCTTCTTCTTCTGCGTCCATCTTCCACAACCTTCTCTGCACCCATCTTCCACATCTTCGCCATCACCCCCGCAAGCTGGAGACGGTGGAGATCCACCAAGCCAAGCTTGGATATAAGAAAACGAAACCGTGGCCCGGAGAGAGCTTTAGTGAACAAATCTGCAAGTTGAATTGTAGTAGAGACATGAAGGGGAACCAAGAAACCCGAGTGAAATCGATCTCGTACCAAATGACAATCAATATCTAAGTGTTTTGTGCGTTCATGAAACACCTGATTTTTGGTTATGTGGATAGCGGCTTGATTATCACAGTGAAGTGGTATAGGCAAGTTGACTGAAACACCAAAATCAGAGCAGAGGTAAGTGAGCCAAATCAATTCTCGTACAGTAGTACTAAGGGCTCGATATTCAGCCTCAGCAGATGAGACTGAGACTGTTGTTTGTTTCTTGCAGCGCCAAGAGACCAAACACCCACCGAGAAATACACAAAAACCAGTTAATGACCGACGTGTATCAACACATGTACCCCAATCTGCATCGCTATAAGCCTTAATGGATAGATTACCCCCAGTAGGATAAAAAAGGCCAAGAGAAGGACAGCCTTTTAAGTACTTTAGCACGTGTATGGCTGCATCCCAATGATGCTTGCATGGCTTGTTAACGTACTGACTTAGTTGTTGAACCGCATAACTAAGATCAGGCCGAGTCAAATTAAGATACAAAAGCTTTCCCACTAAGCGTCTGTAAGAGTCAGCATCATCAAGTAATGGAGATCCAAGTGCAGATAAAACTGTACCTTGAGGAAAAGGCGTTGTAGTCGAACGACATCCCATTAAACCAGTTGAATCAAGAAGGTCAAGAACGTACTTACGTTGATTCAAAGCAGTTCCAGAAGGACTACGGGCAATCTCCATGCCAAGAAAATACTTTGCTACACCGAGATCTTTGATAGTGAATGCTGCATCCAAATATAGTTTGACCTCAGCAATAAGTTTCTCATCGGGTCCAGTAAGAAGGATGTCATCCACATATACAAGAAGACAAAGAAAGGAGGAACCTGAGCCTTTCAGAAATAAGCAATGGTCATGCGAAGACTGTTTGAATCCAAATTTGAATAAATGTTGGCAAAATTCTGCGTTCCATTCTCGAGAGGCTTGTTTCAAGCCATATAGGCTCTTTACCAATTTGCATACTTGACCAGGTTTGGCTTTACTATAACCCTGAGGAAGAGACATATATATTTCGTCATGTAGAAAGCCATGTAAAAACGCATTGTTTACATCTATTTGGTGAAGAGGCCATTCATTTGCTGTTGCCACAACAATCAGAAATCAGACAGTTACCAGTTTGGCAACCGGAGAAAATACCTCGGTATAATCGATGCCATATTGTTGATTATATCCTTTTGCAACAAGACGTGCCTTGAAGCGTTCCACTGACCCATCTGCATTCAGCTTCACCTTGTATACCCATTTGCAGCCTATAGATCTTTTCCCAGTTGGTAAATCAGTGAGGATCCAAGTCGATTATCTTCTAGAGTGACGCCTCTATCCATTCGCTTCTCCATTCGGATGATTCTCCGCCATCCGATATGAGGTAGGTTCATGTAGGTTGGTGATGTTAATGAGGAAGGCCGTATAGTGGGGTGAGAGGCAGGTAGCTATTTGATAAGGAAATGTAGGAGGGGTGAATTCTGGATTAGGTATTTTATGAGATGAGTTTGGCAAATCAATTACACCAATCGGTCATCCACATTGGGGGTTTTGATGCTCGTGAGCTTTTTCGAGAGGGCGTGTAATGCATCGATGTGAAGAACTAGAAATGGAATCATCTACTGATGCATCCAAGAACTCAGGTGCCTGGGTGTCAGAATTCTGAATGGGAGTATCTGATGGCTGCATTTGAGGAGTATGTGTTTGTATGGGGGAATCATCAAACATAGGATAGATATTAGATGATGTAGATGGAGAATGTGTATCTGTGTTTGAAGGAGATTTAAAGGGATAGGTGGAATGAACAAACTTCACATCTCGAGATATAACCACCTGACAGTTATCCAAATCATATAACAAAAATCCTTTGTGAGATATAGCATGCCCCAAAAAAACGCATTTAAAGCATCTAGCATCAAACTTAGATTTATAAGGCAGAAGGTTCTTTGCAAAGACCAAGCATCCAAATGGATGTACATCTGCAAGGGATGATTCCTTCTTATATAACACAGAATATGGGCATTCCCAATTCAAGATTCTGCTTGGCATTCTATTCAGCAGCCAGGTAGCACTCAACAATGAATAAGACCAAAATTCCTTTGGCAAATTACTCTCAAACATAAGTGCTCTAGCAATCTGTAGTAGGCTTCGATGTCTCCTCTCAACAATCCCATTTTGTTGTGGAGAATAGACACAAGATTTCTGATGTAAAATCCCATGCTCACAGAATAAACCAGCCACATTTTTATTTATGAATTCTGACCCATTGTCAGATCGAACCTGCTTGATATTCTTTCCAAATTGAGTTTTAATCAGCAGGATATATTGTCTAAGCGCATTAAAGACTTGCCCCTTCGAACTAAGCAAGTAAGTCCATGTCATAGACTACAATCTTCAACAATAGTAAGCATGTATCTAATATTTTCAATGCTGGCAGAATTATAAGGCCCCCACACATCTATATGAATAACTTCAAACAAGTCCGAAGCACGTTTATTCAATATGGGAAATGGTAATCGAGCATGTTTGGAACGAGCACATACCTCACATCCTTTTAGCTCCTCAGAAACTCCAGTGGTCAGTTTGGTTCTCATTTCTGGCATATGCTTCATAACCTCTATTGATGGATGTCCCAACGCCTTGTGCCACTCGGTTACGTTCGAAATAGTATTCGAAGTATTATTACATGTGACTTTATTCTGTATCACATATAAATTTCTCAGCAATTTTCCTGTCCCCATGACGTAGTCCGATTCCATCTTCTGTATAATGCAATGAGAATTCAGGAATAGACACTTTGCTGAACTATCCTTCGCCAACTGAGCCACAGATATCAAATTGTGGGTAAAGCCTGGTGCAAGAAGAACATTTTTGAGGGTTATCTCTTCGTTAATATGGACCACGCCTCGGTATAATACCTCCTTCACAGATCCATCTGGTAGATGTATGTCCTGTGGCATTCTCAACTTGGTGGTGCTCGCCATTAATTCAGGATTACAGCAAATATGTGTGCTCGCCCCCGAATCTATGATCCAATGTTTCTTCTCCATTCCTTCAAATACGCTGAATGCGTAATGACCTTCAAACGATTCCTGTATACGTGATTCATTTAAGATCATGTTTGCATCGAATTTCTGCGTAGAATCATTCTCCTTCTTCATCCAATGCTGCAGACACTTTGCCATCTCGTTTTGAATAATCTTCCCTATTTCTGAGTTAGAATCCGTTGCCATATTGTATCTTTCCTGATCATCTGCTTCAAACGGTGTGTCTGCAAAATTTACCTTCATTTTCCCTTTAAACTCTTTCAACCTCTTGAACCAGTCAGGGAAGCCATGCAACTTAAAGCAATCCTTCTTCGTGACCATTTTGTTGCGGTCGCGCATAATATAGGTTTTGCTTCTCTTCTCTTGTCTTCCTCCCTTTGAAGCTATATTGTCTGCCATAAGTATTTTGCTTCACTTGCTGACCAACATTCATGGCCACTTGACCACTTCCATCGATGAACGTATCTGTGGTTAACTTTTGATCTTCAACTTGTAAGATCATTGAGTATGCTCGATTGACGTTGGGTAAGGGATCCAGAAACAACACTTGATTGCGTGCATATTCATAGCTGTCGTTGAGTCCATTAAGAAATTGCATCAGCCGTTGATTTTCTTCCCTCTCCACTGTTGTGCTACGAGCTCCACATGTACAATTTAATGGAGGCAAAATTGTGTCCAGCTCACACCACATAGCAGTGAGATTATTGAAGTATACCAGTACAGTTTGATTTCCTTGTACATAACTTCCAATCTCACGCTGCAATCTAGCGATTTTCGGTCCGTTACTCCTTCCGAACCTTTGATTCAACGCATCCCATAGCCTTTTGGTTGAATCTATATGAACGAAGGCATCGACAAGCTCCTTCGGAATCGAGTTAATTATCCACGAGGATACCATGTAATCTGCTTTTATCCATGCTTTGTAGTGTGGTGATGTAGTGTTCGGTTTTGGTAAACTTCCATCAAGTAATTCCAGTTTACTCTTAGCACCTAAAGCTCTCTTTACAGATTTACTCCAATTCAAAAAATTGCTACCATTCAGTTGATTTGAAACGAGCAACATACCGGGATGATCTCCGCTTTGTAACTGCAATATTTCACTGATCTGATTGTTTTGCATTGCTCGCACTTACGTTCATGTCTTCTTTGTTCCTCCTCATCATCATGTGTCTGATGCTCTTCATTCATGGCATCACGACTTCCTGCTTCTTCGTCGTTAAGTACGTTCCATCCAGCTCTTCGATCTCTCGCCATCAATACTTCGATAAGGATCACTCCAATTGCTCTGATACCATGTAGAATTTCAATATGAAATCTATCTGCAAACTACCGAGAAGGGGAGAGAGATAGAGAGAAAAGGAAATGGATTGATTTTATTTTGTAACAATATTCGGTTTACATGGCAAATGAGTGCATGTGGGTTTATACATTCCACCGCTAATGTGATCAGTAACAAACTCTAACTAACACCTGAATTACAACTAATCAAGAAGCGTATCCACGCTTTTATTAAAAGAAACACGAGACAAAGCATGCACAACATTGAGCTTCTTCTTCTGCGTCCATCTTCCACAACCTTCTCTGCACCCATCTTCCACATCTTCAGTTTCATCACAAATGGACTCATATCATTGTGCAAACCATTTTTATTGTATCTTCAGTTGATCGTCACCTTTCAACAAAATTTTAAATTCTAGCTAGCATATTTTGTTTATGGATGTTCAAGAAAATGGTGAATGTGACGGCTATAGAAAATAATTAAAAAAATATCTAAGCAAATTTAATATGGTAGAATTGTTTAAAATTTTCTTACAACACATGTGGCGGTTATATAGATCATGTAATTGGAGATGTTGCACAATGCTTCAATTGTTTTAACTTTTAACACCAAATTTTATTTGGGATTGTATGTCTCACAAGTCAAGATACATAAGACAAAACTAATCAATATATCCATATACAAATTCAATGACAGATTTATAAGTTAATTTTTGTTGTTTGGCTGTACTTAGACTCATTCATAGAAACCATACATCTCGTAATGTCTCACAAAAGACTCTCTTGTAGTTTAATTGAAAATATTTTACTTAATTTTATGAAGCTATTGGATGTGTTATAAAATCGAAGTTTTTTCATAGCAGGATCTTATGTTGTCTCTAGATTTGCTATGTGACAGAAATTCATGTCCCAAAGTTTATAATTTTTTCAACAATATGAGCAACAAATGTATTGGAGCTCCATAAAGAATTATCATCGTTAAATATCGATCATAAGCTAAAATGTTCCTTACATTGGGCTTGTTAAATTCCAATATTTGATTTCTTAAATCAAGAACTCAAATAACTCAAGTTTATATGAAATCATAAGTTCACACAAATCGAATGGACATATCTACTCGGAAAATGGGAGAGAGTAAAATTCGTGGATTAATACGAATTGTATGAGAATACTTTAAGAGGTTTTGTAAAGGCATTATGTACTATCGAATAGAGTTCTCACTCTACATGAACTAGGCATACATGCATTCCAGCCCGTTTTAGTTGAGGGGAGAACTAATTGTATTGTTGCGAGCTAAACAAATGGTCTGTCAAAATTTATAGTATTAGAAAAGTTTGGACGTTTTTTAATCATAACAAATTGAAAACTTTGTATTTGTTTAAAGAAAAAATTACAATTTAGTACCTGAGGTGTTGAAATTTATACCTAGCAACCAAAAAAGTATTTAAAAAATAGTTTTTTATAGAGATGGTTTTAATTTTTTATTATTATTATTATTATTATTAGCGGCTCATAGTCAGTTAAAATTATTTTTTAGACAAATAATTTAGCTTAATCTTCTTTAGGAAATAGGTACAAGCCTCCGAAGCGCGGCGTACATTTCATTCGCCGCCCACATTCAAATCCTGGCTGAATAGTATTCGGTATTCCCCTCAAAATCAATTTCAAATTAGTCCAGAAATTTTTTCAAAATCAACAATCAAAGATGAAAAATTGAAACGATACGATTAAAAATTGAAACGATACGACACACTGCCGTCATACGCCGCTGAAGCAGCTCATCGCCACGGTCAGCCGGATTATCCGGGCTTTCCAGTCACCTCCGCCGCCCCTCACTCATCCAGTCACTCTCTTCCCTCCATCCTTATCTGGTTATATTTCATTAGCATTTTATGTTGGATGTGGTCCTAGCTTATATCTGGTAGTTATGGGGTTTATGCGTAAGATTTTAGAGTTGTGACTGCATTATACTTTGTGCAGTAATAGCTTTTAGTTTACAGTTATTCGCCGTCAATTATGAATTCACATTTTTAGGCAACCCTGTTCTAATTACATGTATTTTTAGAGATTAATGAATTTTTTCAATTCGCCCAAAAATTGATTCTTCTGTGTAATTGGGGAGAGTTTATGTCAATTGAATTCATTTTGGTTTCTCCCTTTTCAGGTGTAGATTAAATTGGATTTCAACTGAAGATTGATTAGCACTACAGCATGTCATTGCTAAGTAGATTCTTCTACAAAAGGCCCCCAGATGGTTTGCTCGAACTTTCCGACAGAGTATATGGTATTATGGTGCATTACGTACTGCTTGAAGTTATTATTCTTCATGTTCAGCTTTTGTTTTTTATCCGTAATTATGGAACCAAATGCTACCTTGTGCAGTTTTTGATTCCTGTTTCTCAACTGAAGTGCTGCCAGAGGATATATACCGACTTTACTTGCATGAAATCATTAATGAGTTACATGAAGAATTCCCAGAATCCTCATTTCTTGCATTTAATTTCCGGGAAGGAGAGAAGAGGAGCCAGTTTGCAGAGATATTATGTGAGTATGATGTCACTGTTATGGATTATCCGAGGCAGTATGAGGGTTGCCCTTTGCTGCCGCTATCTTTAATTCATCATTTCCTTCGCGCGAGTGAGAGCTGGCTTTCTCTCGGAAATTTCCAAAATGTGGTGTTGCTGCATTGTGAAAGAGGAGGCTGGCCACTTCTTGCATTTGTTTTAGCTAGCTTCTTGGTTTTTAGGAAGTTGCATAGTGGTGAAAGAAAGACTATTGAAATGGTTTACCGTGAAGGTCCAAAAGGCTTGTTGCAGCTATTATCCCCGTTGAATCCATTTCCATCTCAGCTTAGGTACCTGCAATACATATCGAGGAGAAATATATCCCCTGAGTGGCCTCCGCCAGAGAGGCCTCTTTCATTAGACTGTATCATTCTTCGTTCAATTCCAAGGTTTGATAATCAGAAAGGGTGCAGACCTATTGTCCGTGTTTTCGGTAGAAATCTCCTTAGTAAAGATGGACTATCAACCCAAATGCTGTATTCAATGCAGAAGAAGGGTAGACATGTTCGTCATTATCGCCAAGTAAGAATTTTGATCCTTGATTTTCTTGTAGTACTCAAACTAAGCTCTATAGTATTCTTATACATTTGTGGGCATGCTGGAATTTTCATGCAGAAAGATAGTGATGTCATCAAGATTGATATACAATGTTTGGTGCAAGGGGATGTGGTATTGGAATGCGTTCACTTTGACTTAGATCCAGAAAGGGAAGTTATGATGTTTCGAATAATGTTCAATACAGCTTTTATTAGGTCTAATATTTTGATGCTCAACTCTGAGAACTTGGATATCCTTTGGGATTCAAAGGCCAGGTTTCCTAAAGGCTTTAGGGCTGAGGTAAATTTTCATTTCCTTGGCGGAAAGATTCAATTAGTGATTAAGCTACACAATTTAACAAACTTTCAGTTTTAAATATTTGATTTGTAAGAGCAGGTGCTATTTGGAGATGTTGAGAGCTGCTCTCCCCCCAGAACTCATATGTCAATGTTGAATGGAGAGGAGAAAGGTGGAGTGCCCATTGAAGCTTTTTCCAGGGTGCAAGAATTTTTTAATGGTGTGGATTGGGTTGATAATAATGATGATGCTGCATTATGGTTACTTAAGCAGTTATCTGTGTTGAATGATGTCAAAGATTTGTCGATGTTGAGGAGGCTTAGTGGTTATTCATCACCTCTTGATTCTGAAGAAGAAAACAATGCTTCCAGCTTTGCTGATAGTCTTGATTTACTGGAAGCAGAGAAAGCCATCTCACCTGATTTCAGTTTGGTGGATGACCGTTCATCTTTCAGTTCTACTTTAGAGGAGGCCCCCGAACTCAGGGGCTATGAGAATCAAATTAAGCCAATAATGTCGACCTCTATTGATCTTACCCAGTCTATGACTACTGGTGATAGGCAGTTAGATTCTCTTACGTGTTGTGAACCTTCGATGGAAATGGAAAGTTCAGATGCAAATCTTTCAACTAATGTTCGCCCACCATTGCAAACCTCTTCTGCTTCTGATTCTAATACAGGATTTTCTCAAGTACCTGTTACTGATAGCAAAAAACTTCCTCCATCTTCTCCCACTGATCCGGCTGAAGGTCCGTTACTTCTAGCTCCTTTTTCACCTGATAGTTCTAGTGACATCCCCTCCCCTCCACCACCTCCTCATTCAACCAGTTCCAGTAATATACCACAACTACCATCTAGTGAACCACACATAGGTTTTGGACAAGGTCCTCAGGCAACTCCCATGCTACCACCACCTCCTCTATTACCCAATAAGAGAGAAGTCATTCCACTTACTCCACCACCTCCACCTTCATTTGGATCAAATCACTCATCAGATATGTCTATTTCACTGTCAACATCACTTGTTAGCTGTGTTAACAATACACCACCACCACCACCTCCACCTCCACCTCCACCTCCACTACCTCCTAGTCATGGTCCAGCAACACCACCTTCATCTCTTGGTTCAGTCACAATCCCTCCACCACCACCACCACCACCACCTCGTCTTCCTCCTCTAGATAGTGGGTCAGTAGTACCTCCACCTCCATCTCCTATGCCAACAGCAGTTCCACCTCCACCACCACCTCCTCCACCTCCCATGTCAACAGCATCCCCTCCACCTCCACCACCACCACCACCACCTATTCCTCCTTCCGGTGGTGGGTTAATAGCAACTTCACCTCCACCACCACCTCCCCCTCCGCCACCTTCAAGTCGTGATTCGATAGCACCTCCACCTCCACCTCCGCCAATGGCAGGACGCGGTTCGGCACCTGCTCCATCTCCACCGCTTCCAGGGCATAGTTCAGCTCCACCTCCACCTCCGCCGCTTACTGGGCGTGGTCCAGCACATGCTCCACCTCCACCTCCACCTCCACCTCCACCACTTCCAGGGAATGGTTTAACATCTGCTCCTCCTTTACCTCCAAATCTGCCTTCTCGTAGTTCAGGAGCAACTCCACCTCCTCCTGTAGGTCGTGGTTTAACACCTGTCCCACCTCCACCACCTCCTCCAGGCCGTGGTTCAGTCTCAGCCCCAGCCCCACCTCCACCTCCACCTCCACCATCTGCTGGTCGTGGTTCAGCTCCTACTCCACCTCCTGCACCTCCTGGTCGGGTTTCAACTCCTGCTCCCCCACCACCTCCTGGTCGTGGTTCAGCTCCTCCGCCACCTCCACCACCCCCTGGTCGTGTTTCAACTCCTGCCCCCCCACCACCTCCTGGTCGTGGTTCAGCTCCTCCACCACCTCCACCACCTCCTGGTCGTGTTTCAACTCCTGCCCCACCACCACCTCCTGGTCGTGTTTCAGCTCCTGCCCCACCTCCACCACCTCCGGGACGTGGTTCAGCTCCTGCTCCACCTCCGCCACCCACGATTCAAGGTTCAACACCTCCTCCACCTCTAGGTCATGGTTCACGATCCGCTCCTCCACCTCCTGGAGGAAAGAGCTCTAGTGTGCCTCCACCTCCAGCTTTAGGAAGAGGCAAAGGTTTTCCCTCAGCAAAAGGAAGAGGTGCAGGTGGTTCTTCAATCCCCCCTAAGAAAACTTCACTAAAGCCCTTACATTGGGTGAAAGTCACTCGAGCAATGCAAGGGAGCTTGTGGGCTGATGCTCCGAAACAAGATAGTCAGTCAAGGTAGGTGTATCTCAATCTAATCTTCCTAGTCCTACTCCTGTATTCAAAATATTTGGCCTTATTAAGTGTCTGATCGTAAACTTATGCATGTATGATTTGTGATCTTATTGAAAGTAGGTCAACTATGATTTGGTTTGTCAATGTTAATTATATATATGCACCTTAGGCAACATCTAATGGAACATTGTTAATTTTTTGTAGGGCACCTGAAATTGATATTTCTGAGCTTGAGAGCCTTTTCTCAATGGCATCTGCTTCGGATGGTGCTAATAAGGGCGGAGGCCCACGTGGTTCCAAAATAAACAAGCCAGAAAAAGTGCAATTGGTATTACATTCATTCAACTTAGTAGCTATAGACTGGAGTAAATATTGGTCTTTGCCTACTTCTTGTTGTAAAATTGAAGAAATATCATTTGGTTCAGTTTTTCTTGATTTATCTGACTGAACCTTGATTACATAATATTTGCAAAAGCAAACAGAAAAGAATGAGATATAAATATTTCTTAAACCAAACGGTTCTTGTTTAATTGTCCAGCTTCATTATTTCAAGAACTGCAAAAACTCTTATGATTGTTATTCATTTATTTTAGTAAAAGAAACATTTCTCTGACCTAAGGTATTTTCCTGTTGATTCATATATAGAGCTTACAGATATGCATACATTATGAGAAGCTATATAAAACCAAACTTTGAACACTGATAATGTCAAAATTTATGATCAACAGGAGCAGGGAGTATGAACCTGTTTAAAAATAAAAACTGTAATTTGAATTCTAAGTCTCCTGTTGAACTGTAAGTCTTCATAGTGATGATCACATGTTGATAGATATGTGATAAAGTGATGAAAAAGGTAAAGTATATAATTAAAGGAAAGCCGAGTCCTGGGAAAAGTGACATTTTCTCCTTTGTCTGTGCATTTGAATTATTAACTTCTAGGATCAAAATTTATTATCATTTTATAGTCTTTATTATATTATTATTTGCATTGGATCTCCGTGACATTGAATGATAAACCATCTTTCTATTTGGTTCTTTATTAGTTTAACTTGTTGTATTTTTCTGTCCAGGTTGATTTACGTAGAGCCTATAATTGTGAAATCATGCTCACAAAAATTAAGATACCCCTGCCAGATATGAATGTAAGTTCTTTATATCATCCTTCTCATGCAAATAAACTGTTTCTTCGACTAATTTAGATGGTTGCAATCGGCATTATATTCTTTTTTCATTGGTAAAGAGACATGGTAATTGATGATGGTACTCAATGCATAAACTGAAATTTCTTTTCAGCCAATAAGAGTACATGTGCAAATTAGTTTTTACATTGATTCATTTTTTCCATTTTCATAGAATGCCATCCTGGCTTTGGATTCCTCTGCATTAGACATTGATCAAGTTGAAAATCTTATAAAATTCTGTCCTACTAAAGAAGAAATGGAGACACTAAAGGTATTTATCTTCCTCCTTCCCTTTTTGTTTCTGTGGTTGTACAAGCAATGTGTCTACTTTTTACAAGCTGTACCATGCTTGCTTATACTGTCTTTGAGGTTTGTATGATTGTATCTATTAAATTTTATTTCATATTGTTATCTGTGAATTTTAAACAAAGAATGGAAGCTGTTCTGTATCCATGAAGGATATGTCAGGACCAAATAACAATTGATTCAGTTCCAGTTATCGAATTAATTCCTAACATGAATGTTCTTCAGAAAAACTGAATTAAAAACCATGTTGGGATCTTAATATCTCTCGAGTTTTTCCATTGGATTATTTAAGAGTCTTTTGAGAAATAAGATGGACCCTTGGCAGTAAGAAGGGGGCATTCATTTTAGGACAGAGTTGTAATTTATCAAGCACTACATATATATTGGACAATTGTGGTGTCTGTGTGTATATCTATGCGTACTTGTCTATGTATACATATGCACCACAAAATATATTCGTAAAAGCATGTAAAAACATATATTTGGGAGTGAATTTTCTGTGTATTCATTAACTAGATGACATATGTATATACAAGATAAGTTAATCTATTCTTGGAAGAATTTCATTAAATTAAGCCTATACAATACTTCTGAGGTATATCCAAATCTCTAAAAATATTAAAATAGTACTCTTACTGTAATAAATACATTGTTCGGAAGATAATTTCCCTGGATATAAGTTACTACTCTATCTTTGCCGGTAACAACATATGCTTTGACATTGGTATTGACGAAGTGACTTCAGAAAAGCAGCAATCAGAAGATGTTTTATGTTATGTGCATGCATATATCTCTTATATATGCCATAATTTAATATCAAATATGATTATGAACATGTATGTAGAATATAATGTATTTAACCAACTTCCTCAGGTACAGGTGTGTGTCTGCAAGATCCAAATTAGTGTAAAAAATTGTCTTAAGAGAGAGTCAAGACAAAGGGGCCATGATAAACAACCAAAATCTGCTATAAATTTATCCTATAAGATTAAAGCGGTTCCAAACCAGCAAAAGTTTATGATATCATCATACCCATGTTTTAACTATCTATTCCCCTTGTAATTGTGTTGCATTATTAAAAGACTATAGCATTCTTTAACTCTTTCCTTCACATTAGCTTTGTGTTCCTTTTTTTCTTATATTTTTCTTTCCAGAATTACAGTGGGGACAAGGAAATGCTAGGAAAGTGCGAACAGGTTCTGAGATTTTCTGGATTAATTTATTGAATAACTATATAATGTTTTATTGTTTTATCATTTACTAACATTTGTGCTTCAAATATTTCAGTTTTTCCTGGAACTAATGAAAGTCCCACGAGTCGAATCCAAATTAAGAGTATTTGCTTTCACAATAACTTTTAATAGTCAGGTGCATATGTTTATATATACTTGACACAGTTTTTAACTATAAGCTTCATTGCTGATTATTTAGTATATAACTAGCTTCATTCTTCAGGTGAAGGACCTAAAAGTTAACTTGAACACAATCAATGCTGCTGCTAGGGAGGTACTCTGATATTTGCTTGAATATTTTCACCTATGAAGATGAGCTATCAGCTATATCTTTCTCATCCTTCAATTTTCATAGGTTAAGGAATCTGTGAAGTTACGAAAAATTATGCAGACAATCCTTACTCTGGGAAATGCACTAAACCAGGGTACAGCTAGAGGTATACATTACTATAGAAAACTTCCTATATTGTTGATATGTTCCTGTTACATTCTATGATTTTGTATTGGCATTCATCCTCTAATAACTTGCACTGCAGGCTCTGCTGTTGGATTCAAGTTGGATAGTCTTCTCAAACTCTCTGATACTCGTGCGAGAAATAACAAAATGACCTTAATGCATTACCTATGTAAGGTAGAGTTCTATTTGTAATTTTAATGTCTTTTACTCCTTAGAGGTGCTTGGCTGATGGGTTTGGAGATGGGGGATGTAACTGGAAGAAAATGGTAGTAGGTTACACGAAATGATATATGAATAGTGATTTCATGATCCATATTGTGGAAGTTAAGTAAGCCTTAGTCCCTATTATTGGCGGGATTGATGGTCATCCCCATCTACTATAGTTTTATATCCCTTTCTTATTCCCTCAATGTAACCAAGCAACTCTTTTTAATTTTTGTTAATTATGATTCTGAATGTGATTTGTGTCATTACTCATTATAGATGAGACATGCCATTAAACTTTTTTTACTATGTAACTATGGTAAATGTGCTGTGCACATAAGCAGGTGAGGTTCTACAAGGTTCTTGAAAGAACTTGGTGGGATGCTTGCTTCTTAAGTTAATTTAAGCATTTCGGTGAAGCTGCTTAAATCCAGCCTAGGGTCATCTATAAGGTTAAATTTGAGCATGTTTGGCGAAATGCTTCAAAAAAGTAGTTTAAGCCCAGCGTTCAGTTATAAACACGTATGGTGCCCTAGGTATTTCTATGTATATTGATAACTATCATATATCAAATCCTAAAATTTTTATTTTCTCTGAATTTAATTTATTTGTTTGATAGCGGTCTGTCTGATACTGATGCTGATAGTTGTTATGCGGCTTATGCCTATACATTTTTGTTGTGAACTCTTATATACATTTGTTGCATTATCATAATTTCACATGGCAAATGTGTCTCATTCTAAGCCCTACCCATAGGCCCAACATTTTGTACTGAAACTTCCTCTCTTAAGCTGGTTAAGTCGTTTCACCATATCAGCAAAAAAAAGGTTATAGTTTTGGTCATCCCATAACTTCTTGTTCATGGGTTGACACCTGCAAAGTTTCATGTGTATGGTCTATGTTGTTTGTATGCTTTATATGGGTAAGTCCTAGGGGCAACATTACTTGAGTTAATTTGTACATATTTGCTAATCTATTAACACGTGGTTAAT
The DNA here is from genome assembly GCA_036937905.1 of Salvia rosmarinus. NCBI lineage: Eukaryota > Viridiplantae > Streptophyta > Magnoliopsida > Lamiales > Lamiaceae > Salvia > Salvia rosmarinus. Next base: position 11,362,650 of record CM072822.1, read on the forward strand.
TATTACACATGTATATACAATTGTACATCTCATCCACCGTATCTTTTACATGTCTTACATGTTTGTTTATGTGGTCACTTTTGAGTGATATCAAATGATGACTATCCTAAACCTCCTCTACTTTACCATTCTACACCTTATGCACCAAAAGAACATTAGCCTTCTTCACAGACAGCAGTTCAGCAAAGCCGTTTAATAACTGATTTAGCACGGTCTTGTAGTTGTTGATTGTAGGCAACCTAACTATGTGTTTAATAGTGGGTTTTTGTCACAAAGAAGGTTATTGATGTCATGACTCTTTTTATGCTGCACCTTTTGGTAGTATTTCAATTACTGTGTTCTAGCTGCAATATGTCTCACACGATGTAGGTTCACGGCTACTTGTTTGTGAATACTATGGTTTTCTTAATTCTCTGTCTGTCTGTAGATTCTAGCTGAGAAGATGCCCGAGTTGCTAGACTTCAGTAAGGATCTTGTACATTTGGAACCAGCGTCCAAGGTTTGTCGCATGTATTGTAGTGAATATGTAACTATATTTGCTGCTTAATAATCCTATTGTGGCTTCACCAGATACAATTGAAGTCGTTGGCTGAAGAAATGCAAGCTGTTAGCAAAGGCCTTGAGAAGGTTGAACAGGAACTAACTGCAGCTGAGAATGACGGTGCTGTATCCTCAGGTTTTCGGAAGGTCAGGATGCATAATGTTTTAATACATCCTCATCCTCAATAACTGTAATTGCTAAATAACCCAATATCCTGTCTTTTATGAATATATTGGAAGTTTCCATTGTGTTTTGCAGCATAGAGATATCTTTAATGACTTGACCGCATAAGTTAATTCTCTCAAACAATGAAATATTTCGAAATTCTACTTTTGGTTTTGGGTCCTTTGGTATCGTTTATCCTTCGTGGCATTCCACCTTGATATTGCTTGTGGGAGGGATGAAGTAATTTGTTTGATATCTTAGAGCTTTTTCATTTAAGAGCAAGTGAGCAACTGTCCTGTATGTCATGCTATGCAGGACTGCTAAAACGTACAGTTCTTACTTTTGTTCTGTTTGGCTTGATCTATTCTGTCATCTACAGGAACCTGCATCTGAGCAATCATGATCAAACAATCACTGTGATAGTTCTAATGACCTCAACTAGGCTGCATATTACTCCATCCGTCTACCAAATACGTTCATTTAATTCTATTTTGGTCCGTCCACAAAAAATGTTCACTTTCTTTTTTTGGAAACATCAACTTTACATTTTTACCCTAAACCTATCCGCTTATTTACAAAAACCCACTCATGGCCCACCTTTTACACTCTCTATCCATTAATATATTCATTTATTATCCTTATGGCACACCTTTTATATTCATTTACTTTACACTCATTACAATTTATTAAAACCCGTGCCACCAAAGTCAAATAACGATTTTGATGGACGGAGGGAGTATTATTTAGATGTCTTATGTATTTTAAACCCTATTTATAAACTTGTGGAATTGTTGAACTGGCTTTAACAGGTCTTAACAAGTTTCCTCCATACTGCTGAGGCGGAAGTTAGGTCGCTTATCAACCTTTACTCTGAAGTGGTGAGCTTTAACTGTTAATTTTAGTTTTAATGCTTCTTAGACAAATTTCTTTTGGTTTTCACATTGTGATCCGAGGTTAGATCACTTATTAACTTCTGCTCTGAAGTGGTGAGCTCAGTGTTATTTCTGATTCGGCTTGCCAATTCCATTATTTGGTTTTATTTTGTTCGTACTGATCAAAAGCTTGTGTATAACTTTGATAGCAAATGTAATTTACAGGGGAGAAACGCAGATTCGCTGTCGCAGTATTTTGGCGAAGACCCAGCAAGATGCCCCTTTGAGCAAGGTTTGGGACAATTTAGTGCATTGCCATCTATGTTTATTTGTTCGTCATTTCTGGGTCTATTTGCTTATCACGCTTATTGTATCCCAATCGAAAGCATGCACACCCAATGGCCAACAAAAGAGGGGTTGACAATATAATTTTAGTAATTTAAATCTGTAGTATAAGTCAGTTGTGCTTTGGTCTAAGTAAATGAAGAACAGAGCAGTATTCCGTCATGTTCAAATATTTTCTTGGTTTCGTTTCTGCAGTGACTCAAACTTTAGCCGTCTTCACTAAGCTGTTCAATAAGGCACATGATGAAAACGAGCAGCAGGCTGATGCTGAAAAGAAGAAACTGGAGAAGGAAGCACTCAAGGAACAAGCAGCAACTAATTCTCCTGCATGGAAGGACTCTCCTGCACGCAAGGAAGGCATTGATGCTCTTCGTGCAAAAATCAATGCTCGTAATCAGAAACAAGCTTCATGATCAATTCCACGCACAGAAATAAAGGAGCAGCAGGTATTGCTCTCGAGCATATCTCTTTCGTGCTATATCTCAACATGTTGCTTTGCCACGTGGGCATCAATGAGTTTAACATGCATTTCTGCGGTTGAATCTCTAAATCAACCGCAGGTTTTATCTGGCTCTGCAGCGGCTGTTCATAAAAGCATTATTTGCAAATGTACAAAGTGTACATTGGCATTGCTACAATCTGCGTAGAGGAAGCAGAGAGTTTGGGAGGGAATTCAATTGGCTATAATATATAGAGAGAGAAATGATCTGTTATATATATCTATTGTTCTTGTACATTACATATCCCTGCTCTAGAAGAATGTACGGAAAATGAATACATGCTATATGCCATGGTACATATTACATCTGCAAGTTATAATTTATCGTACATACTATATATATATATAGAGTTGGTTCAATATAACCATTCTTATCCTATATGAATCAAAATTGAATTTTTCACCGGTTGAATCATGAGGCGAAAATTCTATTTTTGGATTCGATAATTTCTCATGGATATCAACTTATCGGCCATATATATATATATATATATATATTAAATCCGTTATATTTATTGGCCATCCGTTAGCACAATGTGTTCTGGTTATCCCTTGTGGTTCTAGGAGATTGTAACCATGGATTATAGTTGATTTTAACACATTACTTTTTATCCCGACATATATTGCTAATATTTTAAATGTAAAGTTTAAATTTCAGGTCTTGTCAATGCAATACAAACAATCTTCATTTCTCAACCTAAATAATTGATAATCCTAATTAAGACTTACCAATAGCATGTTAAAAGCCTGAACTACCCCCTTCTGCATCTGAATCTGAAGATCTGCAGATTCATTAATGAAGAAATGACCGTTATCAAATTAATAAAAGTTTGTATTTGCACTCTTTGTCCCTCGTCTCTCGCCAATTTTCTTTTCTACCATCCATGTTCTTTTTGTGATTTGGTCACTTTTTTTTTTTTTGATATCACGTGAACCCGCATCATTATCTTGGGTCTAGTGCTGGGTAAACCTCATGGTCCTGTCAATAGTCGCAAACCACACAGACAGTTAAATCACACTTGGAAAACCAGGTGTGACATGTTCAAATCCATAGAGGCGTTTGGTGGGATTCGAATTTATGATCTCTCGGCCACAAGAATCCACTTTAACCATTGGGCATTCTATGGGACAATGATTTGGTCACTTTTGCTAACATTTTAGGCTGCTAGACATGATATGTGCAAAATTAAAGTAATAATACATGGTTAAATGGATAGAATTTGTTGATTTAACAAATTATATATATTTCTTTTCAATTTATTCAACTACCATTTGTGTTCCTTTTAAACTATTTATTGCATTAAACAATTGTCGTAGCATATTATTGTACAGCATCACCAAAGACATAGAAGCTATCAAATCGTTTATTATTAATTACTCTTCAAAAATCTAAGAACTTGTTTGTTTGAATTTTTTTAAATATCTTTCAGAGGCTACTGCTTTAGAATTTATTTGTTCAGAGAATTTGGTAAACACTTCTCCCAATTCACAATTCACTTTCTGAACTTCATTTGTATCTGTCGTAAATTTGATCTCCCATATTTCTAAAACTTGTATCTATTCTTACTCATATGAATATTTCTCCGCCAACTTTTGCAACCAATTTTACAGAATATTCAGAATTATCTGAAATCATCAACCAAGCACTTATAGCTTTCTATTCACATACTTGCACAAAATCTGTGCTATTCTGATTTCTGATGCATACATATAATATATATTCCTATTTTCTTGACTTTTTTTTTACAACCATCAAATTCTCTTAGAAACCGCAAATATAAAAAAATTTGCCACCAATTATTACACCAAGTGTCAACTATAAATTCCTCCAAATAAAGTAACCAAAAAGCAAGGTTACACCAAAAATTGAAACACACCGGAACTCAAAAGAAAAAATATATATTTATGTATACAGTAACACTCAATAAAGGCCAAAAAGGACACATTAAAACACACACAGTACACACACTCCAACCCAAGCTACTCCAGTGATAAAAAACAAACTACCCACAGTACACACACACCAACGAACAAGAACAAAAATTGGAGCAATGGCTGCCCAAGAACAAGAACAACAACAACGAGAAGTAGAAATCCATGAAAACCAACACCAACACCAAACCCTCCATTTCGAAGACCACTTCGCCGAGCTCCTCTCCACCTATCTGGGCCTCAGCTTCACAATCTTCCTCGGATTTTTACCCAAGAACTCAATTCCATTAATCTCCACATACCAAACCCAGAACAAAGTTCTCTCCTTTAAGCTAATGCAAGCGGAGGAGCAGCTCAAGCAGCTCCACTCAAGAAGAAAAGAGGATTCGAAGGCAAACGCGAGAGTCGTCGAGATTTTCGCGAGCCATAGGCACGCGTGGCAGCAGGAGGAGAAGCGACTGCTGCAGCAGATCGACCAGTGCAACGAGGAAATCTCCTTCTTGAAGAGCAAAGTGGACGACTTTGAAGGGGTGGAGGCGGACTTCAAGGCCAGTATCGAGGATTTGAAGAGAGAGGTGAGTGAGAGAGAGGAGATGCTGAGCTTCATGAGCAGGAGTAACTGTGAGAGCGGTGGGGAGTGCTATGGTGACATGGGGTTGAGCTATGGTGGCAAAGCTGGGGTTTCGCAGGGGGTGGAGGAGTGCTTAAATGGAGGTGGTGGGGTGGATGAGATGGGGTCTGTTTATGGGCAGAGTCACAGTGGGTTTACCTCTGATTTCTTGAATTCTGCTGCCTCCAAATTTTGGTCTGACAAAGCTAGCCTCTGGCAGGTGAGAATTTTCTTTTCATTTTTTTTGAGTTTGTGATAATATGATTCGAGAATTGTGTGTCTAGATAATGTTGTTCTGTTCTTTGAATTTGAATTTTATGTGCCAGTTTACTTTTTGAAGGACGTTTTGTGTGTGTGATTCAAAGGGCAGCAAGATTCTGTTCAGAAACTAAGATTTTAGAAGTAGATGATAATTTTTTTTTGCCTTATAACTGGAAAGATTCATGATATGTTACTGTTCAAATTAAGAGTAAGAGCTAATCATGCAAGCAGAGGAGATTATGAGCTAATGAAAAATTCTATGCATATTCGAAGCTTTCTTTGCTCCTTTTTCATGATTTAATGTGGACGTTTTAGTTTTGCTTTCTCTGTGATATTTGTCAGTTGACTCATTTTGATACGAACGATAAATAAGCCTCGTAGCTATTCATCCAACTGAAATTTAACTTAATGGTTTTTTAGCTGGAAGCATATGACTCGTTTAACATAATCTCGTGTGTTATTTCATCAATGCCCTCCGATTGTTTGCTGATGAAATGGAATACGAAACCCTGTGTTTGTTTTACTTTCTTCTTACGGGATGCTGATTCTTGATGGCATCTATGCAGGATATGCAGCAGTACAAACCAGTCGAGTCAGTTTACCATGTGAAGCACTTCGTTTCTAGGTAAAAAGCATCACCATCTTTCTACTTCTCAAAAAGTCCGAAACCAAAAATTTGCATCTAATGCCACTGCCACAACTATTTCTTGTGCAGAAGGGAGTCTCCTTGGAAAGTAGATGGTGATTCTAGTGGAGTTTTGTCTAAATTAAAGCTGCTCGAGCAAGAACTGTTGAATTTAGAAAGAGTCTGTAGGGCGGATCTGTCGAAGGTGCCATCACAGATGCGAAAGCAGGCCAAGAGGTACCAAGCTTTATCCGGGAAGATCAATGATCTCTGCAGGCGAATGGTAACCATTCTACTTTTCAAAACAATAATTGATGCAATCCTACAAACTTTCTTGAATTTGGTTGAGTTTTTAGAATAGGGGTAATTGCAAAACAAATCACGAACTCATGTTGCAATTTCAACCTCACTTTCAAATCTTTGCAAATAAATACCCAATCTTTTTAATTTTTCCAATTGTGCTTCCCCTATTTTTCTGGCGACCGGAAAGATGATGTGGACACCCACGTGGACTGAAAAGATGGGACGCATTTAGTGTAATGACCACCAAATTTAAAATGTACCATACTTGAATTTGATCAATTTTGTGCTTAACTGCACACCAAACGATGTCGTTTAGTCCTTCTCTACTGGATTTTGGCCCACGTCTGCACCCACGTCATCTTTACGGTCGCCTTAAAAATTAGGGAAGCCCAAATTGCAAAATTCATAAAGATTTGGTATTTATTTGCAAAGGTTGAAAAGTGAGCTCGAAAGTGTAAAATAGGTATAAGTTCATGATTTATTTTGCAATAGTTCCTTTTATAGTTTAGACTATTTGTTTCTGATATGAAATCCATTTTTATCCTTAAAGCAAGCTAGTGATCCATGTGAAGCCACTCTCAGCTCAGAATTTCGCATCCAAAGGCAAACCGAGTTCTTGCTAGAAGCATTTCGTCTGCAGCAACGAGCCTCTGAGACCAGCCAGAAACTCACAGCCTTACAAACCGAGAGAGGAAAGAGCTACCACGGAGGAGGAGGGGAGATCGAAGCCCCGCCAACCTAGCCACAAGGCGATCACTCGACTCCATCAGAAACAACTTCAAAGAGATCCAAAGGAATCTCGAGATATGGCTAGCTAGAATAATAGGAGACCTCGAAGGGCTGCTTTCTAGAGACGGGGCTTCACATGCGAGAGAATACTACGTCTCTAGGTACCCTCTTTTTCATCAGTGAGTAAATAAACAATGCCACTATTTTGAATTTGAGTTTGTAGCAGTTGTGATCAAGAAAATGTACAGTTTCCCTGTGTTACTCTTTCGTTGTTCTTGCTTGCAACGTTGTTTCCGATTAGCGTACCACCCTGACTGCGGTCGGGGAGTGGATTTTTTTGTAGTTTGAATTGTAAATTGATTTTCAATTTAACCAAGCTTAGATGGGGTTGAAGATTCAAACTTCACAAACAGGGCACAGGAATATATCAGATGATAGGCTGCCAACTTTGTGAAATTAAACATTACAACTTTACAAAAATGGGATTCTCTTTTTTAAGAGAAAAGCAGTCTTGGAAGGATACATCTGGTATCTGATCTGAAGAGGATAAATGACAAAATTTAGGCATCATGTGTGCATGAGTGTGTTGTTATTATTTATTTATTTTTCCTGCTTTGGAATCTTTCAACTCTTTTTTTTCCATGTTGTGAAAGTGAAGTTGAGGTTTTGTGGTCCTAGTGCCCATCCTATGATAGTGAAGTGGTCCTAGACTCCTAGCCTCTAGAGGATAACCTAGGTCATAGACAGGGCTGAAAAATCAAATTATATGATACTTTGGCCAACATTATTTGTTGTTGGTTCGTTGGAGCTAGTTTAGAGAATTTAATAGATGAATTTTATCTATTTTATTAAATTCAATGACGATTTAAATGTAGAAAGAAGAGTACTTAGGTTTGGTTTGTGTTTTTGGCTTGATGAAAGTTTGTTTGTAACTAGAAAGTTAAACCTAAAATTTGGGAACTTGATTCAGTGTCTGCTTACAACACTACAAACCTCTTAATTTTTTATTTTCATTTTGTTGAGATACAGACCTCTTGATATCGTATGTAGTTTTAAAATATCTTAAATATGTTATTATAGCATATAACATATTTACTACAATGTGCGTTGCTAAAAGACAACACTATAAATTTATATAAGGTATTATTTCAAACTAAATAATAAGAAAAATGTAGAATTGCTCATAAAGAATAAACTTTGCTCTTGAACTATTAATTAAATAAACCCAATAGAAGTAGACAATATCTTTTTTTATATCATGAGAATCGACGATTGCTACTTTCAGTGGATATAAGTGGGCTGAGAATGAAATAAACTCATTAACATTTCAAGTTACAAATCAACTTTAAGTTGCACTGAAAACTATAGAACACATATAGCTTACTAGCAAAGGCCTAAAAGCAACGAAAACAAAAGGTTAATCATAATCTTTGAGATTTTTTAAAATTAATTAATTCTTTAAAAATCATAAGTTCAATCTCTCCTAAAAACTCAAAACAATTAATGAAAGAAAACATTGCTGCCAATTTGCATTCGTAGTACAAAAAAAATTAAAACTTCAACCTCCACATCCACCAAAACGTTGGTTCAATCAATAAAATTGCAGGTGTAGCTTGTCCACACCAAATAAGGCTAAAAACAAACTCAACACGTTTAAAGAAGATGCAATTCTTTCTCAAAATGGAGGATGCCAAACCATCTTCCTCACATTTTGTCCTAACCATACTCTGTCTTGTTTAGGTTTAATACTATTTTGGGAGTGGACACAAATAAACTTTTAAATTGTGATCAGATTTGCAAATATCGAGATTTCGAGATGTGTTCAGATTTGATCATCTGCGACTGAGATCGTGTATAAAGGTAACTTGATGTGCTTTTGGCTTTGGGAGGTTCCTTCCTGCAACTGATGGAAATTTTGTATGGATAAATGTGAGGAGTGACGGGGGATGATTTTTGTGTAGGAAAGCCCAATTTAATAATAATATTATAGAAAAAGTTAATGTATGAAATTTAACAACAAAAATATAAATTATTAAGAATTTTGATGAAGTTGGTAATAGTACAATTACATATAGTATTAAAAATTAACAGTTTAGTATAAATATTGTCTAATAATTTCATAAGCATTTATTCATAATTGCAATGGGAAGTTGGTAATATAGTACAATTACATTTAGTATTAAAATTAACAGTTTAATAGAAATATTTCTAATAATTTCATGAGCATTTATTCATAATTGCAATGGTAACATAATTATTTACTTATTCACTACTACACCATGCTAATGATTTTGTGACACGTTACAAACTGAATTCAATCTTGAATTTCACTTGATAAATTCACTCAGTTTGAATTGATCCTCATCAACTAAATGATTTTTGATAATTTTCAATTGAGAAGCAGAGCATTCCCATTCAATTCTTTCCCAAAAGAGCCTAAGAATATAACAACTGGAAAACAAAGACAGAACAGTGCCATATAAAGGCTAATATCAAGAAATAAGTACCATCTCAATCACAACAACATTGTCTGAATAACGATGATCATAGAATTTCCAGAATAATAATGATACAGCACTGTCTAAATAACAGAACTCCATTAAATTCAAGCACAAATACGCCAGTATAGTAGGGCAGTTGATAACTTACTTCATAAACTTATTTCACACATACATCACGAGCAACTCATAGCTAGACGACAGCTGGTAATCAGCACGAACCGGCAGCTTCTTCCAGCAACTGCTTCACCTTGGTGATGTAATCATTCATCGCCTGCTCCTGAGATTTGCCTGTGGTAAAACAACATAGATCTCAATTAAGCTATTGTTAGATCGATCAAGAACAGATTCTAAGCGAGTGGCAATTGAATGTACCTTCAACGGCCTTCCACGCGTCCCACTTTGCCCTGTCCCTCATGTTAAACATACCGGGGCGACCTGCATTGAACCACAAAGTTAAATATAATCTCAACCAACATAATGCAAGCAGCGATCTCCATTTATTTGGTTCCATACAAGGGGAATTCAACACGATAAAATTAGAAAAACTGTGATCAGAAATTAAACTGAAACTAACTCGTGTTGACATCTCCAACTGTAGCTTGCTTGAACAGTCCATACAGAATGAGCTTGTTTTCATTCGTAGTGCTCTCGGGCAAGGTCTTAACTTTCTCGGCATGCTCCTCAAATTCTTCCTACAATATTTTTTTACCTCAAATGTTAACAAATTGAACTCTTGCCCTATTAAATTCGCACTAATGGAAATGCTAATTCTACTATGGAAATGTTCATTCAAGCATATTCAGCATTTCTCTCCGACTAAACTCAATTTGCAGTAAGATAGTTATTAAAATCCAAACACGCTTCAAAACCATGTGATGAACAAATCAAGCACGATTGAATGTGAAAACCAAAACCCCAAATAAAAGATTTAAATCCGGTGTAGCATCGAATAAACCTAATTTTAATTTTTAGTCGCGCAAACAGCGATTCATCCAGATCTAATCCCAATCCAAAGACAGATTCCAACAATTATTCACCGATTCATAAAAACAAATCCATTCAAACTGAAGAAAAAATAAGGAACTGGTAGAAATCTTCTGAGAGTTAAATGGACTTGTTTTGAGTGAGGCGTACCTTCAAACCCATGTTTCGTTATGGATAATCGAGCTCAGTTACTGCTGATCTGAATTTTTGTGCGGAAGTGTGGAGAAGTGGGAGTTTATATATAAGTGAGGCGACGGAGAATTCGATACTAACATGATGTGGGGCCGGGGGGGCAGTATATTTATGCAACGTGGAAAGAGCATATTCGTTGATGATAATGCTATGGTTGGGGTGTAGTTACACCCGCCACCGTTCTTTACCAAATATTAAAAAAATCCTCGAATAAGTTATTCGATTTGTTTAGAGGCAAATTATTCAGTGATTTATTTATAATCATTTTTATATAATAACAAAATAATTGCAAAAAAAGTTATAGAACTATCAACTTAAATCTTAAATTCATGTCATTAATTATTTTTCATTGATAAATTAGATTCATGTTTATTTTTGTATCTCTAGATCTACAATGTATTTATCCTAACTAATAAATATTAATTAAAAATTATTAATTTTTAATTGAGAATTACTAAATTGTAATTGAATTCTGAAATAATTTGTAACTAATAACTAATTAAAGAAACCGACAACTCTGCATGAGATGAAAGAAAACGTGGTGCCATTTAGATGATAATTGCAAATTTGTAATTTTAAAGGCTAAGATGTTGTTATGTTAAGTCTATTTTAGAGAACTTATAAGTTTCAAGAACTTATAAATGTAATGTTAAAGAGTTTATAAGTTGTTAAATTGTTTGGATAATTGAGCTTATAAGATTGAGGAACAATCGTGAGTTAGATAGAAAAATCAGAGTTAGAGAGAAAAAATTGACGAAAGATAAAATTGATAGTAGATGTAGGAATAACGAACCATAGTAAGGTTATATTGGTAAATTCGTTGTTACTTATAAGCTTATGGAAAAATAAGTCGAGGTTGAACAATTTATTTTTAGAAAAGTTTATACATTGGTAGAATTTATTTTTAGAGCTTATAAATTATTTAGAAATTTATTTTGTTAAATACTTTGTAGAAATTTATAAACTTCTAAATAATTTATTAACTGTTTTAAAAAAATTATAAATTCAGCCAAAAGTATACTTACTTTGAAAAAAAAAGACCAATGATCTAGCAACCGTCATATCTTTTTTTTTCAATTATCTGAAATTTTAAAGGCACATCTGGGTGGACTCGAACCCGAGACCTTTGACCTCGGCATTAACCACTCTACCACTGGCCAACACACACACACAACAACCGTCATATCTTGTTGTCATATATTGTTTACGTGAACTTTGAAGATAACATACTTGACTCCACGAACTCGAATCGACTGGAATGTTATATATATATATATATATATATATATATATATATATATATAAAGAGAGTGCTTGGTTTAAATTAAAATACTTTTATTTTAAAAATTAAAAGCTAAATAAATTTTTTATCAAAATTTATGAACTCGTTGGGAAAGTTATTGAATCCGAAAATTCAATTTTTTTTTACTCAGATTTGAATTCCATGAGGAACAAAAATTTTCATTCTTTTGGATTTAGTAACTTTTCCGACGGATTCATCAACTTTAACAGCGAATTCATCATTTTTTTATTCTCACGATAAAAATAATTTTTACGTTAACACTCTCCTAATTTGATTCAAATAAAAACCATTTTTATCCTAAAAACTAAAACTATATGGAGTAGATCAAATGAAAACTATATTTTATATATTCTATGCACTAACTTTATATACATTGTGTATAATTCAAAAAAAACAAATTAAAAGATATAATTCTCACAATAATCTAACTCATATATATATATATATATATATATATATATATATATATATATATATATTGGATGGTTCACATACAAATATAAATATTTATAAGAAATAAGAAAGCTACATTGAACGTATAAAATTTTTGCATTAAACATATAAATTTGTTGCATCAAATTTGGTGCAACAACTTTACGCTCAATGATCTTTCCTATTTCTTACCAATATTTACATTCCTAAATAATCCATCTTATATATATATATATATATGGAGGAGTTAACATAAAAACCATCCTTAAAATAAAAATTAAGAACTATTACTAACCATAGACCTTACATTAATCAACTGTTGAAACCAAATGGGATGCACTTGAAACAAAGATATGATTTGTCGTTTAAAAATCTTTTTCATAATTGAGGGGTAAATTTGTGAAAGTATGTTTTTGCATATTTGGTAAATCCGAATTTCAAGGACATTAATTAACTTGTTCTCTCTCTCACCAACGATCCATATTCAACATTAGAGTCATCTCTATAATACAGAAAATTAGAGTTCTAATGTGTTTGAATTGAATTTGAAGAACAAACTACACCCACAACTTGCCATATCGAAGAAACGAACTACACCATCATCTGAACGGCTATATGCAAGTAACATACGATGAAAAAAAGATTAGATCGAAAAATTATAGATCTGTTATTTAGGAATATATAAATTATAGGAACCCTGTAATTTAATAAATAAAATAATAAGTTCCTTGTTTTGTTTTATTGGTATGGTTTAGTAAATTAATGAAAATATATCGTTACATATCATTAATTTGATAAGTTTATGAGTCGCTTATTTTGTGGTGATGAATCCAACTTTGAAATTGATGAATTATTAATTCTATTATTCATGTATAATATCAAACTGCATATTGGATGAATAAAATAATAAGTTCTTGTATAATATCAAACTGCATATTGGATGAATTATTAATTTTATAGGAACCCTGTAATTTAATAAATAAAATAATAAGTTATTTTTTTGTTTAATTGGTATGGTTTAGTAAATTAATGAAAATATATCGTTTACATATCATAAATTTGATAAGTTTATGAATCGCTTATTCTGTGGTGATGAATCCAACTTTGAAATTGATGAATTATTAATTCTATTATTCATGTATAATATCAAACTGCATATTGGATGCATATCATATACTAAGTTTGTGAATCGTAATGTGTATATAAATGAATCGTTGTGATTATTTTGATGAATTCAATTATTTATTCATGTTATTGTTATGGTGCATTAAACTAAATCAATGCAAACGATTTGATATATGATAAACCATAAAATTTTAAAATATTCTTTCAAAGTTAGAGATAATGTTATGTGTGAGTGTGATTTGAGTAACAAATTAGTTACGAGAATGACATAAATTACCTTATTAGCCTTATTATTAAATTAAGTAAATATAAAACAATTTAACATGACCTACAATTTTATCCGCATATCTCCAAAAATCAAGGGGTTGGATTGGTTCTTAGTTTTTAGGATAAAAATGGTTCTTATTCGAACCTAACACTCTCTCTCTCTCTCTATATATATATATATACACACACGACACGTTAACAACAAGAATATGAGAATATCACGAGCACAAAAAACTTTAAACACTAACTAATTATTTACTTCATCCATCTCATCTAAGACGATTCATTTATTTTCGGTACAGTTATTTAGGAGAATGGTATAAAGTGATAAAAAGTAGATAAGTCCTATAATATTTAAAGAGATAATTATTTCCTAAAAAAATAGATCATCTTGGATGGACAGAGGGAGTATAATTTTATATCCATAACGTGCTATTATGTCGTCTCAACAATTACTTGTTCTATGTCAAGCCAACCTAGTTCCTAATCCTAAGTAGCCTAGCCTCAGTCCCCATCCTTACCTCTCCCCAACTATCGCGATACGCACCACTAGGGGTGAGTATTCGGTTATTCGATCGGTTTTGGATAAAAATAACCGAATCGAATTCATCGAAAATTTTAAAAAAATAACCGAATCGAATCCAATTTTATTCGGTGAATCGAAATATATTTCGGTTATTTCGGTTAAACCGATTTTTTAGCAAAAAAAACATATTTTTTCAAATGAATAAATAAATAATATTATATATTGATATTATATATATATATATATATATATAAATGGTTTATTTTTAGCAAAACAAATATTTTTTCAAAAGACTATATAAAATAATATTATATATATATAAATTTGCAAAAAATAGTAATTGATAGTATTATATAATAAATAAATAATATTATATTTTACAAATCTTATATATTGATATAATAGGGAAAGAGAGAGAAATAATAGGATTAAGGATATATATATATATATGTATATAATTTAATTTTCGGTTATTCGATCAATGTTTTTTCGAACCAATCGAAAATCGAACTACCTAATTAACCGAACCAAATTTAATTTTTCAATTTGATTCGGTTCGATTTTCGAATATTTTGTTCACACCTACGCACCACCAACCTTTACGGGCCGCTCCCTACCATGCCTTTTTGCGGGCGCCGCCACACACAATCAGGAACAAGTACTATTGTATGAACTAGTGTTTCTTCATGTAACAGTGTTAAGGATTATTTTTATGATAATTACACATTATAAAAATATCAATGATCCAAATATATAAGGAGTATATAAATAAAAAAAACTTTTTCTCCTAGTAATTATTAGGGGTGAGTATTCGGGTATTTGGTCGGATATGGTCAAAAAAATATCCGAATTAAATAACCGAAATTTTAGAAATGATATCCGAACCAAACTGAAATAATTTCAGTTACCAAACTAAAATAATCGAAAATTATTTCGGATAAAATAGAATTTTTATCTTGATTCTGAATTCTAAACAAAACACACAAAAAAAATTATAATACTCAACAAATGACTAGTTTGCAATATTTATAAATAACATTGACAGATACTAAAAAACTCATTACCAACAATTTTCATAAGTTCAAAGTTCAAAATATATTTATAATTGATGGTAGACGGTGCGGCGTGGCGTTGACGGCGTGGTGAGAATTGAGAGTTTAGAGAATGTATTGTGGATATGTGGTTGTGGGCGGCGCGCGACTTAGTAGAATGTAGAATCATTTAGGTAGGTTTTTTTAGGGCAAACTATGTATATTATAATTATAATATTAATATATTGTATGTAAATATAAATTTCGGGTATCGGATATTCGGGTAAAAAAACTCATACCCGATCGAAAATCATACTACCGAAATATATTTCGGTTATAACCGAATTATCCGGAAAAACCAATTTACTCGAGCCAAATTAGATATTTCGGTTCGATTCGGTTGGGTTATTGGACATTTTGCTCATCCCTAGTAATTATGAACCAATACGGATCATTTATTTGTAGATGACCTACCGTTGTCAATAAAATAAGTACTCTCTTCGTTCTACTGAACTTGATCCATATTTATTTTGGATTGTCTATCTAACTTGACTCATTTCTTTTTTAATAAATAATTATATCTTCAAAATATATAGATCCTACCTACTTTTTATCATTTTAAGTATTTTTTATTTTTCTTCTAAATAAAAAAAATGAACCGATTCAGCAGGACGTGGAAAGTATTATTGTAATATACAAACAGTTATATCATAAAATAAACATTATTATATCAATATAAAGAAGTATGGTTCCTAAGCTATTAAATAATCATTACAATATAAATAAAAAATGAAAAAAATCATTTATAGTACAAAAAGGTACGAGGAGCATTTATCATTTTTTCGAGAGAAGGGCGTATACTAAAAAACACTACAAAACAGAACGCTAAATTAGAAAACTCAATTCGTTTTGTTTCATTTTGAATATATTAGTAAGATCTTGATATATAAGTAGTTCATATAGTACAATACTTTTTTTGAGTTGCTTATTATATAAGAGGTGGTCTCCTGTGCGCGCCAGCGCACCCTCCTAATTTGTTAATTACTTAATTAATCTTAATTAATCAGTTTTAATTAATTAATTAAATTGATTTTAATTAAAATCAATTAGTGTAATAAACTTTAATTATAAATTAATAAATTATAATTTTGAATTAATATATCTTAATTTTGAATTAATAAACCCTAATTTTGAATTAATAAACCCTATTTGGAATTAATAAACCCTAATTTTGAATAATAAACCATAATTTTGAATTAATAAACCCTAGTAATTGGAATTAATAACCCTAATTTTGAATAATAAACCCTAATTTTGAATTAATAAACCCTAATTGAAAATAATAAACCCTAATTGTGAATTAATAAACCCTAACTTTGAATTAATAAACCCTAATTTTGAATTAATAAACCCTAATTGTGAAATAATAAACCCTAATTTTGAATAATAAACCCTAACTTTGAATTAATAAACCCTAATTATAAATTAATAAACCCTAATCATGAATTAGTAAACTTTAATTGTCAATTAATAAATACTAATTTTGAATTAATAAAACTTAATTGAAAGTAATAAATTTTAATTAAAAATAATAATTATAATTGATAATTAATACATCCTAATTAATAAAACTTAATTATCCTTATTCCCTAATTAATACTTAATCATTATTAAAAGCTTCATTAATTGTGAGCGCGCATGGTGAGCGCGCGCTCACAGGAGTTTTAGTCATTATATAAT
Source organism: Salvia rosmarinus (assembly GCA_036937905.1). Lineage (NCBI taxonomy): Eukaryota > Viridiplantae > Streptophyta > Magnoliopsida > Lamiales > Lamiaceae > Salvia > Salvia rosmarinus. Next base: position 11,379,633 of record CM072822.1, read on the forward strand.
AATTTGATTAAAAAGTTAATTGAAATAGTCATAATAAAATCAGCAATCCAAAACAATTTGGTAAAAAGCCAAAAGACATAAAAAACAAAATTGAATTGTGTTGGAAGTGTATACTAGTAAGTTTTGGGCCCACTTCCTAAGGCCTTTAAAACTGTATGCTAGTAACTTATTGGCCCGACTTTATTTGGGCCTATAATTTAAGGCCCGTATAAGTGTACCCATTTCGGTGTAAGCCCAAATTAATAACTCTTCGAGTGATACCAAAACGTGATCGATAAAAATTAACAAAAAATATTTTCAAATGCATTTTAAATAGCATAAATTCAGTTTTAGTACATAATAAATAGAGAGAAAATATTTTATAACCACATACATAACATATACATTAAAAATATCGCAATCTATAATTTGCTATCAAAATATCTAAAATTGAATTAAATTACATAAAAGCATGTGCATCCCTCTAAAACCCAGCCCTCATCCCCAACCCGATGACTAACCCTCCAACCCCAAAATCCAACGACCAACACCCCTCCCACCTCCAATCCAGCGGCCAACCACCCTCCCCAAAAAAAAAAAACCAAAAAATCGAATGACCAACACCTTCCCACCACCTCCAACTCAACGATCCCTACCCCCAAAACCCAACGGCCAACCTCCTCTCTCCCTACCCGCAACCCAGCAGCCAACCACTCACCCCCCAACCCAACGGCCAACCCCCACCCCATCCCCAAGCCGCCACCCTCCCCGCCAAGAGAAAAGTCCCATTGGTCGTCGATCAATCCCCAGAACCTATTGGTCGTTGGCCAATCAACCCCCTAAAATCTATACATGGATTTTTCAGTCAATTGATTAATTTTGATAACAATTTTAAAATTTGGGGTAAATTTAATATACAAATTATGAATTGAATTATTTTTATACATTAACACTAATAAATATTTCTTTAACATTATAGAAGTTGTAGTTACTATCGGAAGGCGCGTATTGGTGAATCTTGCATCCATTCATTAATCAACAAATTATGGGAGGAACACAAATTTTATTAAGAGACTGAATGATACATATGTTAGAATCATATGTATGAAACTATCATACAAGAATAGTATTTATATTACATGGCCTAAATATCGTTTCGATTTTGTGGCTACTCTCTTAACTTTATTTTTATTTTCTAAATCTGATTATACCATAAGGCCCTTGTGGCTGTAGCAGACACCGGCAAGTTAGTCGATATATCAATAAAAAATTGTTGTTATAACATTTATATATAATGATTATAGATTATTAGTTTTCACAAAGTGTGGAATAACCATGCTATCGATAATTAATATTATGATCATAATTTATAACTGAGACATATTATTGAAATTATGTTAACGAAAATGAAGTCGAAAGGAATAAAAGTGACCCGGGCAAGTGCGCTAGTTATTGATCTCAATTATCAAATTCAATTTTTTGAAATTGTGGAGCTAATAATAATTATGGTGTCATTTTCTCTTTCCCTTTTTTGTGGCTCATAACTATAATTAAATTTCAACACACGCGTGCTTCACTTTGCAGTATTTTTTTCTTCTTTCGTACCACATTTTTCTTCTTTAAAGGAACAGATGGTTTCATTACCACTTACCAGCATACTTTTAATCAACAATTCCCACTAACTTTTGCGGTTTCTCGTCTTTTTTCTTTTGCATATTCAAGCATAAAATTCATTTTATTTTTTTCTACTTTCGGTTACAAAATACAAGGTTGTTAATTAAATGGGCCCTTACTAGTTCCACTTTTATTAAGGTATTATGATTTAAGAGTTTAAGTTTATTCTTTATAAATTAAATTCTCTATTTGTTTTAATAGTTATGCGCGATACTATTTTTTTTTTTGGGGGTGGCGTAGAGATTTTGTGGCATTATTTTAGAAAATACAAATTTATTTATATAGTCCAGCTTCAATAAAATGAATATATTAAAAGAAATTGATAGTGATCTTTTGTTCCCTGAAAATAAAGAGGATTTGATTGGTATACTTATGTAACATGCGGAAGAATAAAAAGAGATTGATTGTGATTTTTTCTTCTTCTTTTTTTCAAAAAGAAAAGATGATTTGATAGGTGTTTATGTGACAATATTCGGAAGAAGAACGTGGTCATTTTCATTAAAAATAATTTAATGATGGGGTTTTTAAGTAAAAGTTTTTTTTTGTCAATTAATATATAGATTTTAAAAATCACTTTACGGTGGACTCAAACTAGAGATTTTTAATCTCAGAAATTAACCACTCTATCACTAAACTAACACATACACACAATAAAAGGTTTGATATATTTATTTGTATAAATACTGTATTTCTTTTATTGTTTTCAAGGTTTAATTGCTAGCATGTTGGAAATCTTCATTAGGTAACCAGATTTTTTAGTTACGACAGTTTGTGTTAGGCCTGAACTATTTTGAGTATCAAGAATGGAATATCAGAGCCTATAGGTGTTTGGCTAAGCTTATTTTAAAGAGCTTATAAGTTGTGTGAAAACATAAGATGTTTCAAGACTTATAAGAGGTAATGTTTCAAGTCTTTATAAGTTGTTAAAGTGTTTGGATAATTGATCTTATAAGATAGAGAAGAATCGTGAGTTAGAGAGAAAATCATAGTTAGAGATACAATTGATGAGATGTGAAGTTGATAGTGTATGTGTAGGAATAATGAACAATAATAAGGTTATTTTGGTAAATTCATGGTTACTTACAGTTTATGAAAAATAAGTTAGGATTGACCAACTTATTTTAGGGAGCTTAGAAGTTGTTGGAACTTATTTTCACAACATTATATTCGTTTAGAAACTTATTTTGTCAAACGCTTTGCAACGAATTATAAGCTTCTACACACTTATAAATTGCTTTAAAGACTTATAAACAGCCAAACACCCTCATAATCTATTTCGACTCCATCTTTTGCGGCGATTACACTTTCTTATACCAAGGGATATGGGAGAGTTTACTTTTGAGAATTAGTCTATGTAGATAAAAAATGTAGATTAATCTATTATTTATTTAGATGGATTGAAACTTTGAGACATTTCAAAGTTCTTGATAATTTCTATCATTTGAGTTGATTTTGATTGATTCTTATCTCATTGAAAGAGTGGGAGATGACAAAAATACTTAATAATGAAAAGTAAACGCCTCCTAATTCTATTTTTTGATATTAGATGATATATTAAATTTGTGGTGGAATTAGCTTCTTTTAGGAATTTCTTATTGATATTTTTTAGAAGGTTAATTATACTTTATGATTTGACCTTCAAATCGAGTTGCAAAAATAAATTAATTTTTGAATTACTGCAAAAATAGTATGAGTTTTGGGCATGAGTTGCAATATGACCGGCCCTAAATTTTTCGAGTTTGGAAATTATGATGCTGGAAGGCTCGAGTCCGGCGTGAATATTCTAATTTATTTTGTAAAGTATGTGGATATTTTTCCACTTTAGCATCAAAACGGCATCAAAATGATATTGTTTGATGGCCGAAAAACATTAAAACAAATCATTTTAATGTCTTACTGGAATATATATTTCCACAATAAATACAAAATAAATCAGAATACTTCAACATCGGATTTGACCCTTCCATATTAGATTTTTATCCCGAAAATATGATCTTGGACTATATTTGCAAATCATACCCAATGATCGATAATTTATAATATTTCATAGATCAAGCAACTTTTACAACTCGATCTGAAGGTAAAGTCATAACCTATAACTAACCATTTTCATTTGTTCAACAACTTGTATTGCCTATTAGCTAACTAATTTTGCTGGGTCTTATAATTAGGGATGTTAATGAGCGAGTTTTACTTGGACCAGAACCAATAAATAAGTATTGGTTCTGGTTCTGGATCCGACCCATTAGATACCGCATCCGGACCGGACACAGCTGTGGGTTTGAAACGGTCTGGACCTTAGCAGGTCTAGAACCAGAATCGAACCATAACCGAAACTAGAACCGAAACCGTTGCTTTAGAATTTAATGGACTATGAGTGATTCGATTGGTATGGATAAAACCGACTCATTAACAAGCATACTTAAGCTTAAACTTGTCAATAGACGGGTTTTACTCGAACTAGAACCAATAAATAAGTATCAATTCTAGTTCTGAAATCAGAATTGGATCGGACCAGACCATCAAATTATGAGTCCAAATGGTTCGGTCTAAAACGGATCTGGAACAGGAACCAGAATCAGGATCACTGCTTTAAAATTTAATGGATTATGAGTAGTTCCGGAGAGGTCCGAGTAAAATCCACTCATTGATATCCCTACTTGTAACCATGAGTTTTCTTAAACTTTAGGCATTTCCTCATTAATTGAGGAGATTAGTCTTACACGAAATGATTAAGAGGGTGTTTGGCTGAGCTTATAAGCTCCCAAAACAGCTTATAAGTTGTTTTAAGCTTAAAAATAGCTTATAAGCTGTTTTGGGAGCTTATAAGCTCAAAAACACCCTCTAAATCAAGTTTGTATCCTTTTTTGAAAAATAAATGCACGAATAAATAACAAGATTTGGGCACAACACACAGCAGGAGATGCCGTGCATGTTAATTAATATTTAAAAATTTGAAAGAATCAAGCCACTACTTCTCATTCACAACAATCATATCTTCTTTTACTTTCAATCTCTCACTCACTCACACACACACACACACGAGACATTATTTACTGTTAAAATAACGTAAGAAACCTTATGGGAATTCTGTATATATATATTTTACCTTCAAGGGTTCTGCAGATATGTTGAACATGTTCTTGTAACACCTCTCTTTCTATCTCTCTCTCCGAGTCTCTTTCTCCTTTCTTTTCCAACCAATCTTAGGCTTCTTAGCATTAACTCTTAGCTTTGATTGTTCTGGCCAACCCAATGGCATCAAGTGGAGAAGAAAAGAGCTGCAGTCCGGGCTCGGGCCCTGAAATAGAGGCCCGAAAATCAGCTAGCGATGCAACAGTAGCTGCAGCTGCAGTTGCTCAAACTAAAAACCACACCTCACAGAATATTCTCATGCCCGAGGTAATTATTTAACCCTACATAAATATATATCACTGTCTTTGTGTTTAGTTTATTCATGTCTTTTCTTTCATTTTTTGTGTTTTTTTTTGCTTACGACTACGTGAAAAATTGCGTGGCTAACGTGGGTGTTTATGTTTCCCTTTTTTTCCATTGATGCACAATATATAAATATCTTACTGTATTTAATATAAATTTTCAAAATAAATATCAGGTTGATATCTTAAATAAATCAGGACTATGCATATTTATTATTTTTGGGAGGTTAGTTAATTATTTCACCGATTCAAAAAAAGTATGATGGACAAGGGATTTGGTAGCAGCCCAAATTCACCGAATCTAATTGTGGTGCCCACATTTTTGATCACTCTTGTAAAAAAACACTTGCATAATAACAAGTTTCATTATTTATTTTAACGTGAATATCATCGAATAAATATATCTATACATGTGTAATTTGAATATCATGTGTAACATAAGATTATAATGTGTAGGCGAACAAAACACAAGGTGTTAATTAATATTTCCTTCGAAAATGAGCTCAGTATCACAATCCCACCATCACATACATTTGTGTGTCGTACATTTTCCAAATGTGGCTTGCAGCTACTGCATGTAAAATTTATTTATATTATAATACTCTCTTCGTCCCATTATTGTTGGCACGTTTTCCTTTTTGTTGTCCCATTAAGTTGACTCGTTTCCAAAAAAGTAAACACTTTTTACACTAAAAAGTGTCTCGAATTTCGTATCATCCACTACTTTACATACAAAATACAATTTTCCTTAATCTACGTGCAAAAAAAAGGAGTCATCATTATTGGGATGGAGGTAGTAATTGATCATATAAAAGTTTAAAGATAATATTCTTAATATTTATATCTGATTTGACATAGCAAAGCGCGAAATGTAGGATACAATAAGAATATAGAAGATCTAAAGTTGGATATTTCAATAATCCGAGGGGTCCCAACTAGTAAATTAATTAAATTCACACTTTTGACACAATTAATGTTGTGTTTCTAGATTAGTTGAATATCATAGGAAATGTGCCTTATATGCCTCCCATAATCCCAACACGAAAAAATGGATGCCTTTTATATTTAAGTAGTATATTATATTTAGATATTGAGTAGTAGAATTTCAACAGTAATTATTATAGGAAGCTTTCACTTTTGCAGCTTGTGGGAGTTGATCATCACTTTCTAATTAAATAACTTCATGATTATGTCTCCAACATATGTATAGCCATTTGAAGATGTAGGGCCATTCTTGTTTCTATTAAAAAAATTATTTCAAAATTTATGTTATTTTTCACCCGGCCTTGGAAACGTATTAGTATATATGGATTTTCTTTTGAGGAAGAAAGAAATTATATATGGATTTTAAAAACTTTCATTTGTTTTACACTAATGATGATTGGATATTTATTAACATTAAATATTATGGTGATGAAATTCGACTCAGATAAGTACAATACTAATTAAAAAAACATCTTTTTATCTTATAAGTTTCGTGTTAAATCCTAGACTCGTAGTTATGTCGAACATATATATTTCAAGAATTGTTTTATTAGTTGCCTGCACTTGCTAAAGTGGAAAAAAATCGTGATTTCTAAATAATTTTTTCTATAAACTTGCAAAATAGTTTTAATTGCAATTTTCTTAAGTTTGAGCCTTCTATGAGTTCTTGAAACGTGGTGTTTCATATACGGTTTAAGCAAAATAAACATTATCTTGTAAACCTTGGTGGGCATTCAATGGGCAACCTGTAATTCTTTAATACTTATATTTATTAGGCTAAGCACTATGTTATTTATCACCATATTTAATCTAGTACTTTTTAACACACCAATTTCTACCTATATATATAGGGAAAAAATCAAATAAAAACCTATTTTCGTAAAAACCTAAAAACCAATACATTTCATGTACAAAGTTAATGCACTTTATGTATAAAGTTACTGCATTACGAAATATTGATAAATAGTGTTATCTTTTACCAGAACTCAATGATGCATTAGCTTTATACGTAAAGTGTATTAACTTTCTATATAAAGTGCATTGATTTTTAGGTTTTTACGAAAAAATAAGTTTTTATTATAACTCAACCATATATATATATATATATATATATATATATATAGGAGATGGTCGATAGAAATGATAATTTGGTAGGAAATAAGAATGAATCTGGGCCTTTGATTCGTTGGATCAATGGTTGAGATTTAATTTCGGTTTTGTACAATTTTATGTTTTGTGTGTTACGCGGATTATTGTGCGATCATATAAAACCTTCATGCTATCTACAATGAAAGATGTCTAAACTAATATATTTAGCATATGTCTACTGAATAGATGAAATATATGCTAAACTAACATTTGCAACATAGTAATTCTGATTGTGCTACACAAATATGAAAGATATGCTAGACTTACATATCTATTCATATTTCCTACACTTATTTTCATTCTCATATGAACCATCCTCTATATATATAGGAGATGGATCAGGTAAGAAAGGATAATTTGGTAGGAAATATGATATGAACCATTCTCATATCAATGGTTGAGATTTAATTTTCTAATGTGCCACGCTTTTGTGTTTTGTGTCTATACTGGATTATTGTGCAAAGACTATAACTCTTCTTGTCTACGCTTGATGAAAGATGTGTTAAACTAATATATTTAGCATATGTCTACGAATAGATGAAATATGTGCTAAACTAACATGTGCAATATAGTAATTTTGATTGTGCTACACAATTATGAAAGATGTGCTACTATTCCTATTTTCGTACATTAAGAATCTTTCTCACCATAACCAACCCATATATATATATATATATATGACGATTTTATTACATTTGCTGACAATCATCACACTAAAATGTGTGGATCTTCGAAAAATTGTATTTTTTTCAACGAAGAGTCTTGTAAAGATAAACGAGCTTCTGTAATTGTATTCTATATATTAAATAACATATGATTTATAAGTTATTGGAGCTAAAATTAAACAGTTATCGGTATTTAAAATATGTCGATCGATATGCTGTAATAAAATATATAATACCACGTGGGCATAGCATGAAATATAGTGATATATAGTAATCACACTCCAGTAATTTTAAATGATTGAATATAAATAATCATGTTGTCTCACGCTTATACTAATCATTACCAAAGGTTCAATTGGAAGGGGTTTCAATGAGACCAGGCGTGTGAATACTCATCACCTCAAACTTCCATTACCAACTTTTTGCACATTTCTTAGACTAAAAGAAACACTTTCTCGTATTTATACTTCAAATTAATGATATATTTAATATAAAATACACAATAAAATATGATTAGGAGTTTGAAGATTTTAAACTTTACTTCAAGTATGGTTAGAACACTGAACAGCTTGCATGTTTACCTTGAGCTCCTTTGACTTTCAAGATTATTTTAGACTTAATTAGTTGCCTTATTTAGTTGGTAGATATTTGGTATCTTAGTTAAATAATAATTTAAAATAGATAAAATATGTATTTATGTAAAGCACTTGACACCGTCTATCCTATTTTTGACATTTCACTTGTGTATCACTTTTATTTTTCTTTGTTTTTATTTTCTATTTTTTTCGTCAGTTTCAATTCTTGTATTTCAGTATAATTTTGTAAATATGGTTGATTATACTCAATTAGGCATATAACTATTTTTAGCATTTAATTCAATGAAGTTAATAATTAATTATTATGGTTGACTATTCCATAATAAGAATGTACTTCCTCGGTCCCATCTAATATGATTTGTATTCCTTTCCTGGATTGTCTCATTCAATTTGATATGTTTTATTTTTAGGAAATAATTATCTCTTCAAAAGTTATATGTCATACATATTTCTTATCACTTAATCACTTTAATTACTTTATATAATTCTCCTAAATAATTGTATCGAAAAGAAACAAGTCATCTTGGGTGGGACGGTTGAAGTATAATTTTTTTAAAACTTCAAATTTTTATAATAGTGTTGATTAATTACATTATATTTTATTTACAAAATATTAAAACAAAATTCTATCACGAATTACAAGTACAAAAATAGAAAAATAGTAAATCTAAACATATAGTGCAAAGATGGTCGGTGTGAGTGTGACATCTAATGGAATTAAATAAAATTTCTCCATTACTATCTTTCCAAGGATTGAATATCGTGAGCCCAATAGTACTAACCTTTCCCATTTAGATTCAATACTGCGTGGTGAGCCCATAAAATAAAATATTGATTTAAAAAAATAAAAAATTATTAAGAGCCATAAAATTACTCAAACAATGCTTTTCACATGCCTGAATTTCGTGCGTGGCGACCACTCTTAAAACACGACCATGGAAATCAATGAATGAAAACACACACACACACACATAGACACACACACTCACACAAACTCCACTTCAAGAATGCCCGCCAGTAAGCATCAGCGATCAGCAACTTTTTAGTGGAGGTTAAGTGAGACCTCTTCTTCACTCAATTATTTTGCTGATTATGTTTCTGCATGTTCAGTTCTCCTCGTTAATATCATTTGGTGGCAGTTCTATTTAACCTCGTTTTATAGATCTCGACGATTTCGATAGCTATAGTTATTGATTTATGTGGTAGGGTTTTATTGAGGTTTTGGCTCGTGGAGCTCAAATTCCCATTTTCTAGTTGCCAATTTAGTGGAATTAAATTGATGCATCTGTTTCGTTACTTTGGACAAAGTTAATTTTTCTCCATATATATGAATCGATGAATGGTGATGGAGTATGGGTCGAAATTTTGTTCATTTACTGCCTTGACTAAACTTCTTGAATTCAATTTGCTCGACAAAAATGAAAAGAACAAAAAAAAAAAAAAACTTGTGAGTTCAATCAGACTAATATTGGAATATGAATGCAGAAATTGAAGGGGGGAGGAGGTGGGCAAGCTTCTATTGAAATGGGGCAGTACGATGGTGCTGCTTATAGAGGCATCAATGAAGCTCCTTCTCCTAGAGCACATCATGGTAAGAAAGTATCGTTATTACCCCTTATTTTCCTCATTTTCTACGAGGTTTCCGGGGGGCCGTTTGGCGTGGAGGACAGTGTCAGGGCAGCTGGTCCGCTCCTTGCTCTCGCGGGGTTTTTGATATTCCCATTCATATGGAGTGTTCCAGAAGCCTTGATAACTGCAGAGATGGGCACAATGTTTCCTGAAAATGGTGGATATGTGGTTTGGGTGTCGTCTGCTCTGGGGCCGTTTTGGGGTTTTCAACAGGGCTGGATGAAATGGCTGAGTGGAGTGATAGACAATGCCCTTTATCCTGTGCTTTTTCTTGATTATTTGAAATCGGGAATCCCTGCTTTAGCCGGGGGTGTGCCTAGGGTTAGTGCGGTGTTGGCCTTGACGATTGCCTTGACTTACATGAACTATAGGGGTTTAACCATTGTGGGATGGGTTGCTGTGGTGCTCGGCGTGTTCTCAATTCTCCCTTTGTCATCATGGGGTTCATTTCAATCCCGAAGTTGAGGCCTGAAAGATGGTTAGTTATGGATCTTCACAATGTGAACTGGAATTTGTATCTCAACACCCTCTTTTGGAATTTGAATTATTGGGACTCGATTAGTACTCTTGCAGGGGAAGTAGATAATCCGAAGAAAACTCTGCCAAAAGCTCTGTTTTATGCGTTGATCCTTGTTGTTCTTGGATATTTCTTCCCTCTGCTGATTGGTACGGGATCTGTCCCTCTGCAACGCAGCTTGTGGGCTGATGGTTACTTCTCTGAGATAGCGAAGATGGTAGGCGGAGTGTGGTTGACAGTGTGGATTCAGGGCGCTGCAGCTATGTCGAATATGGGGATGTTTGTGACCGAGATGAGCAGCGACTCATTTCAGCTTCTTGGCATGGCTGAAAGAGGGATGCTGCCGGAGTTCTTTGCCAGGAGATCTCGTCATGGGACACCACTCGTTGGTATACTCTTCTCAGCTTCAGGTGTGCTTCTACTCTCGTGGTTGAGCTTCCAAGAGATTGTAGCCGCTGAGAATTTCTTGTATTGCTTTGGTATGCTGTTGGAATTTGTGGCATTTGTGCGTCTCAGAATTATAGCCCCGGACGTCCCTCGTCCTTACAAGATCCCGGGCGGGACAGTCGGGGCCATCGTGATGTGCATTCCACCAACCATGCTGATCTGTGTCGTCTTGGCTCTATCTTCCCTCAAAGTCATGATTGTTAGCCTCGTCGCTGTGATGCTCGGTCTTATACTGCATCCTTGCCTGAAGCAGTGCGAAAATAAGAGGTGGCTTAGATTTTCTGAGAGTTCGGATCTTCCGGATATTCATGCAGCAGCTCGTGAGGATGAAACTTTGATATGAACTTCATGCCGGATTTTCTCCTGTGTTGCTCCTAATACCAGTCGAGTTTCTTGCTGTGTAAATAGAGCTTGCGTCTTCCTTCTTAGCTTATCTGCCTGCTACCGCCTCATTCAGTTGTCGAGCAGTGCCTAGCTCTATGCGACATATCTGGATGGGACATAGAAGGTAACTCTTCTTTGCGTAGCTCTCTCGATTTTCTAGCGCAGATCCTTTTAGTTTACTTAAAATGTTAGGAGCTGAAGTGTTTTATTAATGGGAGATGACATGATTGCAACTATCTTAATCTAGCTGTGGTTAGGTTTATTTGGTGAATTGCTCTTCACCAACAGGGTGATGTTTGTTCCAATGAAATTTGGTTGCAAATAGCTCAAGATATCACTGTTGTATCATGTATGTGATAGATTTGTTGTATGAATGAGGTTTTATGCGTTACAGCCCCTTCTCAACAACTTGTGGACTTCATTTGAATTATGTGATAGCTTGCTCAACTTTAGTTTATAAATCGTTACATCCTTTATCACAATTTTAATATTACTATTGCCCCCTCACCCCATCATCTAGTATTCTATTTTTGTATTTTCAGTTTTAGAGTTTCAGTACTATATTAGGAATTATTTACACGGTTTTCTCGTCACATAAATGATCTTTTGTGATTATGAAATTTCATATAGTGCATCAAGTTATTGTAAACCCCAAAAAGTCAAGTTGTACAACTCACTTTTCTTAGTTTCCTAAATAATTCTGATATACATAAGAAACTAAATGAAGAGTTTCCTAAATAATTCTGATATACATAAGAAACTAAATGAAGTAAATATTTAGCATGGAAAGGTGGAGTCGTCTCAAGAAAAGTAGTATTTCTCCCGTGCCATATATAGACGAGTTCTAAATTTAAAATATACATAAATACAAAGAATTTATCAACAAACGCATATATTAAAAATCCATTTGACAAAAATTGATCACATAAATGGTCGTGGAGAGCTTGTTTAATTGAACAGACGAATTCCAAACTACATCTATTACCATAATATCACATCTACTACCTCCCAACTCCATTAAAGAATATTCAAGAAAGAATTTATTAAGTTGGCAGCAATACCGGAAAAAAAAACCCAACGATTTGATGCCCCAAACAAGAGCCCCAGTTCGATCAACCTAATCCACATTACACAATCACATGACCAAATTAGTAAGGAACAAAATCACACTTGCATATCAACGTGAATTCTAATTCCAGCTTCTTGATGGTTAAATGTCGGAAGCAAGGAAGTTTCCAGACAACGCAACCTGCCAAAAAAGGTCGATGTCTCAGCAACTCGGCATCAGTTGGGCTTTATTGTGCCATAACAGATTTAAGACAGGCTTATTAAGGAAAATCACCAAAAAGCCACACAGAAGAACAGGAATATTTTCACGACACGGTGCCACCTAACTCAGATAAGCTACTTACTGTAGATAATTGATGAAATAAGCCCCAAAGAAAGAATAAAGTTTAAATAGGAATGGAAAGGAAAAAAAACCTTATTAACTTTAACCCCCAAAATGTTTAAAGAGGAATGGAAAGGAAAAAAGCCCTCTGCCCTTATTAACTTTAATTTCTTTCTCACTAAGCCATTACAAATCCATCGTGCTCTACTTTTTCTCTAATTGTTTTACAAGCACACACCTACGTAGATATATACCAAGTCCTCGTAATTTTATTGTACATCACATACCTTCTCGCCAAGCTTAAATTTGGGAAGACCCTTGTAAGGGCAAGTTGAACACCGAAAAGCATCACCAAGACCACACTGTACAAAAAGGAGTACCAATCAAGTAAGTTACATGAAACTGAGCAGAGTTTTACAAACAAGATAAATCGCATTTAAGTGTAACATTTAGAAACAACAGGATTCTGAGTAGGAATTTTAGCAATCAAATTATATTCGACATAATATACATAAAAGCAATAATTAGGAACAGAAGAAATATTAGAGGTGTCTTGGAAACTAAAACCTATCAAGTTGGGATGCACACAAAATGCCAATAAGTGAATGAAGTACTATAAAACCTTCTAAAGGAAGCATGAAGGATCTGTCTCATCAAACAATATTTCCAGAATTCACGGACTCATGTTCATAAACACTGTTAGCAGGATTTATTCCTCTATTCTATCTGCCTTCACCAGAGCACGGTTTCCAAGATATGCATATCATGGTGATCATTCGACCAAAAATACAACCTTTAAACAAAAATACATTAATCAAAACCGGGTGGGCATCTAGCCCCAGGCTTAGAAAGAGTTGCAATTTACTTTAACCCCCATAATCTCATATAATCATCTGAAACAACAACCAAATCCAAAAGCAGCAAGACAATGAATTCGCATTCTCAAATGTAATTAAACATACATTTCCACAAGCAGACTGAGGATTATTAATCTGGTCCGTTGTAAGTCCAAGCTTCACTTTTTCCTCCTCTTCAGCTCTTCCACAACTGCAATTTTACAAGCTTTCCTTGTGCTTCCAACTTCACAATCACCTACTACAGAAGCACTAGACTGTCATCACTTGTCACGTTCAGTTATTCATAGAACATTGAAAAAATAATATAAAGATGATGACTAACCAGAGGGCAATTGGGGTTTTTTCAAATCCTCCTCAGTAAGGAGGCTATCCTCATCAATCAAATTGTCATCATCATTAATCTGAACTTTTGGTAGAACTTGGGAATCTTTTTTTAGGGCAAAAGAAGATCCAATCTTCCACGAAGGCTTTTTACACTTTACCTGTCCATAGAAGATCCAGGAATTAATTCCGAGAGTCCACAAGTAGAAACTAGCATTTCAACTCAAAAGATCTAATTTATGTTATTGGGTTCACACACGAACTAGAAGACGGAGATGATGCTGATGGTGCATCATCATCATCTAAATAACAATATTAATATTAAACAATGTGAACAAATGAAAAAGCTCTCGCATGTTTAACTATAAGAAAAAAGTATAACATAGCATCTAGCCAGAAAACATAAATATAAGAACGTGAAGTCGAGCAAAGGAAGTTATCCCAAGCAAATTTGGAAGTATAGATCAGATCACTATTTGATGCTTCTGTCTCCTGCTACATATAACCCTTGGCTACTGAATTAGATTAGCTAGCTAAGGATAAAAGGAGTTAATTATAAAGAAGACCTAACAATACTGACAATAGTTGTCGGAAAACAAGTTGAGGGACAGACGCACCCCAAAATACTCCCTTTGTATGTCCAAGAATCCAGCCAGAAACAACTCGCGTTCAAGAGAAGCATTTTTCTGCAAGAAAATCCAAGTATATTTATCAAATATGCTTATCATAGTGAAAACTTTTGGTGACTACATCTCCACCAAGGAAGAAAACCATTCAAACTAACAAATTACCATTTTTTCCCCAGCAGTTTGAGAACCCAGATAAAAAGGGCAGCTCCACCAATTTTTAAAACTCTTGAGATATTTCTGAGCAACTGATCGCTGGGAAACTCCAATGTTTTACATAGAGAGACAACATTATCTATAGATGAAGACTCCAGTGATGTTAGACCTGCCAAAAGATATAAAAAAAGGACAACCATATAAATGAAGTGAGCTGCCTGAGAAGACGTTGAAATGGAAACACAGAGATATTTCTTAAACAGAGTCAAAAGTAAAAGTTGTCAATCAAAGCTTCTACATCCTTGAGAAATTAAAATTTTTGTCCAGACGAAGAGAATTTAATCTAATAATAAACTGGAAAGCTCTTCTATGACATTCAAGAGAATTTAGCATGGTGCTCACCATCAAGAATTCCCCACCAAATGCAATAAAATGGCCTATACTACAGAAAATGTACGCATGCAAAGAAAACCAACATTATCAAGAAAAAATGTTTGAAACAAATGATTCAACACTAATTGATTTCTTCAATGCAATATATTTCAATCAAGAAAACTAAAAGCGACCATAACTTACTGTCTGAGGTAGCTTGAGTGATGATCAGAGGGTCCAGATCTACAACTGCTTCCTTCCTCACCTTATTAATTGCAGCGGAAACTGCGGAAATCGACACAGCTACCTGATCCGTGATAACCAACAATTTATCCTGCCCCATTTTCGTTCCCTACACGAAAGCTGCCCGACGAAAACAGGTTAATTGCTAGCAGAACAATCCTCCAAAGAAACGAAAATTGATGTTGCAAGCGATAGTCACACAAAACCAGGCATACACAAGCGCGCAGAGGGAAAATCAAACAGAAATTCAGCAATAAAAAATGGGGGAAATCGCGACGCGGCTAAACAATCCGCGCGTGTGAAACCAAAACATCTCAAGATTAAATGGAGGCGCGAAGCTCTCACCCGGAAAACGACTTCGAGAAGCAATCGACGGTGGGCGGCGATCGGCGGAAGCTGGAAAAGGGATTTTCAGTGGAATTAAACGATGAACGAAATTTGAGTGTAGAAATGAAAATGATTTGCCGGCTGTATTTAAATAGTTTTCGGAGTTTTGGGGTTTAGGGTCTCTCCGCCGACATGGTGTTGGAGATTAAATCGTGTTGCGAAATTTCTCTAGTCGCATCTCCTAAATTGATATACTCCCATTATTTCGGTAATGTTTGTTTGTATTTCTTGATATACTCCCATTATTTCGGTAATGTTCGTTTGTATTTCTTGCGTCAATCAAGAATGTATAACAATTATCTTATTCTTTTCAATTTAAGACATTCAATTCTTATAATTCAGTCTCATAATCACTTATTTATCAAAAAATCACTCATTGATCCACACTTAATTCTTATAATGCTACATCAATCATTCATTTTCTTATATGATGGGATCCTTTCTCCGTTCAATAATCTAACAAGCATTTCATTAAAACTCGTACCATCCACTAAGTATCACACTCTTGATAGATGAAAGGAGTATATCTCTTATGATTGTTTCATTATTATTGGTTTATATCAAAAATTGAAAGAATGTTATACTAAAAAAGCATCTTGAATTTCATGACATATATTATTTTATACATAAAATATATTTTTTCTTAATCCACGTCCCAAAAATAATGAGTCAACAAACGGGAGGAAGGGAGTATTTATTTGACACACTCTTGAATTTATTTATTTATTTGAGGAGAAGCTCCTAGATTTTGTCCGCCCTATTTAAACATATTTAATTAAAGAGATGATCTATCAAGATACTCATTTGGATATTACAAAGATAAAAGTAGCATCAAGATAGTAAAAATAAGATAAAAGAATCGACACTTTTATGTTAAAGTATTTTCTTATTCTTGTAAATTTATAAAATTTGCCATCATTTTAAGAGTTGTTATTCATGAATTATCCATTTTATATCTAAACTCTAAAGTTGGTGGGGACAACTCATAAATTGTCTCCTTCAAACTTTCTTCAAAAATTGGAGGAAGACAATTCATAAATTACTGGATTTATATATAAATTCAAAAGTGAAATCAATTTTATTCTTGAATGAAAGAAAAAAAACGAATTCAACAAGGGTGGTCTCTTGTGCGCGTTACGCACATAGTGAGACCCCATAATTAATATTTTAATTAATTCTAATTAAAATTAATTAATTTAATAAATCTTAAAATTAATAAACCCTTATCGTGAATTAATGAATCTTAATTTTTAATTAATAAAGCCTAATTGAAATTAATAAATACTGAATTAATAAATCATAGTCGTGAATTAATAAATCATAATTTTGAATTAATAAATCTTAATTGTGAATTAATAAACCCTTATTGCGGATTAATAAACTCTTATTTTGAATAATAAACACTAATTTTGAATTACTAAACCCTAATTATGAATTAATAAACCCTAATTTGAATAATAAACCCTAATTTTGAATTAATAAACCTTAATTATGAATTAATGAACCATAATCTTAAATAATAAAACCTAATTGTGAATTAATAAACCATAATTTTGAATAACAAATCATAATTTTGAATTAATAAACCTTAGTTATGAATTAATAAACATTAATTATGAATTAAAAAACTTAATTATGAATTAATAAATTCTAATTAAAAATTAATAAATTTAATTATTAATTAATAAAATCTAATTATCATTATTCACCATAATTAATATTATTTTAACAAAAACAAAGTGAGCTCATGGTGAGACGAAGCTCACCCAAGTTTTTGTCATTCAACAATTAGTTCTAATTAAAAAAAAAAAAAAAAAAAAAACTAGTACTATTAGACAGTGTCTCATAGAGATAAACTTAGAACATCATCATTAGAGGAACTTTCTTCTTTGGCAATCACAAAAAAAAGAATTAAGATGTTCTTTACTTGGTCGCTCGAATTATTATTTTGACCAAATTTACAAACAATTTGTAGTTTAATAGATGAACACATCAATCCGAATTAAAAACAATGGAGAGGAGGTAAACTAAAATTTATTTTGTTAATATAGCACGATATTTATTAGGTGAAAGAGAGATGCCGCATAACTCTATTTATTGGTAAATAGAGAGATGCCGCATAACTCTATTTATTGTTAAATAGAGGTATGCGGCATAATTTTCTAATGTTTGGTTATGTTAGGATATATAGATGCAATTGGATAGATCTTAATCTCTAGTAACACATCCAAGTCTATTTCTACAAATTTAGATCCAAGTAAATTTCTACAAATATAAATGCAAAAGGCAGTAATCAACTACTTAATCAACTAATCAAAAGCAATAAATTTCTACAAATATAGATGCAAAAGGCAGTATACTCATATTCAGATCCAAGTCTATTTCTACAATTAATCAACTACTTAAATCAACAATTTCCAGATAAAAGGCTTAATAATTTCGAACTAAAAAGTATCACATGAAAATATGATACTTTAGCTAAATTTACATTTTTAAAATTATACACATACATAACATATATATCATGTGTAGTGGCAGTAGAAAAAGATAAAGTCGATATTTATACCACATAAAGTAGAAAAATTATACACACATAACATAACATTTCGGGATTATCTGTTGATTCGGGAAGGAGGTGCGTATATACATTTTTATCATGATTAATAAGGTTACTAAAATAAATTTATGTATTTCTTTGGTATGTGTAATTTAACGGCTATAAAAAGTATTGATTATTTCCCTATTTATTTGTTAAATTGTACGTGACATTGAAACAAATTAAATATAATTGTAACATTATATCAAATTCCAATAAAAAATTTGACGCTCAAACCTCCAACATTTGAATCACCTTCCTAGTCAAGAATTCTTTAACATTTCGTACATAAATGTCTTAATTCGTAATTTATGAATAATTCGTAATTTATGAATAAACTACAGTTCATATATACTATATATACCAATATAAAAATACATATATACCAATACATACATATATACCAATATACCAATACATATATATCAATACATACATATATATACCAATACATACATATATACCAATATACCAATACATATATACCAATATATATATATATATATATATTTTCCAATATATACATATATACAAATACATACATATATACTCATAATTCCATAAATTTATATATAAATCAACAAATATAAATTATGCTTATATAATAAAACACAGACGGAAGGCGGCGGAGGCGATGACGGCGGCGGGGAAGGGTGGGTCAAGGGTCTGGGTCTTGGGGCGGCGGCGGCAGCGAGGCAGGGGAACCAGGGCGAGAGGGCGGACGCGGCGCGGCGAAGGATATAGATAGGCAAGGCGGGGAGGGGGTTCAATAATTAGGCGAGTAATGAAATTGGAGAAGAAACTCGTCGATATGTAATTTTTTAAAGGCAGATTAGCGACGGAAATATTCGTCGTTATATTTAAAATCCTCTAGAGACGACCTAACGACGGAAACAGGGCATTAACGACAGAATAAAGTTAACGACGAAAAAAATCCGTCGTTAAAATATGTGCAAAATTGAAATAGTAAAATCCGTTAATATAACGACGGAATAAATCCGTCGTTAATATCTACCGACGGACTAACGACTAAACTATTGGCCGTTGTAATTCTTTGCGCAAAAAAATAAAAAAAATTAATATTAACGACGGAATACATTCCGTCGTAAAATTTATTTAGAATAAATAAAATTAAAAATAATATTAACGACGGAACAAATCCGTCGTAACAATAATTAAAAAATAAATAATAAAAAATCCGTTAATTTACGACGGATCAACGACGGTTATTTAAAGTGTACAATAAAAAAAATAAAAAATCGTTAATTTAGCGACGGATTTTGTCCGTCGTTAAGCTCAACGACGGATCAGCGACGGATATACCGTCGTTATATGTTTGCGCGAAATAGTACCGCCAAATTCCGTCGCAAATACGTCTCAAGTCCGTCGTTAATTAATTTTGTTTGTATTTCGTCGTAAATCCGTCGCAGTATGACGACCCGAATTTTAGGCGTCGCTAATCCGTCACTGTTCGCGCGTTTTTTTGTAGTGCGAGTGACAAAAAAGGATGGGTCTTCTGCACTAAAATTGAATTATGGAGATTGATAATTATTTATCCATGTTCGTAATTTTGTTCAATAGGAAATGCTGATCAGTTTTGCAAGTTTCCAAAATATGTATTTCCAACATAATCTTTCTCTAATGTTCACGTCGATGTTATGCTGATTTCTATCATGACGTTTTCTTTTTTCTTGGAATGAGCTAAATTGAAAAAGGAATTTATGATCAATAAGCAACTTTTCGAGCATGGAAAATGTTGTCTTGGGGGTACAAGTCAAGACTTAGGGTTGAAGACTTGAATATATAAAAAGAGCAATTTAATTAGATTGGTATGTTATTAAAAAAAAATATAAGGAAGCGCTGAAGTAATTAGAAGCACGCTTTTACATTTCCCAATTTGTATTAAAACCCCAAATTCGCTCTTCCTCCTTCAGCTATGGCTATGGGTCATTTCACTTTCAATCATACAAACCTGAGCAGTGAATAATCTCTAGTATATATAACTTACATATAAGCTTCTAACGTTACATCTAGAGAAATATTGGATCATTCTTAAGAGCCAGAGTGAAATAGATGCGGCGGCATCTAAGATCATGTCCCCATTTAGTTCATGAAGTTTCTAACTTTATGTTGCACTCTTGGTGATCTTTTTTTCCTTAAAGTGGCGATGAATCGGATGTTTGGTTGAGTTTATAAACTCTTCAAAACAATTTATAAATTATTTATAAGATTTGAAAATAAGTTTTAATAACTTATAAGCTCTCCTAAAAATAAGTTGTTCAATCTCAACTTATTTTTCATAAGATTAATAATCAATACTGAATCTACCAAAATAATATTAACATGGTTTGTTATTTCCTACTTATACACTATTCACTTCATCTCTCATTAATTTTCTCTCCCTAACTACGATTTTCTTTCTCTAACATGTGATTCTTTCTTTAGCTTATAAGCTTAATTATCCAAACACTTTGACAACCTATAAGCCCTTGAGATATTAATAAACTTCTTAGAGCTTATAAGCTCTCTAAAATAAACTTAGCCAAACACCCTCTACATCTAGCTAGCGGCATGGGCTGGTCATGCTGAAGTTGTAAACTAACTCTATAAGAACAAGGCCAATGTTGGTGCGGCTGCCATGGACGACATGGGTGCAATTCATTTTTCCGGGCAGTAGGGTCATCTCGGCGTTGTCAAGATTCTTCTAAGATCTGGAGTCTTTGTCGACTCTTTTATTCGGAAGGGCATGACTGCTCTTCACTATGCAGCTCAGGGCTCGAACGTCGATTTCATAAATTATTTGTTGAAGGAAGGTGCAAAAAAAAAGAATACAAAGAACAAGACTGGGAAGACTGTTGTGATCTTGAAAGCAGTGAAGAAATCCGCAAATTGTTACTTCAATATGAGCCTGCTTCTCAGAGAGTGGTCAGCAATGGTAATGAGAAAGATGAAAATGCTGAATCGGAAACTTCATCTGTCGAAGGTGGTGGAGGGGTCTGATAGTGGTGCTGCTTTGCGAGGAGACGAAGATGCTGAAGAAGGGTGTAATACAAATTTTCGTATTTAATTAGATAAACCCAAAATTGTTTACAAAATCTATATATTTTGGATCAAATACATTTTGTGTGAGTTTGATCTCTATTTCATCATTTGATTCTACTCTTCAATTTGAATTCTTGAACGATCATTGTATATTCTTCTAGTTATTGGAGAGGATGTGGTTCCTTGACCTCCCTGAACTTGAAGTTTGAATTTGATGATGTTGATATGAAAGAATTTGGTCTTGTTTTCAGATCAAATGTTGGATTTGATTTGAAACGTGAACAATGCTTTGAAGATCTTCAAATTTAAGCGTCAATGCGCAAGGCTTTCACCTCGTTTCAGGATTGAACGTCATCTTTGATCCGATTTGGAGGATGATTTTGGCAAAGAACGTCTTGAATGTTGAAGAAAACTTTGTAGAGAATTCTTCCAATGCCTTGAGCTCTTCAATATTTCATTTTCTTCACTTCACTTCTCATTCTCTTCGCTTGTCTTCACCTTTTCACTGGTCTTGGTTCTCATTTATGAAGCCCCAACACCCCTATTTATAGATGTGAGCTAGTGGGCTTTTGGGCTTAGGTGACATTCTAGGGCTTAGGTGGCAATTAATGCTTATTTGGCGCAATTTGAGTGGTTATTCTTCTCCGAAGTGTCATTGCCACATGTCATTCTCATATTTACCGATAAAATTAAATATTAATCATATATGTATATTAATTTTGGATTAAATTTCATTAATAAAATAGAAATATAATTAATTATTTAATTTATAAGGTACATGTGGCGTAATATTATTTGCTAACAAATTTCAACTGTCTACAAAGGAAAAGATGAGAGTCTGAAGAGGAAAAATGAATATTGTAATGAGGAAAACCAACAAGGATCTAAGAAGACTAAAATAGCTCTCGGTCATCTTCTAGCTAAGGACGATATGCCAGAAGCGGAAGAGGAAGAAGATGAGTGAATCTTCTAGTGAGGAAAAGTCGTTTTCTTGTAGTTTCTTCATATTATGTAATTTTAGTTTTTGTAATTTTAGTTATTGTAAATTTAATTTATGTAATATTTAAGTAAGATATTATTTATAATCCAAAAGCTATTATGAAGTTGCAGATTGACATGCATAGATCAATTTAAAAAGCAATTGGTCTACAAAAGTAACTATGAAGCTGTACAAATCACATGTACATCCAATGTTTAAAAGTATGGTTAATATCAATTTTAACCCTAAACTATACATGTTTTATCAAAAATATCATGAACTTTCAAAAATATCAATTTAAACCCCAAACTATCATATTTGTATCAAAAATGCCCCTGTATTCAGGATAGTTTGGGGTTTAAATTGATACAAATATGATAGTTTGGGGTTTAAATCGATATTTTTGAAAGTACATGATATTTTTGATAAAACACGTATAGTTTAGGGTTTAAATTGATATTAACCCTTAAAAGTATGTGTAAATCAATGTTGATATGAATGGATCAATTTGAAAAGCAATTGATATCGAAGACAAAATCAATTATTAAATTGTACCAGTCAGCTGCATAGAAATAGAATCCAATGTCCAAAAACATTCGTATATCAATGTCTACATGATAAAAACTTATCAAGTTGTACAAGTCACATACACTTCAATTGTATGATAATATTTTAATTAATTAAGAATTTTAAATATAAAATAATTTATATTTTTTTGTTAGATCTTTTAAATTAAATAAAATTCATCATAGATAATACTTATATAACAATAAAATAATTTTAGAAAGTTTTTGTTATGCACAACTTTATACCGTCTTGTGCATCATCTTCAACGTCTTATGCATGGCTCGCAGAGTTCTCAAAAATGATGAGTTCTCACTAGATTCAACTCATATATATATATATATATATATATATATATATAATTTAGGTTGTATTGATGTCATTGATGAGAGTATAAATTAGATTTGGTTGTGGGTTGTGATATAGGAAAGAGAGAAATGTATATTTTATTTGAAAAATGGGTTAGGGTTGGGTTATGGATATAGGTAGTAAGAGACTACCCCCCATTAATGCCCTCACTCCAACCTTTCAAACAAACGATAATTTTTTGTTTTTTATTTTAAAGGAAAAATCATGATTTTTGATGACTTAAGGTCATCAAAATCAACACAATGTCTTCTCTTGTTCCACAAATTATGTAGTGACAAGTGTCGATTTGTAATTATTCATTGATATTTTATAGATATAATGATTCGATAGTTAATTATTCATTAAAAATAATACAAATTATTTCAAAATTTATAATTATTTTTTCTCTATAAATAGAGAATAATATTGCAATATTTTCACGAACAAACCAAAAATTTATTTTCTTTCTAATTTTCACCAACAAATCAAAACTCTTTCTTTCTTCTTAAATTATGGATTCAAATCACTCATATTATCCAAAATTTTCGTGGCGATTTAATCACGAACAGTTTTCAAATTTTGAATTTCAACAAGGCTCTAAATATTATCCAAGTTCTCAATTTTCTTTAAATCTAAATCAATTGTACCTCTCAATACGTCCCCGTATCACAAAATATCAATCTGAGTTTGTTTCAGATAGGTCAGAAGAACCGAATCGACCGAAAAACCGATCGAACCGATCGGTTTGGTCGGTTCGTTCGGTTTTAAAAAATCGGTTATCGGTTCGGTTTGTATTTTTCAACTAAGTCGGTTTTCGGTTCGGTTACGGTTCGAGTTTTAGGTTCGATCGGTAACGAACCGAACCGAAACTATTAGTGTATATATATATATATATATAAATTTATTTATTTAACATTGTTATATAATATAAATATAAACCGGAACCCTAGCTAATTTCTCCTCTCTCGGACCCATTTAGGATTTAGCCTCTCTCTCATTCCTCAGCCGCCTCACCGCCTTCACACCGCCGCCACACCGCCTCCTACCGGCTCCTCACCATCTCCTCCGCTGCTCACCCGCATAGTCGCCGCAGTTCGCGTAGTGTCTCCATTTAGGATTCAGCAGACAACAACCATTTTCTCTCTTCCTCAAGACCGGCTTCCCACCGCCTCCTCGTAGCCTCCCACCGCCTCCTCTGCTGCTCATCCGCAACACTCGCCGCAGTTCACGTAGTGTCACCATTTAGGATTCAGCAGACAACAACCATTCTATCTCTCTCATTTCACTTCCTCAACACCGCTCTTCCCACTGCCTCCTCCGTGCTCACCGCAACACTCGCCACGCAGTTCTCTTAGTGTCTCCGCTTTGCTAAACATAAACACAATCAATGCGCTGTACTTTGATTTTGGAGCAGCCTTGTTATTATTTCCATTCATGTGTATTCATTATGTGTTCGATTTTACGATCTTATAAATCTATTTTGCATTATTTTATCCTATAATTAGTCAATATAAAACTCCACCTTTCTCCATCCTCGCTTCTTGATTGCATTTCGGCTTTGGGGCTTGGTTTCTAGCCTCGCAATTTCCTTTCTTGGATACTTTGATTTTAATTGTCTTTGAATTCTAATTTTATCTCTATGCTTGTCGCATTCACTCGATTTTCGCTTAGAACCGACGCAAGAAATAAAATAAATGACTCGGGCACCAATATACATTTTGTCTTTCCGAATATTGGACAAAATTGATGACATCAATATAAGATAAATGTAACAGTAATACACACCGTATTATGCAAAATAAGCGGGAATCAATACGCATGTTGTCGGAATATGTATTCATCGATGTATTAAAATTAAGATAAAACAGATTTATTCAATATATATATATATATATATATAAATGTATTGTTCGGTCGGTTTTAGGTCCAATCCAAACCGACCAATTTTTTTGGTTCGGTTTTCGGTCGGTCCAAATTATAAATCGGTTCGGTTCGGTTCAAAAAATATGTTCGGTTCGGTTTTCGGTTTGGAGAATTTGGTCGGTCGGTCGAACCGACCGACCGATGCACAGCCCTAGTTTCAGATGTTCAACCCCCAAACCAAAATCAAAAATGTGCCAAAAATGTTTGGTTTGTGAAAGAAGATGTAGTCCTTATGTCATCTTGCTATTTGCGACAAAAATCAAAAGCAGTCATGTATTCATAAAATGTATATAACAAGGAACCAAAAACTCCAGATGAACTCAAAGAAATAAATATTAAATCAATGAAAGGTAGTTGAAAACCACTTAATGAAAATAGAAACAGTGGGTTGTCGCTTGCAATGAAGCAAATGCTCACAAAAGAAGTGGAATGAGCCATAAAGATCTTGAGAAAGAAACTCATGCAATTTACGAAGCAGGTGGTAGCAAGTTCCAGGACATTGTTGTATTTAATGAAGTTATGTGTAAACATCCAAAGTGTGGCTTAACATCACTTTGCGATACAACACGTTTTCGTACTGAAAATGAAGAGGGTGATGGTTAAGAAAGTTGTGAAAGCTTGAAAAGATCCAGGATTTTCTATAACTTTCAATCCAGATACTTCTTATACCAGATGTTCAACTATTTCTTGTCCTCGAGGTAGAGATAAGGCAAAAAATTAAGAAAATGATAAGGCGACGCAATATGATTTTACTAATGAATTTGCTACAGAACTTTGTGCATTCATAGTCATAGAGATAATGAAGTTGGGTTATTAAGAAATGTGACGGCTGTTAAACTCAACTTGGAGCGTCAAAAGTTAGAAATGACAAATATAAGGATGAAACATAAAACGTTGAATATATTTTTGGTAAAATGCAAACTAATGGCAGTTGATTTGGACAATGACTCTATTTATTTTCATGTAATTTTAATTTATATAATTTCAATTTATGTAATTTTATGTTTATGTAACTTTAGTCTATGTAATTTTAGTTTAATAATTCAATTTATGTAATATTTACATAATCCATTCTCTACAATCCAAAAACTATTATGAAATTGAAGATTGGCATGCATAGATCAATTTGAAATGCAATTGATATTCAAAAACAACTATAAAGTTGCACAAGTCACATGCACAAAATAGAATCCAATGTCCAAAAGCATTTGTATATCAATGTTGACATGCATAGATCAATTTGAAAAGCAATTAGTGTGCAATCCAAAATCAATTTTTAAGTTGTACTAGTCAGATGCATAGAAACAGAATCCAATGTCCAAAAACATTTGTGTATCAATGTCTACATGACAAAAACTTATAAAGTTGTACAACAGTACAAGTCACATACATTTTAATTGTATGATAATATTTTAACTAATTATGCATTTTAAATACAACATATATATATATATATATATATATATATATATTGCTAGATATTTTAAATTAAGTAAAATTATTATAGATGATATTTAGTTAAAAATAAAAAATATGACTTAGGTCGGGTTAATATCATTGATGAGAGAAGAAATTAGATTAGGTTGTGGGTTGTGATGCGGAAGAAAGAGAAATGTATAATTTATTAGAAGGTTGGGTTGGGGTTGGGTTATAGGGTTGAGCACTCGAAAATCGATCCGAATATCCGAATTTTGAGAGAGAAAATTCAATCCAAAATTTATTAGAAAATTTGAACCGAACGAAAAATCCAAAAATTTTGAAAAAAATCAAGAAATATTAAAAAAATCCAAAAATCCAAAATCGTTTTTTATTCTTATATATATATATATATATATATATATATATATATATATATATATATGGGAGGTTAACGTAAAACCATTTTTATTGTGCGACGTGAGAATCGAATATGTTATGAAAGTAAATGAATATGTGCGAAGTTAATGAATAAAAAATAGAATTTTCGCCTCATGGGATTCGAACCCGGTGAAAATTCAATTTTGGATTCATTAACTTTCAGAGTATTCATTAACTTTCATAGTATATTCATTTTGTTTTCGTAGTTCTTAGTTCTCACGTTAAAATTGGTTCTTATTTGAACCTCACTATATATATATATATATATGGGATAGTTAACGTGAGAACCATTTTATCGTGAGAACCAAAAATGATGAATTCACGAAAAGTTGATGAATCCGCTAGAAAATTCGAATCCAAAAAATAGAATTTTCGCTCCTCATGGGATTCGAACCCGGTGAAAAATTCGAATTTTGAATTCATTAACTTTCTCAACGGATTCATCAACTTTATAAAGAATTCATTTGGTTCTTAGTTTTAGGATAAGAATGGTTCTTATTTGAACCAAACTCTCTCTCTCTCTCTATATATATATATATATATATATATATATATATATATATATAGGAGAGTTAACGTGAGAACCATTTTATTGTGAGAACGTGAGAACCAAAAATGATGAAATCACAATGAAAGTTGATGAATCCACGAGAAAGTTATCAATCCAAAAATAGAATTTTCGCCACTCATGGGATTCGAACCGGGTGAAAAATTCAATTTTGAATTCATTAACTTTCTCAACGGATTCATCAACTTTCATAACTAATTCATTTGGTTCTTAGTTTTAGGATAAGAATGGTTCTCATTTGAATCAAACTCTATATATATATATATATATATATATATATATATATATATATATATATATATATAGGGGTTGGTTATAGAGAGAACATCTTTAGATAGAACCAAGAACCATAACTACCGTTAGATTAAGTAAGATCGGACGACAAATAATTATTTAATGATAAAATAGCGAATCCTAAATTTTACGTTATTTGGATATTCCACATTCTATTTTAGTTGTTCATATAATTCATGTTGTTATGCATATAATCATAGTTCTTGTGCATGCTATTCATTCCAATTCATTGTTATGTTCATATAATTCATGGTGTTATGCATATAATAGTAGTAATTATGCATACGATAATAATTACGAATCAATATACAAATCCTTGATTTTAGGGCTAACGGTTATCATTAAAATATGAGGATAATTATCTATTTATAATTAATCTTGATCATTAGATTATAAAATGAATGGACCATATTAGTTCTTGGTTCTAAAAAAGTTGGAGTTCTCATTTGATCCACCCCTATATATATATATATATATATATATATATATATATATAGAGAGAGAGAGAGAGAGTGGATCAAATGAGAACTCCAACTTTTTTTAACCAAGAACTAATATGGTCCATTCATTTTATAATCTAATGATCAAGATTAATTATAAATAGATAATTATCCTCATATTTTAATGATAACCGTTTAGCCCTAAAATCAAGGGATTTGTATATTGATTTTCGTAATTATTCTCGTAAGCATAATTACTATAATTACATGCACAACATTATGAATTACATGAACATAACAATGAATTGAAATGAATAGCATACACAAGAGCTATGATTATATGAATAACAACATGAATTATATGAACAACGAAAAATAGAATATGAAATATCCAAATAGCGAAAATTTAGGGATTTGACTATTTTTATCATTAAATAATTATGAGTCGTCCCATCTTATTTAATCTAACGGGGTTATTGGTTCTTAGTTCTTATCTAAGAGGTGATTCTTCTATAACCAACCCATATATATATATATATATATATATATATATATATATATATATATATATATATGGGTTAGACATATTTAAATAAATTATTATTATTATATATAAATTATATAATTCAGATTTTCGGATTTAAAATTCCAATATGATCTAAACCGAAAATCCAAATTTTGAAGATTAAAAAATTCAATCCGATCCGAAAATTCAAAAAATCCAAACCAAATTTAATATTATGGTTTAGTTTGGTTCAATTATTTGGATTTCTCAAATATTTTGCTCAGTCCTATTGGATTATGAATGTAGGTAGTCTTAGACTCTTAGCCCTTGGGTAGTTTCTGATTGGAATTTTAGTGCTATGCGCACTAGTTTGATAACTAAGGAATTATACTTCTATTGTTTTTGTTTTTTTTGTTTTCTATTGTTGTTATTGTTGAAGCTCAACAGTTTAACAATGCCCTTTTTATAGGTTCCTGGTGAGGTGCTTTCCCTCACTATTCATTAGTGAGTGAATGATTGCACCCTCACCATGTAACCTCCTTTAAGCCCTTAATTTAACATATAGTGAACAAGATTCTTACCTGCTTGACATAAATGACATGTTGAGAAGCATTTATATGGATCAATGGATTGGCCTTGGGTGGTTTCAGATATTTTTAGGATTGTGTATTTCAAATACTCTGCAACAAATTATAGAATTTATTTTAGAGCTTCCAATTTTTCATATTTTACTACTATTATTTTAATTATCACTAAATTATTGTTTTAAGATTTTTTCTGTTTGTTCGAAAAGTAGTGGTCGGCCTGGTAATTTAACTTGATTTTCGAATTTCCTTTTTTAGTTTAGATCAGAGATTTTATAAGAACAAGTTTCGGATCCATAAAATAAGATTATCATTACTTGGTTATATACATGGAACATCTCAAACCTCATTACAATTACAGTTCTTATTATATAATTGTAGAATGCTTTAAAATTTTCAGTCCTGCCATTAACATTCAAACGTCTAAAATAAAGTAAAGGAGTGATTGAATGGGATTTTGATCGTAGTGTTGACTGTAAAAAAGGAAGGGATCGGAGAAATCCTTAAAAAAGATAAAATTATTTATCTCAATGATCTTCAGCTAATTTCTTATACCATTCGAAAATTAAACTTGGTCGGATGCATATCCGTTAAAAAATACAATTCTCACGATTGGATAAAAACCAAACAAGGAAAAATCATAATAAATTAATCGATAATATAGGTAAAATCATAATAATTCGAAACTAATTTGAGATGGATTTAGTAGACAAGCGCCGTTAAACGGCGGCGCTGATCTGTGGATCCATCTCAACGGTTGTCTGGCCGCCGCCGAGCTCAACTCGGCATTTAATTTCTGCACATTTGCTAAGAAGCTACCCCATTCTTATTCTTTACAGAATATCGGCGCAGCCTTCGAAACACAGTGCAATTGGTACCGAAACAAACGAGAGAAAAAAATAGAACAAGTCAAAGTAGAACTTTAAACCATAAGCAATTCGAAATTTCGAACGAATGAACTGAAGGCGGAGAAGAAGGGCAGCTATAAACCCTAGAGTGCTGAAGAACCTGTGATTGCGGGGGTATATATAAATAGAAGAGGAGTGGGCTAATGGGCCTCTCATATCAATTGGTATTGTCTGTGATTGCGAACCCCTAGATCTCTCTCTCTTTTTAGAGGTACCCTCGTTTCTAACTTCTTTATATCTTGTATTTGTTTTACAACAAAGTTTTAAATTTAAATAGCTTATATATATATATATATATATATATATATATATATATATATATATATATATATATATATATGTGTGTGTGTGTGTGTGTGTGTGCAGAAACTAGATAAATTTTATACAAAATTCAAAATTTTAGTAACAAAATAATTGTGCAGAAACTAGATAAATTTTATACAAAAATTCAAAAATTTAAATAAATTTTATGCATTATATCAAATTTTTAATTTGATATATATTATGTAAAAAATGAATTTAAAATGTGAAAATTTGATCCTTCAAAGTTTATTTATTTTTTTTAAAAATACTTTCCTCTCTCATCTTTCTGAATAAATTGATTTTTAGAATTTTTTTTCCCTTTCTTTTTTCTTTGAATGTTTTCAGTGTAACTTTTTGTTTTTTATTTTGTTACTTTTTAATTCAGCTTTTCTTTTTTTTACAATTCTTTTATTGGCGGTTCTTTTTTTCATTTTTTTTGTCTTCTGTGTTTAATTTCTATTTTACTAATTAACTAGAGGTTATATATTTTTAATTATGTAATATTAATTGTGAAAGTGTTTATACTATTTTATTAAATTAAAATATTTTAGATTAAATTAGATATATTATTTAATTCGAAATAATTAAATATAAAAATTTTATAATTAAAATTAGTAAATAAAAAAACCTGATGTGGTAGAATAGAAGCTGCTTTGCTAGCTTTGCCATTGCATGGATAAATTCAAAATAGCTGGAAATATTTAACTTTGATGTGTCACTGATATGGCATGGTAGAAGTTGCATTTTTAGCTTCATCACTGCAACCATGGCGATAAACCATAAAACGAAAGTCTAGATCATGTATTATATACTCTTTTCGTTTCATCCAGTATGACTAATTTCTTTTCGATAAGATTATTTGAGAGAAAGTATAAAGAGGTTAAAATGATAAAAAGTAAATAGGATTATACATTTTGAAGAGATAATTATTTCACAAAAAAAGTCAACTTGAGTAGGACAACCATAAAATAAATTTAAGGAATACAAGTCAACTTAAATTGAACATATGGAATATTTATTTATTATTATCATCATCATCATCTTGGCACTATAATTTTACTTTATATGGTGTACGAAATTTAATTTAGAAAACGGTGGTGTTCACATATCTTTTTTCTCTACTTATTAAAGGTAAATTTGCATGGTGTTGGTTCTTATTTCTGTAAATGTGAGAGACTAGAATTTGATTCCCGTTTTATCCAACGCCCATCCCATCCTTATTTTTGCTATCTTCTTTATCTTAAAGTAATAAATAAATTTAAACTAAACATATGTATGAAAATATAATAGTAAAACATTTCTCTAAATATAGAAAGTGAAGACTAATTAATTTAAATAAATATTGTTTAACTTATGAAAAATTAACTTTGTAGTTACCTCACAATCAATCGAAAATTTCATCGTACATAATTTTAGTTTTTATTGTGCATATGACCCTCATCATCATAGATTAAAATTTTGAATCGTCTTTTACTAGTGACTTGTGAGATTAACGTAAATTGACCATGATTGAACACAAGTTTTGGTGTGTATAGTCATATGTTGAAAAAAAAGACTACTCATTTCTCTTGTTTATGCTCATAACAAATTAGATAGTGGATATGGATCTATTATATAAATAAGGGTTTAGTCACCTGAAGACATATGTATATAATTATACCCATTCCAATCCCTATTAAAAAATGATTTGTCTATTCTCGTCACAAACTCGTAACAGTCGCTAATTACATGAACCCCAAATCTATAAAACATAAGTTCTTAAATAATATATGAATCCTAATAAATAAATAAAATCAAATATTACAAAGTAAACATTAATATATTTTATTGTTAAATAACAAAAGACTCAAAATGAAAAAAATTCCACAAAGGTTGTCGGCTAATGTTCGTAACCCTTTGAGATTTATATACGTACATATCTAAAATCATATTAAAAAGTGATTTTATTACTCGGACTTCCAACAAAATAATAAATATATAGTATACCTTTTTATATTTAAAGTAAGTTTCTGAATGAGATAACGATTAGTGTGTAACCCATCGAGTTTTGTAGTAGGGCAAGATGATGGTTCAAAAGATGAGGCTAGAGTTTAGTCAAATGTACCCGTCTGAAATGTATATACTCGCTACAATCCCAAACTCGATTAAAAAATAATTTTACTATATGTTCTCATCTCAAAACTGCACTATGATATTCGTAATTACCCAAAATCATTTAAATTTATAAATACAACTTGTTATAATAATTGGTTATCGTTTCAACAAAATCCTCAATATGATAAATTAAAATAAACAATAAATAGTATAAACAATAAAATATTAAGAAAATTGAGCAAATTCAATGTAGGCATGTCGATTGTATTCACTCATTTGGTATTTAGATACTCATATTTATCACGAATTCGATTCAAAATTAGTTTACTACTCGTTCTCGTCTTACACCATATGGTCTTAACTACTCGCTAATTACCTGGAACTATTAAATTTATAAATATAAATTGTTACAAATTTGATTATCCATCTCAACAAAAATCTCTATATTAAAAAATGAATAATAAATAGTAGAAATAAAAAAAAAGATCTAAAAGTGATGAAAATTCACATAGGCACATTAATAAATGATTGGACCCGTTTAGAATTTTTATACTTATAAACACGTTTTTATTTATAAAATATGTAATAATCAAATATAAGTTGTTATAATAATTGGTTGGTTGAGGCTATAGTTCAGACACTCGGAGCCGTTGGTCGTATTGGTGCAAGATGATAGACCAAGATGATGACGCTAAGATTTAGTTATATGGACCTAGGGCTGGCAATTTTCGACACGACACGAACACGCACGAAATTGACGGGTTAGTGTTCAGCCTTGTCGTATTCGTGTCCTTATCGTGTCGACACGATAATTTCGTGTCGTGTTCGTGTCGGATCCGTGTCGTGTTCGTGTAACCCGATAATTTTCGTGTTGCATTCATGTTTGTGCCGGTTCGTGTCGTTTTCGTATAATTTAATAATATTTTTATATATTTAATATTAATATTAATTATATTTTTTATATTTTATTTCTTTTATTTATTTATTTTTTAATTTTGATTTAAATTTATCGTTTTGTGTCATGTCGTGTCAACACGAAAAAAATCGTGACATATTCGTGTTCGTGTCGTGTCGTGTTCGTGTCAGACAAATCCTTAACTGGCCGTGTTTGGCCTTATCGTGTCGGTATCGTTATCGTGTCGACACGATAACGACCCGACACGCACGAATTGTCAGCCCTATATGGACCCGTCTGAAATGTATACATGTTCTTGTCCCAAACACATTTAGTAATACATGCTAATTACCTAAACATGTTTAAATTTGTAAATATAAGTTGTTACTATAATTGGTTAATTATCTCAATAAAGACTCGAACGTTGTAAAATAAATATTAGTAATAAATACCAAAATATTTAGAAAGTAGAGAAAATAATTAAACATAAGTTGTTGCAATAATTGATTATTTGTATGAATAAAACTCGAATAATATTACAAGTTTAACATTAATAATAAATACTATAAATAACAATAAAGTTGTTTGTCTTATGTTCGATCTAGCGATACTTCTAAATTTAATATATAAGTGTCCGTATCATTTTACATATTATAAAGTAAACAAAATATAGTTGTTTGTCACAACTTCTCATCGACATATATAATATAAAAATAAAGTTATTTGCCTAATTTGTTGTTTTAGATATTCGAGTATAATATGATCTGACACATATATAATAAATGAATCATAAACTATTCGACATTGTATATTGTTCATTCTTTCAAATGTATGCAAGATAGATTGAAATATACTAATTTACTTATAGGTACTTTATTTGTTTAGGTCATCCTATTGAATATATTTTTATGCTACGTGTATGCATACTTAATATAAACACATATATTTTCATGAATATTGATAAACTAATAAAATCTTTGATATAGAATTAGACAATATACATTTATGAAATATAATAAGAATATTGAGAAGTATCAATCTATTGATATATTAGAAAATATATGCATACGGAAAAATATCTAATATATATGTAATTGCAACTAACAAATATATAATTAAACAAATAAGTGATTGTTAATAATTAGTAGATATTTAAGAAGAACATATATTATACATTCACCGTATTGCATGAAGTACATAAATACAAGAATTCATGTAATATTTAATAATTTTCAGAATTTCTCATAACAATTGAGATAAAAATGAATTATTTGGTGAAAAATATAAAAAGAATCATAGCAAGACAAATATGGTCATATCCATATTACTGTTTCTATATAGGTAGATGATATATGTATACTAATCTAATATATAAAAACTATTGTATTGTAGATATTAAGTTAATTAGCCCCAACTTAATTTTAATAATTTATTTTTGGCATTTGTAATGTATTATATGCAATATTAGTTAATATGATATTTCTTTAATCACAAATTTACTTATTGCATGTAACAAATATTATGAGCCACTAATACTTATTAATTGTAAGATTACATACCTTATTTACACTATCAATTTATACATTGAGAAAGTACATATTGGAGAATTTTGAAAAATAACAAATAAAATTTTATGGAGATGCCACGTATGATTGAAGATCAATATGATGTATCCAATGTGTAATGGATTATATAAGTAATTAATAGATATATATCTTTTTGGTATTGATGCTTTATGTATAACATTGTTTTAGTTGGTTTACTATATTTAACCCATTACGTATATTTTAAAGTTTGAGTACATATTTTAAAACTATTTTCATAAGATTTATATAAATGCAACATATATATGTTATGGATTAATATTTATTATACTTTAAAAATATTGTTATAGAATATTATTATGACATAAAAATAAAAGTAAATATATATCTATTATTAGTATATAAAGATTAATACAATATAACAATCATAGTATCAATATTATTACAACATATCAATATTATGATTGATTAATTGGTTGACCGTTTGCATGCTAAATCAATATTCGCTAAATATAACTCGACCTAACAAAATGTGACAGAAGATTTCTTAATGAACTTACGTAGTTTAAATATTAATCTCATAAACTTTATTTCCAAAAATAAATATGACACTTAAAATATATTATATTTCTCGAAGGAAAAAAATAAAGGAATAAGTTTGATAGGATACATTATATCACAATTACAATACAATGATTTTAAATCAAATTGAAATTAAAGAATATTGATAGTGATTTTATGTAAGATTATCAATTAAATTAAATAAAAGTAATAAAGATAGATAAGCATTTATAATACGACATTTAATAGTAATATAACAAATTACAATCAAACAACACATTAAATGATAAGTAGTTAAATAAGAAATTTTGGGATATTCAGAAAAATAAGAATGAAAAATCATAAAAATGTCACATAAGATTGTAGATGAATATGATGTCTTATTATTTTATTAAAAGCATAAAGCATCAATACCAATAGACATAAAATGTGCAGTACTGAAAATAAAGAACACGTTGATTTTAACGTGGTTCGGAAATATCAACTCCTATGTCCACGGATTGATTGCTCAGTCAATCCACTAACTTCGGATTAAGTCTTGATGCTTTGTGATTTTTTGTGATATTTATGTTATCAATATATTAAATGATTAGGTATTTATATATATATATTATTTTTATAAGTAGAAAGACATTGATTGGATTGTATATTTAGCATAGTAAAATAAATCATGTGTTTGTGTGAGTGTACGTGTTTAGGGAAAATGATAAAAATAAAACATAGCAAGAGATCGATTATATAAGATGTTGAAATATTTAGTACAACTTTAAATTATACAATAAAAATTTTATTCATTGCTCGAACGTTATATAGTATACAATAAAGTACACATTTAGTGGAAAATTTTGATTGAACAAATGAATAACTTTTATTTCTTCTTTTTTGATTATTCCAAAACAAACTATAATCAATATTTACAAACGTACAAAAAAAATGTATATCTGTCTATCATTTAAAATGATTTAGACCACAAGATTATGAAAATTTTCGTATAGACCCAAAATTGGTGGATCATAGATATAGCCCATGAGCTATAAAGTATGAAATAATATATGGTTTGTTAAAATAAACACTCTAGTCTTGTAGGGTTTTGATTCATACTGACAATAATTTAGAGTTCATTTAATTGTGTCTAGCAATATATAATGAACATATAAGCTTTGGATATTCATCGACATACATATCCAATAGTAATTTTATATGTAGCTATATATTTTGTTACTAAAGCTCCAAAACTTAAATTAAAAAATTACTATTTGAAAGTTCACATCACCCTTGTAGTTGGAGACACCTCGAAGTTTTAAGTTTTGGGTGGCTATAAAGGGAAAATACACATTTTTAATATAATAAATTAATTTTTGTGACAATTTTAGTCTAATAAAATAAATAATGCCTCAATCTAGCTTAATGAATTGATTTTGTGATAATTTTAACTAATAAGTAATTTTTGACAAAAAAAAATATAGTCAATACCGAAAATGAAATATAGAAAGCACAAGTAAAAAACGACATTGAAAATGACTTGCAGCCTACAATCATGTTACTTCCGGTGTCAATTGTGTTTTTCGATATCGAAAAATCATCTACAGACTAAATTTGACACAAATCAATTTGTATTATTGATTTACAAACCAAAATTATCATAAAGTTAATTTATAAAGCTAAAATTGATCATTTCGAGTAATGTTTTGCAGACTATGGTGAGAAAAAATGAAATGGGCCGTAAAACTACGGTTTCTTAGTGGGCTGGGAGCCCATCAGTCTTCCACGAGCCCAAGTTACAGATAATTTACATTTGTAAATTGTAAATAATACAACTATACAGTCTCTTCTCTCTCTCTCACCTCATCCTCTCTCTAACACGGCACCAAATTCTCACTTCTCAGACGAGCAGCGATGGACTCTCTCATCCTCTCCACGCCGCTCACCCACCGCTCTCTCCCCGTCTTCCGCTGCCTCTCTTACCTCCCCACCCCGTCAACCGCCGCACGCTTCCTCCGCGCTCCAAAGTCTCTAATCTCATCCCTCAAATGCTCCCTTTCTTCCTTCAACCCGCAGACTCTCACCTCCCCCTCGTCCCTCCTCCTCCA
The DNA here is from genome assembly GCA_036937905.1 of Salvia rosmarinus. Lineage (NCBI taxonomy): Eukaryota > Viridiplantae > Streptophyta > Magnoliopsida > Lamiales > Lamiaceae > Salvia > Salvia rosmarinus. The sequence goes on from CM072822.1 coordinate 11,417,541, forward strand.
CTTCTCCCCCACGGCACAGCAGTCTCCCGACACCGCAATGCGCGGCGCTGAGACCGACGCCATGGGGCTGCTGCTCAAGGAGAGGATTGTCTTCCTTGGGAACAGCATTGACGATTTCGTTGCTGACGCCATTATCAGTCAGCTCCTTCTGCTGGATGCCCAGGATTCCACTAAGGATATTCGGCTCTTCATCAATTCCGCTGGTGGCTCGCTCAGGTAGGGTTGTTTCACATGAACCGAATTCCGAGTAATTTGCGGTTTTAATATATTGGAAGTGTTTTTGCTTTATGATATTAAAGAGTTCAGTTGAATTGAATGTCGAATGAATTTGGTCGTAATTTTGAATTGATATGTCCTAAGTTGAGCATCGGGAATATTATCTTGTGGCGTGGATCTAGGGTTTCAAATTTCTGCAGGATTTCAGCTAGAAATGTGGAGCTAGTTTGGTGGATATGAAAGTATATTTTGATAACTTCGCTTTCCCAAAATAGATATTGGCCCTTGGGTGTGATGTTTATATGGTGAATGTGGAGATTCTTCTCCATTTTCCGAAATTGGGGTTATTGCCTATAGCGCTACCTTGGTGAGAGAGTTTTCCCTTGTTGACAAGAGAAGTCAATAATAATATGCAAGATGGCATATGGGTATTCATAAGCGACTATGTTATGTATGTGTAGAAAATCCATATCGGTTTTGTTAATTCAGTTTGTCTTTTATTTATTAGTTGCTGAGATAAATTCTAGGTCTTGTAGATGCTAAACGTGGTCGATTTTGCTGGTTTTGTATCTACCATGATGCATACACACTGTTACCATTATGATTGGATGTACACGGATGATATATACTACAGAATGCACTGAGTTCTTGACAGATCATACCATAAATTTCTGTTATGACTTATGAGTAGGGTTAACAGAGTGCCTTGAAAAGATGACTGGAAGAGACGCAGTGTGATGTGGTTTTTCTTTCTTCACTACTGAGTGTCATGCTATTTGACTTCTTTCGGAACAATGTTGTGGCACTGTATTATTTTTCCAGTTGTTCGTTGTTTGGTTTATTGTCCATAGCCAAGATTGTTGAGTACGATGATCATATGGCTATTATCTATAAATAGTTCTACATTGTTGTCATATGTCTGCTTACCTGTCATGACTATTTATCTTAATAGTTGCATTCTTAAGGTCTAACTTAGTTGACTTTCTTCTTCTTCTTCTTCTTCTTCTTTTGGGGGGGTGGGGGGAATGCTTTAAGGCCTTCCTTCATCGATCCACTTTAACACCACAAGGAAAGTATAGTTCTATATTTGCTTAAAAGGTGTAGCTCTATATGTTATTCATGTGTAGAATTTGTTGCTTGTAATTATAGAAGGATCTGGCACCTGTTTCTGTTCTCTCATTAGTAACACTCTTAAGATACTCCTTTTATCTAAACTAATTGTACCCATATCTCACACTTGATTCAAATGAGGCAGTTTGATGGGAATAGGAGGATATGAAAGCCTCAATTGCAGAATAACTATTTTAGTAGATAGGTTGGCCTATGTTCCTTTTTTTTGTCTTTCAACTTGTTTTGTTGGTTACCCTTATTCTGATGCTGTATTTGGTGAATAAGGCATGTCTAACACTTCACTTGAGGTCATTCTCTATTATGTGGCTACTTTATAACCTTCTATTTCTAAAATTTGCATTGTGTTGACTGACTTCTGACAGAGGCCGGACATGTCAATGCCAGAATCTGTAATGTTTTTCTTTATTTACTGTAATCCTCGTCACTGCTTATTCATTATGACCTAGTTCTTTTATTTGAACTTTACACTCAAGATAGCTTTCTTTATCCTTCATTTTCTTCCTGACATGTATAGTACTAATCTTTACCATACTCCAGCGCTACAATGGCCATCTTTGATGTTGTGCGTCTAGTGAGGGCTGATGTTTCCACAATTGCTCTAGGCATTTCTGCATCAACAGCTTCCATCATCCTTGGGGGTGGCACTAAAGGGAAACGCTTTGCAATGCCTAATACAAGAATAATGATACATCAACCGCTTGGGGGTGCTAGTGGGCAAGCCATAGATGTGGAAATTCAAGCGCGGGAAGTAATGCACAACAAGAAGAACGTAACATCAATTATATCTGATTTCACCAGTCGATCATATGAACAAGTCGAGAAGGATATTGATAGAGATTGCTACATGTCCCCAATTGAAGCAGTTGAATATGGCATAATTGATGGAATCATTGATCGAGATAGCATTATTCCACTTGAGCCTGTCCCTGACAAGGTTAAGTCATCTACATTCGATTACTTGGAGATCAGCAAAGACCCCAAAAAGTTTTTGACACCAGATATCCCTGATGATGAGATATATTAGTCAAAATCATCACAGGTAAACTGTCCTGAATCCTTTCTTGTCTGTGCAAGGTTTTATTTATCCTTTGTGCAATGACATCAAATGTGACCCTCAACTGGTAGTGAATGTCCAAATTATTTCAAAAGCAGTTAAAAGATGATATGAATGCTTCTTGCATAAATCTCTCTTCAGCATGTAAAGTGGCTCATTAAGCCACTAGTAAATTATTCAGGGCACCTTCTGTAGACATCTATTTCCTGTAAGGAAAATATCAGGTAACAAACACCCATCAGTATTCTCGTATTGTTTGATCCACTCACACCGATGGAAACCACCCATTATCAATAGCCGATTGGTCCAAATGGGAAAATGAAGTAGAACAAAATAAACTTGATGTTGACCAGTCGGGTTCTAATTATCACTGAATTCTCTATTAGCATATATATATATATATATATATATATATATATGCCATACAAGCTACTGCTTTCTATAAATGCTGTTATGTTCTGGAAAATCACGACCCTTATGTTTTATCCATGCTTTTCCTTGCTAGGTGTCATTGAAATGATTTCGGATGAGACTACACTTGCAACCTTCTTTCTTGAAATGTTGATTGAAGACCTATGTTGAGATAGGTCAGATTTTGCTTCATTTGCTGTAAGCGTCATCCGGATCCTTGTTGCAGCCAGATTGTTACTGCAAAATCTAATCAAATGGATGTGGCGAGATTTCTTTGGTAATCTTAGGCGGGTTAAGCAAGGCATGCGCCGCAGCGCCGGTATGATTCATCTGTATTTGCTTGTAAAGTACTATGTAACTGATTGCTGTTGCATCTTTTACATTTACAATAAACACAGTGCTAGTTGAAAGGCTTGCCATATAGGAATGGTATATTGCTCCAGCAATTGCTTTACTTGTACTCCAATAGTTCGTAAAAGTAACTATTTTTGGCAACATGATGTTTCCAAACCATTTCTAGACTTTTATGGGGACTAGTATGATTTTATCTTGGCATTCTTGAAGAATCATCTTCATGCGCGTTGGATGTCGGTCCAATTTGTTTGGATCTCGTGTGTCATTTACACGATATGTATCCGTGAAGTGAAATATTAGGTGAAAATGAACCGGAACTGGAGATCTGGGTTGATCTTCTTGCATCTTCTATCTGTTTTGCCATCTAGCGTTTTGAAATAGAAAGGAAATCATGTGTCATAAAAAAGAATAGTGTGCTGACTGTGAATGTAAATATGTTTATTATTATTAAGATGTTAGGTGAACCTGTGGTCAAAGAAGAGCCAAATAGGAAGAACAATATGTTTGACATTGATATTTGTTAATCCATGAATAGAACACCTTTTTCAATATGATATGTGGAGATGTTATTGCACAAACATGGAAAGCTAATATATTTTGTTAAAGCAATGTGTGACAAGGTGAAATGATTTTTCAATGTGTCTTTCAATTTCATGTTTATTTCTTCTAATTCAATTTTTAAAAATCATAACAATAAAAATGTTACAGATTCTAGGAGTTTGGCACTACCACATTATTTCTTTCTGGCTATGAATTTGAGTAATTATTTTTATTTTTAGGGTTATTTGTGTTATAATACACCAACTTTGGTTGGTTTTTGATTTTGCACAAGAACTTTAAAATGAGTACAAAAATAATACTAGAACTTAATTGTTGTTGTAATTATAGCACGATTAAATTTTTTGTCCGAATTAAAGTTGACATGGTAGTCCGATGGCAAAAATTGGGTGAGATAGCTTTGATGTGATGTTTATCTATTTGAAACGACATCGTTTTGATCGGCAAAGTGGTGAGAGTGAGTGTGTGTGTGTGTTAGAGAGAGAGAGAGAGAGAGAGAGAGAGAGAGATAGAGAGAGAGAGAGAGGTGAAGTGGCTTAAAAGAATTACTTTTGATTATTTTATTTTATTTTATTTTAAATTGTGATCAAACGACGTCGTTTTGATTGGAGTAGTGTCATCGGGCTACCATGTCAACTTTAATTCGGGAGAAAATTTAACCGTGATAAAATTACAACAATCGTTAAATGGCTACCATGTCAACTTTAATTCAGGGAAAAAATTTAATCGTGATAAAATTACAACAATCGTTAAATTCTTATTTTTATACTCCTTTTAAAGTTGGTGTGCAAAATCAAAATTCGGTCAAAGTTGGTTCCTTTTAAAGTTAGTGTGCAAAATCAAAATTCGGTCAAAGTTGGTTACAATAACCCAAATTTTTACTATATAATTTATATTTTGTTGATGATAGTATCCACATATATATAAAAGATTATCGATAAGTTATATTTTTTTTAAATCATATATATTTGATCTTTTAAACAACTTTTGTATAAACTACTGAAAGCTAAAAGGCTGATTTCAATCACATTTCAAAATATTTTCAAATTTTAGATTTTGCTTGTATAAATAAAACATATAAGAAAAAAAGATTAAATATCCAAAGTGGAAGCCTTTTTTCCCACTATTCTTTTTTCTTTAAACATCGTTTCAAACATGCAAAATTAGTCAAAATTATTATTTGACAATTTAAGATACGAACACTAACTAAGATTTTTTATTTATTTCAATGACAACTAAGACTCGCAAATATGCGCCTAAAAAGAAAAGACTCACAAGTATGATTCCATTCTTAGTCACTAAAAAAAAGATTGAAAATCTTGAAATGACAAAAAAAGGAATTTCAAGTAAAACATTTGAGGATTCAAATTCATATTTTTAATAAGAAAGTGAGACATTAAGGTCAATTTCTTAAAAGATTATCAAATTATAGGGTTTATATAACAAATGGTACTAAACAAAATTTTGTATCAAAATAGCTATTAAACTTTCATTTCTTTCAAATAAGGTAGTTATCTCTTTTTTGTACACTTATAATGTTCTAAAAATTATTTTCTTCTACAATTTTATTATCTAATGTTCTCAAACGAATAAAAATATTACTATTATCCACTATAGAGTCAAGAAAATAAATTTATATTTTCTCTACAAAAATAATTTTTTTGATAAAGAGAATGTACATAAAATGTATATATTGTTAAAATATTTAAAATTAGGTAAATATTAATTCATTTATCCACCAAATGCTTGCATTATTTTGATAGCACGATTTTAGTAAACTGTAATGAGTATAAAGTGAATAAAGATAAAAAATAGATTAATGGTTAATGGGTTTGAAAGTTGGGCCATGGCGATTTAAATGAATTTATTTATTGGTAGTGTGAGTAAAAAAGTGAGCAATGTGTGGATTTTTTTTAAATAAGGATCGATTGATGGTAAAAATTATTGAGTTTATGTTTTCAAAAATGAAAAATACAAATTTTTGGTGAACGAATGTAAAAGGAATTAAATATAGGCTTTTAGTGGATGAGGGAGTATTATTCACTAACTATATTATTATTATTATTATTATTATTATTATTATTATTATTATTATTATTATTATTATTATTATCTAGTTAGGAAATAATAATATTTATCCTATTTTAAATATTTTAACAAGTGGCACACTCATGTAGGACGGTCCTTACCTAAGGGCAGGTCCTCTTGGGATCGATCCGGTCCGGATCCTATCTCGTTAATGTCGGTACACTAATTCATAAATAATACATTTATTAAGAATATGTGATACATTTATCAAGAACAAATTACACATATATTTACAACAAGTGATACAATGATCAATTTATTCACAACAAGTATTATATTTATTCTCAAAAAGTGATACAATAACATATTTATTCAGAGCAAATTATATATTATTCACAGTAAGTGATACAAGTAAACATGAATTTGGTAGGTTTAGGCTGATGCTACTAATTTGTAAGTGATACATTTATTTACAATAATAATACAATGACACATTTATAGGATATGTTGAGTCAAATGGGTTTGAGCCAGATCAATCCGCTAGAGGATCTGGTTAAGTTTTTGTGTTTTAACAATATGAATTTTATGCACATTCATTTTTGAATATTTTAGAATTATTTTTGGATACAAAAACTAAATTTATTTTCTTGAGTGTATAGTGAATAAAATAACTATTCATTTGAGAACATTAAACAATAAATTTGTAAAAGAAAATAATTTTTAGGATATCATAACTCATAAGTGTTAAAAAAATACCTTAGTTAAAAGAAAATGAAATTCTAATACTCCCTCCGTCCTATTATTATTGGCTCATTTTCCTTTTTGGGCTGTCCCGTTATTGTTGGTCCGTTCAAAAAAAAAGAAATAATTTTACACTAAAAAGTACTTCGAATTTCGTGCCATACACTATTTTATATATAAAACATAACTCTCTTAATCCATGTGTAAAAAGAAAGTAGGGACGAAGAAAATATTTTTTTTATACAAAATTTTATTTAATACTCTTTTTGATACATATCATATAATTTAATCTTTTGAGAAATTAAACCCAGGACACTGTAAAAGATTGATCTATTTTTGGGATTTTGGATTAAGTAAAGCACTTTTGGTGTTCACAAACAAACACGAAATAAATAAAGGAGCACAACTACCTACTAATATATCCGATCACCGGATGAAATCTCCGGTGGCCGGGATTACGTCTGAGAGATTACTGCAAAACTTATTCAGATAGATTCAAACCCCATGGATTCGCCGGAGAATAGTGAGGAAGAGCTGAGGGATTGCAACGACGGCACTACTCTCCGTCGCTCGCTTCTCCGTTCCTGCTTCGCCATCGCTTTCGCTTTCTCAATCATTCTGCTCCTTTCGTTTTCGGTTCTGTACATCGCTGTTTTCATCGGGAATTCATCAATTTGGAGCCCGATGTCTGTTCAGTCCCTCTGCAGAATAGTTTCTAGCAGTAAGCACTTAGTACTCCGATTATATTCCGCCTTTTCTAAATTGATGGTGTGGATTTTTTTATTTTTTTTATTTTGTGCTGTTACTTTTTTTGTATGGAACGAATTTGAGAGGATTGAAGCTTCGGCTTATTTATTGGTGATTTATCGAGAAGTGAGGAGGAATTGGAGTAGTATATTTCTTAACTTTTTGAGTGATTAATGCTATCGCGACTTCATTTCTCGCTTGTGGTTGTTGGACGTAGTTGCCAGGAATCTTTCTGGCTTTTTTAGCCAATTTTTTATCGTAGTTAATGGCCTTCTTATCACATTGTTATGGTTGCGGATTTTGGGGCAGATCATAGTGCTATCAACTTCATAATATTAAATTACTGTAAATACATGTCTGTGATGTAGTAAGTTGCTTAGAAGAATTTAACGTGTTTGTATTTTCATTGTCTATTTTTCTGTTTATAGTCATCATAAAATTATCTGGAAAATTTATTATGTGGTTTCCCAGAAAAAGATTAGTTTAGATCTTAATTTGAATTGTGAATCTCATTTTGATAGTAAATTTTATTTGCGAGTTTGATGTGATGTACCATTTCAACATTTGTTACCTGGTTTTTGTTGTTTGTGCATATTCATATTTTTCTTTTCTCCATGTCAAATCACTGATCCTGATGTCTATGCAGGTGTGGATCTTAGGTCATCCAAGGTCTGTGAATTAGGTCGCCTGAATCATAAAGCCAAACATGTTTTTTACCCTTTTGAACGGGAAAAGTATCGATGCCATTATGACTACTACTGGGCTTCTGTTTTTGAGGTGATTGTTTCTTGAATGATGTCACAATTTTTTCTTGACATTGTTTGATAAAATCTTACTGTTAGACATTCTTGAGTGGGAACAAGAGTGGTTTTTATGTATTAATGTGTTTACAACAACATGTGACACTATAGAACACTTTATAATGCACTAAGATGTGCCCTTATTAAAATGTGATAGCATTCGCATTGAAACAAGTATCTAGTCCTGATTTCTGTATCCTTAAGAATCTCGATGAATGCATTCTGGGATGTTATTTCCCATGTTGGACAAATACTAATATGAGTTGACAAAAAACTTGGCCTGGGAATGCTTTCCGATTCAATGACATGGGTGGCTCTCCTAATCATTTCGCTGTGATTTTGGTATAGATGATCCTTTTTACAAGTATACCTTTCATTTATTGAATATCCCAGTATGCGAGTATGTCTTATGGTGCCAGTTCAGCTGATATAAAAGAGTATAGATTTTGTGTGCCTCTTTTATCATTTGTTTCCTGATGCATCTTTCTAGCTTTCTCATTGCAATTTACATTTTCTTTTATATTCACAGGTTGAATACATAGATCATTCAGGACAAGCAAGGTTTGCATCAGCGGAAGCCCCAAATGAAGCGCTTCCATACAACTGTAGACCCAATTTCGGTGCTGCCTGGTTGACCAAGGATAGATTTAAGGTGAATATTTGAGACTCAGCCTTTGGCATGATTGAAGATGTAGAATGGTAATCTAAGCTAAAATGATGATCCAAACTTGATGGATCTCTAGCTTTGAGAGTTTTTTCCCTTCAGTTCTTGGATTCCAAGACACATCTATAGTTAACTAATTATAAATAAGAAATTCTATTTCATTGGTATGTGATCACATCCTGTTGTACCTGATTTTTCAGGTAAATGAAACGTATGAGTGCTGGTATACTCTGGGTATTTCTAAGGTTAATATAAATAATGAAGGCTTATTCAATTGCCAAGCTGAGGATCCTTCTACAGTCGAGATGCTTACACGATATTCCATACTGTAAGTATATACTATGTCCGTGAATATTTTTGGAGCTGCAAGTTTCTCATTTAGATTATGTACATCTGGTTTATTTTACATTTACATGATACTCATATTTTCACTTGAAGATTCCCGCTTATATCAATAGGTAACTGACAATACCATCAGGATCTACCTCTTTATTAGTAGTTAATCTCTGGTTCTCATACTAATTAGTGTAAGAGCAGTCCTATGTTGCAATTAAGAAGGTAGGTTTTAAGTTGAGCTTCTCTGTCTGCTGAGACACCTCTTCAAATGATAGGAGGGTGTATTCAAATCTAATTATGTAAAATCAATTATCTTCTTATGGTTTTATAGCTCGGTACTTTGTAAAAGATAGCTGAACTTTGCTGTGAGCTCTTAAATAGTGAAGCATGTTCTATGTAAAATACCTGGCACCACATGCTGCTCCAGAGATTTGGGACTAGCACTTTGAATACTTTATTTTAACCTCCCCCCACCCCCTTGCACACCTCCCTATTTAATAAGCTGAGGCAGCCATTTTGAAAGGTCTGATAGCTAGATTTGCAATGGGATCGGAAGATTTTGTTTGGTGGAGGGTCCTTAGTTTTTGAACCAAAATTAGATTCAATTACATCTTGTTAATTTAGCCATGATCTAGAAAAGCCATGTTGCTACTTTGCTGCAGAAATTTATGGCAATTAAGTTTTCTCTAGATAAATGAATGTAAGTTGAAACAAGGGATTTGCAAGTTAGTCCTAATGTTGATTTTGAGGAAGTAAACTATGGCTATAAAATACATATATGTACGTGGTCAAGGCTGGCAGGCTTTGTGGTTTCTTTTTGTTGATCTTCTGGATGCTGCTTTGGTGTCCAGAATCCCAGTTGTGATTATTTTGTACCAATGCTGGACTGATGATTTAGTAATTAGTAGTATCCGTTCAAATTCTTTATTGGGTCTTATGAAATCTTCGCTGCTACCAGCATGTCATATTCTGTCTTTATATTGGTCTTTATGCTTTGAAGATACTTTGCTACTTATGTAATCGTAAAGTTTCATATTATCCCTTTGCCTTTTCTTTTGTTCTATATTAAGTTGCTCGTATCATCTCAGGTTTACAAGGTTACTGAAGTCATGGTTTTCCAGTTGGGAATCAATATATATGTGGAGATGGGATGTAATAGCTGGAGCTGTTTCCGGCTTTATAATGTCCTTGTTATCCATTACCTTTATTGGAGTTCTCTACCCGTTGATAGCCATCATCCGTCGACTCCTGGCATCTTGGACATCCACATCTTACCCATGGACTATTTTATTAAAGCGAGTTTGTTTCTTTGCAATGTATTTTTCCTTTATGAGTTGGGTCACCATTCAATACTTGAAGAGGCTCGGCCTGTCATAGTCATGTAGATGTTTACATTAGAAAGGCACTCGATTATACAGTAGTGCTGTTGACAAAATAATTTAACAGTTTTTTGACAGTACAAAAAAAAAACTAGCAATTTTAGCAAGTAGTCTGCTGGTTCTGCTGTAGGTAGAGCTTGCCTATCTACGAGGACCATAAATGTATAGTTTGTTTTTATCTTGTAAAATTGTTGTGTCATATAGTTTGTAGTATTTTATGTGCGATATTTGGTATTTTGTACAAATCATATTGCATGTTGGAAATATATACAAAAATCTCCCAGTATTTAAACCATAACAGTTTGGTAACCAACTTTGAACAGTGATTAAAAAAGTCCCAATTCGATGTTTTGGACCTAAAAGTCCCAATTCGATGTTTTTGGGCTTTGAAAACGTGGTTAAGCATTTAGCGTTAACAATACTATTGATTTATGCTTTGTGGATTTGAGATTAGGAATTCATATTGTGACACGTTGACTTTTAGAGGCCGAAAAATTCAACTTCGGATATTTCGTTGCATTGTTATTTTCAAAGAAAATATTAAATATTGGGATATTTTCGTATATACTTCCTTGTAAATATTTATGATAGGCTTTCACCTGCATCAAGTCAAAAAAGAAGATTTTGTGTAATTTTGTCCATATTCTTGGAAATCCTAATACTATTCATTGCAGAAAAAATCGGAGCATTATTTGGATTGTTATAGATATGGGAATATTTAGATAGTTTTTCTGTTTTACAGATGATATGATTGTAATTTGACACTTGTATATTTTCCCTTGTGCACAAAAATGATATATCCTTTTAAAAAAATAGGATAACTATATATAGAAAGCTTGGATGATAGAATTTATAATGTTAGAGAAGTTTTGGTTCGTGGTAAAATAGTTACATTTTGCCAGTGTGTGAAATGATCCTCTCAATCTCATCGAGCAGTCGCTCCTTTTCATCTACCAGATCCAGATTCTGTTTCTGAAGTTCTTCTATTTGTTTCGTCTGCTCCGAATCCTTTCTGGCATTTATGAAGAAACACTTGTTGTTAATAAAGAAAAGCCAATTTCGTGGTCTAATATAATCCACCAAATGTAGCATACGGATTTAAGGAAAGTTTGTGTTCACCTGTTCATAAAGGCCAAGTTGAGTTTAAGTGAACGGACTTCCTTCTCAAGATTCTCACACCGTTTCAAGAGGGATTGCATATCCGACGGCACCGGCGGCGTCGAACTCCTCTCCTTCGCCTCTGCCATCCTTCATGCAGAAAGAATTACCACAAACTTGTCTCTGAATTTTCATTATGTTTACCAAAAAGTATTCGGTCGAGCTACTCTAAATGCACCACGATCAGACAGGGAGGGTAGAGCCCCCATCGACCATATTTTTTTATTTCTTTTAAAAAAAATGAATCTTAAGAAAAGTTTAGAATTTGAATAGGTAACAACAGAATATGAGACCACATAATTAACTGATAGATTGTTTATACGTACTTGCGTGATCGCTCCACCCTACGCTTTTTGGTGGGATCTCCTCTGTCCGCTGCATAACATAAAAAATAAAAATAAAAATCATTTTATGTTAACTCGAAAGACTGGAGTTGAGATCCTCTAGTTCAAAATTAATGTCATAATTTGTGTTTCCTTCCGTATTTGAAAATCTTGTAAACGTAGAAAATTTAATTTTATATGAATATATTATCTCTAGAATACATACATTCTAGGATTTATTTATTTCAAAGTAAATTTTGATACGCTATTTCCTAATAAGCTTGCAGCACAAAATGAAAATGCAATGTGTCATTTGCAAGAATGCTTACAAAAATATTATTGATGAAGATTTCCAGTCAAAAAATAGTTCTTACCTGAACCAGATGATTTGATGGATCCATATCGAACTAAACCTTCTAGCTGCTAATGATGCAAAAAAAATGTGAGAAAAAGTTGGGATCAATTTTTGCAGTATATTTATCAGGAACTACCATTCTTATACAACATTAGGACATAAATAAATTTGGTTAATAAATACCTTTTGATCTTCTCTTGAGCTATCATATATACGTTCTCTATAATCTGCTAGTCAAAAAGAGAAAAATCAACATTACAAGAGGCCTTATTTTAAAAAAAAACAAAGTAACGCATGATTCCTTATGATAAAATTTCAACAATGTGATCAATACCTCTACTCCTTGAACAATCTTCTGGGCTTCTTCCTCTTCCCATTTGATGCCTTGAGCTCTCACAAACAGTAGGGGCTTGTGCAGAGATGCAAGGATCGTCGTAAACATCGACACTATTCGAAACCACAGGAGCAGCAGCAGAGGACTCACTCTGAGATGGCTCCCTTGAAAGTGTGCTCTTCTGGTTGAGAGGTCCCAAAATGCCTTCCATCAACGACTCTTCAATCGTTTGCAGTGCCCTCGTTTCATCAACTCCAAGCGCAGAAACATCTTCAAGAAAAGTACCTTGATTCTCAAATGACTGAATTCCTTGTTCTTGATTGAAGCAAGCACTGTAGTAGGTATCATCAATGGCTTCCCTCTCGACTTGGTTGGTGAGCTTCTTGCGCTCTAGAGTGCCCTTGAGCATGCTCACGACAGACGAGATCTTGTCCACGTTCCCCACTTGAGGGTTGTTGAAAGTGGAAGAAGATGAATTTGATGGAGACATGAACGATGATGCATTGAAATGGGTGGGATTTTCATAGATTGTTGACATGTTGTTGAATCCATTTGCTTGTTGTGTGATATCTTGTTGCATCATGGCCTCAATGCCTATTGGTGTTTGTGAGTTTTGCATGGCAACATACCTCCTCCTTCAAGAAAATCATATAATCACATAAGGTAAGAGAAGAAATAAATCTGCATAACTACTTCAAATTAGGCCTCAAATATGCGGTTTTTTAGTGAATTTGTTTGCTGCAGAAGATCTACCTCAACTCAGATGATCTGCTCCTAGTCATAGGCTGAGAGCTGTGGAACCACGCCTGCGTTTATATCAACGGCTGAGATTCAATCCGAAACATTATCTTGAATAAGTTTGTTTTGTAAGTTTATCTTCTCACCTTTGCTAGAAACAGATTGCTAGCCTGCAGCCCTTTCTCAACTCCAGTTCTGATGAAAACAAGAGCCATTTTTATAAAATAAAAAGGTAAAAATTAACTGTTGAAAAACACAAAATGAAAATGAAAATGAAGGATTGATTCTTGAAGTCTCACCTTGTTGATTCAGGGTCGTTTGAAGAATCAGCAGCCACATAGCTCGTTTGTGGAAACGTATCTTCGTATACTTTCTTCTGCATTGCAGCCACGTTTTGATTGCTAAAAGCAGATAGTTCTGTGGAGATCCTGCTTTTTTATGAGAAATGTTTATCAACATAGATTGATAATGCAAACATGGACATTTTACACAGATCATTGTGGACTTAACCACAAATGGAAATGACCAGTGATTTTGTTACTAACTTTTAAACATATTTCTTATGATTCATTTTCACAGAAGTGACAAATTAAATACATGTAAATGATTCAAACAATTTTGTTGAATGAATGTGATTAATCTTTCTATCAGTATACAATTTTGAAAAACTGACCTTCTTGATGCTTGTCGAGGGCGATGACCGACGCCTGCTGAATGGCAACCACTATTCTGGTATAGAAAACACATTGTGATCTGATTCAGTAGGTTTCACTTCATGCATTCAAAACAGAAGAAAAAAAATAAAAATTGTGCCTTGGCAAAGTTGTGCGTGTGAGTGTTTCTTTTCTTTTTTTCACTCCAACTTGATTCAAGCAATGAATCCCAGATCAGCAGTAGCCACATCAAAGGCAAGAATATAAGTAATTATATGTAATCTTTTAATCAAGTAGAGAAATTCATCAAACTCAAGCATATCATTATCACAAAAAATTTCCAACTGCAATCAATCAACTTTAGCATCCAAGAATATAACTATCAATGCAAATCATGATCAAGAAAACATTAGATATAGGTGCTTGCCTCTCCATTTGTGAGCCAGCTCTTGAAGAGCTCCTCACTGTCGGTACGAAAATTCTGCGTGAGGTTCTTGAATCCCAACATCTCCATTGTTGGAGCTGGTATTCCAACGGGGCTCTCCATCATCGTCTTTATGAACAGCTCTTCGCTCGTGTTCCTGTAAAACTCCGAGTAGCCTCTTCCCTCCATTTCCATATGCTTATTGCTTATTCTGTCTGAGTTTCATAAAATATTTACTCAAATCAACAATCCACATGCACCAAAATCAACATTTACAGCAACAATTAGCTCCATATCAAGAGCTGATAACTTTCCGATTCTGCAGCTTTTCAACTAATGAAAGGCCACTATAACTTCATCTTTCCCTCCCACAAAAACTTGGTATATATACAGCCTTTTTCTTATCAAATCCAACTTCAAATCTCAAGAAAATTTGTAACTTTTACAGGAAAGAAAACTCTGTGTATATGATCAAGAAAACTGTTTAAAGACTAACGAAAAATGCAATGAAAGAGACCTCATGAACTGTAATTGTAATGACCAAGCAATTAATAGTATCATGTTTCTTGATCATCAATCATTTCATTCCTTTCGCTTTCAAAGGTCACATTTTTCCACAACTTGAACAATTAAAAACATGTATGGTGGGGTCAGCTTCAAATAAAAAAAGCTGTGTCTTTAGGAATCAAGAAGCATAATCTTGTGCAAGATTCCAGTCGACTGAATTCGTCTTTTCTGCTCATTTTAAGTGAAACATTGGAAAAAAATATTAATCCTACATAGCTTAAACCCTATAAATGTAGATGAGATAATCAAACAAGGCCCGTTTCACTTCACTACTAAAAACGCAGCTTTAATAACAGAATATTTCATCGTTAATCATAAATATTGATGACGGAAAATAACCATCCGAAGGGGTTACGTCGTTAAATTTGACGATGAATTTACGAAGAAAATATTCGTAGTCGGTGACCCGCGACAGTCGATTAGTGTTACCTTTGGTGTCGGATTAACGATGGATGTATCCGTCGTTAATTGACGATGCATGGTAATCCGTCATCAAAGTTTGTATCATCATTAATTTAATGAAGGTGATCCATCGGTATTCCATCGTTATTATTTTTATATTAATTTCAATTGATCTATTCTAGATTACGATTTATAATATATATGTTAAATTGATCCCCACCAATTATTCTATGAAAATAAAATGTGTGTGATCACACTATTAAATACAATTCATACAAAACATGTAAGTTAGGTACATTGACATAAAATCACCGGTTTTTTTCCTAAGGGCCCCTCTTTATAATCACCTTAATTATTCTTTGTGAATGCATTTTTATTACGGTGAAATGGATGCCATGCTTGAACGTGCAGTCCTTTAATTTGACCTTATGGTAAATAAGATGGATGATGCCACATCGTATAAATTAAATTATGTTATTATACGAGATGAAATTCAAACTCATGATTTAGAGGGTGTTTGGCTGAGCTTATAAGCTCCCAAAAACAGCTTATAAGTTGTTTTTAAAGCTTAAAAACAGCTTATAAGCTGTTTTTGGGGAGCTTATAAGCTCAACCAAACACCCTCTTATTATCGAAGAATTAAGGGGTTAGCAACGAAAAACATGAAAGAGTCGAGAGTTATGAAAGCTAAGATATAACAACTCCCTTTCATTTCAAAAATAAGTTAGCCGTTGCGTCGGTAGCCCTAAGACCATATCTATGTGTGTTATTTATTTTATGAAGAAATCTGTGTGTGTTATATGTTACACATATAAAAGCATTAAATAATCTTCGATCCATTTTGGTCATGTAAAATTACTTACTTATTTCAAAAGGGGAAGCTCTCATTTCGGGAGCCCTCGTACCCCAATCCATGCTATATATAAATTGTGGTATTGGAGGTGTATTAGCTTGATTTTATGTTATTTAAAAATTAGAAACTGATGACATAATATAACCTAACCTATCATCTATATTCAAGAAATGAAGGCTACCTACTCCACCACTAAAAACAATCAAATATTTAAAATTCAGTGTGAATGATCGTCAAGAGCATAATTATTATGTAAAGCAAAAATATATAATATTATCCCAATGTTTTGAACCTTAATATTTTGGTGCTCAACATTTATCTTTACAATTTCCGATCTCGAAAAATTGATGTATTACCTATTTGAAGAACGAGTAAGCTAGACATCGAAGTAGATACTTTTGTTTCAGGTATCAATCTCTTTTTTTTTTTTGGTAATTTAATACATAAATTTTAAAGTCACGGTGGACTCGAACCTGAGACCTTTGGCGCCGGCGTTAACCACTCTACCACTGCGCCAACACACACACACACTTCGTATCAATCTCCTTCTTCAATGATGTGACACGTTTATTTTTGAGATAAAAAAAGAAAAGATTTAGTTGGACCTATTTAAATAATAATGTCTTAATTTGACATTTTATGTTGGTGGCTATAATTTGACATTCCTTAACTTGGATAGCTATATATATGAATTTCCACTAAAAAAATGTGTCTTTGAATATTTTGTGACTATCAAAATGTTACAATCTAAGCGTTGGGACGTTTTTACGGATTGTCTTAAACATTGTTGGGATAATATCATAATATATTCCCTTTAATAAATAAATTCAAAAACTACGTACTATAGGAATTTGAGGTGTTCAATAAATCATAATCTCTTTTTCTTTTCCAAAACAATTAATAAATCGTAATTACTATTATTTAGTTGATATAATTTGCGTTTTACAAACACATTTTTCTGAAAGGAATATAAACATTAAGAGGCAATTTTTGACTTGGTATGGTGGAATCTTCATAAATTGTCAAGACTTCTAAGACTGTATCTTATAATTTGCTTTAATTTGATTGGAAAAGTAGAAGCATACGCAGTGCGGCGAGACTAATTCTTTAACATAATTCCTCATATATCAATTATTTTTTCCAAATCTTAGCAATAAAATTAGGACAACGACAGACATGGAGTGCTAGCAAAACCTCTTTGGCTTAGTCAAAAATTAATATATTTCAAGCACATATACTAATATATGTATACATTAAGTACGTAAAATCTGTAATTAATTAATTAATATATAATAGATAACAAATTATTAGAGTCTTAGACATAAGAATTCATAAATAATCTTTACACAAAACGCATGTACATCCGTCCGTCCGGATGCAGACGGATAAAAGTATAATTTATTCTTAAAAAAGTATCATTTATATTGAAGAAAAATATTATTTATTTTTACTCTTAATTAACAAATATCATTTATATTGAATAAGCGTATCATTTATATTGACTCGCTACCTCTAATCTTTATTATTTTCTAAAGAAAACCGTAGCCGGCGGCTTTTCAAACTTGAAATTTTGGCCTGTTGATATTCAATGGCAAGTCGCATTCAATACAAAATTCATGTTGACTAAATAAATTTATCTGTCATAGTTTTATAAAGTGGTGATGTGATTCATCCCAAAAGTGCTTTCTTGACTTCTTGTGGGGATTTTGTAGCATCTTAATTTCCAATATTATAGATTACTCTCTCTGTTTCCAAAATTAATCATTAGATTTTTATGCTTTCTAAATTTATTTTATTTTATTTAAGAAAATTATTTTAAATAAAATTATTTTATAAAATATTTTTTATTTATTATCTTCAATAACGTTATTATTTACACTTTTTTATCATAAATGATCCACCACTATCTCTATTTATTATTATCAACAACATTACTTATTTATATATTTTACTATTTATGATTCACAACTAATTAATTTAACACTATACTGATATGAAACTCTTACTCCACTCACAAGACACATAATATTTTTATTAAAACTCAGGCAATTTTTTTAAACAACATATTTTATAGATGAAGCGAGTATTGTATTATAATATCAACACAATTCGTAATAGTTACATCTGACGTTCTTAAAATACAAATAAAATGTTTTTTTAAGTGGGAATAATTTCTCATATGTAGGGCCGCTTTGCCCATTAGTCAATTGAGGAGGTCGCCTCGGGCGGTCGGAAAAATAGAGGTTCCGAATATATTTTAATATATTCATTTATATTATATGTAAATTAGTTATAAACCTTTTTGACAAATACGTAGATACCTTTTAACATCAAGGTTAGAAGTCCAAACTTATCTGCGATCATCATATTTTTTTTTGGCCTATCTTACTTTCTAATTTAATTATTCTAAACTTCAACTTTACCTTTTACTTCACTAATCTTCACTATTATTGCTTAATATGTCCAAATGATGTATGACATTATTACCTAGTATATATATTTAAAAATTGAAGACGTTAACGGGCCTCCTAAATTCACAAAATACCCATGTAATATTTTAATACTGAGAACCATATTCATTATTGTATCTGTTCAATCTTAAAATTATTTAATTTTTGTTGGCGATTGTAATACATATTTTCTTTTTTAGTTTTGGTTTGTGTAATATATATATATATATATATATATATATATATATATATAATAATTTTGGTTTGTGTAAAACATATAACTAATTTTAATTGCTCATGCCTATAGAATATTATTGGCTATACATTTTGTTAAAAATTTGTGCATATTTTAGAAAATTTATAAAATATATTTTGTGATTAATAAAAGTTATAAAATTTAAAAAGTAAAGAAAGTTTACATATATAGGTGAAATAATAGTCTAAAATGAAAACTACAAAAGTAATCACAACCAAACGTAAAGTAAACCATTTAATGATGCATTAGTATAAATAGGTCAAATATGTGGTCTATCTATTATACTCCCTCCGTCCACCAAAACGCGCACGAAATTAACGGGTTAGTGTAATTCTTTTTCGGTCCGTCCCACCAAATGTGTGCACTTTCCTTTTAGAAACACCAACTTTACATTTTACCTTCAACTTATCCACTTATTTACAAAAAAACTCAATATTAACTTTTTTTACACTCACAATCCATTAATATATTCATTTATTATCTCAATGTACGTGTTAACACACTTTTTTGTATACATTTACTTTACACTCATTACGTGCTTTTCTTAAAATCCGTGTCTCCAAAATCGATGCACGTTATGTCAACCAGATAATGACCCGAGTACTAAACTAGACTTGTCATCTCCGATTTTCCGAAAAAAAATGGTTGTTTAAATATATCAACGAAGATACTACATAAAAAAAAGTCTTTTCCACTTGTCTAAAGTAAGTTCAAAATGATCTATATGATCAGGGAATTGCATGGTCCACTGTACATAGTTTTTCTAGTCTAATATAAAACTTATTTTTATTGGAACTTAATTTTGTGCTTGCAATTTATTGAAGGGTGGGTCTCATGTGCGCTCGCACCCACAGTGAGACAACCACCAATTTTGATTTATTAATTATTTAATATAATAAATAAATAAACTATTAATTAATTAATATTAAATTAATTAATTTAAAATAAGATTTAATAAATTTTAATTGAAATAATATACTACAATTCAAAATTAATAGATCCTAGTTAGATTTAACATACCCTAAGTAGAGTTAATAAATCCTAATTGTAAGTTAATAAACTATTATTTTGAATCAATAAAATCCAATTAGAATTATTAAAACCTACTTGGAATTATTAAAACCTAATTTAGAACCTAACTTAAAATTAATAGACCCTAATTTAAATTAATAAATTCTAATTGTGAATTAATAAGCCCTAATTATAAATTAATAAACTCTAAGTTTGAATTAATAAACTCTAATTGTGAATTAATAAAATACTAATTGTGAATTAATAAACCCTAATTTTGAAAATCAACCCAATCTTGTATTAATAAATTTTAATTTTGAATTATAAACTCTAATTGAATTAATAAACCATAATCATTAATTAATAACCCTCATTTTTATTAAATTTATTAATTAAAATTAATAAAATTTAATTATTCTTAATCACTATAATAAATATATAATTACTTTAACAAAAACAAGGGTAAGTGCATGATGAAGCTCACCCAAGTTTTTATCTTTAGGGTTATTGGCATTAAAATACACAAACTTTGATCATTTTTGTTTTGCACACTAACTTTGAAGTGAGTGAATAAATACATGAACTTTAACAATGTTTTAATTTTATCACGATTTTAATTTCCCCAAATCAAAACTGCCGTAGCAGCCAAGTGTCACAACTTTTTTGAATTGGCGGACGTGTCACTTTCCAAATTAAAACTATGTTGTTTGATTATGATTTTTTTTAAATATCAAAATTAATTTTAATATCTCATCATATCTATCTCTCTCCATTACTCCGAAAAAGAAGATCTGACCCTGCACAGACTGAACTCCAGCTCCTTTCCATACCCAAACACCACAATTCAACTAAGAAGTCACATGGAGATAGGCTTAAAGGACACAACGAGCAACAATTTTTTCAGAAATATATACAATTCTAAAAATAATTCAACATTAAAATGTGGGAAAAATGGAAAATAGCTTCATCTTTAGATGACAACTAGTGTTGTGCCCGTGCGATGCACGGTGTACACATTTAAGATCTATACAGTGAAATCCTTCAGAGCAAATGGTTAAAGATCTACGACAAATCCTTACAGTGAAATTTTTGATAGAGTTGGAAGGTAATATATTAAACATGATAATGTGAGTGTTTCTATTCCATACGTGACATTTAAATTCTCAAAGTGATGTTTCATCATTTTATTCTAAGGCTGCTAAGAAAAGAGAAAAATGGGTTGATTCTATATTTTTATTTAGAGGTAATCTTGGTATCAGTCTTGTTTTGTCAAAGACTTTAATTTTGTGATATTTAAATATTTACTAAATATGTATCATACTTACATATATTCATGCTTTCATTTGTTCATAACAACTTAAAGAAATGTGTTTAATACATACTTCTATGTCACAAAATATTCATACAAAGTTGTTTAGCTCATCATTTTTGGATGAAGGCATGCCACAACTTCTTAGTAACCTCGCTTTAACTGCATGTAACACTATTAAGGAGCGAAACTCATTGAAAAGTGACCACATCCTGATCATTGAAGATAGCTTGAGTCATGACTCTGTAAACATTAATCTCAACCATTGGAGATAGCTAGCAGCATTTATTTAAGTAATATAAAATACAAATTTACACAGCACACACATTACATATTCTTATCCTAACAATATTACAAATAGAAGCATTTACATAGTGTAGAAATATGCGTACCAAGTACAGAATTCTGGAATCAAACTGGGACAAATGCATAAAATATGATGTAGTGGAGAATTAATTCACCAATAAACAAGATGTGTTATATATGAACTGCTCTCAAATGCTGAAAGTGGAAAAATATTTTTTGAAATTTTAAAAGACACTAAAAGTACAAATAAATTTAAAATTTGAAAATGAATTGCCTTTTCTAGGGCATTTCAAACGTTGCATTGGGTCGCTGGATTGTGGCTACGCATTTAAAAGGTGCTATAAAAAAAGAAAAAGTAATAAGTAATTCAGACAATTGATGCATGCATAAATTTATAATGATTTTGCATGAAACTTGGAGAACAAAAACTTTGCATGAGTATTTTGCGAATGGGCGGGAAAACTGATTTTTTTGGAGGGAATTTTCATGCTGCAACTTTCCTTTAGTATATTAGATAGATGGCAAAGATAACAAAGTAGCATAGATGTGGAGAGAGAGAAGATGAAGTTTGTTGCAGAGAGACTATATTTTATTATATTTTCTTTTCTTTCCTTTCAGTCTGAGTTATAACAAAACTAGGACGGGCGGAAGGTTGGTCGACAATACGTGGCTACAAAGGCATGGCAAAGGGCAATCGATTGAGTGGTAGCGACAATGGTGGGGGTGGAGGTGGTCGATTGAGCAGTACCGTCGGGATGAAAAGAGATAGTGGTGTCGTGGCAGCGTTCGATAGGAAGGAGAGAGTGAGAGATTTGAGAGGATGGAAGGAGATACATTGGGCTGAAGTCCAGTCTGGTGGGTGGAGGTGGTCGGACGGAGCAAGTCCGATCTGTAACTATACTTCTGGGAGATACAAGGAAGAAGATGAAATGAAGGAGGAAGACAGGACGAGCGGTGGATAGAGAGATAAGTGAGAGAGAGGGAGATAGAGTTGGATTTTTTTAATTAAGTTTTTTTTTTAAAATTCATAATTAAAACGACGTAGTTTTGATTAGGGTAGTTCCACGTCAACATCAATTGAAAAAGATTGTGCCACCCGATTGCCACGTCAGTTTTGATCTAGGAAAAACTAAAATTGAGATGAAATTACAACAATGTGAAAGTTCATGTATTTATTTACTCATTTTAAAATTCATGTGTAAAAAAAATGGTCAAAGTTTGTGTATTTTAACGCCAATAACCCTTATCTTTATTGAATGCAATTTTGTTGCATCAACTTGTTAAATCCACTTCTGTAAGAATATGAATACTGATGATAGTATAAATTATGAATGTGTTTGCAAAATACATTGTTATAAAATCATTTGTAAGACATAAATTGTTTGTAAAATATACGTCATTTGTAAAACATACATCGTTAGCCAATTCTTTGTCTCCCTCACTATGGGGGTGTTTGACTAAGCTTATTTTAGAGAGTTTATAAGCTCTAATAGCTTATAAGATATTTCAAGAGCTTATAAGAGGTAGTGTCTCAAGTGTTTATAAGTTGTTAAAGTGTTTGGATAATTGATCTTATAAGCTAGGGAGAGAATCGTGAGTTAGAGAGATAAAATTGACGAAAGGTGAAGTTGATAGTGTATATGTAACAAATTACGATATATAATAAGGTTATTTTGGTTAATTCATGTTTGTTTATAAGTTTATATATGAAAAAATAAGTTAGAGTTGACTAACTTATTTTTAGGAGAGCTTATAAGCTGTTGGAGCTTATTTTCATAGCTTATAAGCTCTTTTAAAGAGCTTATAAGCTCAGCCAAATACCCTCTATATCCCTGCAAAATTTCTCTCATTTTAAATAAAACCTCTATTACCGATTTATCGTGAACATTACACACATTTTGAATCGAATGATGATAATTGCGCCTAAACAATAGTGATTAGTGAAGGTGTGAAGATCAAACTTATAATGAAGATCGATGATGATCATTGCTTCTGTTCAGTTAATATTACATATAAAGAAGTCTTCCAAATTTTACAATATGATGTCATAATTAATTTAATCTTTGTATTGTTGATGAAGTCTTCCGAAAATGAAAAAGATTCATGAATCACTATAACCATAAATCAAATTAATTAAACAACAACAACAACAACAACAACATAATAATAATAATAATTGCATATATATAGTGATTATCATATGGACACTCCTTATAATATAAACAATATGATAAATATCAACCGTTGATAAATTAATGTGGACGCTCCAGATTCAATGTATAAATTATGAATCAGATGCATACTTAAAAATAATCATTATATTTTCAAATCTAATGGACATGATTTGTTCTCATTTATGTGTGTTAACGATTGTATGTATATGAATCAAATTATATATATATATATATATATATATATATATATATATATATATATATATATATAGGGAGTGGATCAAATGAGAACCACATCTTTTGCGAACTCGCAAACCATGCATAAGACGTTGAAGATGATGCACAAGACGGTATGAAGTTGTGCATAAGGAAAACTTTCTAAAATTATTTTGTTGGGCAACAATTTTAGAATGTTTTCGTTATGCACAACTTTATAGGTTTTATTCATCAATTTTATACGTTTGTGCATAGTTCTCAAATTCTCAAAAAAGATGAGTTCTCACTGGATCCAATCCATATATATATATATATATATATATAGGGTTGGGTTCCCGTAGTACTCGGTCCCCAGATAGTATATAGTACTCAATCTAGACCACACGTTTTGAACACGTTGCCACACCACAAGCTGACACGTGGCAGCTCCTTTTCTTTTCTTTTTCTTTTTAATTTTCGCAAAGGGCAAAATAGGAAGAAACAAATCAGCCTTCTTCTCTTCCTTAACGCCAGCGGACGACGCCGGAGACGACGACGGCGGCATACGGGAGATGCACAGCGCCGACGGTGACGGCAACACCAATGAACAAAGAAGAACAAGATACACAAAAACTACAAACAACAGATTTTGAAAGAAAGAAAAGAAGAAAAATTTGAGGAACAAAATTGATGGATTGTGAGAAAAATAGAAGATGAATTTGATAGATGATTGAAGAATCGAGAAAGATGGTGGTTATGACGATGGTTCACGTCGAATTCGTGATAATCGATGAAAGAGACAATAATTGTTAGAGAATAATAGATGAGAGATTTGGTGTCGAAAACCATAAAATGCATTGAATAAAACATGAAACCGCATTGAACAAAACATAAAACGCATGTTCCCACCGAAATGAAACATGCATTTAACTTAGACGTTCATGCATTTAACAAAACATGTCCATGCATTTAACAAAACATGTTCATGCATTTAACAAAACGTAAAAATGCAGGGCCAACGGCGCGAATGGCACGGCGCCATTGCTGGCGCGCCGCCAGCCAAAACGCAAGCGCATGGTGGGCGCGCTGTGAGCTAAGCGCGAGCTTCCAATCACATGCATTATTACATTCAACTGCATGCATTTTTTGTTCATTTGAATGCATTATCCAGTTCAACTAAATGCATTGTTTGTTTTTCGCAATCACATAACAAATCAAATTACTAATCTACCCTTAATGAAGCGAAAATCAGCGAAATTAAGCTTAAAAAGTCCGAAAATTCGAACCACATGATCTATGAGATGAGTGGATGAGATTGAGATCTACATCTTATCTCGGTAGGTACTATTTGATCCTCCTCTATATATATATATATATATATATATATATAATGCATACTAAAAACTTCAACGATGTCTGTTTGGACGAAAAAATTGAAAGGCCAGACCAAATTGACCAAAGAAACTTCAATTTTGAAAAAATGAATCCAAATTGAAATCGAACCGAACCAATCAAATACGGTAATTTGAGTTCGATTTTGCTCTCCTTAATTACAATGAGATAAGGTGTAAATATGTCTTTGATGTTTATAGTGGAGTACAAAAACACTCACTTAGTAAGTTTAAGTGCAAAAATATTTCTGATATTAATAGTGGAGCACAAAAACACTAATAAAGTAAGTAAATGGTGCAAATCTACCCCTTTGTTTGATGAAGACTAAACGGCCATAAAAACCGGCACTCTTAAATTTTTATTTTACTAGTACGCCGTCGTGCACAGGGCAAATTGATATATATATTTTTATAAAGATTTTATTATATATTAATGGATATTATGTCATATTTTATCAAGTATGTAATAATTACAATACAAATAATTTGAAGTCGATACATAAGTTTACTATTATAAAATTTGTGCTATAACGAATAAATCATAAGAAATGAAAATAGAATTCTAAATGTAATATCATAAAATAAAAATTTCAATACAAATATGTAAATAATCTTTGAACTTTTTTCTTATAGACAATATTCATTGTACATGAATCGTTGTTATCATCTAATTTATCACATCTCAAGGTCGTCAAACCAGTTTGGCTCCTTACTCGAGAATCAGTGATATAATATTGGACATGAGAGAAAATTAATTTTCTTAAGAAAAATGCCCACATATAGTGATTGTCCTAAACTTTTATTGATTGCTAATAAAGATAATCGTTTGTGTTGCAACTCAAAAAATATGATGACGATGCTATTGAAAAATAAAATCGAAAATGAAATGAAAAGCTCACTTATTGAAATGACAACCCACTTTTAGACCTTGGCAACCTAATACCTAGCTTTTTTTTTTTAATTAGATGCAATTAGGATAACCCCAAATTTAACTAATTCATCAATCTTTCAATATTAAATAAGTTCTAGTTGTTTGATCCCTTAGTTCGCAAAATCAAAGTTTGTGACTGTTAAAGCAATTATCCTTAAAATTTTGAACGCCTTGAGGTGTAACAAATTTTAGTTACATCTATACATTCATCTATATACTTATAAAAATATAAGTATTTTTTTTGTTACTTTTAAACATGTAATAAAGTAATTATACGTTTAAATGTCACTAAATTTTGTGATATGTAAGTTACTAATCACAAAATGTCAGAATTTTATTTAATGATATTTATAAATTTCAGCAACTGTTTGAAGATCATGTCTTTATTATAAACATTCTGTCGTAAATAAGATTCCAAACTAAAGGAGTGCGGTCGCCTTGATCTTAACTAAGTAATTACGAATCCAGAAAAATTGCATCAACTGCAATCTCACTTGCGAATCTATTCAAAATCTCCAACCCTTGAAGGCAACCTAATTCAATTAAAATAAAATTAATTCATAAATAACTAAAACGTTGAAAGTGACGTAAGAACAAATGTCAATATGTTAGATGAAATTTATGTGGTGTTTGACAGAGATGATAAATTGTCATGTTTTACCTGTATGAACCGAAAATAGTTTTCCCGATATTAAAATTGTCAAGAATCAATGTAATGATTGAAACGATATTCTCTCGTCCACCAAGAGTATAATACAATTGCATTTTTAATATCTACGAAGAATGTAACATTTTATTTTTTGGGATAATATTCACATTCAATTCTTATAATTTAATCTCATAATCGTTCATTATTTGTCAAAAAACCACAATTTCTCCATTCAAAATCATATATGGTGAGATCCTTTCTTCACTAAAAAATTGGGTGACAATTCGTATATGTCGGGTTGTTATCTTGTTGAAATGATAATGATATGATAAAATCAAACACGAACACAATTCGTTAAGGATCTGTCCTACAAGAACATAAACACAACACAAATTATATAGATACAGACACGAGTACGACACAAACATGAATATGACATAATTTTTTCGTATCAACACGAAACAACAAATTCAAATCAAAATTAGAAAATAATTTAATAATAGAAATAGAAATATATAAAATAATAATAAAATTAATATTATATTATCGGATTATACGAAAACGACATGATCTGACACGAACATGAATGCAACATGAAATATCGTGTTTCACTAACACGACATGGATCAAACACGAACACAACAAAAATTATTGTGTCCTTATCGTGTTGACACGATAAAGTTGAACACTAATCCATTAATTTCGTGTATGTTCGTATCATATTTTCACATCGTGTCGAAAATTGTAAGTCTTCAAAAGGCATATACCAAATATTTATTAAAACTCGTATCATCCACAAAATGCTATACTCTTTATAAAATGAGAAAATACAATATTGGCTCAAAGATAAATTGTAATTTAATTCCTCACGACTTTTCATAAGTTATGCCATCTCTAATATTTTACTACAAACTCTAAAAAAATAACTCCGACGTAATTGTAAATACATACTCCTTTTGTTGTTTTATATCTTTTCTCTTTTCTCCAAATGTATTTATTTTTTAGTTGAAAATTTCAAATTAATATATTAATTGAGGATGAATATATAAAGAATATTTATTTAAGTTATAATTTGAATTTATAGGTTTGAGATGAAATAGTATTTGATGAGATAATTATTTCAAAATAGAGTTATTTTATTTTGTCAATTTAATACATAAATTTAAAGACCTGCGTCAAAGTAGACTCGAATCCGAGACCTTTGTTCCTCTCGGGCATTAACTACTCTATCAATAGGTCAATACACGCACGCAGTAGAGTTATTTTTTTAATGTTGAATACTGTAAATGATCTTACCACGTCACACCAAAAGTAAATTCCAGAGAGTTTACAATTAAAAATTTATTTATTGAAAATTTATATACACAGTCGGGTCGCTTGTGCCCCGTCTCTAACACCACCGTGTTCGTCACCATTTTCCAATTCCTAAAATAAATCCCCGCGTTGAACCCTGGCCGCACTCTCTCCTGCAATTACTTTTGCTTTACGAATCCTTTTCCGTTAATGGCAGACAGAATCGCTGCTAGATGAAGGCCGGCGGGATCACCCCCCTTAGGTCGAAATGAGACTGATTCGTAGTGTTTGTCGACCTGCCAATATCGTCTTTCCTCTTCGGTTTCAAAGGAGTCAAGATACCAAAATTTCCAGTGCTTGTTTGCGTTCAGGTAAAATGTGATATAACAAAAAAAAATCTATTGACAAATTGTTCAATGTATTGCTTATGTCTCTGGCAAACGAATTGTGCGGAAATCCTTGTTTCCTTGAAGTAGAAATTATCTTTCGGTATGCCGTCCTGCTTTTGGAACTTCTCCAATTCGCTCTTTTACTTTTACAGCCCTACTAAGAATTTTGTGTGATGTTAATCTAGCTCATTTGTTAAGAAATGTTTGGTCCATTTCCACAGTAGTTCAGATTTACTGATGCTTGATGTTTGTCATGGCAGTTTTAACTGATGCATCCAATCTTGGGCATGGGTCAAATATACTGAGGTGTGATCGATTATATGCTTCTGCTTCTGCTGCAACTAGTGCGCTGGAAGACGGAAAGCTGCGCAAAAGACCCTCAAAGGATGAGCGCAGAACTATGGTGGAAACCTATGTTAACGAGTATGTATTCTTCAGATTTCCTTTTATTTTGGCGGAAAAATTAAATATAGGTCATTTTGATAGGCAATTTTCAACTGTTTCAAAGAATATGATTGGTATCGATCGGTCATGACATGTTCATGCAAGACGTAAAAGTGTTAAAGTGATGCTTGCTGCCAATTGTGTTTTCTTCTCAGTTTGGAATTTGGAATATTTGCAGTACCTCTAGGCTGTAGTGTGTTTAAGGTTGTCTGTTTTATGGTTCTGATCACTGGTGATTCATTGCTGTTATAAATACTTAATTGTTCCAAAATTTTGATTTACTCATCCATTCAATATTAGTAGATGCAATCAACCCAGTTAAATTGTCTGGCCAGTCTTTAATTTTTGTGATATTCTGTTCATAGTATGAATATTTGTTCAAGGATGCAACCTGATGTTCGTACAGTTTGTAGTCCAATTATTGTTTCAAACTCTTTCATATTGTGACTTTGTAGTTGAATATCCTTGAATAAGCACCATGAATAAATATTTTCATTTCTAATGCATTCTGCCCACCAAATGGTTCCTCCTTGTTTCTATATTCTTTTGTTTCACCCTCACCTCAAGTTTTTTTCTGGGACACGGAGTATCTTTTGTGAAGAGAGTTTTTAGTAGACTAGTCTATTAACTAGCTCTACCATGATGATACACATAGATAAAGAGTTATACTAACTGCTATAACAAAAATATAAGGACATGATTGTGTACCCAATACCCCTTAGTTGGTTGATTGCATATCTGATTAGTATGGATAGGTTTATAAATACATTTGAAATTTAAAAAATCATGTCATCGACTGGTCAACAGGTACAGAATAACAAATGATGGGAAGTTTCCATCTGTTACTCTTACTAAGAAAGAAGTTGGTGGCGGTTACTACGCTGTCAGGCAGATCATACAGGAAATGATATACAATTCCAAACAATCATCCACTGCTTCTAAGTACATCCCCATGGATAAAAGCACGGCGAAAAAGAACGAGATGACATACAATTCCAAGAAAGCCATATGTTCTAAAGACATTTACTCGGAGAAAAGCGCAAGTAAAGATCATGAGATCGAATGCTATTCTGAAGAAAAGTTCATGTATACTAAGGATGCTTCCTTGGAGAAAAGTTCCATGCAAGAGGATGAGATATCCCCTAAGTTTGAAGAGGTTCCTCAAACCAGGGAGCCAGTTGAAGGTACCAGACCACTCTTGAAGGATATCGAGAATTCGAGTTCCATGATCTCTCAAACAAAGCAAGACCAGCAATCTTTTGTTGCAGTTGAGGTAAGTGATGAAACCCATCTTTTTTGCAACATTACAATGCAGGTGCCAGGTAGTATTCTATGAATATAGTTCCTGGTCTTTTGTAAGCATGTGATGCTCCAAGCTTTACATATACTTCAATTTCTTGCCCGAAGTTGTGTTCTTATGGCTGTTTATAACCCCATGTTCTGCTCCCTGTTCTCATATTTGTATGTGCATCTCAATGTAGCCTTCTTTTTCCTTGTCTTTTTGGCTGTGAACCAGAAATATTTTATTACTCTTCCTGTTTCGTTAGACTGATGAACCAAAAGATGTTGGAGCTCAATTTCACCACCTGATTGCCAAACCTGAATGTAGCCGGAACCTGAATTATGAGAAGGAACATGAGATACATGAAGACAAGGTGATGTCCGATGCTTTAGAACATAAGGCTGGGCCACTGGAGTCCTCAGAAATACATGGAAGGTAATTATTTTCTTTCTTTATGCAGGCATCTGGAAGAGCATGCTTTTACTTTGACATTGTTCATGAATATTTGAGTTGATAGTAAAATAAATGCAAGTAATTTTTGGAGAATTTCAAGTCCATCTAATGAATGGAAAATTTAAAACTATTGGCAGTGGTATTTGGTATTTGCCTGACATATGTTGTCTCCATTTGGATTGCCCTACTTTTTTCGTTTCCTACAAATTTCTTCAATGCCCTCCAGGCCCATGATAGACTTCACCTCTGCCCTTCTTTCTCTTTGCCAGCTTCATCCAGTCCGGGGACCCCTTTCACTATGACATTCAATAAAGCTATGGCATTATAGTTCTGGTTATGAACCTGTTTTATGCTGCATGGGATTTGTTCCTATTTTCTCTTACTACATTCTACGACAGCTCAAAATGTCTCATGATTTTTAATGTAAGGATAATTATCTGAACTCTTCGAAAAACTCTCTTTTACCCCATCCGACAACCTGTACCTCATGAAAACCAGCTTCGCTCTACGTGAAATTGCAAATAAAGTTACCGTTTAATTAGATGTTGGTGATGACTTGAGAGTCCAACCTGTATAGCCTCAAGACTGATGGATCTGTCAGATACATGCCTAGAGAATTTACACACGACATAATGCAAAAGTATATATCTAATGTGTACTTGTAGACTTTACTGTTTATTGTCATATGCTCTATATCTTAATCTCTTATGGTATCCTCAATGTAGGGGGCTGGACGACGTGCCGCATAAATATGATGATTCTCAAAAGAAATCGTCAGTGTGGAATAATTTAAAGTCTTTTGCAAATGGGATTTTGAGCATATGGAAGAGATCTTAAATATGTATCATACAAGAGATATGAAGCGCTTTGCTTCTTCTGGAGAAGTGCATAGTTTTTAGTATAGGCGGTTATCAGAAATCGAAGTTTTGGTTATTCCATCGAACTGGTATTGCATTTAAATATTGTGGCACGGGCAGGTTGTTTAGTAAATACATGGGCGAGATTTGTTACGAACAGGTTGTTAAGTAAATATATGGGCGAGATTTGTTACGAGCAGGCGATTATTTTGTTTCAGTAGCATCAAGAGAATCATGGGAGTAGGGAAGGAAGTGGTTTGTCCACAATTTCTGGTATGAAATCAGCAATGTGAAGATCCAGACATAAAAAGTTTGCATTTAAGCTTTCTAAAGTTTGCATGTAGTTTGTGCAACTCCTTCCGCTTTGCTGCGTCGACGTTATAGAAGGTACGCGCTGCTGCTGAAAATTGATCGGATTTATGTTTCATTGATTCCCCAAAATTTCCTTTTTGGATTCTAGAAATAGGAATTAGTTTTAGTTTGGTTTGGTTTCAAATTTAAATTTTCGGGAAAGAAATTATGAAAGAGAGCAATTTTTTGTCGTGTTTTGAATTTTTATGCATTTTAATTAATTTATTATTATTTTAAACAAAATGATCATTTCCAGTAAATTTGATTTTGATCAAGAAAATAATAGAGCTTGCTAGTAACCCTAACTAATTCAATTCTTTTCATAAATAAAAGGACTCCAATAGTAAAAAGACCCAAACATTTGGCATAATTTTTAATATTTTTTGTAATTTTTCATAACTTTATTAATTCGGTCATGATTTTAAATTTTAACAATTAGCTCTATCTTGACTACTTGGTCAAAATTGAGTGACTTGATTCAACAACAACAAATGTAATCAACGTGTATGCGTGTGTTGGTCTAATGATTAGAGTCAATAAAATGAGTTCGGTCTGAAAAAGTCCATTTGGGGTACTTGGGGTTTGGGTTTAAAAATTGAAGGCCTGAAAAAATTGACTTTAAAAGCTCATTGAAAAACCCCGAGTCTATCGGGTTTCGTGCAAAAAAAGCTACTAAAAAACCTTGCCTGGTATTTTATTAAATATATAAATTTATAATATTATTTAATATGTATTTCTATAATTATTTAATAGTATTAATTATATTTTATATAATTCTTTTTTTACAAATAAAAATATTAGTTTTATATAATAAAAAATTAGAAAAATGATCTAAAAAAGGTCTGTCCGTCCGGGGTTGGTTTGAGTTTCATATTTTTAGGTTCGAAAAATTTCAGCTCGGCTCGACCCAATTCGGAAAATGTAGAAGCTTGACAGGCCTGGGGTCGGCTCAGCTCAGCCCACTACTTTTGCTAGCTATACTAGTGGCATTGGCGGAGCTACATGAGGCCCTGGGGGGCCCATGGGCCCCCCAACTTTTTTCAAAAAGAGTACTAGTATATACCTACTTAAAATGTATAAAAGCATTGCATGTGGTGGGTTGGGTAAAGAGTGTTGTCTTTCTCCTACTGCCCGGGTTCGACTCCTCAAATCCTCATCTTTTAATTTTTTTTTATTTCCTTTTCTTTATTTCTCTATTTTATGCCATTTATTTCTTTTTCTTTTCTTTTTATTTCTCTACTTTGTCTCTTTCTTTTCTTTTCTTTTATTTCTACTTTGTGTTCTTTCTTTCCTTTTTCTATAATTTATTTTACATTGATAAAATAATATACATACATATATATATATATATATATAAAATAAAATTTTATATATAAATTAATATGATCAATCAAAATTTTTAAAAAGATTATGATAAATTTATTATAACAGTCATAGGTAATGTTTTTTTAAACTTATTCTAACAAGCTTTATATGTGAATTAATTTTAGATTTAATTGTTGATTTATAATGGATACAAGAAAATCAAAATTTGAGTTTTTTAAGATAATATCATTTACAATATTAACACTTATAATTTTTTATTATTTTAATTTTTATAGCTATTATCGATTGATTGTTTAGTTAATTATAAATAAATTTTATAAAATAAATTACACTATTATTTAAATTACTATTATTTTTAATTATATTTTTAAAATTATATTTTATTACATTTTAAAGTTATAATTAGTTGGGCCCCCCAACAAAATTTCTGGCTCAAATCACCGACTAGTGGTACAATAGTTAATGTCTAAAGTCAAAGGTCTCGGGTTCGAGTCTATCGTGCGGTCTTTAAATTTCTGTATTAAATTGACAAAAAAAAGAGAGTAATCAATGAATAATCTACATGAGTTCATTGATTTAATTAAATTCATTTCTGTTTACTAAATGAAAAACTATCTTCTGTGGTATAAAATCGCAACTACATGAAGGAAAAATATAAATCTAATTTCACAATTTTCATTTATTCTGGCGGGTAAGTTGCGCAGTGATTGTCAACTAGTACGCACGATACGATTTCTTTTTTTCAAAATAATAAAAAATTAAACAAAATGCAATTATGATAAAAAAATATATATTAGATTAATCTTTTAGTAAAACATAACCCATGAGTCATGACTAGATAAGCTATAAAAAATTAGAACACTTGACTATATCTCAAAGTAAAACACCCACCAAAATATTTTTATGACACTTTACTACTCCATATAACTAAATTAAAAACACCGACAAATATTATTTTAAGGAATCCAGTCCGAAACTTTCTACCACTTGAAGTTTAAGGCTTCATTCTTTGTATTAGAACAAACCTCATCACTTGTGACACTTTATTCATATATTTATTCTCACTTAACTCATTTTTATGATAATTGTATGAATTCTATATTTGAATAAGAGCAAAATGACGATGTCTTTGAAAAGTGAAAAAAAATTCTATCAACTATTAGATAGCGCATCCTGTAATTGCATTTTAACTTGTAATATATTTAATTAATTAATTGTTTGTCTAAAACAACGTAACTACGTGTTTACATAATATAACAAGTGTTTACATAATACAACAAATATAAATTTTAGATGTGTATATCTTGGCCTAGTATATAGTAATAAATATCCAAGACTAAATATCTGAAGTTTGAATCCACTATCACAAAATCTTAAGTGTATCTATCCAACAAAAAAATAAAAATAAAAATAATAGCAATAGCGAATGGACACCTCAGATATGAAGAATGTCGTGAATAAACATTTTAAATTCATGTAAATGCTAGATAATTGTATTAATTAGTTATGATTGGCTGTATCATATGTTAACGGATCGATTATATTAAATATAATGCAAAGTACAGACTAAAATATACACAAATATTCAAAAATTGCAAAATAGAAATAAAAATTAAAGGATCAAACTGCCGGTTTAATCATTAAACCGAACGATTCACTCTGCACCGGAGATCGTGAACTCTGGGCAACACTAATTGAAAATAACCGACCAGCTATTATAGACATTTTTTTCTGACAATCACATTCACTTTAATTTCGCCTCATTCTTACTAATGTTGTAAACAACTACGTAAACAAAAGGAAATAAAAACGATGTCTACGTAAAATAGGATTGAAAAAATTATTTGCAATCTGTTCGACACCAACAACAAAAATCATATTTAATTCTTTCCTTTTCCATGGGATTTCCCCACTGTCGCAGAGTCGATTTTTTTCCAAAAGTTCCCTGGCTTCACGTTCCATCGTTTTCATAAAGGAGTCAATCAGCAATTCAGAGAGAGAGAGTCAGTGATATTTCACAAACACACAAACGCGGGCATACTTTGCATGTCTGTATGTATTGGGCAGTGAATCATTTGACAAAGTAAGATGCAATTTAATTTTCTCCTCATTCACTGTATATACTACTCTCTGATACTCTGATTTTACTTTTCGATTTTCTTTGATTTTCTTTCTGTTTTGATATTTCGAGCCAACACCCAAAAAGGGCTGTGATTATTTCGGACTCGTAGATCAGATTTAAGTGAATGTCTTAAATTTTTTATTATTTTGAAGCAAGACTTGAACTTGTACGTTTTAGTCCAAACTGGTCTTCAAATTCCTCATTTTCTTTTTCCTCTATTTCAGATGTGTGTCTTTTGTATCTTATGTTGAAATAATTTCATTTGAGGTCAGTATCCATTTAGAATTATCTCCAAAATTTACCTGCTTCACTAACAGTGAATTAATGGCTGCCTTTCTTAAACCGCAAGAGAAGCTGGACTTCTTTTAATTTTCTGAGCTGAATTTGTTTTTAACTATATCTGCATAGACATGGTTAGGTGAAATTGATTGAATATATTTACTTTTGCTCCCTCGTTTCTGACTTTAGTGGTGAAGAGGGTCCTAACTCCTCACAGTCAGCAGAGAAATCATAAAAGTATTGGGCCCATTATCATGTCGATTTATGAAGGTAGACTGACACAGCGTTATGTCTCTATTATAGTCTGATATTATGGATTTCAAAGTTCATAAAGTCTGTTGAAATTGCCTTGTCTTGACCTCTAAATCTGCATAAGTCCCTTGTTTCTCTCTCTCTGCATCAAGATTTAACCCTTTAAACTTCTAGTTTTTATGGTTGTCTTCCCTTTTTTACTGGTAATGGCTGTTTGCATTTCCTGCTGTATTTGGTGTCATTTTTCTGAGATGTTTTTACATGGTTGCAACTTCTTGATTATCCGATGTAATTGTAATGTATCTTTCTTGCTTTCTTTCTTCTTGATATGTTTCTTGCTTTCTTTTCTTGATATGTTTAACATAATCTGGTTGAGTTGGTCACCAATATGAAAACTGTTTCCAAAAATTCCCGTTGTGCCATCCTACTTGATCTCTTTATCTCACTTTAAAAAAATGATTTATCTGATGTACTACCAGTAGTCAACTGATCTTTATATCTGCAGATTATAGAAAGATCCCAACACCATGAAACTGGAAGAGGTAACACCAATTCAACCGGATAAAAATTCTAGGATTGTATCAACGGCACTAGTGCTCATTGTACTGAGTGGGATATCTTTCTATCTTGGTGGGATATTCTGTTCACAAAAGTACAGATATGAGATGCTGGATATTGGCAATGTGATTCAATCCTCGAAAACAGAAGCAATTGTGCCTCTCCGAATCAAAGCTGTTGCATTTTCTGAATGTGAATCGAGTTTTGATGATTACACACCGTGCACTGATCCGAAGGTTGTTTCACTTGATTGAGGGCCAACTTTTTTTTGTATGATATTTTGTACAGTAACTTATGAAATGAGATTATTATGATGCTGTAGAGGTGGAAGAGATATCAACGCCCTGAGCTTTTGTTTCTGGAGCGCCATTGCCCTCCGGTGTTGGAGAGGATTGAGTGCTTAGTTCCCCCACCTGATGGGTATAAGTGTAAGATTCGATAAGAAGAAATTTGTATAGAAAGTGAACTTTTGTTTATTGAGGGGATATTCAATCAATCTTACACTCTGGTATGCAGCATCTATTTATAGATGCGAAGTGAAGATATGAAATGAAAAATATACAAAACAAACTAACAAACTAAAACTGAAAGCTAGACGGTTGAAACAGAAACCGTTAGCCAACAAACACAGCATGCACATGCAGACCCATCCTCTTCCATCATGCGCGTATTATCTTCTTCTTCTTGCTTCTAGCAGCTTCTTCTTTCTTCTATATTCTCTTTACCCCCCGTCAAGCTTGGCATGAATGTCAATTAATCCAAGCTTGGACAAAAGACTACGAAACTGAGGACCTGATGTAGCTTTGGTAAAAATATCCGCAAGTTGTTGATGAGTTGAAACGTACAAAGGGTTCAAAAACCCAGCTTTAAATTGATCCCGTACAAAGTGACAATCAATGTCAAGATGCTTTGTCCTTTCATGAAAAACTTGGTTCTTTGTAATATGTATTGCCGCCTGATTGTCACACAGAAGAGGTATAGGACGAGGTATACTGATACCAAAATTGTCACACATGTATGAAAGCCAAAGTATCTCACGAGCTGTAGAGCTAAGTGCACGATATTCGGCTTCGGCGGAAGAAACCGAAACTGTAGTCTGCTTTTTGCATCGCCAAGAAATAAGGCAATCTCCAAGGAACACGCAATACCACACAAAGATCTTGAGAATCGAACATGAAGCCCAATCTGCATCACAATAACCTTTGAGCTTGAATGATCCTTGAGCGGGGAAGAAAAGTCCAAGAGAAGGACATCCTTTGAGGTATTTTAAAACGTGTATTGCTGCATCCCAATGATGCTTGCAAGGTTAGATACAACCCGACTAAGTTCTTTGAGTGCGTGGGCGATATCGGGACGTGTCAGATTCAAATAGAGAAGCTTACCTATCAGCTTTCGAAATTTATCTGGATTGTCCATAGGATCAGACCCATCGCTGGATAAACTAACACCCGAGGGAAAGGAGTGTTGACCGAGCGACAATCAAGCAGATCCCATGGGTCAATAAGATCAGTATGTACTTCCTTTGGTTGAGAGAAGTTCCGGAGGATCCACGCGACAATTTCCATACCTAGAAAATAACGAAAGACCCAAATCCTTAATTGTGAATGCAGATTGAGTTTATGTTTAACCTCTTTTATTCCAACCTCGTCATTTCGATTGATAAGTATGTCATCGACATATACAAGTAAACACACAAAGTTAGATCCTGCACTTTGTGAATAAGCAATGGACATACGAAGATTGAGTGAATCCAATTTGCAAAGCTGCGCGTAATTGAAATTCCACTCCGTGATGCTTGCTTTAATCCATACAAGTCGCGAACCAATTTGCAAACTTGACCTGGCTTTGCTCGAGCATAACCCTGTGGAGGATGCATATATATATCATCGTGTAAGAAACCATGAAGGAATGCATTATTTACATCCACTTGGTGTATTGACCAATTCGACATAGTTGCAACAGCTATTAAGAATCTTACGGTAACCAATTTCGCCACAGTGAGAATACCTCGTGTAATCAACACCATATTCTTGATTGTATCCTTTAGCTACAAGTCAGCTTTAAGTCGTTCCATGTGCCATCTGCATGCATTTTCACTTTGTATACCCATTTACACCCAATTGCTCTTTTTCCTTCAGGTAATTCAGTAACCCTCCAGGTATTGTTAGTTTCAAGAGCATTTATTTCTGTATCCATAGCCTCTCTCCAGTCTGCAGACATGCTAGCTTCTCTATACGATTGTGGCTCATGAATGTTAGCAATTCGAGCAAGAAAAGCAGTATATTGAGAAGTAAAGCAAGCAGATACTTCACACTGATCTGCGGATTGTTCAACACCCGATAGCTGATCCTTTGATGCTGGAAAATCAGTATCAGTCACAAAATCATTAATCCATGTAGGAGGCTGTGTCTTTCTTGTACTTCTCCTAACAACACTTGGCAGCTGAAATGTGTTGTCATCCGAGGCAGATTTCTCTGGGGCCATGGATGATGATGGCTGAGAAGAAACAGGTAATATAGACAGTTCACTATCAACTGGAAAATTATATTTAGGTAATGCATTTCCAACTGGAAACTCATATACATCAGTGGTGTCTTGTGTACCCAAAGATTTTGTTGGTTTAAAAGGATAAACATGAGGAATAAACTTCACATCTCGACTCACAAATACTTGGGAATTCTCCATATCAAATAGCAAGTATCCTTTATGAGAAGGAGTATAACCCAGAAAAATACTCTTAATACTTCTACTGTCGAACTTCAGTTTATTTGGAATTGCATTTGCAGCAAATGCAAGACAACCAAATGGATACACATCATCCAAACAAGGTTCTTTTCCAAAGAGCAACGAGTACGGACATTTCCAATTAAGGACTTGACTAGGCAGCCTATTTAGAAGCCAAGTTGCAGCTAATAGAGAGTAAGACCAGAGTTTATGCGGAGCATTACTTTCAAACATCAAAGCTCTAGCAATTTGTAGTAAACTCCTATGTCTTCTTTCTACAATGCCGTTTTGCTGAGGAGTATAGACACAAGATCTTTGATGTACAATGCCATATTCAACTAATAAATTTCCCACAGCTTTGTTAATGAACTCGGATCCATTATCCGTTCTCAAGGTTTTGATGATTTTTCCAAATTGAGTTTTAATCATCTTGATAAACTGTTTAATCACAGTAAATACTTGCTCCTTCGAGCTAATCAAATATGTCCATGTTACTCGGCTATGATCTTCTACGATAGTAAGCATGAATCTAACATTATCTAAGCATTCGGCATTGTACGGTCCCCAAACATCCATATGTACTAGCTCAAATAATGAAGTGGTACGTCTATGCAAAATAGGGAAAGGCAATCGAGCTTGCTTAGATTTTGCGCATACCTCACATTCCTTTAGCTTTTCTACTTCTGCAGTCGTCCCTTTTCCTTTGAGGAATGATATTTGATTCATGGTTTTGATGGATGGATGACCAAGCTTTATGTGCCACTCCTCAATCTTCACAGAACCAGTATTCACCGCATTGCATCTTGTCTTATTTCCAATAACATACAGATTTCCTGCAGCCTCTCCAATTCCCAAAATATGGTCTGACTTTGAACTTTGAATCATGCAGTGTGTTTGAAGAAATGATATCCGCACATCGCTGTCCTTTACCAATTGAGCAACTGAAATTAGGTTATGTGTAAAGTATGGGGCTAGTAATACCTCTTGGAGAGTGATCTCCTCATTGACTTCAACGCTTCCTTTGAATAATACTCTTTTGATACTCCCATCCGGCAGATGTATATCTTGCGGTATATCCATTTTAATCTTCGATTTCATCAACATTGGATTGCAGCATATATGTGTACTTGCTCCCGAGTCAATAATCCATTGATCTCTCTCCATTCCTTTGAGAATACTGAACGCGTAATGCCCTTGATACTCATCCAGATCACTCAACTTGTTTTGAACCATATTTGCATTGAAGTTTTGATGTATTATGCTATCACTTCCTTTATTCATCCACTGTCCCATACACTTTACCATCTCATCTTGGACAATCTTCCCAATATCAGATTATTTTCTCCAACTGCAACATCCTTTTCATGCTTCATCGCTCTCGCTCAGTTTTCCGCAGTTAACTCTTAACTTTCCTCTTGCCTCCTTTAACCGTGTACCATTCGGGAAACCCATGAATTTTGAAGCATTCCCTTTCTTCATGTCCTGTCCTCTTCACAAGGATTACTGATGGCATTCGGTTTTTCTTCTCTACTTCTTCTCGTTTGAAATTATCTGTCTACCTCCTTGATCGCCGCTTCTCTATCACTTTGTCATTCAATATGCATAGCCACAAGACTACTTGCTTGATAAAGTTATCACTTGATAGCTTTTGATCTTCTACTTGAGTACCAATGAATAAGCCTTGTCAACATTTGGTAAAGGATCGAGAAACAATATTTGATTCTGGATTGTTCATAGCTATCATTTAGCCCATTCAAAACTGCATAAGTCTTTGATTTTCCTCTCTTTCCATCTTGAACTTGAGCATCGCAATTACAAATTAACGGTGGTAGAATCATATCTAACTCACCCACATTGCCATGAGTTTGTTGAAATATCGAGAACACTTTGATTACCTTGTTGAAATCCGTTATCTCCCTTTGTAGTCTAGCAATTTTGGCCCATTGCTCCTCCCAAATCTTTGGTTCAATGCCTCCCACGGTTTCTTCGTAGAGTCGATGTGGATGAACGCATCCACTAATTCCTTTGAAATGGAATTGATGATCCACGACGAGATCATGTAATCAACCTTCATCCGAGCTTTGTAATATGGTGATTCAATATTTGGCTTGGGTAGTGCCGTCTAGTATTTCCGCCACTTTTCGCACCTAGAGCTCTTCTAATTGATCGGCTCCAATTCGTAAAATTGCTTCCATTTAGCTGCGCATGAACAAGCTGCATCCCTGGGTGATCTGCGTTGTGCATCTGCAACGCTTCTTCAATTTGTTTGTTGCGATCCAAATCTGGATCTGCACTACCTTGCTGTCGTCTGATATCTCTGCTTCCATTTGTCATCTCTTCTTCATCATTGAATCCTTCTTCTTCCTCAACAAGCTCACTCCAACCTACTCTTCTGGTTTTCACCATTTTGGAAATATAAGGATCGAATTCTATCGCTCTGATACCATGTAAAATTCGATAAGAAGAAATTTGTATAGAAAGTGAACTTTTGTTTATTGAGGGGATATTCAATCAATCTTACACTCTGGTATGCAGCATCTATTTATAGATGCGAAGTGAAGATATGAAATGAAAAATATACAAAACAAACTAACAAACTAAAACTGAAATGAAAACAGAAAGCTAGACGGTTGAAACAGAAACCGTTAGCCAAC
Source organism: Salvia rosmarinus (assembly GCA_036937905.1). Lineage (NCBI taxonomy): Eukaryota > Viridiplantae > Streptophyta > Magnoliopsida > Lamiales > Lamiaceae > Salvia > Salvia rosmarinus. Next base: position 11,459,423 of record CM072822.1, read on the forward strand.
AAACACAGCATGCACATGCAGACCCATCCTCTTCCATCATGCGCGTATTATCTTCTTCTTCTTGCTTCTAGCAGCTTCTTCTTTCTTCTATATTCTCTTTAATAAGTCGTCAATAAGTTGGACAAAGAGCAGGGATGAATGTTGGTATAGGTAAACAACATTTCGTGCAAGAGTTACGATTTTTTATGTGGTAAATGATTAAATGTGTTATATTCAAGCCTCAGGAATGTCCCGTATGATTGGATAATAAACAAAAATCGAATCAACATTGGCTGAAGAAAGAAGGGGAGAAGTTTTTCTTCCCCCAGTCACTACGTTGATTTGATGCAAGATTTGATTCCAGCGATGGACGGGACCATCCAGAGAGCCAGTGATACGGGATGTTGAGTGAGTCCGAGTTTTTCATCAACGACGCGTAGTGGCTAATCATGCTTTTTTTGCAAGTTTTTCATCAATGCTTCCATTGATTGTTGGCATGTTAAGTTTATTTCATGCTTTTTTGCAAGTTTTTCATCAATGCTTCCATTGATTGTTGGCATGTTAAATATATAAATAAACGCCTCTGAAGCATTATCTTTTCATCTCTTGATTTTCTCAGGTGGCTAGTTGGGGAGGAGATTTGCTAGGCCGCGGGATTTTGACAGTGTCTCTTGCTCCGATAGATAAACACGAAGCTCATTCGATATGGCAAATTTTGCTAGAACGTGAAAGCCCTGCAATGCTGGGGATCATCTCAACGCAACGACTTCCTTTTCCTTCAAACTCATTCGATATGGCACATTGCTCAAGATGCCTTATTCCATGGACCGAATACGGTACTTGCACCAAAGCAGAGCACCTTTACCTTCTAACTTGTTTTCTCTGTGTCGGCTCCAAAAATGCATTTTTCTCTTTCGGACTTTAGGGGTACAAAAATATGCCAATCTTCTATACTTCTTTTGCATGACTAATTTTTCGTAAAATTGCTCTCGTGGAAGACATGCCTAATGTATTTAGTGTTAATAGAGTGTTGAATTACCATCATAAGTTGTCTTTGTATTGTATAAATCACTAAGACTTGACTGCTTTATGGTATATGGCTGTGGCTGATAAATATTAGAGTTAATTAATTTAAAGTACACGATCTTCACCCCAATTTTCGTTTTGCACACGACTTCTAAATTTTGTTCTCACACACTATACATTGTTTATAATTTTCTCCTAATTCGCTTTCTGGCGAGATAGAAGTTGACTTGGCAGCCGGAATTGCAAATGTGGATACACTGCCTAGCATACAAAAAGGCATAGTTTTGTTATATACAACCAACAACATTGTTTTAGGTTTTTCAAGTGATGCAATTATTTTCTAAGTCAGCTTCAATTTCGCCCGAAAGTGAAATCAGGAGAAAATTACAAATAATGTGAAGTCTATATTGTAAACAAAACTTAAAAGTCATGTGCACAACCAAAATCAGGGCAAAGTTCGTGTATTTTAAACTAATTACCCTAAATATTAATGCTACAGCATTTTATTTCTACTTCTGCAGTGTAATCCTCTTCATAGTCTGACCATTGCAATCATCGCCATCAGGTGGAATACACCTTCTTGAAATACATCGTATTCTTCGTCCTGGGGGTTTCTGGGTGCTCTCTAGCCCCCAATTAACTATCGGAGACGATCAAGGGGATGGAATTCAACTATCGAAGAGCAGAGATCAAATTACCAACAACTGCAAGAGTTGCTAACCTCAATGTGTTTCAAATTGTACGATCAGAAAGGCGATATAGCTGTTTGGCAGAAACTATCGAACATCAGCTGCTATCAAAAGCTCGACGCCCTGAATAACTGTGAAGTGTGCCTTCAATATATCAACTAAGCAAACCAGTAGCTTTCAACAAGAAACGGTTAGCGTCAGTTTGGCAGTTATGGTTTAGTTGAGAGTTTATAAAAGGCTGCACGTTTGCATGGGAAAAGCTAAGCTCATTCATTATGTACGTATGAGAGTTTTATTTTCAGAAAGAAAGATATAGATTGAGAGGAGCAGAGGGTATCTTAATTGTAGAAGGGCAAAGGCTCATGCGCATATTCTATATTGTAATCTTCTTCTCCACATACATATAGTAAAATCATCATCTTCTCCGCGGATGTAGATCGAAAGATCGAACCACGTAAACCTTTTGTGTTTTCTTTGCTTACATATCTTGGTTACCAATCAACATTCTTGAGAGAATCTTGTTCCAAGAACTTACAATAACTACCCTCCGAAGTGTGACGATGGTACCGAACCCGATTCAACCTGGTACTCCCCAATGAGGCCTTGTCTCGTAGCACCTGACCGAAAGCACAAGGCAATAGCGTTGAGCTCGTTAGTCAAATGGCCCGAGTGCTTGCATTATTATCCGGAGCGCGTTGGTGATGTTCGTGGCGGCAGTAGGTCTGCTTTCAAGCGTGATGACAGAAACTGGGAGACACGGGTGAAGCACTACAAGAAGCTGCTCCCTGCGTTGGGAACGAATAAGATCAGAAATGCCATGGACATGAACTCCGTGTATGGAGGTTTCACTGCTGCGTAGATTGGTGATTCCCTATGGGTTATGAATGTCGTTTCCTCTGTTGGAAATGGTCAGCACTCAATTCTTTTCTTGGGCTTGTTCTGCATTTTTGTTTTCATAAAGTGGTCATGGGCTGGGCCTTTTAGTTGGGGCTTTGTTTTCCTTTGATTTATTTTTTCTGCCCTACTTGGTGTTGACGAGGTCTAGCGCAGCCATCTTCGTGGTTTGACAAAGCATGAGATATGGCCTCCAGATTTCTCGCTAGAGGCAACGATATCTTCTGTTCTTCTCTATTTAATGGTTTGCTATTCTTCATTCTAAGTGTACAGAAAAGTTCCAGACTTCTATGTTTTTCTTCTCTTCCCTTTCTCTTCTTGTTGGTGCACCTGTTCCTCTCTTCTCCATACCAATTAGAGCATAAGTGCATGTTCTTGTTGGTGCTGTGTGAACCTTGGGGACGAATTGGCTTGTTGGACTTGCACTCGGTGGTCACCGGAAATTCGTTTTCAGGGCAGTGGCTCTGTCCACGACGCAACAGCTTTGTCTCTTGTTTTGTTTTCGTGTGTGTAGGTTTATCATTTGGTGGAATTCTTTTCGAGCTCCCAGTGTAGTTGCAAGCAGGAGCTCAGTCTACAGCTTCAGTTTTATCCAACATCCATCGAGTTTTCCCGGTGAGATTGGTATTCTGTAACAACAATCTGAAAACGAATTTCTTCATGGCTATGGTCAATCCCAGAGCGTTGCCGGACCTGTCCAAACTGGAATCACTCGATGGAACAAACTACAAGCGTTGGTCCCAGAAACTACTTATCTTCTTCGAAGCTCTGGATCTAGACTATGTTTTGTTCGACGAGTTCGTTCCTGTTGAACCAAAGGCTGCTTTGGACCCGAATCAAATGCCTGAACAATCTGAATTAGAGAAGAAGTTTGAGAAAGATAACAAGACAGTCAGAGGTCACTTGCTGAATCATATGACGAACATACTCTTCGATTTGTTCGTCAACGTGAAGTCTGCAAAACAAATTTGGGATTTACTGGAGAAGAAATATGGGGCAGACGATGCTGGAAAGAAAAAGTACGTTGTAGGAAAATGGTTGCAGTTCCGAATGGTGGATGATAAACCCGTCATGGAACAGTTGCACGAGTATGAAAACCTCACCGCCGAGGTTCTCAACGAAGGAATGAAGATGTGCGAAATCCTCCAGGCTAATGTATTGTTGGAAAAATTTCCACCATCTTGGACAGATTACAGGAACCAACTGAAACACAAGAAGAATGATCTTACTTTGCAGGAACTCATCAGTCATATGCGAACTGAAGAGGCAAATCGGCTCAAAGATAAGTCGACCAATTCTTCTGTCAATTCCTTTAATGCTAACCTCGTTGAATCTGTTGTTGCCACAGGAAAAGATAAGAGTAAGTTTGTGCCGAGGAATGGTCAGTTCACGAAGAAACACAACTTCCAAAGAACTGACAAGAAAATCGTGAAAAGAAACGCCAAAGTCACGTGCTATGTTTGTGGTGCTCCAGGACATAAAGCATATCAATGCTTCAAACGTCAAGGACAACAACAAAACAAACCCAGTGGACATCAAGCCAATCTCGCTGAAATTGAAACTGAAACAAACGATATCATTGCGGCTGTAGTAGTAGCAAACCTGGTGGAAAACAAAATGGATTGGATACTTGACACCGAGTCTCTAGGCACTTTTGCAGCAACAAGGATATGTTCCGAACTTGAAGAGGCTGCGCAAGGCGAATCGTCTATATGGGCAACTCCAATGTGGCTGGGGTTCTTGGTAAAGGAAACGTTATGCTTAAACTGACATCTGGCAAAACTTTATGCTTGAAGAATACTTTGTATGTTCCTTCTATGCGTAGGAATTTGGTTTCTGGTGCTTTGCTTAACAAAGCTGGTTTGAAAATTGTTTTTGAATCTGATAAAGTAGTATTAACTAGAAGTGGTGAATTTATAGGAAAGGGGTATCTTAGTAATGGTCTTTTTGTTCTTAATGTAGCTACTGAAATAATCAATGAGAATACTTCTAGTTCTATTTATATCGCTGAATCTTATAATATTTGGCATGGAAGACTTGGACACGTAAACTTAGCATCTATTAAACAACTTCGAAAATTTGGTTTGATTAATGCCTTGGACTTGCATAATTTATCTAAGTGTGAAATATGTGTAGAAGCTAAGTATGCTAAGAAACCTTTCAAATCTATTGAACATAGACAAACTGAACTTTTAGAGCTTATTCACACTGATTTGGCTGACTTTAGAAACACAACTAGTAGAGGAGGAAAAAGTACTATATAAGCTTTGTAGATGACTTTTCTAGATACACAAGAATATATCTTTTGAGGTCTAAAGATGAAGCTGGAGACATGTTTCTAAAGTATAAAACAGAAGTAGAAAATCAGTTAAACAAAAGGATCAAAAGAATTAGATCAGATAGAGGGGGAGAATATAGCACGAATTTTCTAAAGGAATTTTATGAACAAAACGGAATAGTGCATGAATTTAGTGCACCTAATACTCCTCAACAAAATGGAATAGCTGAAAGGAAAAATAGAACTTTGAAAAATATGATGAATGCAATGCTTTTGAGTTCTGGATTGCCTGACCATATGTGGGGAGAAGCTGTTTTATCTGCTTGTTATATTTTAAACAGGGTGCCTCATAAGAATTTAGATAAGACGCCTTATGAATTTTGGAAAGGATTCTCCCAACTTAAAATACTTAAAGGTATGGGGGTGTCTAGCTAAAGTAAGTTTGCCTGATCCAAAGAGAACTAGTATTGGATCAAGACTTATGATCTTGTGTTTATTGGATATGCTCGAATCTGCTGCGATAGGTTCATGTCTATAGGAGATAATATTATCTCGAATCTCGTGATGCCGAATTTTTGAACATGTGTTTCCTTTAAAGAATAAAGTTCAACCTTTTTCTGCTTTCTTCTATTGATGTGCCTGAATCTTCCTCTAGTGAGAATAATAAGCATGTTTCTAGTTGTGAGCCTAGAAGAAGTAAACGACAAAGAGTTGAAACTAATTTTGGTCCCGACTTTATTACAGCCTTCTTGATTAAGAATCCGGATAAGATTGATGAGCATATTGTTTCTTTATACTTTGTTATTGAGGATCCTAAAACGTATAAAGAAGTCAGAATCGGGTGGATGCAATCTTCTGGAAGGAAGCAATTCAAAGTGAAATAGAATCCATCTTGAGTAATCACACTTGGGAATTAGTTGACCTGCCTCTGAATTGTAAAACTATCAAAACTAAGTGGATTTTTAGACCGAAAATAAAACCAGAAGGTACCATCGATAGGTTTAAGGCGAGACTGGTAGTTGTAGGGTATTCACAAAAGAAGGATGTTGATTATTTTAACACCTATTCTCCTGTTGCGAAAATCTCCACTATCAGAGCTTTAATAGCCTTAGCCGCAATCCATAACCTGTTAATACATCAAATGGATGTAAAAACTGCTTTCTTAAATGGAGATTTGGATGAAGAAATTTATATTGAACAACTAGAAGGTTGTGTTGTGGCGGGACAAGAGAATAAAGTGTGCAAATTGAAAAAATCCTATATGGTCTTAAACAAGCACCTATTCAATGGTGTGAAAAATTTCATAATACGATTATTTCTGATGGATTTGTTGTGAACACATCTGATTCATGTTTGTACACTAAGATGTATGGCTCAGATTACGTTGTTATTTGCTTATATGTTGATGATATGCTAATTTTTGGCACAAATCTCAATGTGATATCAAAAACAAAATATTTCTTGTCTTCTAAATTTGATATGAAAGATCTTGGTGAGGCTGATGTTATTCTTGGGGTCAAATTGTTGAAAACTAAAAATGGTTTTTCACTTAGTCAGTCACATTATGTGGAAAAAATATTAAAACGATTTGAGTGTTATGATTTATCTCCTGTGAGAACACCTTATGACTCTAGTATGCATTTGAAAAAGAATAAAGGTAAGAGTGTCTCACAAGAAGAATATGCTAAAATCATAGGAAGTGTAATGTATCTAATGAACTACACTCGACCGATATTGCTTATGCGGTGTTCGCTTGAGCCGTTATACACACAATCCTAGTAGTGAACACTTTGGAATGCACTTTATCGCTTAATGAGATATTTAAAAGGCACTATTGATTACAGTTTGCATTACAACAATTTTCCGGTGTTTTAGAAGGTTTTGTGATGCAAATTGGGTGTCGATAATAATGAAGTAAGCTCGACAGTGGTTATGTGTTTACATTGGGTGGTGGTGCCATTTCTTGAAATCGCTAAACAAACTTGTATAGCTAACTCTACTATGGAATCGAATTTATTGCTCTCGAGTTGGCAGGACGAGCAGCAGAATGGTTAAGGAATCTCTTGGCAGAACTCCCACTGTGGGGGGAATCTTCAGCTCCTGTATCTCTTCATTGTGACTCTCAGGCAGCAATTGCGGAGCTAAAATAATGTCTACAATGGAAAGAGGAGACATATTCGAGTTAGACATGGAATTGTGAAGCAACTGTTGAAGAATGGAGTGATCTCCGTGGACTTCGTGAGGTCTGAAAGAAACTTGGCAGATCCATTTACAAAAGGACTTACACGAAGTCTTTTGTTGGGAACTTGCAAGGAAATGGGAGTGAGACCTTCAACGTGAGAACGATGCGGTGGATACTTGTTACAGGTCAAACTAAGCTGTATTATTTTTCCGTTGCTGATTGCTGATATTACATTTGTGTTGAAGTAAATAAACCATACCTTTCTTTTAGAAGAACTTGATGGTAGACTACTTGTTCATTTAAGCGAACCATAACCCATCTTTGGGTAGTCCTCGTTATCTGGACTTGATGGTACGTTATTTCTTGATTGAGGTTGAGTGTCTTGCTCTTAATGATTCCACTTGTCGTAATATTGAGAAGCATGGTAAATGAATCACCTAAGTGAGAGTGGAGAATTGGCCTTCTCCATGAAAGATCAAATGTGTTTTTCTAGAGCTCTCATGAGATCCCAAGGTGTAATTTTATTGGCCACTATGTGTGTAGTATCGCGAGTTAGTTGGATTTTAGGGTAATTTATGTGTTGTGGGGACCTAGTTCAGTCCACCGAGTTCAAGAATCGATTCACTCTGTGGACTTTACTATACTCCACTTCGCTATGTGTCAATTCAAACCGAAAGGTTATTGATGCTTAAGTGATGATCCTTCAGTGCTCTTGTCTTTTCTCCTTTTCTTATCCTTTGTTTATCTCTTTGCTGTCCATTTGTGGGGATTGTTGGAAATGGTCAGACTCAATTCTTTCTTGGGCTTGTTCTGCATTTTGTTTTCATAAAGTGGTCATGGCTGGGCCTTTTAGTTGGGGCTTTGTTTTCCTTTGATTTATTTTTTCTACCCTACTTGGTGTTGACGAGGTCTAGCGCAACCATCTTCGTGGTTTGACAAAGCATGAGATATGGCCTCCAGATTTCTCGCTAGAGGCAACAATATCTTCTGTTCTTCTCTATTTAATGGTTTGCTATTCTTCATTCTAAGTGTACAGAAAAGTTCCAGACTTCTATGTTTTTCTTCTCTTCCCTTTCTCTTCTTGTTGGTGCACCTGTTCCTCTCTTCTCCATACCAATTAGAGCATAAGTGCATGTTCTTGTTGGTGCTGTGTGAACCTTGGGGACGAATTGGCTTGTTGGACTTGCACTCGGTGGTCGCCGAAAATTCGTTTTCAGGGCAGTGGCTCTGTCCACGACGCAGCAGCTTTGTCTCTTGTTTTGTTTTCGTGTGTGCAGGTTTATCATTTGGTGGAATTCTTTTCGAGCTCCCAGTGTGGTTGCAAGCAGGAGCTCAGTCTACAGCTTCAGTTTTATCCAACATCCATCGAGTTTTCCCGGTGAGATTGGTATTCTATAACAACATCCTCGTACTCAACAAACACACTGCCGGTGGTCTATGACCGGGGCCTCATTGGAACCTATCACGACTGGTAAACCCTCACTCAGAAATTTGCTATTCTTAACGGTTTCTTGAGTCCATATACTATCTAATTTTGGAATATAATGTTGATTATTTCTCATCTTCTTAGGTGTGAGGCTTTCTCGACATATCGCCGAACGTACGACCTCCTTCATCTCGATGGCCTCTTCATCGCTGAAAGCCATAGGTAAACGCGTCTTATGCATCTCTATCGCATATTCTACAATATGAGGTAATATGTAACAACAGCCACTAAGATAAAAAAATATATAAAAATGAGGTACTTTTTATGTTAAAGTACTTCTTTTTGTGAATTATTGAATCACATAATGAATCTGTGGAATGTTATAAAATTAAGGATAAAACTATAAGAGTGACTATTTTTTATCTTTACAATAGCAAAGTACTCCTTCCGTCCACGGTTCACCCTTCGTTCTTTGATTTTGGTGACACGAGTTTTAATAAATTGTAATGAACGTAAAGTGAGTGAAGATAATAAATAAATAGATTAATGGATAGTGACAGGAAAAATGTGGGACACGAGTGATTTTTTTATAAATAAATAGATAGATTTAGGGTAAAAATTATGAGTTGATGTTTCCATAAAAGAAAAGTGAAAGCTTTTTCTAGACGGACTAAAACGGAATTAAATGAAGGTATTTGGTGGAAGGAGGGAGTACTATTTTATTCCCAGTTCTTGCTTCAAGTGTTTACATCCTTTTGCAGGTGCCAAATGAAGTATGTTTTACTGGAGATGGACCGCATTCTCCGGCCAAACGGGTATGCTGTAAAATGAACATTCCTTTGTTTAAGAGGGTGTTTGGCTGAGCTTATAAGCTCTTTAAAACAGCTTATAAGTTGTTGCAAAATGTTTGGCAAAATAAGCTCATAAACAGCTTATAAGCTGTAAAAATAAGCTCTCCTAAAAATAAGTTGGTCAACCCTAACTTATTTTTTCATAAACTTATAAGCAACCATGAATTTACCAAAATAACCTTATTATAGTTCGTTATTTCCTACATATACACTATCAACTTCACCTCTTGTCAATTTTATCTATCTAACTATGATTTTCTCTCTCTAACTCACGATTCTTTCTCTAGCTTATAAGATCAATTATCCAAACACTTTAACAACTTATAAGCACTTGAGACATTATATCTTATAAGCTTTTGAAACATCTTATAAGCTCTTGAAGCATAAACTCTCTAAAATAAGCTTAGCCAAACATCACCTCTGTTCTACTGGAGATGAAGTATGTTCTACTGGAGATGGAATGTATAGGGTTTTAAGTCCCCACTCACGTAGTGCGAGGCGTAAAATGAATATTCCTTTTTTATTCTTTTTGAAGGAGCATGAATGAATATTTACTATGGATGAAATTAGTTACTTTTCAAGAGAAAATACCTTCATATCCCAACATTTGAATTTTTTTTATAATTGTTATCTCAATATATACAAAATTATAAATTAATGCTTATAATATCACTGTTGTTAACAGTTCTACTCTACCAATAAAAAAAAGTCAACTTTCCTTTCTTATGACATTAATCCTTATGGGTTCGATCATCAATTGCTGGAATTGAGACCACACATGGAATTCCCTTGATTTGCTACAAAATTCACCATATCAATTTTCCAAACAGACATCGATTTAACGTTGCATAGTTATGGCTCCATGATCGTCCGAAGCGGAATCTTGGCGTCAAATCAATGCTGGATTGAGAAATTGAGTTTTGGATTTTGTAACTTAAGGGAAGTTTGTTCGTGATCCTAATTTAAGCTACTGATGGTCCATTTGAAATTGACATCGCAAAAGAAAGAATGTTGACTTTTTTTATCGGTAGAATTATTAACAACAATAACAACAATGATCTATTTAAGATAAATTTATCATATAGTTCAATCCTTATAACCCTCCCCCAACTTAAAAATATAGTAAAATACATAAATAAAAATATATGAAGTCATAATCTAAATAAATTTCAAATTTCAAATCTCCAACTTAATTTAAATGTAATATCTTAAGACCTATTATTTATATCTTGTAACCTTAAATTCTAATCTTGGTGAACGTGACATTGTTGAAGTGGGTAGGCATAGCATTCTCATTGATGTTCGTCATGTCTACAGGTAGAGCTGACAAAATGGGTCCGGCCCGAAAAGCCCGCCCGGGGTACCTGGGGTTTGGGTTCTAAAATTATAGGCACGAAAAAAATCGGTCCTAAAAAACCTGCCCGAAAAAACCCCTGGTCCTATCGGGCTTCGGGCTAAAAAAGCCCGGGGTTTTGGGGTTAAAAAGCCCGTCCAATTATATATTAAATATGTATTTTATTTTATGGCAAGTGGCAACACACGCAGCTAGCTTGGCACCCACTTACCATATGTTTGCACTTTTCAATTGATTTTTACAAACATGAATACATGATACAACTCGACAACAACGGACACACAAGCACAAGACAATCCACTAAAAATATTTCTCTATTTCATCCTAAAACTAAAATATAAAATCCCTAATGTGAAACGTCTCCTTGTTCTCTTCTTCTCACGACGCCTCTATCTCTTTCATCCTAGATCTCTCTCTCTCTCCTTAGCCTCCCAACTCCCCGGTCCACCCACTCACATAGCACACACGCACACGTATACATAGATGCAGAGCACACACACACACAATCTATCTTTACAATAAAATATGCAATTTACATTTTAAAAAATGGAAAAAATTAATGAGTTTTACCATGGTCGACCCGTCCCAAAATTGTAAAGCCAGCGGGCTCGGGCCGCCCGCCCGCTATTTTGCCACTCTACCTACTGAGGTTGCTAGGGGTGGGAAGCAGTTCGGGTTCGATTAACCGCACCGATTTTTGATTAACGAACCAAAATTTTCATAAATTTAATAACCAAACCGAACCGTTTATTAAGTTCGGTTAACCAAAAACCGCATCGGTTAGTGCGGTTCGGTTTTCGGTTAACCGAAAAACCGAAAAATTGCTTCGAGATTACATGAATTTATAAGAAACGACATGTCATAAGATACAACTTTGCAATCAGATGTGTAAACTTTTCAAATTTTAATGTCCATAAAAAAATCCATCCAATATCCATCAATAATTCAAAATAAATCAAAGCAATCAACATCAATCCATCAACAAACTATCATGTTCATGCAATGATAATTTGATACATTAGAGTAATTTGATAATTTGATACATTAGAGTAATAGGGTTTAAATTTAATTAATATTAGTAATTAGTTTTTATAGATTTATAAAAAAATAAAATAATTATTAAAATAGAAAAGATTTTCGGTTTTCGGTTAATAACCGTTCGGTTTCGATTAATCGAAACCGAAAAAATTAAAATATTATACCGCGAACCGAACCGCAAACCGAATATACGCGATATCTGTTAACCGAACATAACGCAGTTTCGGTTCGGTTCGATGATAACCGATAACCGAAAACCGCTTCCCAGCCCTAGGGTTGCCAATAGATGTCTCATCAACTAGGGCAATTTTCTGTGCAATATTTAAGCCTATTTATTTGGATTGATTCTTACCGAGTTTGGCTGGATTACATTATAACTTATGATTTACAATTACGGATGGCAATGGATGGATTTGGATAGGATCTGATTAGATCCAGATCCAATTTTTTTTACTTGGATCCAGATCCGGTCCAGATCCATTGGATATAACAAACTGAGATCCAGACCCAGATCCATTGGATCCACGGGTCGAGTCTAGACACATGTCACGACCGACTATTTAATTACTTATTTAACTAAATAATCAAGCCATGGTGGTTTAATTAACGATAATCTTTCCAAAATGAGTGATTAAGAGGATTAGTTTTGGAACACAAACGCAGACTGACATAACGTTTGAAAATGGAATAAGCTAACCCGCACTCGGAAAATATCCAACAACAATATACTCACAAATGAGGCACTGACCTCAAATTATATACATCAAAGTTTCAAAATATTTACACGGTTTATTAAAAGTACGGTTTCAAAGTTTCAAGGTTCCAAGGCGGAAGATCAATGAATATCATGTATGAAGACATGATATTCGAGACATAACCAAACAAAGTAAAGCGATCAAAGCGATATCTCACCGCGTTTCGCCACACCTCCTTCATACTCAACTGCATAATAAAAACATTTTGGAGGCATGAGTACGAGAAAGTACTCGATGGATAATGCGATATATCTTTCAAAGTTAAACATTTTGTTCAAGAAAACCTTTCTTTCTAATAGCGGTTCATAAGGCGATTGAATTAGTGATTCATAAGAAAACTTTCACATAATATCATGTCACCACACTTTATTTTGAAACATACCGGCATAACATACCCGAGTTGGTCCGAAGGATAGCAACTACGGTCATACCTATCTACGTCATACGGTAGGGAAGTAGGCCTCCTCCCAATACCATGGTCGGCCTACATTTGCAAGCTCACGCCCATCTACACGTGCACGATGAATTCACATTTTCCTACCGCGGATAGGTAATTGCCGTCATACCCACAATGTGGTAAAACATTTAGCATGATTATCATGTGGTGATCAAATGTTTTCACAAGAAATCAAACTCATAACATATCATATGTTTAGCTTCAAAATAAAGTTCGTAATGCATTACCCACCTCGACGTTTAATCTAACGAACTGCTTTCTTCTTCCTTTACTTCTGGGTTTCCTTGTTGGATCCTTAGAACATAAAGATTATGATAAATCTTTAGTAATCTTCCTTTCTAATTTAGATATATGTTAACAACTATCAATTAACATATAACTTGCTTTACTAACGTTTAATTCTACCAAATTTCGTGAGTAACGTTTAGAATATATATAGCCCAATCATACCAAACTACTTCAATATCATCCCAAACTCCTCAATATCATCACCATATCATTAATTGTATACTTAAGAACCTTATACTAGAGTAATATCATCTATTTCAATGTTAATCGCTTAAGGCGATTTAACTCGATATATATATATTTCAATATGTTGAATATCTACAACCCATTAAACATTAAGTATCATATAATTATACTCAATTAACATCAATAATCATAAATTCATGATCCATTCAATCATAGATCAAGTATATCACCTATAAGTATAGCTTTAGTTTAAACTTTAATTTTCTAACTTTTGATACCTATGTTCAAAAATTCCCAATAATTCTACTTAAGCTTTATTTTTATCCTAGATCTCAAATATCAACTTAAATACATCAAATAAAATCAAGAAATCAAAGTTCAAGAACACCCCTTCATTTTCGAAAATTAGGGTTTTATTCATACACATGAATTAAATTCCCATAAATTCATTCTATGCATTATTTATATCCCTAAGCATGATTATCATGTCAATTTGATCAAATAAAATCAAAATCATTAAGTTCCTATCACACCTTATTTTCGAAAATTTGGAGGATTTCATAAACATGGTTTAACTTTTAATTTCTTTAATCATATGATGTTTATAAGCATACTTAAACATATATCTAAGCTTAATTCAATCATATCCTACCATATAAATCATATTCAAAATTAGGGTTTCATGATCAAACTTTAATTTTGGAATTTCATGAATTTAAGGAATTTAAATCCATAGTATATATTAATCAAGCTCCATAATCATAATTAAATCAATAAACATAATAAAAATGAAACAAATCATTCATCCTCAACATTTCATAATTTTCAAAAATTATACAATAATAGAACATCATGCATAGTAATTTTAATCACAAAAACTTAAGCTAATTCAAGTAATTACCTTGCTAGGAGTAATTATCCCTTAATTCTACCCTTGATTATGGATTAAAATTGAAAAGAAAATTTTTGTGTGTGTGTGAGTGTGTGAATGCCGAAAATGGAGGGAGTTTTAAGGTTGAGGATGATATATTTCATATATTATAGTTCTAGATGCTCAATTTAAATGTAATGTACATTTATTTAAAATTTCAAGGAAATTAAACACTAATTTCAATAAATATTATATTTACACTCCAAATTTTCTAATTCCAAATTTTAGTATAACTTAATTAATAGGATTATATCTCAATTAAATTATAAAATCTAATACAACTTATATTTATAATTAAATTTAGATTCATATAGCATAATCTAAATCACTTTATTTAATAAAATTTAATTCATTTCAAAATACTTCTTAAATTTTTGAAAATTACCTAAATAAAGTCTTTAATTATTAGTTATTGCTAAAATAAATTTATTCACATAAATTAATAACTTGAATAATAATTCCTTTCATTTTATAATAAAATATCCACATAAAAATAATTAAGGCATTTTATAACCTATTTTCGAATAAATAGCATTTTCATACAAATATATACTAATAATTCAATTATCTCGTATAATTCACTTTTGTTATAATTAAACTCATTTCTAGTAATTCTCACATTTTCCCTATTATATATTCAATTTTAAATTAATCGAACTCATGTCGATTAATATTCTAATATATATTGAATTTTATGAATTCTTAAGGCTTAAATAGCTTTTAAGCCTTTAATAATACTTAATTAAACTTTATCAATTATTATAAAATTTTCGGGCTACTACATTCCCTCCCCCTTAAAGAAATTTCGTCCCCGAAATTTTCGTACCTTATTAAATAAGTCGGGGTACTTTTCTCTCATTTGATCTTCCAATTCCCATGTGACTTCTTCTGGGCCATGATGTTTCCATTGAACTTTCACTAAAGGAATAGTTTTATTCCTTAACATCTGTTCTTTTCGGTCCAGAATGCTTTCAGGTTCTTCTTCATAACTTAAGTCAACATCGGGAGCTATTTCATCATGATGAAGAATGTGTTGTGGATCATACACATACTTTATAAGTTGAGATACGTGGAAGACATCATGTATGTTAGCGAAGTTTGGAGGCAACGCTAACCTATAAAGCTCTGTGCCCAACCCGTTCCAAGATTTCATAAGGTCCGAGAAATCTTGGTTTAAGTTTCCCTTTTATTCCGAAACGATGGATTCCTTTAGTTGGGGAAACTTTAAGAAAAACTTTATCCCCTGTTTCAAACTTTAATTCTGTACGACGATTATCAACATAGGATTTTTGTCGGTCTTGAGCTTCTTTCATTCTTTGTTTTATTTGTCGTACGATTTGAACCATTTCTTCGATCGCTTCCGGGCCAAGAATCTTCCGTTCTCCTACCTCGTCCCAATATAGAGGTGATCTGCACTTTTACCATAAAGTGCTTCATAAGGAGCCATGCCGATCGTTGCTTGATAACTGTTGTTGTAAGCAAATTCTATCAGGGGTAGAACTTGTTCCCATTGATCTCCCCGATCAAGCACTATGGTTCTGAGCATATCCTCCAAGGTCTGAATTGTTCTCTCCGTCTGACCGTCTGTCTGGGGATGAAAAGCGGTGCTAAAATTTAACCGAGTGCCCAATTCCTTTTGAAAAGTAGTCCAAAATCGAGAGGTGAATTTAGCATCACGATCCGAGGTGATTGAGATCGGCACTCCATGTAGACGAACAATTTCCCGAACATAAATGCGTACAACTTATCGACTCCATACGTTATCGAATTGGAATGAAATGAGCGCTCTTGGTTAATCGATCAATGATTACCCATATGGCCGTATTTCCTCGTCTGAGACTTGGGTAAACCAATTACAAAATCCATAGCGATGTGATCCCATTTCCATTCGTGCACCTCAAGAGGTCAGAACTTTCCATATGGTCTTTGATGCAAAGCTTTTACTTGTTGGCACGCTAAACACCGTTCGACGTAGGAGGCAATGTCTTGTTTCATCCCGTCCACACGAACTTTTGTTTAAGATCCCGTACATCTTCGTACTTCCGGATGTCTGCGTATGGAACCTTATGAGCTTCATTCATAATTTCATTTTTCAGCTCAGATCGTTAGAAGTGTATATGCGATTACCAAACATAATCGCATTATCTCCACTTCATGATATTCCGAAAATTTCCCATTCAAATCTTTGCTCGCAGAGTTTCGAGTTGTTTATCTTTTCTTTGCGCTTCGATAATACGAGCTCTCAAACCGGAAGTACCACCAACGACGCTACAATTCCTTGAATGTTCCGGGAGGTAACACGGTTTCGACTTCATTCTCTCGAACTCTTTTAATAATTCTCCTTGGTCTCGTTAAAGAGTTCCTAATCTTTCCCGAATTTTCCTACTCGGCGCGTCTGCGACGACGTTGGCTTTTCCCGATGATACTTAATTTCGCAATCATAATCCTCGACCAACTCGAGCCATCTTCGTTGTCGCATATTCGGATCTTTTGTTCAAAGAAATACTTCAAACTTTTGTGATCCGTGAAGATCTCGCATCTTGATCCGTATAAATAATGTCTCCATTTTTAAAGCATGAACCATCTGCTGCGAGTTCCAGATCGTGAGTGGGATAGTTGTGTTCGTGAATCTTCAACTGTCGTGAAGCGTATGCGACGACCTTTCCTTCTTGCATTAAAACGCATCCTATTCCATTTCTCGGCGCATCCGTGTATATGGTATAATCTTTCTCGGATCGGTATAGTTAGGATAGGGCGTTGGTCGGTCTTTCTTTGAGTTCTTGAAAACCGTCTTCGCGTTCTCGAGTCCATTGAAATTTTATCCCTTTCTTGAAGATTGCGTCATTGGTTTAGCAATTTTAGAAAATCCTCAATAAATCTTCTATAGTACCCACTAAACCTAGAAAACTACAATTTCGTTTGGAGTCGTGGGTGACTTCCACTCTGACCGCTTGGACTTTGGCGGGATCCACTTTAATTCCTTCCGCCGAGACTATATGCCTAAGAAATTTACTTCTTTCACCAAAATCACACTTCTTTGAACTTGGCATATAATCTACGTGCCCTTAGCTTTTCCAATACAATTCTCAAATGCTCCTCGTGTTCTTGTTCGCTCTTTGAATAAATTAAAATATCATCGATAAACACTAATACGAATTTATCGAGATATTCATGGAATACACGATTCATGAGATCCATGAACACAGCTGGAGCATTGGTTAGTCCAAACGGCATTACTACAGATTCGTAGTGTCCGTATCGGGTCCTAAAAGCGGTTTTCGGTATATCCTCGGGTTTTATCTTCACTTGATGGTAACCCGATCTTAGATCGATTTTCGAAAATACCTTTGCTCCTTTCAATTGGTCGAACAAGTCGTCAATTCGAGGAAGCGGATATTTATTCTTCAATGTCACCTTGTTCAATTCTCGATAGTCGATGCACATTCTTAAGGTGCCGTCCTTCTTTTTGACGAATAACACTGGTGCTCCCCAAGGTGACGCGCTTGGTCGAATAAATCCTAAGTCCAGAAGTTCCTGTAATTGGACTTTCAATTCTTGCAATTCTTTAGG
Organism: Salvia rosmarinus; assembly: GCA_036937905.1. Lineage (NCBI taxonomy): Eukaryota > Viridiplantae > Streptophyta > Magnoliopsida > Lamiales > Lamiaceae > Salvia > Salvia rosmarinus. Next base: position 11,477,327 of record CM072822.1, read on the forward strand.
GGCCATCCGATACGGTGCTTTGGAAATTGGCGCGGATCCTGGCTCAAGATCAATCGCGAAATCCAATTGTCGATCCGGTAGTACACCGGGTAATTTTTCTGGAAATACATCCGAATATTCTCGAACAACCGGCACATCCTCAATCTTCCTATCCTTCTTGTTATCTTTGCTTAGGCATATGAGATAGGCACGATTTTCATTACATCTTATTAACCTTTCTATCTGCAAGGCTGATATCACAGGTATCCTTCTTCTTCTCTCGTCGATCCCATAAAAGCACGTGGGTTCCTTTCCTGGTGGTTGAAATGCGATTTCTCGTTGTTCACAATGAATTGTTGCGAAATTCTCCGTTAACCAATCCATACCCAAGATAATATCTACGTCCCACATGCATAAGGCGTAATGATTCGACTTTTTAATCGAAGTGTTCCTAACTCAAATTCTAAGTTAGGACATACTTTATCAACTACTGTCGCCCCACCTATTGGAGTAAGCACTTTGAAACCTACTTCAGATGATTCTACGGGAAGTTCAAGATTATCTACGCATGCGGTAGAAATGAAAGAATGCGATGCTCCCGTATCAAACAAAACTATAACAGGTACACCTTTTAACAGGGCCATACCTGTCAGATTTCCCGTACTCTTTTCTGATTGCTTCTGTTTCAAAGCATACGCCTGTTGATGTTGAGGTTGAACTTGTAGAGATTGAGATGTCGCCTGTTGAGCTGAAGTCTCTGCGGTTGCAATCACTGGTGGTGAAGGAAGTTGATAGCGAGGTGGTTGTGGATATCCTGTCATTGCTTTCACAGTCTGAACGGGTCGCGAAGATTTTCCTCTTTCTCCTCTCCCGGCCACATTCTGTCTGTATGGACAGGCAGAAGCAAAGTGACCGTACTGCCCACACGAATAGCAAGTGTTACTCCCACTCCGACATAAACCGAAATGTGTACGGTTGCACTGAGGGCACATGGGTGGTCTTATCTGATTCGGAGAAAAGAGTGGTTGTCCAGTGGTCGGCGGTCGGAATGATCTCGACGCCGTGGAGCTCTGCCTTTGAAACGGTCTTTTGCTTGAATTTCCTCGCATCTCCCATTTTCTTTTTCCTTTATATCTTTGTTCCATTTGGGAGGATTTTGATGGTACAATTCCTTGTGGTACACCAACATTGGTCTCAGCAGCATTCTTTTCAGCTTGAATCTCCATTTCCATGTCTAACGCACGGTTAAGAGTTTCTGCGTAAGACATGGGTGGTTGAGCGGCTAAAATAATTCGGATTTCAGGTCGTAATCCAGAACGAAACATTTCAGCCATTCTTTCATCCGTTTCTACCTTGTAAGGTGCATATCGGGATAATGTGCAGAATTCCCGATCTTACTCCGCCACGCTTCTATTTCCTTGCTTCAGATTCATGAATTCAATTTCTTTTTGTTTCCTATAGCCTCGTGGAATAAACTTGGCGTCTGATTCTTCCTCGAACCGCTCCCAAGTAAAGTTCGCCATTTGTTCCGGAGAGAGTTTTACGTCTGCCTCCCACCGTAAGTCTGCAGTCCTTTCATCGAAAATTTATGCACAAAGAAACATTCTTGATCGTTGCATTCCAAGAACTTAAAGATTCTCTCAATAGTTCTTACCCACTCTTGACTTGGCGGGACTACCAGCTCCTGTGAAGTTAGGTGGGTTTTGACGAAGAAAGAGTTCTGAAATTTTTCGATTTGGTGGAGAGGGTTCACGATTTGGAAAGTTCTGAGGTGTTGCTTCACTATCTCTTTCTTCCAAACTTGTATTTCTTCTTCTTGAGGCATACTAATACCAAAAGAAGAATATTATTGTCACAAAGATTAATAAGATATTACAACAAGGAAATAAGGTTTCAAATTATGGTAAAGTGCAATCATCACAAGATTTAAGGACCCAACTATTCAATCACAACATGAGAAACAACAAAGATATACGACATATTATAATTTACAAAGCAACAACAAAATAAGCAGCATGTTATAGGTTACAAGAAAATTGCCTCAGTGAGGACTTTTACAAAATAAGTTAGTTTCACTGATACTGGCTGGTAGTTCTGCCTTGCCATTCTAACTATCCTACCTAGCTTTAAACATATTTCTCTTATCTATCTATGTGTTCATCAGGGTCTTCCTCAGGGTCCTCTTCTGATTCCTCTTCTGGTTCTTCTTCCCTTTTATCTTCAGGAGTATGAGCATGATCAGTGACTGAGTGAGCGGCCTCTCCTGGCAAAAGAAGGGAAGGATCGGATAGGGAGGGCATTTCACCAACAGATAGAGGTCTCAAGTAAGAAGTACCAACAGTTGGTTGTTGTTCAAACTCCTGAACTACCTCAGTGGAGGACAAAGTTAATGAGGTTTCAGGAAGAGGAGATAGAGGTGGTGAAGGAGTTTTTAACGCAAATGGTTGATCAAACAAGTCTAAGTCATCCTGAGTCCACTGAGGTCTAAGAGGAAAGAGGTTTTCGTTATCATGACAGAATTCAGAAGTAGGACTTGAAACGACAATCTCATGAGACACAGGTTTAATTTCTCTACTCTTTGGATTGAGAAAATCATCTAAGATTTTATGAACTGCTGGAATGAACTGATCAAGAGGACGATATGGTAACTCTGGAGGATCTCCAATATTCCTATACTGACTCTGAATAAGGTTTACAAATCGTTCAAGGTTACCGGTAATTCTGCACTCCATGTCAATATGCACATAATCCAAAGCCATTTCGGATGCCCATCCCCCGCCAAGAAGGAGGTAAAGCATTAACCAGTGTGAGCAGTCCATCTAACTCGATCATCGCATACTTTAAACCGATCTCCACAAAGATCATGAACTAGCTAAGAGCAAGCGGCAGATGCTGCTCCTCTCTTATTCTAAAGAAAAGAACTATCGATGTTTGCCTAATCTAGCCAAACTATTATCAACATTCTTTCGAGCAGTAAACTTCTTCCGTGCCATCCTATAATCAAATATAACTTATATATTGATCAGGTACGAAATTAATCATATATCTTCCCAATTCATATATAACATATCACAAGGTTCAACATAATCACGTTTAGTTCACATGTGCACGACATTTCTATCTTACTTTACCTGGTTGAGCTGAAGAGATGGTCTGGAACACTGAGCTTTTGTCAATGACTCAAAGGTTCACAAGAAAGGTTGGCTCAAGAAAAGAAATTTTTCAGGATCAAAGTAAACAAACGCTCTGATACCACTCTGTCACGACCCGACTATTTAATTACTTATTTAACTAAATAATCAAGCCATGACTGGTTTAATTAACGATAATCTTTCCAAAATGAGTGACTAAGAGGATTAGTTTTGGAACACAAACGAACAGCATAACGTTTGAAAATGGAATAAGCTAACCTGCACTCGGAAAATATCCAACAACAATATACTCACAAATGAGGGCACAGCCTCAAATTATATACATCAAAGTTTCAAAATATTTACACGGTTTATTAAAAGTACGGTTTCAAAGTTTCAAGGTTCCAGCAGCGGAAGATCAATGAATATCATGTATGAAGACATGATATTCAGACATAACCAAACAAAGTAAAACGATCAAAACGATATCTCGGCTCGGTTCGCCACACCTCCTTCATACTCAACCCGCATAATAAAACATTTTGGAGGCATGAGTACGTAAAGTACTCGATGGATAATGCCAATATATCTTTCAAAGTTAAACATTTTGTTCAAGAAAACCTTTCTTTCTAATAGCGATTCATAAGGCGATTGAATTAGTGATTCATAAGAAAACTTTCACATAATATCATGTCACCACACTTTATTTTGAAACATACCGCATAACATACCCGAGTTGGTCCCAAGGATAGCAACTACGGTCATACCCTATCTACGCCATACGGTAAAGGGAAGTAGGCCTCCTCACAATACCATGGCGGCCTACATTTGCAAGCTCACACCATCTACCGTGCGAAGAATTCACATTTTCCTACCGCAGATAGGTAATTGCCGTCATACCCACAATGTGGTAAAACATTTAGCATGATTATCATGTGGTGATCAAATGTTTTCACAAGAAATCAAACTCATAACATATCATATGTTTAGCTTCAAAATAAAGTTCAGAATGCATTACCCACCTCGTGACGTTTAATCTAACGACCGCTTTCTTCTTCCTTTACTTCTGGTTTCCTTCTGGATCCTTAGAACATAAAGATTATGATAAATCTTTAGTAATATTCCTTTCTAATTTAGATATATGTTAACAACTATCAATTAACATATAACTTGCCTTACTAACGTTTAATTCTACCGAAATTTCGGCAGAGTAACGTTTAGAATATGTATAGCCCAATCATACCAAACTACTTCAATATCATCCCAAACTCCTCAATATCATCACCATATCATTAATTGTATACTTAAGAACCTTATACAAGAGTAATATCATCTATTTCAATGTTAATCGCTTAAGGCGATTTAACTCGATATATATATATTTCAATATGTTGAATATCTACTACCCATTAAACATTAAGTATCATATAATTATACTCAATTAACATCAATAATCATAAATTCATGATCCATTCAATCATAGATCAACTATATCACCTATAAGTATAGCTTTAGTTTAAACTTTAATTTTCTAACTTTTGATACCTATGTTCAAAAATTCCCAATAATTCTACTTAAGCTTTATTTTTATCCTAGATCTCAAATATCAACTTAAATACATCAAATAAAATCAAGAAATCAAAGTTCAAGAACACCCTTCATTTTCGAAAATTAGGGTTTTATTCATACACATGAATTAAATTCTATAAATTCATTCTATGCATTATTTATATCCCTAAGCATGATTATCATGTCAATTTGATCAAATAAAATCAAAATCATTAAGTTCCTATCACACCTTATTTTCGAAAATTTGGAGGATTTCATAAACATGGTTTAACTTTTAATTTCTTTAATCATATGATGTTTATAAGCATACTTAAACATATATCTAAGCTTAATTCAATCATATCCTACCATATAAATCATATTCAAAAATTAGGGTTTCATGATCAAACTTTAATTTTGGAATTTCATGAATTTAAGGAATTTAAATCCATAGTATATATTAATCAAGCTCCATAATCATAATTAAATCAATAAACATAATAAAAATGAAACAAATCATTCATCCTCAACATTTCATAATTTTCGAAAATTATACAATAATAGAACATCATGCATAGTAATTTTAATCACAAAAACTTAAGCTAATTCAAGTAATTACCTTGCTAGGAGTGATTATCCCTTAATTCTACCCTTGATTATGGATTAAAATTGAAAAGAAAATTTTTGTGTGTGTGTGAGTGTGTGAATGCCGAAAATGGAGGGAGTTTTAAGGTTGAGGATGATATATTTCATATATTATAGTTCTAGATGCTCAATTTAAATGTAATGTACATTTATTTAAAATTTCAAGGAAATTAAACACTAATTTCAATAAATATTATATTTACACTCCAAATTTTCTAATTCCAAATTTTAGTATAACTTAATTAATAAGATTATATCTCAATTAAATTATAAAATCTAATAAACTTATATTCATAATTAAATTTAGATCCATATAGCATAATCTAAATCACTTTATTTAATAAAATTTAATTCATTTCAAAATACTTCTTAAATTTTCGAAAATTACCTAAATAAAGTCTTTAATTATTAGTTATTGCTAAAATAAATTTATTCACATAAATTAATAACTTGAATAATAATTCCTTTCATTTTATAATAAAATATCCACATAAAAATAATTAAGGCATTTTATAACCTATTTTCGAATAAATAGCATTTTTCATACAAATATATACTAATAATTCAATTATCTCGTATAATTCACTTTTGTTATAATTAAACTCATTTCTAGTAATTCTCTACATTTTCCCCTATTATATATTCAAATTTTAAATTAATCGAACTCATGTCGATTAATATTCTAATATATATTGAATTTTATGAATTCTTAAGGCTTAAATAGCTTTTAAGCCTTTAATAATACTTAATTAAACTTTATCAATTATTATAAAATTTTCGGGCTACTACAAGACCCGTATCCATTGTTTTCTCTTCTAATATAAATCTTAAATTAATCAATCTATAATCAGCATTCCTCAAATATTCGATAAATTCTTGAGCTGATTCGATATCGATCATATTTTGTTGATTGTAGGGATTTCTCCCATCATTTCTATGTTTTTCCAAATGAAATTATACCTCGTGTCTTCATAATCAAATAGAAATCAATATTAGAAGTATAAAATCAAATTATATCACAAAAGATTAACGAAAACTGCAAAAATACCATTCACACAAACAATGTCCAAATTTGATGATTTGTTACTGTTTCAATTGCTGAAAGTTTTATGATATGAGAAATCAAGAGTGTTGTCCCAAATTTTTGATTAAATCATAAATGAATAAAACAAAATAGAGAGGTGGAATCGAATTAAAATGAAGTGCATGAGAGTAGATTTTTGAAAGAAGTTACGTCGAAGTAAAATGGAGAAGAGCAAATGTTTGGAATTGGAAGAAGACTAAGAAAAAAAATACTAGAATTAGATATATGGTTAACTAATATTTAATTAAAATAAAAAATAAAAATATATATTATATTAATCGGGTCTACGGGCCGGATCTGGATCTCAAAAATTAAAATCCAGATCCAGATCCGAGATTTTAGAGTAGGATCCAGATCTGGTCCAGATCCATCGGGTCCAAATTTTTTATACTCCAGATCCTAAAAAATGGATTTGGACCACCGGATCTGGACCGGGTCCAAGATCCATTGCCATCCTTATTTTCAATGACTTATAAACTATGAATTTATGTTCTTTATTCATAAATTGATATGCAAATATTCTTATTTCATCTATAATTATGAAGCAAATACACTACATTAATTCTCTATCATAAGTGGAATTTTCATTTTTATTTTTCTAAGATCTTCAATCCCACAACAATTTTTTTGAGATCATCAAATGTAAACTTATATAAAATGATATAACTATTATCTCAACCCAAAATCTATGTTTAATTGGTGGAGTGGTTTAGATTAAAATCATTCAAATTACATCATCAATTTAATTTGGTAAATTATTTTTTCCAAATAAAAAATTTATTTAATTTAACTTGACCAAATAAATAATGTTGGCTAAATAATTATTTCTTCGATTTAATTTGACCATAAAAGGATATATTTTTATAATTATTTTAAATGAATTTGAATCCCAAATCGATTTTTTCATACGATTTCACCAATTGGAATTCTCAATAAAATGATATATTTTGAATCTTACGTCGACTTTACATGATACATCACAAATTCAAAACTAACTAACTAAATAAAAATACTTGAATTTCACATTGATTTTTCATTAGACTTCATCAAATGAAAACCTATATAAAAGGGTACTTATAATCTCTCAACCAAAAATCTACATTAAATTGGTGGAATAGTTGAGATTAATATCATTTAGTCAAATAAAAAAATTATTTAATTTAATATTTCATTAATCATTACCAATTCATATATAAATAAAATTATATATTTTGTACAACTAATTCTTTTAAATAAATTTTGAATACCACGTTGATTTTTTCATGACACTTCATAAATTGAAAATCTAAATAGTATGATATAATTTGAAGCCCACATCGATTTTTCACGAGCCTTAACAATTGAAAATTTAAATAAAAGGATATATTTTATAATTTATTAAATATAAATTTTGAATCCCATATCATTTTTCATGATACTTCACAAATTAAAAATCTAAATAAAATAATGCAATTTAAATCTCACATCCATTTTTCATATTATTTCACCAATTCAAAATCTAAATAAAATAATAAAAAATTCCAATTTCAATTCAGGAGAAATTAATTAATTTCAAAGTATTATGAAACAAATAGTTTCTTCATTAATATTAAATTATCATTAAACAATATCAATTTAATTTGACCATTTTTAGAAGAAGAAAAAAGTAATTTTCAAATTTTTGTTGAGAGGATAACCAATTATTTAATAATTAATATTTTATTAGTTAGATATTTAGATTTATAAACAAATTCATGTATTAGAGTATATTATTGTACAAGAAAGAGATAAAAGATAAATTACAATCACTTTTTAATCGAATTTAGGATATTTATTTGTATTTAAATTCTAAAAAGGTCTAGAAATTGATCAACATGTTTAAACATTAAATTTTCTCAGTTCTAATATTTTGTTATTTATTTTATTTTATTATTATTATTACTATGTAATTTTCAAGTTTTATTGAGACAGATAACTAATTATCATAACAACTTATTGTTGGATTTGTATACTGAAATCATAATGATAACTTGTATATAATGTTTCCAGTTACCACTATTTCGATCTCCTATCTGAATCGTTTACTTGATGGCATATGCTGTCCCATTATCTCATACAAAAGACAGATCATTCAGTGTGTAGAAGATCATAGAAATCAGTATGAGTGATTAAGTTGGTTGAGATATAAAATGATCACAGTCGAGACAACTTGATGATGAGTTGTTGGTGTTGGATTTGTATACTGAAAGCAGTTTGGTTGAGCTTGTATACAATGTTTTCTGTTACCACTATTACAATCTCCTATCTGAATTGAATACTTGATTGCATATATCGTGTCCCCTTATCTCATATATAAGTTAGATCATACGGTGTGTAGAAGATCACGTAAGTCCGTATGATTGGTCGCTTAATGAGATATAAAAGTTTCACAAATGAGACAACTTGAGGACGAGTTGTCGGTATAGTCATGTATAGATAAGAAGTGACTTGACTTGGTTGCTTGTCTATGCTGGTACGTCTCAGACGTATTTAAGGATCACAGTGAGATGTGTTCTTCTATCTGACCGTCGTGAAGAACCAAGATCTCGGTGACTTACGATGATCTAAACCTCGATAAGGTATTAGGTGAGTATGAGTTGCTGACCATCACTTTGACTTGTTATGGGTGAGGGTTATATGTTCTAACTCAAGATTCTCCGCATTTTGGGTGGTGGCAGTGCTTGTATGTCACGCTAGTTATCTCAGACGAGTCACCGTATCCGCTTAGGATGATGACGTCCCTTAAGGAGCTCAAAGGTTTATTGTACTAAACCCCGCAGTTGAGTTAGCTCAAGTACAATAATAAGGTTGAGTGGTACTACTTAAGAATGAAGTTATTAATTATTTTAAGCGATCAAATGCTATAAATAATTAATGGACGCTCGATATCTTAAATACGGGATTCGTAATGTCTAAGTGCAAGCCCGACTCAACTTCGGTAATAAAGGGTAAGTCAAGATTTATTCTCTAGTGGCATGAATAAATGTTTATAAATTAATTTATGTTCTGGTGAACATAAGATAATTAATTTATTTGAGGCTCATCTTTATTCCTCAGATTTGATCCTGGTCGCCCATCCAGCCCATAGCTTAGCAAGAAAATCGGTCCCTATATCTCTCTATGGCAAGATTTTATTCTCTTTATCCCACAAGGATGTTATTATATTTATGGTATATGCAAAGATCCTTTCCATATAAGATTATGGTAATAATCCTGAGAGTATGGAAATAATCCTGAGAGTATGGTAATAATCCTGGGAGTATGGTAATTTCCATAAAGAATTATGGTAATTTCCATATGGGATTATGGTAATTTCCATATAGGATTATGGTAATTTCCATATGAGATTAAGGTAGTGCATTATAAATATAAGGTATGAGATAAAGTCTAGGTAAATGCTCATTATTGGAAGCAAGAATTTTCGTCCATAGAGAGGCAATTTTCGAGAATCACTATAGTGCTTAGTGAGGAATTTTCGAAAATTAATTGAGAGAAAAGGGTGATTTTCCGAAGCATTCTCCATAGATCGTCCTCACTCGACGTTGGAGATTGGGCAACCGGGATACAGTCCAGAAGATCAAAGCACGAGTCTCGATCCGTTCATCTCGATCCACCTCGACAGATTCAAAGGTAAACACGAGAAAACATCAACTTGTTGCAGTTAATTATATAGACGCATGCTAGGTTTATAATCAATGTATGGTGAATTAAATATCCAAGATAGATCCTCGGGGCGAGGGCTAACATAGTTTTCCTATCAATTGGTATCAGAGCCTGGGATCAGTATCTTGGCTCTGTTGGATTAATTCACGTTTGATTATTACGTGCGTAATATATTAATTGTTGGATCTGTCGTTCATCGTGGCTCGTTTTTATTTTGTCGGATTTTGTTTTTCACCACGAGAAAATCCGTGGTTAGATTAGATTTATTTTTCTGTAAATCTTATCTGTAAAAGTAAAACGAAGACGAAAGCAGCCAGATCGAGACGACGGGAAAAACGGGTCGCACGACGTGCGGGCGACGGCACGCAAGGCGTGCACGGCGCTCGCGGACGCGCCGCGTGATGGGGCCGAGCCCAGATCCGTTTTTCCAGCCCGAATCCTGTTTTGACGAGTCCGGTCCGTGCCCGTGCACGCGAGGCCCGTTTTCGAATCCGGTCCGTGCCCGTGCACGCGAGGCCCGTGCCAAGATTATAAAATCAGACTTTGCAATTCTATGTAATAGATTAGGGCAGAAAGTGTAGATTCCACGAGTGGGCCACGATGAATGTTTTATTTTATTTTTATCGCTCATCGCATGTCGTGGATGTTTAAATTATGCAGTAGCATGCTATGTATCAGGGCCGGTCCTGACATTTCGGGGGCCCTAGGTGAATATACAAAATGGGGCCCTCAAATATAAAACATGTCATTTTTTTTAACAAAGTGTATCATATCGAATATAACAAAAGGATAATAATCACAAATCACAATACTAAAAGAAAAGAAAAGAAAAAAAAGATCTCATAGTCTTATTTCTCAAGCTCAAGATAGTCAGATAATCTTGTACCGGTGTGTGGTGGATGGTCTTAAATCCTCTTCTCATGCACAACTTAACAAAAAATATAGTCAACCAAAAATCAAAAATCAAATACTTTAATTAAATACATTAGACCTTCTAGCATTTTGAGAAGCAAAATCATCAATAAGATCTTCTAAATCAAGCTTTTCCAATACCTCAATTTCGATGCACAAAATGGCTAGTCCATTTAACCTTTCGAGACATAGTAGAACGCAAATATGATTTTATCAATTTAAGCTTTGAAAACTTCTTTCCTCCGATGCTACAAGAATAAGTATAGTCGATAATATTCTATATGCATAGATATATTAGGAAAGCAATCCGAGATTTTAACAAATTCAAGAACTTCAATAATTGACTTCATTCCTGTTGGTAAACACATCCTTAACACTTGATTCTTTCTCACACACGTATACGTAGTTCTCAAATCTTAGCGGTAAGTTATTAAATTTTTTTCGGGTTAGGCTTAATGGGCTTAAAAATTATTTGGGGCCCCTAGAATTTGGGGCCCTGGCGAGACTTTGGGCCAACCCCGGGCGCCCTCGCTATGTATGTTTAAATTACGTTGACAAACCTTTAAGTGTTTTCGTAATTGGGTGCGCATAGTAAGCATGCTAGGTTTATCGCGTTTTCAAGCATATTTTAGAATTACTCATGAGCATGTTTTACATGTTGAGTTCTATAGAAAAGCATGCTAGATTACGTGATCTGCATGGACAAACATTTTGAACAAAAGACTAAGCAAGGAACCCGACAAATTAATTTTAAAATTAAAATGTCAAGACCTCCACTTTTGATCTCTAAACAAAGTGAGACGCTTGTGAGTAAACGCCCACACGCGTGGCTTGCTTGCACCGCTTATCATAAGTTTGTTAGATGAGATTTCTAAATAAAACATTTTAAATCTATTGAGAAGTGGGAGTTTCATGTAAACGCGTCCACATGCGTGGCTTGCATGTGCGATTTTCATAAGTTCTCTAGAGATAGATATAAAATGAGATAACAAAAGAATTTGAATTGGGCGGTATGGTCCGAGTGAGTATGCCAATTCTAAGAATTCATTTTCCGCTATTAAAATTGTGGTCATTGCTTAGACATTACCTCAAGTACAACTTCCCAAGTCCCTTCTTGAGATAGTGATGTGGTCAGAAAGGTCCAATCGTTAATTTCATTTGTCATAAGGATAAGTTGACATGGATTGAAATTAAACGACTAAAATGTATATTTTAGTCCGGTCGAGGGTTCATGTAAACGCCCACACGCGTGGCTTGTATGTGGGATTCCTTGGCGATTGGAGGTTTCAATTAATATTGTTTTATCAAAGGTTACAATATTATTGTTACTTAATTATGTGCGATCGTATGCTTATGTGTTTACTTTATCGATTTCGATATGTCTCTTACACCGATTATCAATATGCTCACACAAAATCCCTTATCCGGTCCAAATTTTATCGAGTGGAAACGAAACATTGAGAATGTTCTTACTGCGGAAGAAAATCTATTTGTACTCACTACACCCCGTCCCAAGCCTCTAGACAATTCATCTACTGATGAGGAGCGCAAGGAGCACGAGAAATGGGACAAATCAAATAGAATGACAAAGTGCCTTCTTTTGGTTACCATGTGCGAGTCCCTGCATCTCCAGCATCAAGAGATGGAAGATGCAGCCACGATATGGCTAAGTCTTATGAAATTGTATGAGGAGTCGGACAGAATCGCTTGTCATAATTTGGCAAAATCAATAATGTCAAGTTCAATGAAGGAAAGCGATTCGGTGCATAACCATGTAGAGCAAATGATTAATCTCTTCGGATAGCTCGAATTGGTTGGAGGATATATTGATGAAGAAGTCAGAATCAATATGATCCTCAACACTTTGCCCAAGTCTTTGATGACTTCGTTATAAAGCGGTCATTTATGATAAAAGTTATACTTTAGATTCATTGCAAGAGGATCTAGTAACGGAAGAACAAAATGGGCAAAGGTGCCTGATCTTTAGTACGCACCTCAAAGAAAACCACCGCTTATCGAAGATGAAAAGGAAAAGTGGAATTCAAGAGATGCTAAGGCTAAAGAAAAGAGTGGAGTAATGAGGGCTCTACCAATGTTTGAAAAAGCCAAAGGAGAAGGGCAAATGCTTCAAGTGCGGTGAGATCGGCATTGGAAGGCTAAGTGCCCCAAGCTCAAGGCTCTAGTACGCCATTTGCTTTAGTAACGAAACATGTTTAGCGACTTGTTCTACCCATTCTTGGGTAGTAGACACGAGACCGACCATGTTTGTTACACCTTGCAGGGGTTTCTGCGGACAATGGAGCTGAATGATGGCGAGATAACGATCTCCATGGGCAACACGGCGAAATTCGAGGCCGTTGCGATGGAGATGTTACTTTATGTTTTGAGAAAACAGTTTTAGTTTTAAAAGACGTTTTATATGTGCCGGATTTTCATGAACCTTGTTTCTGCTTTGAAATTGTTTATTCATAGATATTCGGTTGTTTTGATAGTGGTGTTTCTATCATAAGAAATGACGGTTATCTGTAGGCACATTATATAATTCGCTTTATACTATTTCGCAATACATAATACCTATAACTATGTTGCATCTACATCAAACCTTAAAAGAGAAAGTTTTCTTAGCAAGATGACACCTCTTTTCTCGGCATCTTAGATTAGGTCAAATCAATCTAAATAGGATCCAAAGACCGGCTAAGAATGGAGCGTTGGGTAATCTCACGCCATCTGCTTCGCCTACGAATCCTCAGATAGAAGGTAAGATGTTGACCGACCTTCAAAGCGGGGGTCATAGAGCCAAAGAAATGTTAGAGCGATCCTTTCGATGCAGTGGACCGATGTCCACACAAGCTCGTGGAGGGTACAGTATTTTGTCACTTTCATTGACGATTACTCAAGGTATGGATACGTATACCGCTTCACCGCAAGTCCGAATGCTTTGAGAAATTCAAAGAATTTTAGACGGAAGTGGAGCGAAGCTAGGTAAGAGTATCAAGTCATCGCTGTTCGATCGCGGTGGCGAATACCTCAACAACGAGTTCATGGACTATCTAGTGAAGTGTTGGATTACCTCCCAACAAGACTTCACCGGCACACCACAAAGAAATGGTGTATCGAGCGAAGAAATAGGACTATTTTGGAAATGGTTAGATCAATGATGAGTTATGCAACTTTGCCTATTTCGCTCGGGGTATGCCTTAGAAACGGCGCATACTTGCTAAATCTAGTACCATCCAAGTCGATCGAAGAGACCCTTTCGAGTTGTGGTTTGGGCGCAAGTTTAGTTTAAGCCACATAAGGATATGGGGCGATCCAAAGACACGTGCTCTTTGAACAAGAAGGCGACAAGTTGGAGGCTAGATCCGACGCAAGACTATTTATTGGCTATCCTAGAGGAACGAAGGTGGTTTATTCTATAGTCCTAAGGATCGGAAGGTCATTATTAGCACTAATGCCCGATTCTTGAGGAGGACTACATGAAAATCATAAACCAAAGTTGAAATCATTCTTCAAGAATTAGAAGATGATCGTATTCCACCACCGATTAGACCAAAGGTACGAGATGTCGAGTCTAGTGGGAGGGATCGACACCAGATACTTCAAGAAATTGAAGTGGGTCGAGTTCCACTGGAGATATCGACCGTACAAGTGGTACCTACCCGGAAAGTTGTGCAAGATAGATAACCACAAGTTACTGCACCCACCGTTGCCATTGTGCATGTAGTGCCTCGTCGTAGTGGGAGGGTTGTTCGTCAACCCGGGCGATCTATGTTCGTGGGTGAATATTCGGATTTAGTCCTAGAAAACGAACAGGTAATAATCGACCCATGGACGTACATCGAGGCGATACAAGACAATGATACAAGATCATGGAACTTACGTTGACGCGGTGGTAAAGTCCCATGGATTTACCCAGTTGCCTAGCGTGAGTTGTGTGTATCGCTTAGATGTCAACGGTAATGTGGTATTTCTTGCACTTTACGTAGATGACATTCTTCTATTCGCAACAATGTGAAGTTGTTATCGACGTAAAGAGTTGGTTATCCGATCGCTTTCAAATGAAAGACTTAGGAGATGCAGCTGTACATTCTTGGAATCAAGGTTTACCGAGATCGCAAGAGGAAAATGTTGAGCTTATCTCAGCGCCTTACATTGATACCGTGATTACTCGTTTTAGTATGCAGCCGTCAAGAAAGGATTGCTACCTTTACGATATGGCGTTCCTTTATCTAAAGGGCGCCACCTATGATCGCAAAGAAGATAGAGGAAATGAGACAAGTTTCCTACGTTTCACCAGATGAAGTCTCATGCATGCAATGCTATGCACGAGGCCCGATATCCGCTATGCGGTGAGCATAGTGGCTAGATATCGCCTAACCTCGGACAAGCTCATTGGATCATGGTAAAGCATATATTCAAGCACCGAAAAGGACTCGAGATTATAAATTTGGTTTACCATGGAGATAGTCTAATGCCTTTGGGTTATTCGGACTGGATTTCCAATCGACCGTGATGAGAAAAAGTATACCTCGGTATGTGTTTACCTTGGGAGGTGGAACCGTATCTGGCGAGTGCAAAGCAACGATGCATTGCGGACTCTACCATGGAAGCCGAATATGTAGCCGCCTTGAGGTCGCTAAGGAGGTCAGATGGTTCAAGAACTACCTCATGGATCTAGATGTGGTACTGGTTTGCCCATGAGTATCATGGTTTATCGTGATAACTCGATGCAATGGCAAACTCAAGGAACCATGCATCCACAAGCAAGCAAACACATAGAGAGAAAGTACCATGTCATACGAGAAATCGTTAGACGAGGGACGTGTTGATTGCAAAGATTGATACGACGGATAACCTAGCGGATCCATTCACGAAAAGCCCGTCAGTAAAAGTCTACGTCGGGCACGTTAGAGGACTTGGATTACAAGATGATGGCACCCACTTAGAAAGGAAACTTTTGTATAAGTGGGAGAAGCAAAGTGATGGTTTTGTTTGTAATAGCTAATAGAGACACATTGTATACTAAAAGTTTGCTTTAGTATAAGTGGGAGATTGTTGGTTGTATCTCGAAAGCGCTTGGTTGAGCTTGTATACAATGTTTTCATTACCACTATTACAATCTCCTATCCGAATTGAATACTTGATTGCATATATCTCGTGTCCCCTTATCTCATATATAAGTTAGATCATACGAGTGTGTAGAAGATCACGTAAGTCCGTATGATTGGTCAAGCTTAATGAGATATAAAAGTTTCACACCGAGACAACTTGATGACGAGTTGTCGGTATAGTCATGATATAGATAAGTGACTTGACTTGGTTGCTTGTCTATGCCGGTACGTCTCGACGTATTGAAGGATCACAGTGAGATGTGTTCTTCTATCGACCGTCGTGAAGAACCAAGATCTCGGTGACTTACGATGATCTAAACCTCGATAAGGTATTAGGTGAGTATGAGTTCGACCATCACTTTGACTTGTTATGGGTGAGGTTATATGTTCTAACTCAAGATTCTCCGCATTTTGGGTGGTGGCGGTGCTTGTATGTCACGCTAGTTATCTCAGACGAGTCACCGTATCCGCTAGGATGATGACGCCCCTTAAGGAGCTCAAAGGTTTATTGTACTAAACCCCGCAGTTGAGTTATCTCAAGTACAATAATAAGGTTGAGTGGTACTACTTAAGAAATGAAGTTATTAATTATTTTAAGCAACAAATGCTATAAATAATTAATGTACGCTCGATATCTTAAATACGGGATTCAGAATGTCTAAGTGCAAGCCCGACTCAACTTCGTAATAAAGGGTAAGTCAGCATTTATTCTCTAGTGGCATGAATAAATGTTTATAAATTAATTTATGTTCGGGTGAACATAAGATAATTAATTTATTTGAGGCCCATCTTTATTTCTTGCATTTGATCCTGGTCGGCCCATCCAGCCCATAACTTAGCAAGAAAATCGGTCCATATATCTCTATGACAAGATTTTATTCTCTTTATCCCACAAGGATGTTATTATATTTATGGTATATGCAAAGATCCTTTCCATATAAGATTATGGTAATAATCCTGATAGTATGGAAATAATCCTGAGAGTATGGTAATAATCCTGGGAGTATGGTAATTTCCATAAAGAATTATGGTAATTTCCATATAGGATTATGGTAATTTCCATATGGGATTAAGGTAGTGCATTATAAATATAAGGTATGAGATAAAGTCTAGGTAAATGCTCATTATTGGAAGCAAGAATTTTCGTCCATAGAGAGACAATTTTCGAGAATCACTATAGTGCTTAGTGAGGAATTTTCGAAAATTAATTGAGAGAAAAGGGTGATTTTCCGAAGCATTCTCCATAGATCGTCCTCACTCGACGTTGGAGATTGGGCAACCGGGATACAGTCCAGAAGATCAAAGCACGAGTCTTGATCCGTTCATCTCGATCCACCTCGACAGATTCAAAGGTAAACACGAGAAAACATCAACTTGTTGCAGTTAATTATATAAACGCATGCTAGGTTTATAATCAATGTATGGTGAATTAAATATCCAAGATAGATCCTCGGGGCGAGGGCTAAACATAGTTTTCCCTACAGTTGGTATATGCTGCATTATAGATAAAAAGTAACTTGACTTGATTGCTTGTCTTTGTTGGTACGTCTTGACGTATTGATGGATCACAGTAAGATGGGTTCTTCTATATGATCGTCGTGAATAACCTAGATCTTAGTAACTTTACGTTGATCTAAACTTCGATAAGATTTCAGGTAAGTATAAATTACTGACCATCACTTTGACTTGTTAAGGATGAGGTTACGTGAGATAACCCAAGATTCTCCGCATCTTGGGTGGTGGTAGTACTTGTATTTCATGCTGATTATCTGTATCGAGTTACCGTATTCATTTAGGATAATGATGTCCCCTTAAGAAGCTCAAAAAGTTTATTGTACTAAACCATGCAGGTTGAATTAGCTCAAGTACAATATTAAGCTTGAGTGGTACTCTTTAAAGAATTAAAGGATTAATTATTTTAAACAGTGAGATTGCTATAAATAATTAGTGAAGATGCGATGTCTTAAATACGAGAATTCGTAAGTCTAATTATAAGCCCGACTCAACTTCAGCAATAAATGAGTAAGTCAGTATTTATTCTTTAGTAGAATGAAAAATGTTTATGAATTAATTTATGTTCTGAGCTGAACATAAGATAATTAATTCATTTTAAGTCCATCTTTATTCCTTGTATTTGATCATTGGGCTGGCCCACCAAAATCTTTTAACCATGATATTTTCGATCACCCAGATTCTGTTCTGATTAATGTATTATTTATTTAATACGTCTTCTAATCTAGATAAATATTATCTGATATTATTAGATATCAAGAGATAATTATTCTAGATAATAATTTCTCCAGAGCAGAAAATAATTATTATATTTATTAGGTATGACAGAGTCTTATCACGATAGGATTCTAGAAAAATATTATAAATACAATGTAGGAGTAAATGAGATCATCCATATGTGATTTTAAAAATCACAAGTGAAATTTTTCAGTGTTCTCCATAGATTACTCTCACTCAGTATTTGAGATCAAGCATCCGAGACACAATCCAAAAGATCAGTATTTGAGATCAAGCATTCGGGACACGTCCAGAAGATCAAAGTTGAAGTCTGCTATTAATCAGTTGTTCTAGAAATTCGCAGATAAATACGAGAAAACTCCTATATATTGTAATTAATTATATAAGAATATGTTAGGAATATAATCAATATATGATGAATTAGCATCCAAAATAGATAATTACGGATAAACCCCTATATTTTCTGACAAATAAAATTGAATGCAAAGAAAGAAGCCCCAGTGATTCTTGGGTTTCCATGCAGGGACGGAGGCAGTATGGGGCTTGGGGGGCCCATGCCCCCAAAGAATTTTGAAAAAATGTAGGGGTATTTGAGTAATTTCATATTTTAGTTATAATTTTTAATATATTATTGAATATGTCTAAAATATCATTTTTGGAGCTTCACCCAAAGACACTTCTTCTCTCTATCTCTCGTTGCCTGTTTCGTCCCACAACAAAGACTCTAGCATCTTTCATCCAGAATGCACACATGACACTTCTCGACTCCTATGACTTTTGAATTTAACAGCTTTGTTCTAATTTTTGAGGAGTTTGCAACATAAACCATATTCCCTATTTTTCTCGTTGTTTGTTCGGTTATCGAATGTGTTGATTGCTTCTAAAATTATCAAATTAAATTAGTTATTATGTATTTTAGTTAGTTTTCTTCTTGAGAATCATGATTTTGATTGTTACTTTTGATTGTTTTGTTTGCTACCGTCTAAGCTTACCATTTCTCCTAGTTAAAAATATGTAACTACAAAATTACATGTTCTCTCGATCACGCTTTCAATGTTACAAAACTACAAATGAAATAAAATATCTTGATCAAGAAATGCCAAAACTAGTTCGACTCACGAAGCACATTAAGTTTTTCTTCATTAATTTTCAGTTTATTTTGCATATTCTAAGTTTTAATATAATAAATTTAGTTATATATTTTCTATGTTTGTTTAGTTAACTTTCCAAAATTAGACTTTTAGTCGGCTTTATAAGAGATTTGATAAATTATGTTTGTAGTATATATTCGTGTTTGTTTAGTTAAGAATCCAAAATGAGTCTTTGTCTTCACTCCCCGCATAAGAGAAACAATGAGGTCAATTTTTAGCATTTGATTCGGAGAAGTTGCTTCGTCTTGTAAGGTATTACCCATTTGAATTTTCTGGAGTTACTTTGTATGAACTTGAAAATAAACTTGAAAATTTTATTTTCGATGTGCTTATAAATGAAAAGTTTTCACAAGATCGAGATTGGAGGTCTTGCTCAACAGATGGTTTCTATAAGAAAACATGAAGTTTTTCATTGGTTTATTTGTTAGTTAAGTTGTCATCGATCTTTCCAACAGAATCGCCTCAAGAGAAAAGCTTTTTAGAATGAAATTCATCAAAGTTCTCACGCAATCGTATGTGAGATCAACCACCGAATGATTGCTTAGTTTCTTTATAATTGAGAAGGATGTGTTCATCAATATCACTAATGAAACTATTATGCAGTGATTTCGTAAGATGAAAATAGAAATGAAATGTTATGATGTGATTGTGTTTAACTTTATTTTTTCAATATCAGAATGTAATTTAAACAATATTATTTATTTTTATTTTTATTATAAAATTTCAATGTCTGGCTCCGTCACTGTTTCCATGTAATTTTACGATTCCCTTCCCCGCAGTGGAGGGAAATTCCTTTTAATAATTTTCACCTAGATTCTTGCATATTGGCTTAGCCAAGATTCTCGTCAAAATTTTCTACCTTTTTATCTTTTTACCATTCACCTCACGTTTATTATGCGTATGTCATCATTGCCGTATCATCACCATCGTAGCAATAAATATATACGGCCGCTACTCAACCCCAAAAATATCAAAAAGCTAGGTGAGGGATTCCAGAAAGAGTGGCATCTCCGGGTTTCTCCTCCGTAGGTAATGCCGTTTGCGCCACAGGTATTATCCCTTTTCTTGGTTGATTTCTTTGTTCCTTTTATTTTAGTTGTTAAGAACATCTTATAATGTGTTTATGTTTAATTTTATATTCTGGGCGTGATTGTTATGTTCCGTGGGAAAATATGATTTGGATTCTGATTGTTTGGAATGATGTTCTGGGATCTGGGATCGGTTTTTCTAGCTAGACTATACGCGTTAATGGAATTCCTGCTCGGCTTTGCTTGAATGGGGATGTTGTTGGTGGGTTGAAAATCGGCAGTTGGTGAAATGGTTTGTTGTTTTCTTCAATTTCCGTTTGACGGTTAAGGATTTTCGAGTTATTTGGTTGGATGGGTTCGAATTAGGACGAGGGTTCGTCTTATATCTTCAACTTGAAAGGATCAATTGTATCTAGTTTTGGAACCAAATTTGGGCAATTCGTGTTGTTGAGAGAGAGAGAGATGGAATCCCGAGGAACCATATTTGGATTTGTTAAATAGTTATGGTATTTTTAGGTCCTTTGGAGTTCAGAAGTTGCCGCTTTGATGAATGATTATAGGCGAAAAATTATCTGTGTCAGAAATTGCGAGTCATTTTTTTTTCTGTATATGCTTGATCTGAAACTATTTCCTTGGAGTTTATTAGGGTTTTTCTGCGATTGGATTTGTACTGTCTTGGTGCTAGTTATGAATTAGTGAATAGGTCGATGGCAGGGAGTTGCAGAGGCACCTCTAGTATTTATGATAAGGTTTCTAGTGGGGCTATGTTTGAGGGGTTTGGCATTAGAGAGTGACTATTTCAATCTATGAAGCTTGTTCTATTTTAGTTGCAATAATGGCCTTTCTGTTTTAGTTTATGTATTCCTCTGTTTAATTTCATTGCATGCATGTTCGGGAAGTAACTTGCCCTGTATGAATATAGCTGAAAATTGTTTCTAGATGTTCCTCTCTTCACGAAGTCCCTCATTTATTAACCTCTCCTCAATGCTTTCAGGATCTGTTAAATTACGCGACAAAGAAATTTCTATTATCTAGGACATGGAGCAAATTTTCTTCTGGTCTGATTGCTACCAGCTCCGGGGTCTTCCATTCCTGGAATTTCTTGAATGGCAGTTTGTCATCCTTGGAGATAGTCTTCCTGTTTCATTTGTCAATTGCACTTAGACAACAGCTTATTGTTAATGCTCAGTACGAGAGGCTGAAGCATATTTCTCCTGATAGATGTTCTTTAGTGCACTTGTATATGTGAATTGCTGTCGAATCAACCAGGCTATTAGTCTTCTTGTGCAATTCTGCTATTGCTTGTGCATTGCCTTCACAAAGTCCATTTGAGATCCTTCAGGAACAGACTTTAAGGTATTTTTTATTCCTTATTTTCTTAATGATTCTCAATGTTTTGTGCTCTCGGGATAGTTTCCCAACATAATCACTTATCCTTTTTTTTTCTTTGTCTACTACTGAAGTCTGCAGAGTACAGGTGTTGGAAGGAATTCTTTTGGCTATTAAGTATTAGGTAACCTTTTCCACTGCATCTATGCAGTGTTTTTGGTATTAAAAAGGGCATTTTTAAACTAGCATTTGGTGGCCTCTTGACAGTGGGAAGTTTTGCTTAATGGAAGATTTGTATCAAATTCTGCATTGCAATGTCCAGTAACATTCTTTACCATGTATTCGACTGCTAGCTGTAGGTACTTGCAATATAATGTGTTAGCTTATACTGGTGTGAAGATGTTCTACAGTTTTCTGAACTCTGCCATTTTTGTGTTGTCTTTGTTTCAGGAAATTTGATTTAGTGTACTTCATAAGTAAAGCTTTGAAGCTCATCCGTCATAGTCACATTCTGCAGTGAAGCTGAAGAGTGATGGTGGATTGCTGAATTAGCAAGGGTGTCTTGGGAAGATCCACAGTTATTTAGCATATTATATAGATAGAGTTTTCTGTGCCGTTGAGAACTCTACAATGGAAAGGTATGGGTGTTTCAATTTCGTATTTATGTAAATAATTTCATAAACTTTTGATTGATTGACTAATCATTATCGTTCATGCAGATTCAAGATCATAAAGGAAGTTGGTAATGGTGCATTCGGAAGTGTTTGGAGAGCTCTAAGCAAGCAGTCTGGTGAAGTGGTAGGAGTATTTTTTGCTTAAATAGTTTATTTAAAGGATTAAACTTGTTCCTCACACTGTTGAAATCAGTATCTGTGAGTTTTAAATTGCTTTCATACCTAATCAGTTGCATTGGCAGGTTGCGATAAAAAAAATGAAGAAGAAATATTATTCATGGGAAGAATGCATAAATCTGAGAGAAGTCAAGGTCACACCAATTTCCTTTCTGGTTGATGTCTGAGCATAACTTTTTTATGCAGAACAACTGATGTGTTTGTTCTTGGCAGTCACTGAAGATAATGAATCATCCAAATATAATAAAGCTGAAGGAAGTAATTAGGGAGAATGATGTGTTGTACTTTGTCTTTGAGTACATGGTATGCCATCTCTTTTGTAGCATTTGTTTGCTTTTTTTAGAAACTTTATGTCCCATTCATCCATAGTTTGGTTTGAAATTTCAGGAATTCAATCTGTACCAGCTTATGAAGGACAGAGTAAAACTTTTCTCTGAAGTAGAAGTGAGAAACTGGTGCTTCCAAGTGTTTCAAGGTCTTGCATACATACACAAAGGAGGATTCTTCCATCGTGATCTCAAACCAGGTTCGTAAAAGCAATGGTCCTAGATATGTTGTCTATCCTCTGAATGTGATTTGTTTCCCTGTAAATCAGTCATGGCATAATTTGGGACCTAGACATTCTATGATTGTGCTTACCTTCTTGTCTTAATGATCTGGCGAAGTCCCAATGCTTAGCTTGGGTCTCATCTCTTTATTGAATCTGATCACTGAATTGCACGATAAATTGTTTATATGATGATCCACTAAGACCATGACGTTCCAAGGATTATCGCTTTTGTGCCATATCTGTTGGAGTCAAGTGTGTTCTTCCTAGTTTTGGTTGAAAACCTGGATTTCTATGTCAGCTGGATGAATATGTGACCATTCCAGACATGTCTTGCTACTAGGTCTACAATATTTGCCCATTCTAACTTTCTCTCTCGTGTCTTATCAGAAGGTAAACCTTTTAACAATTACTTTCTGATGACAGAGAACTTGCTAGTATCGAAGGATGTCATCAAAGTTGCTGATTTCGGTCTTGCCCGTGAGATTAATTCTCTGCCTCCATTCACTGACTATGTGTCAACTCGCTGGTTAGTGGTATTCTTCTGTCTGGTTTCATTATAGTGTCTTTTTTTTTTGGGTACTCAGTTTTCTGTTTTGCAGGTATCGAGCCCCTGAAGTCTTGCTCCAGTCATCAGTATATGGTCCACCAGTTGGTGAGTATATATGGGCAGTGGGCAGCTCCCTAATTTTTCTTTCTAGATTTTTTCCTCATGATGATTATAGTTTTTCTCTCAGACATGTGGGCAATGGGTGCAATCATGGCTGAGTTATTCACACTCCGTCCTCTGTTTCCGGGTACAAGGTATAACTTACTTTCCTTGATAGTTATATCTTTATTTTAGTTAAACGTATTTTGAAGAAGGTGATATCAACCTCAAACGTTTTCTTTGCCTTGCTTGATAATTTTTCCGCTCTTAGTGCCCGACCTGAGTAAAGTTGTAGACTTGTAGTGACCCTTCCTACCGAAAAGGCGTATCCCACGCATCATACTTTTTTGTCGGGTTTTTTCCCGGAACTCCTTCGGACAAATAATTCTCTCAAAATTCGTGCATGAAAGCCTAACGGCCAACCAATGCTTTTCTTAATTAGTGATTTAGATTTAGAATCTGGTTTACACAGTGTCACACAAGGCGTAGCAACTCAAAGGCAAAGCCTAAAAGCAAAGAGTTATTAAACGCTTGAAACCGTAGCTACAAAACTGCATATTGAGTTAGCTCCACATCGGATTACACTTTGGTGCAATCCTTGCTACATGAACGTGAATACCGATTTACCTTGACTACTGAATGTTTATTTCTTCATAATAATGCTGCACATAATTGATAATTTCTTTCAGCTTTTAACACTGTAGGCTCGATTTGTGCTAACGAACATGCATTCATAGTCCATAGTTAGTTCTCTTTACAGAAATTGGTGGTCTTGATGTGCATTTTATGTTTTGTGCAGTGAGGCGGATGAGATTTACAAAATATGTTGTGTGATTGGCAGCCCAACAAATAGTGAGTGGTCTGAGGGGCTTAGACTTGCCAGAACCATCAATTACCAGTTTCCTCAAGTGAGTGTTCTGTCCTCATCTTTCAAGAAATAGTGCCATTTTATAATTTGATGTTCTTTATCGAAAATGTTTTTTCTGCATGTGGGTGACTCATTTTCGGGACCAGGGTTATATTTTCCTTCTCTACATTGTAAAGTAGTAAGAATTTTTGTTCCGTCTTGAAAAGAAATCAACCTTCAATCCATTCTTTCATTCTTCTGATTTAATTTGAGTGATGTGCTAGCTGCTTCTTGTCAGAGTGTTTGATTTAGATCATGTTGCTAACTATGAATGCATTTCAACCATGCCATCTTTAGGTGGTTCTATTTGATTTTCGATAGAATCATTCTTCATGACCTCTTTCCTTAATTATGTGAATAATCTTATTGACTTGGCAGGTTGCTGGAGTTGATCTATCCATGCTGATGCCAGGAGTTAGTGGGGATGCAATTAATCTTATTTCTGTGAGTATTTTTATAACTTTCGAATTCGTCCACGTCTGGTCTTTTAACATAGTTTCTTAGAGATTTTCATTTATGTTTTACATGCCTAAAATATATTTGTCAGAGAAGTATTCTTGTTGGAATTTTTTGAAATCAAGATATTACTTTCTTACTGGAGTTGGAACTTATGAGTTACTTTTCATGTTTGTGCCACATATAGTCCCTGTGTTTGTGGGATCCATGCAAGAGGCCGACAGCCATGGAGGCCCTTCAACATCCTTTTTTCCAGGTATTGTGTCAATTATGCTGGAAAAGTCTTCGAAGATGTTTCCATTCTTAGAACTGTTTGATATTCGATTTAGAGGAGCTTTCAAACTGAAGGCATAATATTGCAGAGCTGCTTTTACATTCCACCATCACTACATTCTAAAACTCCTCTTGTGAAAACACCTCCAGGTTAGTCTCTGTCAATTCTGCCCTTGTATGTGTTTGTCAAATATATACTAAGGAAATATATTCTAAGATTTCGTGTTCTTTGCAGTTGAAACTAGGGGAGTTTTGGAGCAAAGTGGTAGGAAATATCCGGGAAGATTATCGAACCCAAAGCCCATGAACAATGTCAACTTCGCCAAATCAAAGGCATCCTTGAGCTCACGTAAATATTGCTTTGCTCTTCTATGTGAAACCTTATCTACTGCAGCTAGATTCTGAAACTTTCTTTATATCAAATTATGAACTGTTGTCTATGCATAATTTTACATCTGGTTCTGACTTCTTTGTATCTTCCTCATAGGTGT
Organism: Salvia rosmarinus; assembly: GCA_036937905.1. Lineage (NCBI taxonomy): Eukaryota > Viridiplantae > Streptophyta > Magnoliopsida > Lamiales > Lamiaceae > Salvia > Salvia rosmarinus. The sequence continues at coordinate 11,503,350 of CM072822.1, forward strand.
GCAAAGAAAGTTGGACTTGAACAATCAGGTCTGTTGAAAGTTCACTTTTATTAATCCGGCTATAGTTTCAGATACTATTGCTTTAAGGCTAATCCTATTTATGGTGCAGGATATCACTAAAAATGATAAAAACCAGCCGAACAATATGAAGCAGCATCCCAAGTATTGTCCACCTGGAATGAATGGCCCGTGTGAGTGTAACTATACATTGCCTGATTTACTTACAAATTTGTTTTCTGTAGATCATATTGGATAACCAGAAATTGTTGCATGTGTACAGCCGGTTGGTCAGGAAAGACGCGTGGAGTGTCTGATGTGGCGGAGAAGTTTTCAAACATGACAGTTAGCTCTAATAGGGCGTAGTGAAGGGGTCAGTAGCTCAACCTACTATGAAGTCTGGAGGATGGCATGGGGAATCTGATAAGTTTTCGAGAAGTTCGCAGGAGTTTCTCCCAGGAAGATCGTATTCCAAGAAGGTGGCTGGATAAAGAAACCACACTATCCATGTACTAAGACCAGTATATATAAGTGTGTTGTCATTGTCTTTGTGAAATATGGCTGTGTTCTTTTCATTATGTTGAGGTTTTTGGTCGAGCTCACATACAATTACTCAGTTAATAGATGTGTTTTGAATTCTCTATTTATCCATGTTACATGCGTCAAATTTGCCGTCGAGGTGATGAAAAGGTTAGTTGGCAAGAAGTTTGGCCTTTGTTGTACGGCTTACAAAAATTTTATTTAATTTCAGATTGATAGATAATCTATTTTAGGACCCTAAATGGTTAAGGTTCTAATTTTATTATGTTGATCCACAGGTGCTATTGAAGGTCACTCAACTTTAATGGGATTAAATAGTTTATACCATTCAATTATATGAGAATTGGGTAGCATTAAATGTACACAATATATACATAATATCCATAATATCAATAAGATTTTGTTTCAAATAGTAAGATTTTTTTGGGTTGGTTTTAGTATTAAATATCATATTGCATGACTAATTTATCTCTCCTACAATATGGGGTTACAATTGGTATGAATTGACCTGGGATTTTATTTTTTAAATTTAACTAATTAATTTAAAAAATAATTATTGATTTTATTTCATAAAGAAAAGTGTTTGATTTCATTCCCGTAATTAATTAGTTCATTAATTTTTTATGTGATTAATCCCCTAATTATCTAGAAAAAACACTCCTAAAGAGGTACCCGATTTCTTGGTTCTAGCCAATTTTTATTTCAAAATAAGAACACAAATCTTACATAGCCAAACTTTCTTTTTCATGTATAATTTGTAGAAACTCGTGTTCTAAACAAGAGTTATATCTTATACTACTATTACTAATGTAGATGAATATTGAACTTGAAAGTGGATTAATATGTATTTACGTAAAATTCTTTTTAATTTTTAATGTGATTATTTAATATTTTGCATGTATATTATAATATGTTTTGAATCTTAATGATCAAATAGTGTAAGATGTGAATTCGAATTTTAATTTGAGTGAGCTTAATGAATATTTATTGGTTTATGTGATATAGTTTTATATTCAAATTGCAACACTGTGAACTAAAACATTTGATTCAATGAATATATATTCTTTTTCGAATTGTCTAATATATTTATATTATTTTTTAGTGACAATGCCACGGGACTTTGGCCTATTGGATAAGATGGTGAAGTTCTACAATATTTGTTGCTATATATCATGGTCAAATCCCTTCTAGACTAGTGTTAAAACCACTTTTATCTTTTTGTTTATTTGTCATATTTTCTTCTAATTCTTTATTTATTTAATTTTAGTTTCATCTTAAAAAAAAACTCAAAATTGTAGTGATTTTTATTATATAATTCTTAAAAATATGAAGATGAAATTTCATTTAATCGAATCGTTACATCCATATTAAACTATCAAAGTTTCTTATCGTTTTTTCAAATAAAAAATATCTTATTTCATGTTTATTTTTATTTATTTATTTTCTTAACTCTATTCTTTTTTCTTTTTCGATCACATATTCACTAAAGAAACACAATAAAAGGGTTCAGAAATTACTGTAGCCATAATTAATGCACTAATGAGTGGAAAGATTATTTATTAAGAAAGATTAAGCATTTTTCTTCTTTAATTTCGAATAACAAACACTAGTATCCATTCCTTAATTATTGTGAAGGAGTAATTATGTAAAATAAAATTCAATATAAAGGAAATATTCTGTTAATTATCGAAAATGATGGAAACCGATCAAAATATCCAATTATGTACATTTAACATATTTCATGAGAATTTTCATGAAGTTATGCAAGTTCGAAATTTGTATTATTCTTACTAATAGCATTGAGCACAAGATCTAGCCAAACATTTTCTTATACAAGTTAGATTTGATCTTGGGACTGTTTTAAAATTCTCAGATATATAAATAAAATAAGACTAGAAAAGAGTTCTGATCAAATTGTATAGCTGTTAATTTATTTCTTCTTAAATTTTTTCACACGCTAAAAATACTCGAAGGCATCTGTGATACATGATATAGTATAAGATAAAAAAAAATTGATTCAATAAAAAAATGCAACAACAACCCGATGATAGAACAAAAAATGCAACAACAATCCGATGATTCATTTTCTATTCAAACTATTTGCCTGTTTTAAAGGCTTCATCCGAATGAAATGAAAATAAATAAATAAACAAATAAACAGTAAAATAAATGGAAACGTCAACCAAGATATGGAAAGAAACAGACCTTAAATATAAATCTCAAGAAACATGGGATAATAAGCACCTACGACAAAGCCATGTGTAAGAGAATGAAATCTTTTAAACATGATCATTTGTATTTTTGAAACTTTCTGTAGTTAGATTTATAACCAAAACGGATGATCTCCTGTGTCAGATCTCCAATCATCAACTGCGATATCCCCACTTGTCATTTTCCTAGGAAAGATATTGAGCTTGTATCCTATCCCTATTAGTGTCCCACCATTGCTTAGCAGGCACTTCCCCAAATCGCTCCCGACTACAACCAAAACCGCACACTCACATTAGCACCAATCAAAAAATTCTCAAAAACTTGCAAGAAAGAGATTAAACAGATGTGTTTTCACCTGAATCTGACACGACGAAGCTCCCTCGTACCATCAACAAGCTGTCTGATGGTGATGTAGACGCCCGGTTCATCTTCCTCGATCCACTCTCCTTCAACCTCACTAGCATTGCTGATGGAGACTGCATCCTCGTCTCGGGAGGCTGTGGTGTCCCGAGATGCCTGGTATGAGCTTTGCCCTCCGCTGTTGTAGTAGTTGCTGTATCTCGGAGGCCACTCTCTGTTCATCGATGATGAAGTCATTCGAGGGCTCTCTCTCACTGATCCTAGCCTCGAGTAAGTTGAATCTCTCTGCATAGTTAGAGATCTTTAGATGGATTGAAAAATGAGTTAGAGAGAGATGTCTGTAGTGGGAGAATGTGGTGACAACTTACTCCACACTCCGATCTCCCTGGAGTACTGTTCAATGCCTGCTGGTTGAATTTCTGGACGTTGTATAGCTCCATTATTCTGTCGAAGTTCTCGCTCCACCATCTCTGAGCTTGAGACTTGTCGAACATCTCCCGGCTGCAGTGTTTCTCTCGTTAACCTGGATCTAATACCAATTCTAAACGGAGCACCTCAGACACGGGGATGTACCTGAAACGGATGCGTTTGAGGTCGTTCCCGCCACGGGGGAGGGAGACGAAGGTGATCTGGACGCCGGGCTCGACCTGCGCCATCCACTCCTTGGGCCCGTCTTCCTCTCCCAGCCCCATGTCGTCGAACCGGGACGAGATGCGGTTCGGGGTCATGTCGTCTCCGCCGAAGGCCGTGTACGCGGAGTCTCGTGGGGCGGCGCCCCCAGCGTTCATGAAGTGCCAGGCCGGGGTGGTGCTCGAGCTTCCCGGTTGGAAATAGGGATAGGGGACTCCCTCTGATGATGTCTCGAATTCGGGATATGATCTTTGACCTATCTTGAAGTTGCTGCTTGTCGCACCAGGTTTTCCTTTGTTTGTTCCCGAGACCTTTAGTGCCATGTCCTTCATCTAAACATATGATCGAAAAATTCTCATATTAGAAAATTTGAGTTAGAAAACATGAGCGACAAATTACCATCTACTATCATCTATGTACATGTACATGTCATATGATCAACTATTTACGAGTCTTATAAGGTAGTTTGGAACTTCCTCTTACTTTGATATGGAAGAATTTTCATAGAATGTGTAAGAACTAATAGCATTAATCACATTAAAAAATTAGCTAGGTCATCTCAGCCAGATTCAATTTTGGATACCATGAAATAAACATGGCATTTCAAGATACAATATAAAAATGTAAGAATTGTCATCTAGGGCTGTTAATCGGGATTTCGGTTAACCGAATCGAATTTCTCCAAAAAAATAGAACCGAAACAAACCATTTTAAATTTTCGGTTAACCGAAAAAACCGATCGGTTCCGACGGTTCGGTTTTCGGTTAACCGAAAAACCAAATTAAAATTAATTAATAATAAAAATAAATAAGATAATAATTAAAATAAATAAAATAATAATTAAAAAAGTTGAAACTTATTAAAAATAAATAAATAATTAATAAAGTAATAATTAAAAAGTTGATTTTCAGAATTTTTAATTAATTAATTAATAATTAAAAATAAAAACGGTTTTCGGTTACGAACCGTTCGGTTATCAGCCGATTTTTTTTTCAACTTTGGAACCGAAACCGAACCGATAACCGAATTTGTCGGTTTTCGGTTAACCGAATTTGTCGGTTTCGGTTCGGTTCCGGTTATAACCGAAAACCGAAAACCGTTTAGATATCCCTATTGTCATCTAATAAGTCTAATGCCAAAGCAACCTCTTTTGACCTCAACATACTACATATAAATCTGCTAAATTACAAGTTGAGCAATCTTTTATCAATATGCCAACTTAAATTTGGTAACCTCCCATAAATAGAGCATAAAAAATCTTCTATCTAAGTGACAATTCGATGTCTTGTACCTAAATTGCATTAATGATATTGAAATAAGATACGAAACATCATCTCGATTTAACAACTAAATTTCAAACTAAATTTCAAAATGAGAGTGGAGTCCAAATCACCTGATAGGCTGTTTAAGGTCTACTTTATCTAACAAAAGCCAGATCTCCTATTAATTTCTACTATAATCTATGGAGACAAGTAGCAAGAAAGAATTAGTTGTGATTCAGATTGCATCATCTTCGTTTTCATTTTAGTGAGTTGGAAAAAGACAGGAATTCAATGGTGGGCCATTATTACAAAGATCAGCCTTCTCCAAAACATGCAATGTTGGGCTTTTCAAGAAAGATCTTCTCAACAAGAATTTTTTTGACCCATAAATTTTCACAATTGTTCAATAAAGAAGATTTCACACCTAATAAAGGAATATTAAAGATTTGGGCAAAGGCTATATTGTCCCTTTGAAAGCACTTTTGAGCTTGCTACCACAAATCTGATCTACTTATGATTAGACTTCAAATAAAATGCAGAATAAGTCTTAGGAATATGTGCATTCAAGAAAAAAATTATGAAAAAAAGAAAATAAAGGAAAAGAATTATTTGGCATCATAGGTAAGACTTGAATAATTAATTAAGATATCCCTATATCAAAGATGGTTTATAATTGGCCATAGTTGTTTCCCCTATCTTTCTTTGTTGTTTTATTATAAAATATTGCAACTCAATCATATGCCAAATAAAAAAAGAAGCATGTAAGATATTGGGACCAGGCACATGATCCAAGGTGTGGCATGACAATCACCCATCAATTTATTCCCAATATCTTTTCTTGGGTGCGCCTAAATACAACCCAATTCCTAAACGAATATTAGCTGAGCAATAATAGAGTCTTGGGTGTGTCGTTTAGCCACTTTTATATTTATTTAATTTTATCCAAGTTAGAATGCGAACTATATGTTACTATTAATAGTATCTTAAAACATTCTCCAGTAGATATTATTTAGAGTAAGTTGAAAGTTATATGTGATTGGTTCCTCAACAATTGGCCACTATTGATATCTAAACAACATGATAATATAGTGCATTTTCAGATTTAACTAATGAAAAACTTATATAATGTGCCCGATGATCCGGACACACTATATACTCCCTCCATCCACCATATTCGTTCCTTGATTTTGGGGCACAAATTTTAGTAAATTATAATGAGTGTAAATTAAGTGGAGATAAAAAATAGATTAATAGATAGTGGAATTAAAATGTGTGCTATAGGAATAATAAATAAATATGTTAATGGATAGTGGTGTAAAAAGGTAGACCATGAGTGGTTTTTTGTAAATAGTCAGTAAATTTAGGGTGAAAATATGAAGTTGAAGTTTCAAAAAAAGAACATGAACATTTTTTATGGATATACTAAAATGGAATTAAATGAACATATTTGATGAACGGAGATAATATTTTTTTTATAAAAACTTGTGATTGTCTCGTTACAAGACAAATCAAAATCCTTCCCCAAAACCATTGCAAGTATATGTAACTATTACAAATATACCACTATGATATAAGTCTAAATCCAAATCTTAACTCATATCACGATAAAACGATATCACACAAGGCTCTCTTTAATTTTCATTATCCTAAATCTTTAGGTTATGAAAAAACGAAAAATAATTTAATCAAGTCCTAGACAAAGATTCAAAAATATTAGGGGTGAGCAATCGGATTCTTTAGTTCGGGATTTTGCCAAATCTGAACCGATCCAAAAATTCGATTTTTGAAAAAAAAAAACAAATTTGAACCGAACCAAAATTCAAAAATTATCGAAAAATAAAAAAATGAAAATCCGAAACCATTTTTTATAATTCTTATATATAATTATATTAAGATTAAATAAAATATTATTATTATTATTATTATATATAATTTGAATTTTTAAATTTTTCGAATTTAAATTTTTATTCCAATCCAATCTGAAAATCAAAACAAAATTTATACTTCAATTCAATTATTTAAATTCCGAATATTCTGTATGCTACTGCTTGGAATCCCCATCGTATAGTTACGATACATTTCCTATTTTTGGCAAAGTCATTCTTCTCATGTCTTCTTGAGCGGAAAAAGACCATTCTGCCCACCATTTTACCCTTTCCCAAGCAAAGGACAAAAAAAACCCAAAGCACAAACCAAAAACAGTACCTATCAAGATTTCACATTCCTCAAACTAAGCGGGCCCCACACCCATAGAGGAAAGAGTGGCCCCCACCGCTTGCATGTCGGAAAGAAGCCGATTAGTAAACACAACCACTTTTTGTTTTTGTGTTGAAGAAGAGGCATAAAAGAGAAGTGACAGAGAAAAAATAAGCCCCCACAAAACCTACATGCACCTACTCACACCATATATATTCCCACATATATACACCTATACATACAAAAAGAAACTGGGAGTAGGTGGTAACCTGGGTGGTGAGGCTTTTGACGGCGTCTTTTGTACTGGGACTCCCACGCGCCCCATCTTCTTCATCTTCCACGCTTTGCTTCGAGCAAGTAATGCACGTCAACATTTTTATCTTCTTCTACTCCAACACCTTTTTTCTTTTTAAAATTACCTGCAAAAAAACTGTTTAGAGTCAGTACTGTAATGAGTTTTCATTAGAGATTTGGGTGATTAAGTTATTATAGTTACGAAATCATTCATGAGTTAAATATATTATAATACGAATAAAAGTTAAATGCTAACCTTTTCCTCCCAAATGTATAGGACAATCTTTGTCATGTTTGGTTGTTATTCGAAATAAATGAACTAGTTTAGTTAACTGCGCCTAATGTGGAAAAAGGATAAGCACATTTTTTTAGATAAAAGAATAAACATATTTGTGAAGAGTTAGTAAATTTAAAATAAGGATAAAAATATTTGTTAAATACTAAAAACCATCTATGCGTTGTATGTTTTGCTTTCATATACACCAACGTATGTAACAGAGCTAATAGTACTTCCAAAATATGTCTAGTTTCCAGCAGAAAAAGGACCCATAATAGTTTAAAATATCAATTAGAATATATTTTTTGTATATGATTAAAGCCACGACGTTTCGTACAAGAGACCAGAGAGAATCAACGGAGAAAAAATTACGGAGCAGCAAAAATTAAATGCTAATAAATATAGTGCAGCTTTAATATTTCACGAAGAACAAAAAAGTGGGGATTATACGCCGAATTTTGCTGACACGATTTTTTTAAAATTAATTTTTCAATCACACAAACCCAATTAAATACACAAACAATAATTTCTTGCTTTTGGCTTTCTTGATATAAATAGAACGATCATTTTACTATTTCCTTTTCCTTTCAGCAACGCAGATCCGAAGATTCTCATCATTTATGGATATAAAAAGTATATATGTTATTACGGTGAAGGCGGAATAAAATTACGGTTCGAAGAAGAAACCCATCAGAAATGAATGCAGCGTCTATCGAACTTTGAAAGCAGCCGCCTAATGCATTTCCCGACAAAACTCCGTGGAAAAAATAAACTAAAATAAAAATAAAACCTTCGTACTGTTTCATAAATACTGATAGTGACCTACCCTTCCCAATACCTCTCTCTCTCTCTACACTAATTTCACACGAGTAATCAAACAAAGAGAGAAACATTAAAAACCAAAAACAAAACGGTGTTTGTGATCATCATTGCCAGAATCTTACCTCCAGATTGAATCTTTGGAGACGAATCGAGAAACGCCCTTTCGATTTGAAACAGTGATTTCAAACTCTTTTCAGCTTCGCCCAGAAATGATCAAATCGAATCTCTCTGAGCAGTGGAAATTACTCTCGTTCTTCATCATCCAGCTATCTCAAATCTCCAGGCTACATAATCTCCGGCGACGGCGATATATATGTATTGCTTGCCGGCTGTTTTGCAGCTATATTTCTTCAAAACTGGGTAGGTTTCTGATCATTGGATGTCGATCTCTCCTCTGCGTATGAGCAAAAATGTAGCTGCATACGCATCCCACACACTCGCATGAGGGGGAGAGAGAGAGAGAGAGAGGTTTGTAAATGGAGGAAAACAGGGAACGGAGGCGACAAGGAAAGAGAAGGGAGTCGGAGGTTGGGTAATGATATATATAGAAAGGATGTGACGCCGTCATCTCACGTCGTTATCTAACGGATATTTATATGTTTAAACGCTAAACACCAAGTACTGCTGCATCCATGGGTTGTACCTTGACGTTTCGAAGGTTGTACTTTTTTCTGGACTTGTGTCATTTATACATGGACAATTCGCACTTGGGAGTCAATTCTTATTGCAAAATTGGTGTTTTATTTGGGGAGGACAAGAGGGACCCACCTTGTCTCTAACTGATCAGTGGGTTTGTACCTCGTACTTTATGGTGTTCAAACTTACCATTATATTATGGTATTACGAAATGAGCATAGTATATATCATATATTTAACACGTGTAATATGATAAAATAATATGAATTCACAATCAATTAAGCTTAAATGATTTTCGGATATATACAAAATTATCATCATCTTTCCAATTTTATTCCTAGTTGTGACTTTAACCAAATATTACTCAAATTACGGTAACTTATGCAAATATTTTCTATGATAAAAATTTTGGTGGCTCAAATGTGAGTAAGTGGGTGTTTGACTAAGCTTATAAGCTCTTCAAAACAGTTTATAAGCTGTTTAGGAACTTATAAGTACATGCAAAGTGTTTGATAAAATAAGTTTAAATAAACATATAAATTGTGTAAATAAGCTCCAACGAATTATAGCCCCCAAAATAAGTAGTTTAACCTCAACTTATTTTTTCAGAAACTTATAAATAATAGTGAATTTACCAAAATAACCTTTCTATGTTTCGTTATTTTCTACATATACACTATCGATTTCACCTCTCATCAATTTTCTCTCTTCAACTATGATTTTCTCTCTCTAACTCACGATTCTTTCTCTAGCTTATAAGTTCAATCATCCAAACACTTTGACAACTTATAAGTTCTTCAAATATTATGTCTTATAAGCTCTTGAAACATCTTATAAGTTCGTGAAACTTATAAACTCTTTAAAATAAGCTTAGCCAAACACCCTATAAGTTCATCGTGAATTTGATGTGCGTTGACATGAAAATACATAATAAAAGTGAACTTTTTCTAATGCTTTGTAATTTTAAAATGCAGTTTGGAGGTTGAAAAAAGAAGATTGGAGTTGAGCTTTCATAGCATTCAAATAATCAATTTTATATATTTATACCCACGTTCAATTCGCAATGATCCTTTCAATTTTTAGGTATTGAAAATTTGGTGGATGATAGATTTGGGTCAAATATTATACGATAGAATTGATAAATAAGTAATATTTCGAATATTTGAACTTATTTTTTGCTATTTATACATAATATTATCAGTTGGGTTGTTGAGTTTCCTAAGCACTTTGACTTCTTATTCTTATTCAAGCATGTGTAGATGAATTTCTTAATTCTATATATCATTATATATTAAATAAAATAATTATGTAAGTAATAATTTAAGTTCAAAATGATTAAAGTCTTATGCGAATGTACTTTTACCAAGATAAGGAGATTAATTATATGATATTTACCCAACATGATATGCATAAAATTGCATAATGTTTTAATTAATAATACGTAGTGTTATTGAATTCACCATTGTAGCACCATGTGGTTGTGGTTTCACCCTTATGAATTGCGACATTCTGGTGAGTGGCACAAATTTAAGCGTCCAAAAATTATGGGCTCAATCTAGACTTTGGGTTAAAAGGAATTCAAATATACGGTGTTTAATTTTTTGTTGAGTTTATACCCCTAATTAAACATAAAGTCATCTTCTTCTTTTTTTGTCAATTTAATGCATAAATTTAAAGGTCGCGTCACGGTGGACTCAAACCCGAGACCTTTGGTCTCGGAGCATAACCACTCTACCACTAGGCCAACACACGCACATGTAAAGTCATCTTTTAATGGCTAATCATCTCAGTTCTCTTCAATTACATATATGTCAATGTGAAGTTCTCATCTCTTCGTTTTCACTTACATATGTTTCTTCATCTTCTTGGATGATCACTTCTCCTCTCTTCTGATCCTTCTTCTTTTCAATTGTAATTTCTTTCTTGTTTTTCAAATCATTAATATAGAGTCTAATTTTAAGAATCTGCAGTCCTCACGTTGTCTTAGCTTCGCATCTGATGAATATGATAACATGAAACTTGTCACATAATAGCATCGCTCATCTACTAAAATAGGTTAATCCATAGAGATGACGTTTCAATCTATTTCTTATGAGTTAAGCAATTGATTCTAAAAAGATTATGGGGTTATGGAATCTTTATTTGCGGCAGCATAGATCTTTTCTTTTAATACTTAGAGTATGGTTTTTCTTCAAGAAATATTTAATTGCATAGAGCTTTAGTCTTCACTTTGTATTGTAATTGAGCCTTGTGGATTTAATTCAGAGAAAAACTAGATTTATTTCCAAAAAGAAAGAAAAAATACTGTCATTTGATAACTTATTAGGACGATTTCAATTCAATTTTAATTTTTACTATACAATATTATTTAAATGAACTGATATACTTATAAATAAAATTCAAAAAAATTGACAACAATTGAAAGACCAATGTAAAAATGCAATGCCAGATCTGGACATCTAAAGAGAAGCATTATTTTTTGGATTAATTAAACTTCATAAATTATGATCACACTTTGGATTAAGTTGCAGAAATAATCTCACCTTCAAAATATGCAGAAAAGATCCCGACTTTAAAAATAGTTGCAATAGTTGCAAATATGATAAGGGACAAGATTTTCGGCGCTCGAAAAGATGAGTTAGACCGCCAAATATTGTGTCATACCATATTTGCAATTTTTTTGACAAAATTGTCAAGCCCGTCTTTCTCAGGTCGAAAATTTTGTTGCATCCGATAATTGGGGAATTTTCATAGAAAATATAGGTGTACTACGTCCTCTCTCACATGATATTATTTTATTAATATAATTATATTAATAAAATATTATCATATGAGAGAAAATGTAGTACACCTACATGTTCTATAGAATTTCTCCTGTAATTGTAACTTTTTGGAAAGGTCAGTATTCCTTTTGCATATTTTAAGGGTCAGATTATTTTTGCAATTCACCCAAAGGTTGGACTATAAAGTATAATTAAACCATTTTTTCACTATATTGTGCATTAATATCTTATTTCACTTTTTTTCTATATCTAATTTCAATAGAAAAAGAGATTTTGTTGAACGAGCTTACACATTTTGTCATAGTTTGTTCGTGTTAAGGAAGAAACTATCTCACTCATGTTGAAACAACATGATTTTAGACCACTGTATGCATATATATTGGTAAATTGGATGCTACAGCTCTATGCGCTGAAGTTGTTTGTTGTGATCCCTGTTTCCCTTGCTTGTTCTTGTTGCTGCCAGGGAGCTGAGTTATCTACGATAACGAGCGAATAGAGCGAATGCAGTGAGCGACCAATTTGTTCATCAGTTGCCCCATTACCCGGTAAACTCTCCTGGATCAATAGCATTGGATATGGAATGTGGCCATTTCACTATAGCCCATTGATCTACGCGGATAAAGACTCTTCCACTAAAACATTGTCTTTCTATTTCATTTGTTGAATATTCCTAGATTGAGACGATGACATGTGTAAAGGTGTAAGACCCCAACGATTAAGATTAAGTAAATTTGTCACATGTGATCATCCCTGATTTAAATGCAGTGATTGCAACATTAAATTAATATACCCATACATAGCTTGTTAGGCAAAGGTTTCTTCAATTTTCACCCTCAGGTGTTTACTGCTCTTGTCTCCTGTCAGCGTTTGTTGCAATTTCTGATTTTGCTGAAAATGAATATCGTTGTAGGAATAATGCACCACAAAGCTTTCAGATTCCCCAAACTTTGCCATCACCTTTGAAAAAGAAAAGAACAAAAAAACAAACTATAATTTGTAAAAAAAATACCAAAAAATAGGTATGTCGTGATCGATGAATCAGTAAAGAAGGTTGCTATACGGATTTCCTTTTCAAATTTTCGTATTTTTAACTTTTTGCACATCTGCTAAAATTATGTCTGGAAATTTAAAAATGATAATAATATGGTTATTTAGGTATAGGAGAAATGTGGGGAAGATCAATATTTACTTTAGTAACTTTTAACCATTTGCCTTGGTTAGTTCTTTTCGCTTTATTCTTAAGACTAACCTCTCATTAAGCAAAAAAGAAATGCTTGGATTAATCAGGAACGAGAGGTGAAAAGTAATTTATGTTAAATCATGGTTATATATGGTGTATGTGTCAGTCACAATATTATTTTTGTTTAAGTAGGTGAAACGTAATTTAGGATATGGTACATGAAAATCATTTAACTAAAATAATCAAGAATTTGCACCATATGATAACAAATAAAGAGTCCAAGTTCATGAAATACACTTTACAAATTTTCTCTATTTTCTATTCAATCATAAAATGAATGACAAATTAAAAATCATCTGCCCTTAAAACTTAGATAAATTGAATAATCACTCTAATACATATTGAGACAATGATTAATTAGGTACTTAATTTCTTCAGTAATGATTAATGAATGATAACACACGTCAATCCTCATTGAATCCCGTAGAGAACTTCTTCTGAGGCAATGAAAGCTTAGTCAAGAACCAGATGTTTAGGAGCTGTTTGGGAGCAAATTGAATTTTGAGTTTCAAAATCCATCACCTTTCAAATAAATGCAGTTGAACGAAAAAACTTTTCCATTATTCTCATAGCTTTTATTTCTTTAATTTGATTCGTTTGAAGATATGCCAAACGGGCGTGCCCAAAATGTGAAACACATATACAGCAATGACCACTATTGTGTTATAATTCAGTTTTAAGTACATATAAGGGAAGGGAAGAGACATGTATGGGTCCATAATGTTGTCTTGACCAGAGGCAACCTTTAATTCAAACTTTGATTGGCTAATTGTTTTATTTTAACCAATTATACATCCATCATACCTTGATATATATTACATATGACATTTCATTTTCATTTTCATTTTTTGGCATATATACTTCCACAAATATGCTAGTGCGTGCAATTAGTCTCTTTCGCGTGACTACTGTAAATAACGGTTGAGGGTGGTGATGCGGCGCAAGTGGCGGACGATTTTATGAAACGCGCGGATCATCCGAAAAATTGCCGCAATTCCGAAAAGTCTCAGATTTCGGGGAAAACCTAGTGTTTTTCGGGTGGAATCGATGGTGGATTTCGGGTGGAATCGATGGTGGAATTGATGACTGATGGTGGATTTCGGGCAAATTCCATCGTTTAGATGGTCAAATTCGCAGTTTAGTATTTTTCGGGGTTATTTTGCAATTTTAGAATTTTGTTTTGGGCCTTTTTTGGTATTTCTTGTATTTCGGAGATTAGGGTTAGTATTTAATCTCCTTTTGCTTCATTTTCATAGCAGTTTTTGGATATTTTATAAAATTCGAGATTTATCTCTTATCGTCATCTCTCGGTATTCTTTGAGTCAACGAGTTTTGATCGTGTTCTTCCTGTTCCACGCACGCACCCTGCATCAGGTGGTCATCATCATCAAAGTTTATTTCAATTGTAACTATGGATAATGGAATGCACATTAAGTATATTTTACCATGATCTTAAGCCACAAGTCTTGGACATGATGGTAATTAAATAATAAAAAAAGTAATTTCAAACACAACTGGATCAAAATCATTCATGTTTTGCGAGTCTGTAAAAATATTAATAATTAGAGCCTACTTAAAGAATAATTGGTATTTAAAAATTACCTCATATTATAAATGCCATAAGTATAGACTAAATAGGAAATAGTGACATTACACCAATGCACATGAAGAGTAGAGGGTCTAGATTTCCATAAATTAAAAAAAATGACATGAGTAAAGTATTATATTCCATACTTCCAAAGCAAATACAAACACCATATATACACACTAACAATTTTCGGTGGCGTACTACTCCCTCTAGCTCACAAAAAATATTCCAAGTCTTTTTTCTTTCTCCAAGAGGATACGATTATTAGGATTAATAGTCATTTATAGCTTGATGTGTACTAACAACGGATTATATGGCCTTTAACTCTTGCCATAATACAAAACGAAATCGTTTTACTATATTTAGAAAAAGTGACTATTCTTTTCTCTCTTTATTCCCATAACATTTTTTTTCTTTACTCTTTTCACTTCTGTCCACACGACCCCATTGTTATTGTCTACCACTACGTCACTGGGCGGTGCAAGAGGACTTGTGGCAGATTTGCCATCACCTGCCAATCGCCAAGGCCAACCTTATGTTTGAAGCTCCAATTGATCATCAAAATGGGGAAATCGGGAAAAAAAATGATAACAATATAGGGATTGAACGATTCTTGAGTTTATTCAATTTTTTAATTTATAGATGGACTTTTTTTTGAAGTATAGCAAAGCAGCGTCCTTTGGTATTACATGACAAGTTTTAACGGTCACATCATCTACGTTAGTCTACGTCACGTTTTCTTTGATGTCTTTACATAGCTGGGTTAAACGGCACTAGGGGTGAGCAAAAAATCCGAAAATCGAATATCCGATCCGAACCAAATCAAAATTTAAAATTCGGTTCGGATTTTTCGGATCGGATCGGATTGAAATTTTTCAAAATTTGAATTTCGGATCGGATTGGATTTTTTAAATCCGAAAAAATCAGAAAATCCGAATTATATATAATTTATATATAAAAATAATATTTTATTTAAATATGTTTAACTTTAATATAAATATATATAAGAATTAACAAAAATTGGTTTCGGATTTTCGATTTTTTCATAATTTCGGATTTTTCGATTCGGATTGGATTTTTGTATAAAAAATTCGGATTTTCGGATTTCGGATATTCGGTTCGGATCGGATTTTGTCTTTCACAAAATTCGGATTTTCGGATCGGTTCGGATTAGGCAAAAATCCGAACCGAAATCCGAATTCTCACCCCTAAACGGCACAATTATTTGGCTATGTCTACCTATTTTAAACGATCATGCCGTAAAGTTATCATGCGGAAAAACATCGAGCTATAAGTGACCATGAACCTATATTTTTAATAATCTTGAAAAGGAAAACAGATGCACATTTTATCTATTTATCTATTACACCCTTATTTGCTCATAAAAATCGATAATTTATTAAGTTCAAAAAAATTCATAAGTGAGAGAATATAAATAAAAAGAAAACATAATGTTCCTCTAGAAAAATTGGACAATGATTTTGTGACTACAATATTGAAAATTAATGCAATATTATCTCTTTGTGGCCAGGAGAGTGTTATCATTTTTATACCTTATATCATCAGTTTCTTTTTTTTTTTTTTTGTTATCATGGGAACCCGCAGTAGCCTATCTTAGGTGCTTGACTTGGATAAACCCCACGGTCCCATGCAATAGCACGCAAACCACACGGACGGATAAACCACTTGGAAAACCAGGGTGTGCAAACAAACCCATAGAGGTGTTTGGTGGGGTTGAGACCTCCTGACCACCACCGAACCCACCTTAACCATTGGACCGTCCCAGAGGACAACATCAGTTTCTTTCTTTGAGTTGGGGTGAAGGGGATTGGGACTCGTGCTCCAATATCTCATCCATCCTTAGAAAGGGGAAGAATACTCGTTATATCATCAATTTTATGTTTTCGATTTCGCAACGTACTTTTGGTAATGACTTTTAACTAAATAATCAAAACACATTAAATATTTATGATATCTTATTTAACTAACTAACTAAACGTCATTTTTTTTTGAAGAAATAAGTTTGAACATGGCACGATGCCTTATGCAAAGCATCCAAAAATAAAGGAAGAAAGACCCACACAATCTAATAAATTGGAGAGGCATAAAGATTAAGGTACCATGAGAAAAGCAAAGTGACGAGATTAGGCTGTATTCCAACGTTTGGAATGTTCAACGTTGTAAGCAAATAAGAGTGACAAGAAACGAAAAAGCGATTTCGAAAAGCCATTTGGCGATCATCAATCGAACTGTAAAGTAAAGTATGGGTCTACTAAGTAGAGAATCACAGATTTCAATCTCAATCAATCCCAAATTCGATCTTTCCCTATTTCCAATGATTCATTGCTTTTATTTTATCCTCCTTCCTACTTTCCAGCCCCATGATTTAAAATTTTCAGATCTTGTAGTTTTTACTATAAATCAGTAAATATCAGATAAAAATGTCGCCCCATGATTTAAAATTTTCAGATCTTGTAGTTTATATTATAAATCATTAAATATCAGATGAAAATGTCGGTAACTACGTACTATATTGATTAAAATTACGTGTGAATAATATGTGGATGTTCAAGAAGTTTGGGAAAGTACGATTTGTTTGAATACCAACTATTTTAATTAATATGTATGGCACAAGTTATAGATAAAATAATTATATCAAGATCAGTTATATTGTGTTAATAATTACTACAAGGTCTTTTTTAGATTAAATTGGTATCAACAAAAAAAATACTACTTTCAAATGTTTAAATCTCAAGGGATGTCAGTGTAATAGCTAGCAACTGCGATGCATAATTTTCGATCAGTAAAAACTTGTTTTAGTATGCTAATTAGGGAAATAACAGAAATATTACGTTTGAACTATTTTCAACAATTTCATGTTTTAAATTTTTTTATTAAATTAATAGAAAACATTTTAATATTTTTTCAATAATACCGAGAAACTAATTTTTTAGTGTTAAAATGTGACATGGAACATATGACGTGGCCACTCACCACATCCGTACAAAGAACTATTTGATAAAAATTTTGAAAAAAGTTCATAGTTACATTTTTTAATATTTTTCTTATTAATCATGATCTCATTGCGTCCGTTCAATAAGACGAGCTTCACTAGAGATTTTCAACAGGACTAGGCCAATTCAACCCAGCTCGTCCAAGCCCAAACCATGAAACTGCAAGGGATACCTGAGCCGAATTCAAAGGAATAAATTAGCTATTACTGGGCTTTCTTCAAAATACAGGCCCATGACTAAGATCCCATCTACCGAGAACTTCCATAATATATAGGTAAACTACATCATCTCTTACACGATAATATTTTATTAATATAATTATATTAATAAAATATTATCATGTGAAGATGATGAGATACTACATGTTCTATAAATTTCACATCTACCGCTAGGCCAATCTACACAAGCACACCTAAATTATTATTATTATTATTATTATTATTATTATTATTATTATTATTATTATTATTATTATTATTATTATTATTATTATTATTATTATTATTTTGTTAAATTTAAAAGAAAAAAGAAAAGCCATGGGCGAAGAATGTTGATACAACTAGGGTGAACAAAAATTTGAAATCGAATATCAATCCGAACCAAACCGAATTTAAATTTCGGTTAGGATTTTTCAATTTTCGGATCGGATCGGATTGATTTTTTTTTTTAAATTTCGATTTTCGGATCGAATTGGATTGGATTTTTAATCAGAAAAATCCAAAATCCAATTATATATAAGTTATATATATAAAATAATATTTTATTTAAATATTTTTAAATTTAATATAAATATATATTGAATTTAATATATATATATATATATATATATATATATATATATAATTAACAAAAATTGGTTTCGGATATTTGGTTTTTCATAATTTCGGATTTTTCGGTTCGGTTCGGATTTTTTTATAAAAAAATCGGATTTTCGGATTTCGGATATTCGGTTTGGATCGAATTTTTTCTCTCTTAAATTTCGGATCGGTTCGGATTAGACAAAAATCCGAACCGAAATCTGAATGCTCACCCCTAGAAACGGCGACTGTTACTGCTTATTAGCCTCAGTCACAAGTAGGGATGTCAATCTAATCCAGAACTCATGGATTGGTCCGAAAAAACCGTATTAAGGTTGAAAATTTCTAGTCCAAAAACAATATTAACTTGAATAGTCCGACAACCAGAGTAGATCAGTCCAAAAGTAACCCGAGTCCAAACAGGCTGGCCCGCAAATTGATTTGCTAATGAACAAGAAGAAGTCAGACGTCATCTAGCAAAATGTGCTGAACTTCCTTTTAATTTTTTACAAAGTCATTATTTTCACGGATTATATGAAAATAGTTCAACCTCGTTTTGAAAAGGTTTCAAGCAATGCTTTTTATAAAGTATATGGACATGAAATTATTGCTTTAAAACATTTATTTGCTACTTTAATTAACTTCTAAAATTTCATTGACCACGGATTTATGGCGAGGCCGAGGATCATTACATTATTTATGTATTACGGCACACTGGATAACTGAAAATTTCATGTTTGAAAAAAGAATTATTGATTTTTCTTTACTTGAGTATCCACATGATGGCCTACCTATATACCAAAAATATAGAAAAATGGTACAGAATGCAAAATGAATTTTAAAATTCCTTATCTGGACCTAAAGACCAATGTCTCCAACATATAGAATGTTAATGGAAGCCCTAGCTTATGCTTCAATAATCACACGCTTTATTATAGAAGAAAGCAATTGTAGAGTCGATCAAATTAGTGAATCGAATTTGGAGATTATTAATGTATAAATTAAGTTCTATGATGTCCGGTCATTTTTATCCTTTTCTAATTTTATGTTGACAAACATGGTTAAAATTGTTAAAGGTTTGATGAACATAGAAATGACAAAAGTGTAACAGAAATTATTGCGAAAATGGAGGTTAAATGGATAAAACATTACGATAGTATTCCTTATTGTGCAATTTTTTGTTGTATTATTGATCTTAGATGTAAATTGGATGGTTGTGTTTGGTTGAGGAATATTATAAATGTCGTGGCTGTAAAAAGGATGTAGATTATAGAAAAGAAATATCTGATATTTTAGATGAATTAGTTAAGAAATATTCTTCACATGGAACTACTAATGTGACAACATCATCATCTAGCAAATGAGACACATTTAGATTATTAGAAACATTAAAAAAACAAAAGAGTGATTGTAGTCTAAGGGGACCTATTGATCTTAAACACTATTTATACTTTTAGAAAATGATTCAGACGATTTCGATGTATTGCAGCGGTGGAAAGTTAAAAAACATTATTCAGTTCTATCTATTATTGCACGCGATCTATTAACATCTCAAATGTCTATTGTAGCATTGGAAAGTGCTTTTAGGGCAGGCGCAAGAACGGTGACAGATAGAAGAACTCGATCGACTCCAAAGTCTGTAAAATTTTGCATGCTATTGAGGGATTGGTTGGCTGAATGATACCGGTTGAAAAATTTAGAGAGAGTAGGAGGATAAAAGATGCCGGAGATGATGAAGGAAGACTATTTCGATGATGAATCAGCCTTTGAAACTACGTACAGTTATAGCAATTGGACAGACCAGGATCTAGGGCCGGTCCTGACTGAAAAGAGGCCCGAGGCGAAACAAAAACTACAGTTATAGCAATTGGATAAGACCAAGATCCAGAGCCGGTCCTGACTGAAAAGTTACGAATTATTGACGTGGAATTTATCTAAATAATTGTTGATGATCTGGAATTTTAATAACGAAAAAGCTCAGGGATTAAATAATTTTCTATAAAAGAGGACCTAGTGATATGGAACATAGAATTAGAATTTAGAAGGATCTATCGAAACAAAACATAAAAATACAAAGACCTCTAGTTATGTTTTGCCCTGCACGAAATTATTAAATTGTTAGAATCTTAGTAGCCCAGACAGTAGTGACTTATATATAATCCAATACTTGCAAAAATCATGAAAGGTCCGGACATAAAGTTTAGTCAACAAGACACTGACACTATGAATTTTGTCATAAATAAATACAATTGTATCCCAGTCATAATATTTTTATCAATATGTCATTTAGGACACATACAAATCCACTATAAAAAATACGACGAGAATACATTCTTTTTTTTTTGTCAATTAATACAGAAATTTTAAAGTTGCGTCGCGGTGAACTCGAGCCAAGGCCTTTGGCGCAAGATTAACCACTTACTGCGCCAACACACACACACGACGAGAATACATTCTGTAACATCAAATTGTAATAAAATGAACCTCATATTAGTTAGTGTGTGTGTGTTGGCTAGTGGTAGAGTGGTTAACGCCGAGGCCAAAGGTCTGAGTTCGAGTCCACCGTGACGCAGCCTTTAAAAATTTTTGTATTAATTGACCAAAAAAAAAAAAAAATGAACCTCAGATTTATTAAAAGAATCATACATTTAAACCCTAAATCCAGAACCACAATCATCATGAATATCATCTGGGCTCAATAGCTGAAACAGTTAAGCCATTGAGAGAATGTTTTATATCTAATGAGCTGCTGGAACTTGTTGCAGTAGAAAATGCAGGTTTCTTGGGTGGTGGAAGAGCTGCAATCTCACTGCAAAGCATGGACACCACACTCGACATGTTTGGTCTGTCATTGGGATTTTCTTGCACACACAAAAGTCCCACATTTATGTACCTCAACGCTGTTGAAGCCACTGCCGGAGATCCCACCTTATCATCCACCACCTCCACTCCTCTTCCCGAAATCCACAGATCCCACGTCTGCAACACATTCATCCAACTACCTCAAAATACATTTCTTGCATTTCTCAAACAGTAGAAAGTATAATGTCCCTTTAAATTTTTCTGTATTAAATAAATGTCTGAAAAAGAAACACATGATGTGATGGAATGCTTGCTTACATGTCCAAGAAGATTGAGAGAGTCAGTTTGGTAGAAGCCAGTGTTCTTCTTGCCACTTATAATCTCAAGAACCAAAACTCCAAAACTGAAAACATCAGACTTTATGGAGGATAGGCCTTGCAATGCATACTCAGGAGCCATATAGCCACTAACATTTTCAGACAACAAATCTACATCAGTTATTTTGCAACGGCTATATATATAGTTGTAAGAGTTCTTGATCATAGACCCCCTTTTATTTCCTTCACTTACTATGTTCCAACAATCTTATTTGTCTGAGCCAGTGAATCATTGCCTCCAAAGATACGCGCCATGCCAAAATCCGATATCTTGGGGTTCATCTCACCATCTAGGAGAATGTTACTCGCCTTGAGATCTCTATGAATGATACGCACCCTCGAGTATTCATGCAGATAGAGGAGCCCTTGAGCAATCCCTTCAACAATGCCAACGCGTGTTGGCCAATCTAGTAACTCTTGTTTCTTTGAATCTGCTTCATGTTTTGTTTGATAATCAGTGAGCGTAGATAATTACCAACATTGTTAGTCACAAAGAATTCTAGACTCTTCTTAGGTAGTGAGTTGTACTAACCAAATAGGAAGAAATCTAGACTCTTATTAGGCATGTACTCATAGATGAGGATGCTCTCATCAGGGTCAATGCAGCAACCCAAGAGGCGAACGAGGTTCCTGTGCTGCAGTTTTGCGATTAACAAGATTTCATTTCTGAATTCCTCAAAGCCTTGTCCGGATTTCTTTGAGAGCCTCTTTAGGGCCACTTCTATTCCATTCAGTAATTTGCCCTGTTCAAGAAAATTGGACTGTTTCATAATTTTCTTGTTAATGTAGAACGATGTATTAGGCAAGAGTTCATAAGATGAATCTTGAACCTTGTAAACTGGTCCAAATCCTCCCTCTCCAAGCTTGTTTTCTGGTGAAAAGTTGTTAGTTGCAGCAGAAACACTTGCATAATTGAACATTGGCAAATCAAATTTTGCGTTGTTTTTCCTTGTCAAGATTTGTCCATCCTTGGATGGCTGCTGCTTCACATTAAGGTCAAAATCGTACGACAAAAGATCCTCTCCATGTTCTTTGCCTTCTGTTCATTGAGGCCAACATAAAGTCATTGATAATATCAATCAAAGAAAGTGAAAATACATAAGAAAAATACTATTAAAAATCTTCCTTATAGATGTTAGCCCATGCTGGTTGCTAGTTCCCTTTCTACTAAATGTTGCAAGCATTCTCAAGAAGTTATGAATATGTAAAACAAATCATACTCTAATCTCATAAAATGGCTGTTTTTAACCTTTCTGTTTGTTCCTCCTGTTGTAGAAGCAGCCCAGAGCGCCTCCGGAGAAAACCACTACCATCGGAACCACCACGGCGATGATCACCTCCAACATTTTCTTTCTTCCTGAATAAAAACAAGAGATAGCTCAACACACACACACACACACAAAGACTTAGTGATATCATGCAGCAAACCCTTACCATTTGGAAGCTCAGAATCAGCAAGTTTGAGGTACAGAAAATCTTCATTTTTTGAGACATTTTTGAGATCAAACAAAGCTCCTTCCCATATCAAACACCCAGCCTGATTAAATGCATAAGCTGTACAAGAGCAATTCATCTGGCACGTCGTCATACACTCCTTAGCAGTTCGAGCAGGATGTGTAATCGGATTAGCAGGAAACTTGATATCTGAAACACTCAGAAATCCATCTTTCTTCAACTTCCCTTTGGTTGAATTTCCACTTTCACACTGCAGAACAGATCTTCTAGAACAATCTCTCCCCCTCATCAACAACGAGGTGAAGCCTCGTAGACATCTGCAGGGGGATGAAGCTGAAGGGCTCTCACTGAAGATCCCAAAACCTCCGCAAAAGCCAAAAATATCATTTTTAGGCAGCTCATGTGTGGTGCTCCAATTATGGTAGCTTCGCTGAGATGTAAGCTGGATTAAGTTTCCTGATGAATCCAACACAATCATTGATAAGACATTTGGATTCAACACAGAATATCTCATGTAAGTTCCCTTTTCATTTGAAGGAAAACTGAAACTGTACAAGTAGCTTAGTCCAGGAACTGAGCTAAACACAGATACATTCCAAGCTCCACTCTTCCAATATACAACTGACATATTCCACTGCAAGAAGAAAGAAGGAGGATTTCCGAGACATCTCCATGGAAAAGGGTCCAGGGGAAGGATCATCGATGCTCTTCCAAGAAACGAGACGCTGTGTTCTGCCCGTGACCTTCTCAAATCCAAGTGCAGCTCCAGGTAGCCAGGTATTAGTAGGGTGATCAAAACTTTGCCAAAATATTGTACCTGCCTTTGATCCATCTCTTAAGATGAGATTCCCATTATCAAGAAGCACTGCTTCTACGGTTTCGGGCAGAGTTGACATCAAACTTGTGGACCAGAAGGAATCAAGATCATGGTACAATCCCAGGTTGCCATTGGGGACTACTTTGAGCTTGAAATTTGAGGTGTTGGGCAATGGCTTCTCTCTGTTAGCCACCCAAACTACAGTTTTGTTCGGAAAATCTTTGTACCAAATGCCTAAGTAGGTGTTGTGTGAGGAAGTAGTGCCTGGTGTGAAAAATCCCAGTTCAAAAATCCCATCTTTTGAGATTAATGTCTGGCTTTCTGTGATGTATTCTCCTTTGGAGAGTGTGTCTGCTCCAATGCAAAGACATGGTTTTTCTGCCATGAACCATAGCAGAAAACATGCTAAGATTACTAGGTTTTGGTTGTTTCTGCTTCTCAACATGTTTGACTTGATTCTGCAGAAGAAATGAGATGGATGGGGTGGCAAAAATCAAGAACACAGCAGAGAGATTAAGAGGCGTTGACTTGTGGACTTGGAAATTTCTTCGTTTCATCAGGGATGTTATTCGAGCGTAAAGATCGTGCACATGAATTGGACGTACTAACGCCTACGAGCTTCAAAATTAGACTTTTCTTTTCTTTAAAAACAATCAGAAATACTTAGGTGCGGCGGCCTTTATTAATTTAATTAAATAATTTTAAAATAGTTAAATAAAGGGCTGGGGGCCCACTGTACAGTATAACAAAAGTTACCAAACACACCCATGACAACCTCAAAAAAAAAGGCAATGATAGATAATAGTAAGGTAATTGATGTTTAAATACGTGAATTTTGGTTGTATTTTTATTTTACATGTAAATCTTAGAAGTTTGTATTTATAAATATATGAATCTATTTTTATTAATTAAATAACAGTTAACATTAAACTGACATCATAATCGATATTGCACCATTTTATCAAAATAAAATTGAGTCAATTAATACGAGTATGACTACGAATATTTATTTAGTTTCAGGCAGTCCAATACGAAAGCGACAAAAGCAATATAGATATCCAAGATTTTTCTTATGTAGAAATTATAAAAAGTTAGTCGCCGTTTA
Organism: Salvia rosmarinus; assembly: GCA_036937905.1. Taxonomy (NCBI): domain Eukaryota; kingdom Viridiplantae; phylum Streptophyta; class Magnoliopsida; order Lamiales; family Lamiaceae; genus Salvia; species Salvia rosmarinus. The sequence goes on from CM072822.1 coordinate 11,528,553, forward strand.
CTTTGAAAATTCATGATACTGACTTTGTAGATCATATTTGACCATTTTCCATAATTATAGTTTTATTGATGTTCAACTTCAGGCATATTTAGGACTCACGTGGAATATTTATATTCAAGTAAACCTAACTTTTTTTTGACAAAATAACATGCCATTGTTCATTATTTTGATAAAACGACAGTTATTGTTCGGCATGCCATGTCATAATTCAACCTTGTAGAATTCACGGGAGGATTGGTTGCCTTGTAGATTTGTTGTCTCTTCTATATTAAAAAATTATTAATATTGTAGGGTTCTTCAGTTTTTGCTTCTTAAAATTTGGTATGGCTTATACCTTTTGTGTTATATCTGCATTTTTGCTGGTTATTGTCTGAAACTTTACAAAATCGCACAGGAGAATATGGACACGGCTAGTGGCATTATGTCGTATTTCTCGCAATGAAGAATCCTGTCAAAATTTTATGTTTTACTTCGATAAGGACGTATTTTGATAATAGTAGCTACTATTTAGACATTCTAATAGCGACTACCATATTTTTTTCACTAAGTAAAATAAATATTCATCTTTTGCTTCTTTAAAATTTGTATACAAGTAGTATTATGTTACATAATTAATATCACTACAAAAATACAATGATCGTGACGGTAAAATGCGGTCGTGAAGAATTTTTTTTTACGACGGATTAGCGACGGATCAGCGACGTAACATGGCGGGGATTTCTCGCGCGAAGTATTAACGAAGGAATTTCCGTCTCTATTCCGTCATTAAATTTAATGACGGAAACTATCCGTCGTTAAAAATAATTTTTTTTTTATTTTTTTTAATTGTATAACAATTCCGTCGCTAATCCGTCGTAAAATAAGCGGATTATTTTTAGTTTTTTTTAAATTTATTTTAACGACGGACAAAATCCGTCGTTAATTTTAATTATGAATATATTTATTCCCAAAAATTTTAGCGACGGATTGTCCGTCGTAAAGTAGTCGCTAATTTAACGACGGACTTAATTCCGTCGTTAAATTAAAATGTTTTTGATTTTTTTATATTCTGTACGTAAATTAACGACGGATATGTGTTCGTCGTTAAACTTATTCCGTCGTTAAATTCATTATTCCGTCGTTATAGGGTTTTAAATATAACGACGGATAATTCCGTCGCTAATCCGCCGCTAAAAAGTTTAATTACGATCGGGCTTTCTTCCCATTTCATATCCAAATTGAAAACCTCCCAACCCCAACCCCAACCCCACCAGCCCCCATGCATGCCGCCGTGTGCGTGCGACCACTGTGCCGCCATCCCCATGCCGCCGCCGCCGGCCGCCCACCCCCGACCCCAGCCCTAGCTGCCCTAGCCCCCGCCTTACCCCATTGCCCTGCCATTGCCCCCCCCCCCTTGCTGCCGCCCACCCCCACCCCCGCTGCCGCCGCCCACCCCCGCCCATCCTGCCGCCGCCTCCCCACCGCCTCCCCGCCTGCCCCCGCCTCCCCGCCTCCCGTCGTCGTCGTCGGGTTGGTTTGTTTGGGTTTTTATTTTGTTATATATTTGTTATATATATTGAATTGATAGTGAAAATTATTATATGATGTATTGAATTGATAGTGAAAATATTATATATGATGCATTGAATTGATAGTGAAAATTGAATTGAGTTTACCGAATTGATAGTGAAAATGATGCATTGAATGTTAGTCTTGTGATTTGGGCTTGTGAAATTGATAAGCTTGGATGTGAATTGGGATGATAAATTCATCGTTTCGTGAGTTAACTCATGCGCATATGTGGTGTTTGATAAAAATGTTTGCGAGAAATTGATAAGCTTGGTGTGAATATGTTTAACTTGGATGTGAATTGTGATGATAAATTCATCATTTCGTGAGATGTTTTGAGTTGTTAAGTGTATAATTAGGCATATGGTGATGAATTGGTGAAATTTGGATGAGTTTGGTTGAATTGGGAATCAAATGGCGATTAATTTTATAAAACTTACTCTGCCGAAATTTTGTTAGAATTGTTATATGAATAAAATGTTTTATAAGTGTTTATCTGTCATCTAAAAATATTGACCAATTTGCAGTATAGTTGCCACCTAGCTAGTAGTCAATATTTTTAGGATTAAATAAATTTATTTGGTAGACGGAGGAGTAATATATATACCATCTATTTATTTGTTTAGTTGCATTAAAACCAAATTAATAGGTACAAAGTGTGGAAACTCACAAAAAAGTTTCGATGAATTATTCTATATATCTACCCAAAATTATGCTATGTATATACTTGGCTATGTAACACTTACCCGTTTCAATTAAAAAGACAAGGTACATCGATTAGGAATATTCAGATTTTATACAAATGAATTAAATAAATGAAATCATGCATTGTAAGTTTGTAACTCTCAAAATCTAATTTAGTTTGTAAACACGATTGGGAATCAATACTAAGATTCTAAACACTCAAAATCTAATTTAGCTAGTTGAATCGCAACTTTTCTCAGATACACTCACACATATACATATACACATACATATAGATTTAATTAAATATATATAGGAATTACATTAAGTTCAAAATTTACATTATAACATCTTATATATGTTTGCAAAATATTCTTGTGTGAGGACACGGGATCATAATTGAATGTGGTTCTCACATTTCATAATTAAGTGTGATCACATTTTCTAAATGAGTGTGGTCCATATATGTCCTTGTATGAGGATGTCATCACAAGAAACTACTTCATAGATGAATTAACATATTCTAACTTATGAGTGTATAATTAGTTTATATTGTACAACTTATGTTGAACATGTTTAATTAATTATTTATAATTAGGAGCTTGAAGAATGAATGACAATCGTGAGTGGATGTATAAGAGGTTTAGTTCGGTTGGTGGATTAAATATTGAATTTCGAGATGGACTTGAAAGTTTTATTGAATTCCCTAGTGCTCGAGTTTTTATTCGCGGATGGAGAGAAAATCAAGTGTCCGTGTAAGAAGTGTAAGAATATACCTTATCGGAAGAAGATCTTGTGCGATATCACTTATCAAAATTTGGATTTATTCCAAATTATCACACATGGATATTTCAAGGAGACAAACCACAAGTAGGCACAATGTTGTGGATTCGGATGTTAACCGTCAACCAAATACGTATCATATGATGGTAGTGGATGCTTTCTGGTCCACAGTTCCAATTTGACGAGATCGAAGAGGAGCCAAATTCGATGCAAAATTTTTTACGATATGTTGAATCTTGATAAACCTTTGTGGCGGGTTGCTCGGATCATACACAATTATCATTTGTGGCTCGACTTACGAGTTGGAAAGCGAGAACAACATTACGAGAAGGGTTTTGATCAAATATCGAACCGATGAAAGAGTCGCATCCAGATGGAAATTGCGTGCTGATGACTTCTACAAAGACGAAGAGATTGTTGCGTGGCATGGGGTTGCCGTACACAAAATTGATTGTTGTCCATTTAATTGCATGATTTATTGGCGCCAAGATTACGAATTGACGAGTGCAAATTCGTAACCATCCTCGTTTCAAGAGCAATACTCGAGTGGTGGAAGTCGACGAAAGCACAAGTAGCATATAAAAGATGTATTATTTTCCTCTAACTCCTCGACTACGAGATTATATGCATCCAATGCTATAGCGGAAAATATGCGTTGGCATGCATCGTCGGTCGATGATGGGGTCATCGTCATCCGCACTCAATTGCATGGAAATATTTGAACACGAAGTTTCCTTATTTGCATCGAAAATTAAGTAACGTGCGATTGGGACTCTCAATCGCGGTTTTCAGCCATTCGGTCAATCGAAAGCAATATTCATCATGGCCCGTTATCTTGACCCTTATAATCTTCCCCGTGGCTGTGTATGAAGGAGCAATACATGTTTCTTACGATCTTAGTGCCGGACCGCGTAATCCGAAGGAGAAGATTGATTTGTTCTTGCAACCATTGATAGCGAGTTAATAGATTTGTGGGATGACGGCGTTCTTACTTATGATGTATCGTTGAGCGAAATTTTCAAATGCACTGCATTACTTTGGACAATTAGTGACTTCCTGCATACTCTATGTTGTCTCGGATGGATACAATGAAAGATTAGCTTGTCCGCACCGCATGGAGTATCCGATGCTTTTACTTTAGCTAAAAGTGGTAGCGATCATGGTTTGATAACCATCGTAAATTTCTAGCTCCTAATCACCCATTTCGAAGGGATCGAAGAGGTTTCGAAAGAACACGTGATTACTAACGATCCACCGAAGCGCGATCGGAGATGAGCTTACATCACTAATTATGGGTATGAGACTAGTCTCAAATGTAGATCGGCGGTGATGAAATAAATAGCGAGAATATCAGCGGTTTGGGCCGGATGGAAGAAAAGAAGTATTTTCGGGATCTACCTTCTCGAGTTCTCTTTGATTCGGCATAATTTGGATGTCATGCACATAGAGAAGAATGTGTTCGATAATGTCTTCAACACGATCATGAATGTCGAGGAAGACAAAGATACGAGCAAATCTAGAGAAGAACTTAATTTATCTTTCTGGACCGAGTTGACGATGAATGAATCAACAGAAAATATCCAAAGGCTTCTTATACACTTGACAATCGTGAGAAAAAGTCTTATGTGAGTGGGTAAGAGGTTTAAGATTTCAGATAGATGCGTTTGAACATGGGTAGATGTGTAGACATGACAAAATGAAGATGTTTGGGATGAAGAGTCATGATATCACATTTTCATGCAAATGAATTCTACCGATTGCATTTCGCGAACTTCTCCCACCCAATGTTTGAAAAGTCATAATGAATTATCTTTATTCTTCAAAGATTTAACTTCTCGAAACATAGGGCTTGATGATGCATGCGGGCTCCAAGAAAATATTCCGTGATTTTATGCAAGCTTGAGTGCATTTTCCCCTAGTTTCTTGACTCCATTGAACATCTTCCGGTTCATCTAGTGATGAAGCCCGTATTGCGAGGCTGTTCAATACCGATGGATGTATCCATTTGAAATGTCTTGCTCGTACATTATCACACATATATATATATATATATATATATATATATATAAATTGAAGAACAACGTTCTAAATTTTGTAGATACTTACGTAAGTTGAAGAACAACGTAACGAAATAAAGCCGGGGTTGAGGGTTCTATCGCAATGCTTACTTAGTAGAAGAAGCATCGACATTTTGCTCGTATTATTTTGATGATCACGTAAGAACGAAGTTCAGAGATTTGCATCATGGTCAAGCGGAGTTTAGGCACGAAGACTATCCAGATATGCTTCAAATCTTCAAGCAAGATGGCAGACCTTTTGGAAATATGTCAACGAGATATTTGGATAGTAGAGAATATGATGCTGCTCGTTTATACGTGTTGCTCAACTTTGTTGAAGTTGCAGACATTTACATGGCGTAAGTGTCGTGTTTTCTTAGAATTCATTTCACATTATTATTATTATTGTTATTATTAACTAGGCTCGTAAATATATGTTGATGTAGTTTATTCATCGAAGATGTGAAAAGATCAAATCCACTGATCTCTAGCTCTAATATTCAAAGGTCGATTGAAAGAGGCTTCCCGTTTTGGTTTGAGGCATATGTGAGTGTTCTGATGATTATTTGTAGAAAATATTTAATATGTACGTTTAGTCATTCTAATCGTTTTTTTACTAATAATAGGTCAAAGATCATACTAACAACATTGTGAATCCGTTCATATTGTCTTTTGCCAAAGGGCCTTCAGCTCTAATTAAGACGTACCCAGGGTATTATATAAATGGTTACAAATTTCACACATTAGAACATGGGTCACAAAGGTCAACTATGAATTGTGGAGTGTGCATTAAAGGTGAAACTTATGGTACAGACACGCAAGAACTCGATTTTTATGGGCGATTATTGGAGGTTTGTTAGTTGGAATATCCTGGGCTACCAACGAAGACCACAACATTGTTTAGATGCGAGTGGTTTGATCCTTCACGATTGGGGTTATCAATTCATTCCGAGTACAAGTTGGTTTCGGTAAATCATACGAGAAGATATAACAAGTTCGAACCGTTTATCCTCGTCAATCAAGCCATTCAAGTATACTATTGTGCATATCCAAGTTTAAAACAATCTATGAAAGAGTGGTGGGAAGTATGTAAAATTAAAGCTCGATCTAATGTGGAAGTTTCAGATGAGAGTTATGCATCGATAGTACGGCCCTTTTCAAGAGGATGCATTAGGTTCGATTACTAATGTCGTTGTGGATGAGGACACGACACTAGTTCATCCTGATGGTACACTCATAGACATTGAAGAGACATCTGATAATGAGGATGATGAAGTTGAATTGTCAGAGTCAGAAGACAATCATACATTGGATGATGATGATGACGACGACGATGAATAGGGTTTGAATTTATAGCATTTTTTGTATGCACACAAAACATTATGATATGCATTATTTGTGAATTTATAGCATTTTTAGTATGCACACAAAGCGTTATGATGAAGACGGCGATAATTGTCACTAGTATGCACAAGAAACGTTTTATTTTCTAGTATGCACACAAAACGTTTTGATATGTATTATTTGTGAATTTTTAATATAACATTTTTTACATTTGTTTGCAGATGTCATCACGTAGGAGGCACCGGTCATACACGCCGTCGCTTTCACCCGCCATGACTAGAAGAAGGCATGGAGCACTCTCTCTCCCCCCCCTCGGCGGTGGTGGAGTGCCATCTAGAGAGGTGATGAAGAAGATAGCCATTGTGAATGGGTATGGCGTTATCTCTTGTATGTCTCGGTTTAAATAAATTGTAGCATTCGATGTCTTTATTTCACGTAAATTGTAGCATTTTGTGTCCGAGCAATGATATAGCCAGCGTGATTACGAGTCATTCCGTAGATTCATGAATCACAACGGCTTCAATTGGAAATTGGTACCTCAAGAGTTCAAGCAGATTTATTTCGATGAATTGAGTTCGTGTTGTTTATCTGAGTAATTTATGATTGACCTTAATTTGCATATTGTAATCATATATTTTTGCGAAATATTTTTATTGGGATGATACGATGGATGAGGCCTTGGTCTACTCCTCACCGGTGCGCAAAGGCACTGAGCGCTATAAAGATCTTGTTCACAAGATCAAGCGGCGAAGGACTCGCCAACCCACCTCCATTTATCCCCGAGCGAGATTGGGATAATTGGAAGGCATATTGGGCTCGGACGGGGCGTCGAAGAGAAGGCAAAGGCCCGCAGCAGGATGTCCGAGCCGGATGGCGAGTCTTGGGATAGTCAAGCATCGGGGTGGCTCACGCTCGCACTCGAGTATCGAGAGATTGTAAGTACTTTGAAGTTTTAGATATAGTAAATTTATTTAAGAATCGTGATACTTGTTAATTATTTAATTTGTTTGACTTATTTATAGGCAAGAGGCGTGGAGTAGCCGTAGAAGATGTCCATGGGATGTATTCCGAGTATCATGCCACCGAACGGAAGCTATCTGAGACAGAAAGCTCGGAGTATCGCGGTAAGTATATTCGTTAGCGCAACAACGAGCATTTAATTAAATAATAATTGTATGAAATTATATTACGAGGCGGGTTGAGGAACAGGTGACCCAGTTGAGCCAATGCGGGGGAGTGATGAGGCAGCCGAGATAGGACTCAAATTCTAAAAATGTCCTTGGGAGCTCCTCAAAGAAAAGAATAGGATGTTTGGGTTGGTTCTCTATCACGGACATACATGCAGAGCGGCGTCGTCTCATTCGGTGGAGAGTGCCCGGCTGCTGATCCCATAGCTTATCAACAACGATATTGGATCCGAGGCCGATTGAAGTGAAAGCAGCAGCTACCGGCATCTGAGGCCGAATGCAAGCCGAGAGAGGCGAGATAGCGTGCAAGAACAGATTCGAGCTCGAATCTTGCGCTCGGCGGGAGGCCTAGAGCGCTTCATGGCCAGCTCCGTTTCCCCACCGTGATATGAGCTTAGTTCCCTCACCTCGTCATATTCGGGTTGTATTATGAATTTGTTAACTTATCGCATGATTTAGAATTGTTTTTATGGGATTGTTTGGATATTACAGTATTTTGGATTGAAATGCTTTGTTTGGATTGAAATGCTTTGTTTGGATTGAATTGGTTTATTTCGATAGTTTGTATTATTTGGATTGAATTGGTTTGTTTTCATAGTTTGTATTGTATGTAGGGATGTCGATATGGGTCGAAGCCACGGGTGGCTGAATAGCCCGATAAAATTAGAGGTTAGGGTTGAATTTTATAACCCAAAAAATGTCAACCGAATAGCCCGAACCGAATAGCCCGACAACCCGAGTGGGTTGGCCCGAACAAGCGGGTTGGCCGATTGACATCCTACAACTATACTAGAAATTATAGAAGATATTCATAGTGTTGTTAAAAGTTATAAAAATAATGAATTAGTTATTATGGAATATTAATATTCGGATATATTAAAAAATAATTTAGTTGTGAGCATTATTTTCCAATTTTGATATTGTAATATATTTTAAATAGTATTATAATGAATTAACTTATTAAAATTTTCTAGATATTAGTTTTAATTCCGCTATAATTGTATTATATTATTAGAGATCATTTAGTTACATGGAATGCGGACATTAAAGCATAATAGAAAAAAAGAATTTAATTATGAGCACTATTTTTAATTTTTATTATTTGCTATTCAAAGTTAGTATAATAAGATTAAAAAAAGAACTTGTGGAATGTATTATATTTATTTTTCGTTATTTGTTTTTACTCAATGCTTAATATAAAATATTTGATATATATATATATTTATATATATATATATATATATATATCAATAATATATATATTTTTATTTTATTTTTTAAGCTTTACGGCCCGATGGGTTAGCCCGAAACCGAGAGTTTAGGGTTAGGGTTGAATTTTTCTAACCGAAAAAATATCAACCGAATAGCCCGACAACCCGAGTGGGTTAGCTCGAACCAGCGGGTTGGCCGATTGTGTAATACCCAAAAATTTAAAATTTCGATTATTAATTTCTTGAACTAAATCGAGATTTGAATTTTGAGTGACTATTAAATTTACAATTGTCGACGTTTGATTTTTATTTCAAACGAGAAAATTTAAACGATTACAGGAGAACGAATACAATTATAAATCGAACCAGATATTTTATACTGGATAAATTATTTAGTCAAACCACATCATTTCAAATTCCCTACTTTACTCCACTTTTTCCCACATAATCATCATTTTGGTCAAACCCCAAAAAGTATCATATGAAAACTTGCAGCAACACACCTATTTTGTTTTCTCTCTCTCTCATATTAAATTGAGAGACCCACATTTCTCTCCATTTTACAAACACATCGACAAGAGGAGAACCAACCAAGAATAAATTGCTATTGATCAATACAACAAGAAGGAAACTCACAAACTACTTCAAGCCTACTTCATTCGGGTTCAATCTCATCCAAACTCTTTATTACAATTATATGCATTCCGGTTATACAGAGAAGAACATGAACACATCAAATATTTAACAAAGCTACCAAATCAATATATATGCATCTTGTGATTCTCGAATCAAAATTTAGTAATAACATTACAAGCATACTCGAACATAGAAATTAGAAGCTACAAAACATAGTAATCATTTTGTTAAAAGCGAATCGAGCCACATACGGCTGGGCGGTAACCAACGCGATGGCTCGCCATTAGCCTTGCGTACAGCGGCGACGCCGATCTTCTCCGATAGGGACTCCCCGGAGCCAGCGACGGTGGCAGTTTCGCCGAGAGGTAAAGAGGTGATGGCATCGTGTGTGTGTATTCGACCATTAACCAAACGACACTGCTGCTGCGATCGATTGGCGGCTATGCTCGCCGATTTCGACGGCGGCAACCTGAAATCAACCACGAGAGTGAGAGATAGAGAGATCCATGTGAGTGAGTGATCGTGTGTGTGTGTTCGTGTGATGAGATGAGAGAAGAATGGAAGGAAAATAAGCTGGGGTCGGCGTGGATCTCGACCATTCACCGGAGACGACGCGAGGGAGGAGTTGGGTCAGATCTGCCGGCGACGGCGCCGGATCTGTTACACGCGGCGATCACTAAAGGGAAGAAGACAAAGAAATCTCGTGTGTGCGTCTTTAGAGCGAGAAATCCGAGAGGAAGATGGGGCTAAGGTCCGACGGCGACGCGACGTGGGCTCACTATCGACGATATGCCGGCCGCCATGACTCATGGAGATGACGACGCATCGCGAGTAGAAAGAAAGGGAAGAGTGCTTTTGTGCGTGAGTGTGAATGAGAAGATGAAGCCGAGGTCGTGGCGAGGACGACGACCACGCGGCTCGCCGACGGCGACCTAGCCGGTCGGACGAAAGGCGGCGACAGTGGTATCAGTGTGTGTGCGTGAACCGTGTATGAGGGAGAAAGAGAGAGAGGTATCACAGAGGGGGGGGGAGAAGGCGGCTAGGGTGTTTTAATTAGGTGTTAAGTTAGAGTTAGGATTAGTTGTTGGGCCTTTGTATATGGGCCGAAAAAAAAAATAAAAAAAATAAAATGGGCTATGGGCTAAACAAATTAAGTGTTGGGTTTGGATTTTTTTTTTATTCTGATGGGCTGCAAATTAATTATGTTTGGGCCTTATTCAGTGGACCAACATTTTATTAGGTTGGACTTGGTTTTAAGTTGAACTTTGGGCTGAAAATTTTATATCTCGGGCTTGAGATAATGGGCCGAGTTTGGGCCAAAATAATATTAATATGGATTCTGGAATTTAAATGATATGGACTCTTGAATTATTTATTCATCTATTATCCATTAAAATTAAATTAAGGATTGAATTAATTCCATATTAATTAAATATGAGGTGTAATTCTAGTAATTAAATCTTGGAGATTAATTCTTCATTAATTAAATAATAATCTAAATATCAATTATTTAGAGCTAGTTAATTAAATTCATTAGATTGAGCAAGTCTAATTATTTTAGAAATTTAAATAACATAATTAATTAATTATGTTAAGGGATAATTGGAGAATTATCCTTTTAAGTGATTTATTTATATAATACGATGAACCTTAAGCTAATGGCTAAATAGGTGTGATTGGAAATATTTAGTGATTAGATAGTATAAGTATGAGTTTTACATTATAAAATATGGGACGTGTGAGCGAGAAACACGACGAAGAAATACTAGTAATGAATGAGTTATTAAAACTCGAAATCGTTGATACGCATAACAAACGATGAAAATTAGTTATGAACTTAGGATTCATAATTTGTACGAAACGACGAGAAGAAACATCGATCGTGGAGAAGAATGCACGACAAAAAGGTAATCTATCGTACAGCGAGACGAATCGAATAGACGATTTATAATTGTTAATCGAGTCTTAACGATAACGAAAATCCTAAAACTCAAAGACTTAAAGAATATCAAATAAGTTGAATATTAGCGATGCTTCTCGAAAGAGGCGAATGGCATACTAAATTATATTTTTACGTTGACAAGGTCCAGCGTGGACGTAAACGAAAACAACAGAGGATCGCTAGCAGGTATTCCAAGAAGGTCAATTCTTGAGGTGGGCTTTTCTTGAAACAAAATGATTATGCATAACTCAAAGCATGATTTACAAAAGCTTTATGAAATATTATCACATGAACTGTTATTGACTGCCAAATATTTATGTTTTGTTGTATCCATATCTGAGGTTGGTTTGTCCAAATGTGGGACGAGAATTGATTGGTATATCCAATGTGGTATGTGAATGAGTTGGTCCACCAACGTTAAAAAAGGGTAACGATCGGATCCGACTTAGTTGAGGACTAACTCGGATTGTGTACACGTGTGACTGTGTGTTAAGGTTAACTACCTCGACCGGTCACGGCGACTATGTGTAGGTGGCCACATCCATAGTGCGCGAATGAATGAACGTATGATTGATGAATGAATTACCAGATATGGAACAACGTGGATGAAATAGTCCGGCCGGACACTTTTGGAAAATGATAAAATATTTGATAGGCATGAGTCTTTTCAACTAAAATCCTCATGTGCTATTGTGGGTAGTTCAATAACTTCTATAAAGAAAATGTTTTCGGCAATAAGTCAACTGAGTACTTTTGTACTTAGCCCTGCATCTCGTTTTTGATGTGCAGGTTGAGCAAGGATTGATGATGGGTGCGAGGCGGTGCAAAGTGGTAGTGGTTTTGTTGCTTTAATTGAAAGGATTTCTAGAACCTTGAGCATGCATCGTCATATGTGTGTTCACACGTTTATTTGCTGCCTAACTCGATGTTACGCTGGTATCATCGATTATTATGACTGTTTTCATATCGTAATTGAACTTGAGGTCGTACCTCGTTCCTTGAATTGCGCCCTGATTGGGTTAGATTTGAACATTGAACCTTTTTGTCAATTCCTTCTTTGACTTGAGTTTGTATCGAAACAATTTATTTCTTTCAGTCTGTGAAATCATTCGTAATTGATTGGTTAATTGTATTGATTAATGATGTATTTATCCGCTGCATTATCATACCAGTAACGATCCATATGATTCGTATTTCTTTGAAAAGTCGGGTCGTTACAAAGTGGTATCAGAGCATTTGTTCGCTCTGAACCCTAGAAACCCTTTCCTTGAATCATAAGTTGAAAGTTGTCTTGAAACTGTTAGTATTTGATTGCCTTTCTTTGAATCATAAATTGAAAGTTGAGTCTTGAAACTGTTGGTATTTGACTGTCTTTCATTGAATCCTAAGTTAAAAGTTGAGTTTTGAAACTCTTGGTATTTGATTGCCTTTCCTTGGTTATTAAATTGAAAGTTGAGACTAGAAATTATTTGTGTTTGACTACCACTGCACTCCATCATCGTCCTGCTCAACGAGGGAGAAGGTAACTATTTCAACTGAAAGTTGTTTTGAAATGATGAAGGTTTATGAAATATGAAATGGACTTATAAAAGTCGCATTGTGTTGAAATATGTTTGAAAGGAGAAAAGTCTCGAAATTTCAAATGGAGTTGTTGTTTCCAGGGATTTTGAAAAAAATGAATGATTGACATTGGAAAGTTATTTTGAAAATAACTGATTGTTAAGTTGAAAAGAGTTGAGAACTCTGGGTGATTGATAAAGGAATGATATGAGAATATCATCTCATTGCATATATGTTATGAGTTGTGTTTACTCCTATATGCAAAGCATGCTAGAGGCATAATGTAAATAAGTATGTTTCCCATGAGAACATAGACTCTTAAGACGCATGATTCCTTTTAGCGAACTTAGTATGAGAACATAAGGTATCCCCGATTGAACGGAATACTAAGAAAGAACGAGAACATAGAAATTATAAGAATCTCAATCCGAATGGATTTGAGGATGAGAATGCAACAACTCTACGATGACGAAGCGATTGCTTAACCGGAGGTTCGCACTGTTACGAGTTCCAAGCTCTCTATGCGAAGAAATTTCGAACATTTTACGTGCTATCTCTATCATGGAAATAACGACGAATCAAAACATAATGTTAAGAAAGTATGTATAAAAAGAAAGATAGAATTTTGAATACTGCGGGAACGCATATGATTGAATGTTATGATTCGAATGAAAATATATAATTCATAACCCAATGAGAAATGATGACCACTTAGCCCTTACCCGAAGGCTAGACATTGAATGTCTGTTTTATCCTAAGAGACCATACAATCTCTTTTCAAATACCAAATTAATAAAATAAAATATAAGATTGTGGTTCGAGCGATGTTTACGACTAAAAGTCCTTTATCCTGTAGAACCATACCCAAGAAGGTTGTATATTCCTACAGACGTATCGAGGAGACGACGCCGGTGAGTTCTTAGCTCACTTCATGTGACACTAGGTTACTGTACATGGACGTGGTACATCATACTACGACGGCGTACTCCGACTGGTTACGAGACTGCCACCCGATTAGCAGGGGTGTACACATGAGATAATCTGAATACATATATCGTCGTCGAGAGAGCTTCGATTTCGTTCCATCAACCACTTGAACTACGTATTCATGGTATACGGAGTTGTAACTTGCGAACTATATCTCCCTGAGCGAGAATACACATGGCATGATGAAAATCCCGAGTGGCTCCACCAGGAGATGCCTCGTTTAGCATCTAATGGACCTGCATTCTTACCTGGTTGTGGCAGGAGCACATTCGAGGCTGGAACTTCTCGTCCTTGACAACTCACTTTTCCGATCCTACCACCAGTAGGATTCCATCCCGTCATTGCTCGCCCAGATCATCGTTGTCGATCAGTCCATGCCAGCACTCACATCTACCTACCGGTGTTTCCCCAGTTCAATGACCATCCCGTACAGACACATGTCCCACGATACTGTAGAGATTGACGAATCACGTGGCCTAACCGTATGCGCTAATGAGAGAAACTTGTGCCATCTTGCCGTTTCTCAAATTCCAGCGATGCCTATAAGGAGATCATGGCTGAGGTCCACCGAGACCTAATTGCTATGGAAGAAGCTAGAATTATTTGAATTCGAGAAACCGTGAGTCCCACATTCAGTGATGAGGTCAAAGAGGAAGTAGGATCCAGAGGAAGATCCTGAAGAGGACCTGCCTGCTGACAATGAGATGGAGGAAATTGATAGTACCCATACTCTCGGTTCTGACTCCAACACGAGGAGCTCTATTTATACCTTGGGCGATTATGGATCTAGTTATTTAAGACTAGTTTTGTTTATATACGATTGCATATTTGGTGATGCATACGAGAACGATGAGTCGCTTACGATCGAACCCTTATTTTGATGACCTCGGTAGTATTTAAATATTTATGCGCATCGTGATTAGGTATGTGGAGGATGCCGACATTAGTTTTGGAGAATCATACTACATGCACTGGCCTCTTTTGGTAAATCTCAAGAACACTGATGAAAATCCTTGTAGAGGCATTTGACTTGATATGATGATAGCTCATCGAGAGCAATTAGTTTTGATGTCGTATTACATGATGTCGACGATGTACTAGACTTACGCAGTATGATTATAAATACATATCGCACCGAGATATTTAAAATCCTGATGGATGGTATAAGAAGATGTTTGATTGCGTATATATAAGAGGGATTTAAGAGCTAATCCTTAGTTAGAATCCGCCAATTTTCAACGGGACTGGGAATCTCGTGGATACGGAACTATGGATTCACGCTAGAACGAATCCTTAAATTCCTTTATTGCACCTCTTAAGAGCGCTTGTCATGCGTTCTTTGTGCAAATGATTGGTGCGGTGATTTACGGCGGAAGCGAAGAAAGACCTTATATGAATAGGAACTAGAAGCTTACACCTGGGAAGAGTTCAAGGAGGAAGTGTACGAGAAGTACATTCCTAAGAGCTACCGTAAGATAAAAGAACACGAATTCTACAATTTACGATAAGGAAAGACCACGATCACAGGTTACGACCGTGCATCCTGCGAGGTGTCGCGGTATGCACCTCAGTTGTTTAACACTGACGAGAAGAGAACTGAGAAGTTCTGAAAGAGACTCCGTGATACGATCCTCGTCAATCAGTTGGAAATTGACGCGAATGCGTAACCTAGAATCAAATGTGAAAACGAAGAGCTCTTGAAGAGAATAAAACTCATTAATATAATTGAAATCAAAGCTTAATATTTCGTGAGTTTACAAGCCTCTATGTAGGCTGAAAATTTAACTGCTTTGCTCGAGCTCTTGTGATTAGTTCACTGGGAACCCGAACCAAGTCGGGAATCAACGAACTTTAGGTTGCATCACTCTATCATGAGATCATAGTGTCACTAATCGGTCATGGAAATCTGATCTATCGTGAGGCCCTTAATAGAGCATTGGACATTGAGGATGCCCTGCCTGAGGATAGGATTGTCGCTGTACATCCACCGAATCACCAAGGAGATCGTGGAAAGAGAAAGTAGGAAGGACCCCACCAAGGTCAAAGACCAAATGTTGGCCAGGCCGACACGAGGCGATGACAAGTGAGTAATGTGCCATCCAGGCACGAACAAGGCAATGGACGTACCATAGTACCCGCGTCTAGCGGAGGAAACTAGATATCCGTGAAACTCCCTGTATGCCCTAAATGCCATAGAAGTCACAAAGGAGTCTACATGTTCACAATGATGAATGTTTCAAATGTGTCCAAAAGGGTCACTACTCCAGGGACTATCCAGGGATACGCCAATGAGGGAATGGCCATCCCAATGAACCGAATCGAGTTCGACAAATCCGCGCTATCCAAGCTCAACCGTTCCAGCAACAAACCCCGGTCCGGTAATTCCAATTAATCGTGACCATATCAACCACGACAGCAACGACAACAACAATGGCGACAACCGCAGCAATAGTACCGCCAACTCCAACAACAACAACAACAGCAGCAACGACCGCAATAGCAACAACGACAACACCATCATCAACAACAGCAACTGCCCCAGCAAACTAGGACCTACGCCTCAACCAGGAAAAGAAATTCCGCAGGAGCCGCCAAGGAACCAAGGAAACTTGGCAGATATGGGAATACTTCCCAAATTTCCGTTACCCTACTATTTGATCTTGGCGCGCAGATCCTTTTATTGTTGAAGCATGCGTTGAGAACCTAGGATTTGATCCTAAACACGCCGAACAAATCATGAGAAATTCTTCTCGGTATGAGGAATAAGAACGGTAACCACACATGCTTGAACACGGAACTGGACTAGGTTTACTTACGTCACGACAGATAATCTTCACGTCATACCTATGATGGACGTGGACATAATCCTAGAAATGGATTGGTTAACCGAATATAATGATACTATCCCTGAAATGAAAGTAAGATTTCTTTCCAACATCTCGGAAAGAAACCTATAAACTTTCACGGGATCGCATGGGAAGAAGAGTCCCAATCATATCCGCTATAAGCAAGAACATTCTTGAATGTGACGGATGACCACATCTACCTTGTCTACCTCGAGGAGGAAGACCGAAATAAGAGAAGGATAAAAGGCGTTTCGATTGTGAGAGAATATTCCAATGATTTTCCGATGAACTACGGATTACCATCGACTCGACGGATGGAGTCCACATCGATCTCAAACCGAGGTTACGCCACATCGAAAGCCCCATACCGGATGACACTAAGGAACTTGAGGAATTGAAGATCCAACTACAAGAACCCTTGGAGTTAAGTTTCATTAGACCCAAGTATCTCCATGGGAGCACTGTCCTTTTGTGAAGAAAAGGATAGTACACCGAGAATGTCATATGACTATTGAGAGTTAAGCAAGATAACTCTAAAGAATAAGTATCCTTGCCCGAATTGACGATCTGCTTGATCGACAAGGAGCATGAGTCTTTTGAAGATAGACTTAAAGTCGGGATACCATCAACTATGGATTTGACCAAGATGTACCTAAACGGCTTTCCGTCAAGGTAAGGTCATTTGAATTCATCGTTATGCCATTTGGACTTACAAATACCCGACAAGATTTATGGATATCATGAATATGGTATTTCACCCTAGTTAGACAAGTTTATCTTAGTATTCATAGACGATATCCTAATATACTCGAATAACCAAGACCACGAAGAGCACTTGAGGACCGTCTTTGCAAACATTGAGGCAAGAGCAACTCTTCGCCAAGTTTAGCAAGTGTGAATTTTGGTTAGGCGAAGTGATATTTTTAGGTCACATCGTGTCCATTGAAGGAATCAAAGTAGACATCTCTAAGATCGATTCAGTTCGAGAATGAGAATCACCAAAGAACCCAAATGAAATTCGGAGTTTCTTAAGACTTGCCGGCTACTATCGAAGGATTTTCAACGATAGCCCGACCCATGACCCAATTGTTGAGAAAAGGGATCACGTACACTTGGACCGCCGAGTGTGAGGCTAGTTTCCAGAGATTGAGAGAGTTGCTGACAGCAGCATTTGTACTCGCAGTACCCGAAGCAGATAAAGAGTACACGATCTACACAGACGCTTCGAAGAATGGGCTAGGATGTGTTCTGATGCAAAAGGCAGAGTTATCGCCTATGCTTCAAGGCAGTTACGCCTACATGAGTTTAACTATCCTACGCACGACCTATAAATAATAGCGGTCGTACATGTCTTAAAGGCTTGGAGACACTATCTCTATGGAATTAGATGTAAGATCTATACTGACCATAAAAGCCTGAAGTATTTCTTCGAGTAGAAAGATCTTCACATGAGGCAACGTAGATGGTTAGAACTAGTGAACGATTACGACTGTGGTATCAATTATCACCCAGGCAATGATAATGATGTAACAGATGCATTGAGTCGCAAATAACAGTTTGGGATGCCTCCTCACCATCGAGGAGATGCTTATAAATGAATTTCGGAGGATTAACATCGAAGTTATAGAGCGCTTTGAGACGATAGAATCTTTGTATTACAACGTTGATTGCAATCACAGTTTAAAGCTCGAATCTTGGAAGCTCCTAGAGGAAACGAGCCAAAATCAAGAATAATGACCACAAGAATTTTAGAATAGAAACATATGATGTTTTGCTATATGATGGGAGAGTGTGTATTTTCTAAAAGACGAAGGGCTTAAGAGTGAGATCTTGAGAGAAGCCGTGAGGCGTCTTACACTACACACCCAAAAGCACCAAAATGTATTGAGATTGCAAAGAGAAAATTTTGGTGGGGTGGAATGAAACGAGCAGTAGCTTCATTCAGTAAACGTTGTTTGACGTGTCAACGAGTGAAAACACTTCACCAACGGCCGTACGAAACCCTACAACCGTTGGACATACCAGAATAGAAATGGAAATATATAGCCATTGATTTTATTACCGGGCTACCCAGATCACTAAAAGAAAATACCGCCAATTGGATTGTCATCGACCGTTTGACCAAGAGCTGGTATTTCTTACAGATTCTAATAATATGTGGATCAGGTATATTAATACAAGCGTACGTTCGAGAAATCATAAGTTTGCAAGGAGTTCTAAAGACGATCACATCTGATAAAGATTAAAAATTTACATCCAGATTCTGGATAAGTATAAACAGGGAATTGAGAACTCAATTGCATTTCAGTATCGCGTTTCACCCACAAACGGATAGACAATCTGAGAGGACCATTCAAACGCTTGAAGACATGTTGAGGACTGTTGTCCTGGATAGAGGATGAAATTGGAACAAGTGTTACTACTTGTGGAATTCTCGTGTAACCACAATTATCAAGCAACTAGTGGAATGACCGTACAAAACGCTTTATGGAAAGAAATGTCGATCACCACTTTACTCGGATAAAGCGGGAGAAGGAAGAATATTAAGACCTGACTCTATAGGAGAAATGATTGAGATTATGCGATGATCCGCCAACGGATCAAAGGAACCTAAGATCGACCAAAGTCGTACGTCGGCAACCGTCGCGTAGAGTTATATTTTGATAAGGGAAATAAAGTTTTCTCGAAGATTTTCCTGTTAAAAGGGAATCATGAAGTTCGATAAAAAAAATATAAAAATAAAAATCATGAAATTCGAAGTCAAAAAGGAAGCTGGGACCACGTTTCGTAGGATCCTATGGAATTTTGGAAAGGATATGACCAACAACGTACAAATTGGCATTGCCGCCAAGTTTTGGAAACGTGAACAATGTGTTCCACGTTTCACAACTCAAAAAGTATATACATGACCCCATACATGCGATACCACCGATATATATTGTCCTCAATGACAATATGAGTTATGTAGAATTGTCTACGAAAATTTTAGACT
Source organism: Salvia rosmarinus (assembly GCA_036937905.1). NCBI lineage: Eukaryota > Viridiplantae > Streptophyta > Magnoliopsida > Lamiales > Lamiaceae > Salvia > Salvia rosmarinus. Next base: position 11,548,330 of record CM072822.1, read on the forward strand.
GACATATCCAAAACAAAAGAACAAGGAAGTACCATTGATGAGAGTTCTATGGAGGGTATAGACAAGAAGCAAGTTGAGAATTAGAATCTGTTATGAATGAGAAATAACCAGATCTTTTACATGGTTAACAAATTTCGGGACGAAATTTTTTTAAGGGGGATGGTATGTAATACCCCGAAAAATTTAAAATTTCGATTATTAATTTCTTGAACTAAATCGAGATTTGAATTTTGAGTGACTATTAAATTTTACAATTGTCGACGTTTCGATTTTTATTTCAAACGAGAAAATTTAAACGATTACCGGAGAACGAATACAATTATAAATCGAACCAGATATTTTATACTGGATAAATTATTTAGTCAAACCACATCATTTCAAATTCCCTACTTTACTCCACTTTTTCCCACATAATCATCATTTTGGTCAAACCCCAAAAAGTATCATATGAAAACTTGCAGCAACACACCTATTTTGTTTTCTCTCTCCTCTCATATTAAATTGAGAGACCCACATTTCTCTCCATTTTACAAACCTGTCGACAAGAGGAGAACCAACCAAGAATAAATTGCTATTGATCAATACAACAAGAAGGAAACTCACACTACTTCAAGCCTACTTCATTCGTGTTCAATCTCATCCAAACTCTTTATTACAATTATATGCATTCCGCTTATACTGAGAAGAACATGAACACATCAAATATTTAACAAAGCTACCAAATCAATATATATGCATCTTGTGATTCTCGAATCAAAATTTAGTAATAACATTACAAGCATACTCGAACATAGAAATTAGAAGCTACAAAACATAGTAATCATTTTGTTAAACCGAATCGAGCCACATACGGCTGGGCCGGTAACCAACGGCGATGGCTCGGCCATTAGCCTTATGATCTGCATGACGCCGATCTTCTCCGATAGGGACTCCCCGGAGCCAGCGACGGTGGCAGTTTCGCCGAGAGGTAAAGAGGTGATGGCATCGTGTGTGTGTATTCGACCATTAACCAAACGACAGCTCTGCTCGCCGACTGGACGGCGGCTATGCTCGCCGATTTCGACGGCGGCAACCTGAAATCAACCACGAGAGTGAGAGATAGAGAGATCCATGTGAGTGAGTGATCGTGTGTGTGTGTTCGTGTGATGAGATGAGAGAAGAATGGAAGGAAAATAAGCTGGGGGCGGCGTGGATCTCGACCATTCACCGGAGACGACGCGAGGGAGGAGTTGGGTCAGATCTGCCGGCGACGGCGCCGGATCTGGTTACACGGCGGCGGCGATCGCTAAAAGGGGAAGAAGACAAAGAAATCTCTGTGTGTGTGCGTCTTTTAGAGCGAGAAATCCGAGAGGGAAGATGGGGCTAAGGTCCGACGGCGACGTCGACGTCGTGGCTCACTACCGACGATATGCCGGCCGCCATGACTCGCCGGAGATGACGACGCGACTGCAGTAGAAAGAGAAAGGGAAGAGAGTGCTTTTGTGCGTGAGTGTGAATGAGAAGATGAAGCCGAGGTCGTGGCGAGGACGACGACCACGCGGCTCGCCGACGGCGACCTAGCCGGTCGGACGAAAGGCGGCGACAGTGGTATCAGTGTGTGTGCGTGAACCGTGTATGAGGGAGAAAGAGAGAGAGGTATCACGAGAGGGGAGGGGAGAAGGCGGCTAGGGTGTTTTAATTAGGTGTTAAGTTAGAGTTAGGATTAGTTGTTGGGCCTTTGTATGTGGGCCGAAAAAAAAAAAAAAAATAAAAAATGGGCTATGGGCTAAACAAATTAAGTGTTGGGTTTGGATTTTTTTTTTATTCGATGGGCTGCAAATTAATTATGTTTGGGCCTTATTCAAAGGGACCAACATTTTATTAGGTTGGACTTGGTTTTAAGTTGAACTTTGGGCTGAAAATTTTATATCTCGGGCTTGAGATAATGGGCCGAGTTTGGGCCAAAATAATATTAATATGGATTCTGGAATTTAAATGATATGGACTCTTGAATTATTTATTCATCTATTATCCATTAAAATTAAATTAAGGATTGAATTAATTCCATATTAATTAAATATGAGGTGTAATTCTAGTAATTAAATCTTGGAGATTAATTCTTAATTAATTAAATAATAATCTAAATATCAATTATTTAGAGCTAGTTAATTAAATTCATTAGATTGAACGAAGTCTAATTATTTTAGAAATTTAAATAACATAATTAATTAATTATGTTAAGGATAATTGGAGAATTATCCTTTTTAAGTGATTTATTTATATAATACGATGAACCTTAAGCTAATGGCTAAATAGGTGTGATTGGAAATATTTAGTGATTAGATAGTATAAGTATGAGTTCTCTGTTATAAAATATGGGACGTGTGAGGCGAGAAACACGACGAAGAAATACTAGTAATGAATGAGTTATTAAAACTCGAAATCGTTGATACGCATAACAAACGATGAAAATTAGTTATGAACTTAGGATTCATAATTTGTACGAAACGACGAGAAGAAACATCGATCGTGGAGAAGAATGCACGACAAAAAGGTAATCTATCGTACAGCGAGACGAATCGAATAGACGATTTATAATTGTTAATCGAGTCTTAACGATAACGAAAATCCTAAAACTCAAAGACTTAAAGAATATCAAATAAGTTGAATATTAGCGATGCTTCTCGAAAGAGGCGAATGGCATACTAAATTATATTTTACGTTGACAAGGTCCAGTGGGCGTAAACGAAAACAACAGAGGATCGCTAGCAGGTATTCCAAGAAGGTCAATTCTTGAGGTGGGCTTTTCTTGAAACAAAATGATTATGCATAACTCAAAGCATGATTTACAAAAGCTTTATGAAATATTATCACATGAACTGTTATTGACTGCCAAATATTTATGTTTTGTTGTATCCATATCTGAGGTTGGTTTGTCCAAATGTGGGACGAGAATTGATTGGTATATCCAATGTGGTATGTGAATGAGTTGGTCCACCAACGTTAAAAAAGGGTAACGATCGGATCCGACTTAGTTGAGGACTAACTCGGATTGTGTACACGCAGACCGTGTGTTAAGGTTAGCTACCTCGACCGGTCACGGCGACTATGTGTAGGTGGCCACCTCCATAGTGCGCGAATGAATGAACATATGATTGATGAATGAATTACCAGATATGGAACAACGTGGATGAAATAGTCCGGCCGGACACTTTTGGAAAATGATAAAATATTTGATAGGCATGAGTCTTTTCAACTAAAATCCTCATGTGCTATTGTGGGTAGTTCAATAACTTCTATAAAGAAAATGTTTTCGGCAATAAGTCAACTGAGTACTTTTGTACTTAGCCCTGCATCTCGTTTTTGATGTGCAGGTTGAGCAAGGATTGATGATGGGTGCGAGGCGGTGCAAAGTGGTAGTGGTTTTGTTGCTTTAATTGAAAGGATTTCTAGAACCTTGAGCATGCATCGTCATATGTGTGTTCACACGCTTTATTTGCCGCCTAACTCGATGTTACATTGGTATCATCGATTATGACCGCTTTCATATCGTAATTGAACTTGAGATCGCACTGCGTTCCTTGAATTGCATACGATTGGGTTAGATTTGAACATTGAACCTTTTTGTCAATTCCTTCTTTGACTTGAGTTTGTATCGAAACAATTTATTTCTTTCAGTCTGTGAAATCATTCGTAATTGATTGGTTAATTGTATTGATTAATGATGTATTTATCCGCTGCATTATCATACCAGTAACGATCCATATGATTCGTATTTCTTTGAAAAGTCGGGTCGTTACAAAGTGGTATCAGAGCATTTATTCGCTCTGAACCCTAGAAACCCTTTCCTTGAATCATAAGTTGAAAGTTGTCTTGAAACTGTTAGTATTTGACTGCCTTTCTTTGAATCATAAATTGAAAGTTGAGTCTTGAAACTGTTGGTATTTGACTGTCTTTCATTGAATCCTAAGTTAAAAGTTGAGTTTTGAAACTCTTGGTATTTGATTGCCTTTCCTTGGTTATTAAATTGAAAGTTGAGACTAGAAATTATTTGTGTTTGACTACCACTGCACTCCATCATCGTCCTGCTCAACGAGGGAGAAGGTAACTATTTCAACTGAAAGTTGTTTTGAAATGATGAAGGTTTATGAAATATGAAATGGACTTATAAAAGTCGCATTGTGTTGAAATATGTTTGAAAGGAGAAAAGTCTCGAAATTTCAAATGGAGTTGTTGTTTCCAGGGATTTTGAAAAAAATGAATGATTGACATTGGAAAGTTATTTTGAAAATAACTGATTGTTAAGTTGAAAAGAGTTGAGAACTCTGGGTGATTGATAAAGGAATGATATGAGAATATCTGTCTATTGCATATATGTTATGAGTTGTGTTTACTCCTATATGCAAAGCATGCTAGAGGCATAATGTAAATAAGTATGTTTCCCATGAGAACATAGACTCTTAAGACGCATGATTCCTTTTGCGCCGAACTTAGTATGAGAACATAAGGTATCCCCGATTGAACGGAATACTAAGAAAGAACGAGAACATAGAAATTATAAGAATCTCAATCCGAATGGATTTGAGGATGAGAATGCAACAACTCTACGATGACGAAGCGATTGCTTAACCGGAGGTTCGCACTGTTACGAGTTCCAAGCTCTCTATGCGAAGAAATTTCGAACATTTTACGTGCTATCTCTATCATGGAAATAACGACGAATCAAAACATAATGTTAAGAAAGTATGTATAAAAAGAAAGATAGAATTTTGAATACTGCGGGAACGCATATGATTGAATGTTATGATTCGAATGAAAATATATAATTCATAACCCAATGAGAAATGATGACCACTTAGCCCTTACCCGAAGGCTAGACATTGAATGTCTGTTTTATCCTAAGAGACCATACAATCTCTTTTCAAATACCAAATTAATAAAATAAAATATAAGATTGTGGTTCGAGCGATGTTTACGACTAAAAGTCCTTTATCCTGTAGAACCATACCCAAGAAGGTTGTATATTCCTACAGACGTATCGAGGAGACGATGCCGGTGAGTTCTTAGCTCACTTCATGTGACACTAGGTTACTGTACATGGACGTGGTACATCATACTACGACGGCGTACTCCGACTGGTTACGAGACTGCCACCCGATTAGCAGGGGTGTACACATGAGATAATCAATACATATATCGTCGTCGAGAGCTTCGATTTCGTTCCATCAACCACTAACTACGTATTCATGGTATACGGAGTTGTAACTTGCGAACTATATCTCCCTGAGCGAGAATACACATGGCATGATGAAAATCCCGAGTGGCTCCACCAGAGATGCCTCGCTTAGCATCTAATGGACCCGCATTCTTACCGGTTGTGGCGGGGAGCACATTCGAGGTGGAACTTCGCCCTCGACAACTCACTTTTCCGATCCTACCACCGTAGGATTCCATCCCGTCATTGCTCGCCCGGATCATCGTTGTCGATCAGTCCATGCCAGCACTCACATCTACCTACCGGTGTTTCCCGAGTTCAATGACCATCCCGTACGGACACATGTCCCACGATCCTGTAGAGATTGACGAATCACGTGGCCTAACCGTATGCGCTAATGAGAGAAACTTGTGCCATCTTGCCGTTTCTCAAATTCCAGCGATGCCTATAAGGAGATCATGGCTGAGGTCCACCGAGACCTAATTGCTATGGAAGAAGCTAGAATTATTTGAATTCGAGAAACCGTGAGTCCCACATTCAGTGATGAGGTCAAAGAGGAAGTAGGATCCAGAGGAAGATCCCAAGAGGACCCGTCACGACAATGAGATGGAGGAAATTGATAGTACCCATACTCTCGGTTCTGACTCCAACACGAGGAGCTCTATTTATACCTTGGGCGATTATGGATCTAGTTATTTAAGACTAGTTTTGTTTATATACGATTGCATATTTGGTGATGCATACGAGAACGATGAGTCGTTCTGATACGAACCCTTATTTTGATGACCTCGGTAGTATTTAAATATTTGTACGCATCGTGATTAGGTATGTGGAGGATGCCGACATTAGTTTTGGAGAATCATACTCTGTACCTGGCCTCTTTTGGTAAATCTCAAGAACACTGATGAAAATCCTTGTAGAGGCATTTGACTTGATATGATGATAGCTCATCGAGAGCAATTAGTTTTGATGTCGTATTACATGATGTCGACGATGTACTAGACTTACGCGTATGATTATAAATACATATCGCACTGAGATATTTAAAATCCTGATGGATGGTATAAGAAGATGTTTGATTGCGTATATATAAGAGGGATTTAAGAGCTAATCCTTAGTTAGAATCCGCCAATTTTCAACGGGACTGGGAATCTCGTGGATACGGAACTATGGATTCACGCGCTAGAACGAATCCTTAAATTCCTTTATTGCACCTCTTAAGAGCGCTTGTCATGCGTTCTTTGTGCAAATGATTGGTGCAAATTTCACGGAAGCGAAGAAAGACCTTATATGAATAGGAACTAGAAGCTTACACCGAAGAGTTCAAGGAGGAAGTGTACGAGAAGTACATTCCCAAGAGCTACCGTAAGATAAAAGAACACAATTCTACAATTTACGATAAGGAAAGACCACGATCACAGGTTACGACCGTGCATCCTGCGAGGTGTCGCGGTATGCACCTCAGTTGTTTAACACTGACGAGAAGAGAACTGAGAAGTTCTGAAAGAGACTCCGTGATACGATCCTCGTCAATCAGTTGGAAATTGACGCGAATGCGTAACCTAGAATCAAATGTGAAAACGAAGAGCTCTTGAAGAGAATAAAACTCATTAATATAATTGAAATCAAAGCTTAATATTTCGTGAGTTTACAAGCCTCTATGTAGGCTGAAAATTTAACTGCTTTGCTCGAGCTCTTGTGATTAGTTCATCGGGAACCCGAACCAAGTCGGGAATCAACGAACTTTAGGTTACATCACTCTATCATGAGATCATAGTGTCACTAATCGGTCATGGAAATCTGATCTATCGTGAGGCCCTTAATAGAGCATTGGACATTGAGGATGCCCTGCCTGAGGATAGGATTGTCGCTGTACATCCACCGAATCACCAAGGAGATCGTGGAAAGAGAAAGTAGGAAGGACCCCACCAAGGTCAAAGACCAAATGTTGGCCAGGCCGACACGAGGCGATGACAAGTGAGTAATGTGCCATCCAGGCACGAACAAGGCAATGGACGTACCATAGTACCCGCGTCTAGCGGAGGAAACTAGATATCCGTGAAACTCCCTGTATGCCCTAAATGCCATAGAAGTCACAAAGGAGTCTACATGTTCACAATGATGAATGTTTCAAATGTGTCCAAAAGGGTCACTACTCGGGGACTATCGAGGATACGCCAATGAGGAATGGCCATCCCAATGAACCGAATCGAGTTAAACAAATCCAGCTTATCAAGCTCAACCGTTCCAAAGAACAAACCCGGTCCGGTAATTCCAAATTAATCGGCGACCATATCAACCACGACAGCAACGACAACAACAATGGCGACAACCGCAGCAATAGTACCGCCAACTCCAACAACAACAACAACAGCAACGACCGCAATAGCAACAACGACAACACCATCATCAACAACAGCAACTGCCCCAGCAAACTAGGACCTACGCCTCAACCAGGAAAAGAAATTCCCGCAGGAGCCGCCAAGGAACCAAGGAAACTTGGCAGATATGGGAATACTTCCCCAAATTTCCTGTTACCCTACTATTTGATACTGGCGCTTCGCATCCTTTTATTGTTGAAGCATGCGTTGAGAACCTAGGATTTGATCCTAAACACGCTGAACAAATCATGAGAAATTCTTCTCCAGTATGAGGAATAAGAACGGTAACCCACACATGCTTGAACCTGGAACCTGGACTAGGTTTACTTCTGGTCATGACAGATAATCTTCACGTCATACCTATGATGGACGTGGACATAATCCTAGAAATGGATTGGTTAACCGAATATAATGATACTATCCCTGAAATGAAAGTAAGATTTCTTTCCAACATCTCGGAAAGAAACCTATAAACTTTCACGGGATCAGCATGGGAAGAAGAGTCCCAATCATATCCGCGCTATAAGCAAGAACATTCTTTGAACAGACGGATGACCACGTCTACCTTGTCTACCTCGGGGAGGAAGACCGAATAAGAGAAGGATAAAAGGCGTTTCGATTGTGAGAGAATATTCCAATGATTTTCCGATGAACTACGGATTACCATCGACTCGACGGATGGAGTCCACAATCGATCTCAAACCGAGTTACGCCAGATCGAAAGCCCCATACCGATGACACTAAGGAACTTGAGGAATTGAAGATCCAACTACAAGAACCCTTGAGTTAAGTTTCATTAGACCCAGTGTATCTCCATGGGAGCACTCGTCCTTTTGTGAAGAAAAGGATAGTACATCGAGAATGTGCATAGACTATTGAGAGTTAAGCAAGATAACTCTAAAGAATAAGTATCCCTTGCCCCGAATTGACGATCTGTTTGATCAGCTTAAGGGAGCATGAGTCTTTTTGAAGATAGACTTAAAGTCGGGATACCATCAACTATGGATTTGACCCGAAGATGTACCTAAAACGGCTTTCCGTACAAGGTAAGGTCATTTTGAATTCATCGTTATGCCATTTGGACTTACAAATACCCCGACAGTATTTATGGATATCATGAATATGGTATTTCACCCCTAGTTAGACAAGTTTATCTTAGTATTCATAGACGATATCCTAATATACTCGAATAACCAAGACCACGAAGAGCACTTGAGGACTGTGCTGCAAACATTGAGGCAAGAGCAACTCTTCGCCAAGTTTAGCAAGTGTGAATTTTGGTTAGGCGAAGTGATATTTTTAGGTCACATCGTGTCCATTGAAGGAATCAAAGTAGACATCTCTAAGATCGATTCGGTTCGAGAATGAGAATCACCAAAGAACCCAAATGAAATTGAGTTTCTTAAGACTTGCGGCTACTATCGAAGGATTTTCAACGATAGCCCCACCCATGACCCAATTGTTGAGAAAAGGGATCACGTACACTGGACCGCCGAGTGTGAGGCTAGTTTCGAGATTGAGAGAGTTCTTGACAAAGATTTGTACTCGCAGATGCCGAGCGGATAAAGAGTACACGATCTACACGCACGCTTGAAGAATGGGCTAGGATGTGTTCTCGATGCAAAAGCGAGTTATCGCCTATGCTTGCGCGATTACGCCTACATGAGTTTAACTATCCTCACGCACGACCTATAAATAATAGCGGTCGTACATGTCTTAAAGGCTTGGAGACACTATCTCTATGGAATTAGATGTAAGATCTATCTCGACCATAAAAGCACAAGTATTTCTTGAGTGAAAGATCTTCACATGAGGCAACGTAGATGGTTAGAACTAGTGAACGATTACGACTGTGGTATCAATTATCACCCAGGCAATGATAATGATGTAACAGATGCATTGAGTCGCAAATAACAGTTTGGGATGCCTCCTCAGTCACGAGGAGATGCTTATAAATGAATTTCGGAGGATTAACATCGAAGTTATAGAGCACTTTGAGGCGATAGAATCTTTGTATTGCAGCGTTGATTGCAATCACGATTTAAGACTCGAATCTTGGAAGCTCCTGAGAAATGCGAGCCAAAATCAAGAATAATGACCACAAGAATTTTAGAATAGAAACATATGATGTTTTGCTATATGATGGGAGAGTGTGTATTTTCTAAAGGCGAAGGGCTTAAGAGTGAGATCTTGAGAGAAGCCATGAGGGCGTCTTACACTACACAACCCCAAAAGCACCAAAATGTATTGAGATTGCAAAGAGAAAATTTTGGTGGGGTGGAATGAAACGAGTCAGTAGCTTCATTCAGAAACGTTGTTTGACGTGTCAACGAGTGAAAACATTTCACCAACGGCCGCATTTAAACCCTACAACCGTTGGACATACCGAATAGAAATGGAAATATATAGCCATTGATTTTATTACCGGCTACCCAGATCACTAAAAGAAAATACCGCCAATTGGATTGTCGTCGACCGTTTGACCAAGAGTGGTATTTCTTACGATTCTAATAATATGTGGATCGGTATATTAATACAAGCGTCGTTCGAGAAATCATAAGTTTGCAAGGAGTTCTAAAGGCGATCACATCGATAAAGATTAAAATTTACATCCAGTTACGGATAAGTATAAGCAGGAATTGAGAACTCAATTGCATTTCGATGATCGCGTTTCACCCACAAGCGGATAGACAATCTGAGAGGACCATTCAAACGCTTGAAGACATGTTGAGGACTGTTGTCCTGGATAGAGGATGAAATTGGAACAAGTGTTACTACTTGTGGAATTCTCGTGTAACCACAATTATCAAGCAACTAGTGGAATGACCGTACAAAACGCTTTATGGAAAGAAATGTCGATCACCACTTTACTCGGATAAAGCGGGAGAAGGAAGAATATTAAGACCTGACTCTATAGGAGAAATGATTGAGATTGTACGACAGATCCGCCAACGGATCAAAGGAACCTAAGATCGACCAAAGTCGTACGTCGGCAACCGTCGCGTAGAGTTATATTTTGATAAGGGAAATAAAGTTTTCTCGAAGATTTTCCTGTTAAAAAAAAAAATATATAAAAATAAAAATCATGAAATTCGAAGTCAAAAAGGAAGCTGGGACCACGTTTCGTAGGATCCTATGGAATTTTGGAAAGGATATGACCAACAACGTACAAATTGGCATTGCCGCCAAGTTTTGGAAACGTGAACAATGTGTTCCACGTTTCACAACTCAAAAAGTATATACATGACCCCATACATGCGATACCACCGATATATATTGTCCTCAATGACAATATGAGTTATGTAGAATTGTCTACGAAAATTTTAGACTGACATATCCAAAACAAAAGAACAAGGAAGTACCATTGATGAGAGTTCTATGGAGGGTATAGACAAGAAGCAAGTTGAGAATTAGAATCTGTTATGAATGAGAAATAACCAGATCTTTTACATGGTTAACAAATTTCGGGACGAAATTTTTTTTAAGGGGGATGGTATGTAATACCCCGAAAAATTTAAAATTTCGATTATTAATTTCTTGAACTAAATCGAGATTTGAATTTTGAGTGACTATTAAATTTTACAATTGTCGACGTTTGATTTTATTTCAAGCGAGAAAATTTAAACGATTCTGAGAACGAATACAATTATAAATCGAACCAGATATTTTATACTGGATAAATTATTTAGTCAAACCACATCATTTCAAATTCCCTACTTTACTCCACTTTTTCCCACATAATCATCATTTTGGTCAAACCCCAAAAGTATCATATGAAAACTTGCGACAACACACCTATTTTGTTTTCTCTCTCTCATATTAAATTGAGAGACCCACATTTCTCCATTTTACAAACACATCGACAAGAGGAGAACCAACCAAGAATAAATTGCTATTGATCAATACAACAAGAAGGAAACTCACAACTACTTCAAGCTACTTCATTCGGGTTCAATCTCATCCAAACTCTTTATTACAATTATATGCATTCCATTATACAAAGAAGAACATGAACACATCAAATATTTAACAAAGCTACCAAATCAATATATATGCATCTTGTGATTCTCGAATCAAAATTTAGTAATAACATTACAAGCATACTCGAACATAGAAATTAGAAGCTACAAAACATAGTAATCATTTTGTTAAAAGCGAATCGAGCCACATACGGCTGGGCCGGTAACCAACGCGATGGCTCGCCATTAGCCTCACGTCTGTTGGCGACGCCGATCTTCTCCGATAGGGACTCCCGAGCCGCGACGGTGGCGGTTCGCCGAGAGGTAAAGAGGTGATGGCATCGTGTGTGTGTATTCGACCATTAACCAAGCGACACCGCTGCTGCCGACCGGACGGCGGTTATGCTCGCCGATTCGGCGGCGGCAACTCAAATCAACCACGAGTGAGAGATAGAGATCCATGTGGTGAGTGATCGTGTGTGTGTGTTCGTGTGATGAGATGAGAGAAGAATGGAAGGAAAATAAGTGGGGGCGTGGATCTCGACCATTCACGGAGACGACGCGAGGAGAAGTTGGGTCGATCTGCGGCGGCGGCGCGGATCTGGTTACACGGCGGCGATCGCTAAAGGGAAGAAGACAAAGAAATCTCTGTGTGTGCGTCTTTTAGGCGAGAAATCCGAGAGGAAGATGGGGCTAAGGTCCGACGGCGACGTCGGCGTCGTGGCTCACTATCGACGATATGCCGCCGCCATGACTACATGGGAGATGACGACGCGCGAGAGAAAGAGAAAGGGAAGAGAGTGCTTTTGTGCGTGAGTGTGAATGAGAAGATGAAGCCGAGGTCGTGGCGAGGCGGCGACCACGCTCGCCGGCGGCGACCTAGCCGGTCGGACGAAAGCGGCGGCAGTGGTATCGGTGTGTGTGCGTGAACCGTGTATGAGGGAGAAGAGAGAGGTATCACGGAGGGGAGGGAGAAGGCGGCTAGGGTGTTTTAATTAGGTGTTAAGTTAGAGTTAGGATTAGTTGTTGGGCGCTTTGTATGGGCGAAAAAAAAAAAAAAAAATAAAATGGGCTATGGGCTAAACAAATTAAGTGTTGGGTTTGGATTTTTTTTTATTACGATGGGCTGCAAATTAATTATGTTTGGGCCTTATTCGGTGGACCAACATTTTATTAGGTTGGACTTGGTTTTAAGTTGAACTTTGGGCTGAAAATTTTATATCTCGGGCTTGAGATAATGGGCGAGTTTGGGCGAAAATAATATTAATATGGATTACGGAATTTAAATGATATGGACTCTTGAATTATTTATTCATCTATTATCCATTAAAATTAAATTAAGGATTGAATTAATTCCATATTAATTAAATATGAGGTGTAATTCTAGTAATTAAATCTTGGAGATTAATTCTTAATTAATTAAATAATAATCTAAATATCAATTATTTAGAGCTAGTTAATTAAATTCATTAGATTGAGCGAAGTCTAATTATTTTAGAAATTTAAATAACATAATTAATTAATTATGTTAAGGGATAATTGGAGAATTATCCTTTTAAGTGATTTATTTATATAATCGATGAACCTTAAGCTAATGGCTAAATAGGTGTGATTGGAAATATTTAGTGATTAGATAGTATAAGTATGAGTTCTCTCATTATAAAATATGGGACGTGTGAGGCGAGAAACACGACGAAGAAATACTAGTAATGAATGAGTTATTAAAACTCGAAATCGTTGATCGCATAACAAGCGATGAAAATTAGTTATGAACTTAGGATTCATAATTTATGCGAACGACGAGAAGAAACATCGATCGTGGAGAAGAATGCACGACAAAAGGTAATCTATCGTGCAATGAGGCGAATCGAATAGGCGATTTATAATTGTTAATCGAGTCTTAACGATAACGAAAATCCTAAAACTCAAAGACTTAAAGAATATCAAATAAGTTGAATATTAGCGATGCTTCTCGAAAGAGGCGAATGGCATACTAAATTATATTTTACGTTGACAAGGTCCAGCGTGGGCGTAAACGAAAACAACAGAGGATCGCTAGCGGTATTCGAAGGTCAATTCTTGAGGTGGGCTTTTCTTGAAACAAAATGATTATGCATAACTCAAAGCATGATTTACAAAAGCTTTATGAAATATTATCACATGAACCGTTATTGATCGCCAAATATTTATGTTTTGTTGTATCCATATCTCGAGGTTGGTTTGTCCAAATGTGGGACGAGAATTGATTGGTATATCGATGTGGTATGTGAATGAGTTGGTCCACCAGCGTTAAAAAGAATATGATCGGATCCGACTTAGTTGAGGACTAACTCGGATTGTGTACACGCATGTGTTGTGTGTTAAGGTTAGCTACCTCGACCGGTCACGGCGACTATGTGTAGGTGGCCACCTCCATAGTGCGTGAATGAATGAGCGTATGATTGATGAATGAATTACGGATATGGAACAACGTGGATGAAATAGTCCGCGGACACTTTTGGAAAATGATAAAATATTTGATAGGCATGAGTCTTTTCAACTAAAATCCTCATGTGCTATTGTGGGTAGTTCAATAACTTCTATAAAGAAAATGTTTTCGTGATAAGTCAATGAGTACTTTTGTACTTAGCCCCGCATCTCGTTTTGATGTGCGGGTTGAGCAAGGATTGATGATGGGTGCGGGGTGCAAAGTGGTAGTGGTTTTGTTGCTTTAATTGAAAGGATTTCTAGAACCTTGAGCATGCATCGTCATATGTGTGTTCACACGTTTATTTGCTGCCTAACTCTGATGTTCTGTTGGTATCTGTCGATTATGACTGTTTTCATATCGTAATTGAACTTGAGGTCGTACCTCGTTCCTTGAATTGCGCCCTGATTGGGTTAGATTTGAACATTGAACCTTTTTGTCAATTCCTTCTTTGACTTGAGTTTGTATCGAAACAATTTATTTCTTTCAGTCTGTGAAATCATTCGTAATTGATTGGTTAATTGTATTGATTAATGATGTATTTATCCGCTGCATTATCATACCAGTAACGATCCATATGATTCGTATTTCTTTGAAAAGTCGGGTCGTTACAGATTGACATCCCTAATTGTATGGATGGAATTGGTTGGAATTGGTTTGTTTGGTTGGATTGTATAGATTGAATTGGATGGAATTGGTTGTTTGTATATTTGTTTGGGTTGGTTGTTTGAAAACAGGTTTGGCTGTCAAAAATTCAAATTGAAGCTGTGCAGAATCTGCTAATATAGCGACGGATTAAAGACGGATTAGCGACGGTTTAGAGACGGATTAACAACGTGAAATAACTGAACCAACTGTAACTTGCGACGGACTAGAGACGATTCTACGACGGATTTACGACGGACTTTTTTACGCAAAAGAAAAAAAACTATAATTTTAGCGATCGGCGGCGGATCGAGACGGATTAGCGTCGAATAACGACGAGATGGCGACGGCATTTTAGCTACGGAGTAAGTGTGTCGTTAATCCGTCGCTAACTTCGACAGATTAGCATCGCGTTAACGACGAATTTATATCGGGCGACCATTACGAGGTCGCGGATTAGCGATCGAATTTTCCGTCATTGGTCCGTCGCTAATTTTAGCGACGGACGTAATTCGTCGCTAAACGTTTCCAACCAGGTTTCCGTGACCCCAAATTCGTCGCTAATCCATTTTAGCGACGGATCGAGGCGAGGTTTCTTGCCGAATTTTCCGTCATTGATCGATTATTTTTTTGTAGTGTATGATTGAACCTAATTGAATAATTATGGGTGTTGGCTTTTGATATTGTTGGCATGTAGAAATATAAATTAACTTTATTGCATACATTTGCTAAATATTACTGGGTAAATAATTATGCGCGCTGTAATAACAAATACAACGAAAAATGTATGATACGGAATGTAGCAGGCAACTACATGCATGTGTGTTATAAATTAATTGATAGAGAGTATAATTTCTATAAACATTGAATTGATAATAATAACATAACTAAAAATGAATTCAGTAAACTTATAAAATGTCTTCTAATGAAAAAGGGACATTGAAACATATCTGGGACATAGAATTTAAACTAAACATAAGCGAATAACAGACAGAATAAGAGTAGAGGAACAATGCTTTTGAAGTAGCTACCATCATCATCTCATCTGGGCACAATATTTGAAACAGTCAAGTGATTAGCAGAAGGGTAAGGGTCTCCAGCACTTTTTGTGTGTGATGAATATGAACTGAGCAAATTTGTGGTTGAAAAAGCAGGTTTCTTGGGTGGTGGAAGAACTGAAATCTCACAGCTAAGCATGGACACCACACCAGACATGTTTGGTCTGTCATTGGGATTTTCTTGCACACACAATAGCCCCACATTTATGTACCTCAACGCCGTCGAAGCCACCTGAGGTCCCACCTTACCACCCACCAGTTCCACACCTCTGCCCGAGATCCACAGATCCCATGCCTGCAACATTCAGAATATGTTTCTTGATGTCTCACACAGTGGAAGGTGTAATATATATATGTGCAACTAAACAGATAAACTAGGAAATGTTATGTAACATGCTCTTGCTTACATGTCCAAGAAGATGGAGAGAGTCAGTTTTGTAGAAGCCAGTGTTCTTCCTGCCACTTATAATCTCAAGAACCAAAACTCCAAAACTGTACACATCAGACTTTGTGGAAAATAAGCCTTCCAATGCATACTCAGGAGCAATGTAGCCACTAAAAAAATGTTGAAACAAAAGCGTCCATTTGGATCAGCTTAATTAGTGCAAAGAAAAATAAGTTTGATCACTCCTTTTAGACTTACAATGTTCCGACAACTCTATTCGTGTAACCCCGTGAATCACTGCCTCCAAAGATACGCGCCATCCCAAAATCTGATATCTTGGGGTTCATCTCATCATCTACAAGAATGTTACTCGCCTTGAGATCTCTATGGATTATACGCACCCTCGAGTATTCATGGAGGTAGAGAAGCCCTTGAGCAATCCCTTCAACAATGCGTGTGCGTGTCTTCCAATCTAGTATGTCTTGTTTGTTTGATCCTGATTCATGTTATCAGTGGCAGATTTTCATCAACATAGCTTATAACATGTTGAAATTTGGGAGTAATTTGAATAAATATTGTAGCAAGAATTGTTGGTGGAGTGGGTACTAACCAAAAAGAAACAAGTCTAGGCTCTTATTAGGTATGTACTCATAGATCAGTATGCTCTCATTAGGGTCAATACAGCAGCCTAAGAGGCGAACAAGATTCCGGTGCTGCAGTTTTGCAATCAATGAGATTTCATTTCTGAATTCTTCAAAACCTTGTGCAGATTTTTGGGAAAGCCTCTTTAGGGCTACTTCCTGTCCATTCTGTAATTGGCCCTGTCCAAAAAGTCGAACTGTATTGCACTTGCTTTTATTGAATCATATTATATTTCCACAAAATATAATGTAGTTTATATACCTTGTAAACTGGTCCGAACCCTCCCTCTCCGAGCTTATTTTCTGGTGAGAAGTTGTTAGTTGCAGCAGAAACACTTGAATAACTAAACATGGGCAAATCAATTTCCATGTTACTTCTTGTCCTCAAAATTGTTCCATCATTAGTTGAGTTGAAATCGAACGACAAAAGATCCTCCCCAGTTTCCTTGTTTACTGTTCATCGAGGCCAACAACGAGATCAGTCTCAATATGAATTAGTGAAAAAAAAAAGTGATCACAATTCACAAGTGTGTATTATCTTCATTTCTTTTCTGTTTACTGATGATTTGAAATTCACGCATGTTGAGCTTTTATAAATTATTTAAAAATTTATAAGCTCTTAAAAAATGTTTGACAAAATAAGTTACTAAACAACTTTATAAGGTGTGAAAAATAAGCTTTCAAAAAATAGTTCTTCAATCCCTTTTTATTTTTTCATATTTTTTATAAAAACAGTCATTTTACAAAAATAATTTTACTATGATTCGTTATTTCTAACATATGTTATTCTAACTTCATTTTTCCTCAATTTTATCTCTCTGATTTATAAGCCCAATTATTTAAATAATTAAATAATTTATAAATACTTGATACATTACATCTTATAAATATTTCAAACACCTAATAAACAGTCTAAAATACGCTTATAGCCAAACACCCTCTATAACTATTAACTAACCTTTGTTGTGTTTGGTCCTCCTGTTGTAGAAGAAGCCCAGAAAGGCGCCGGCACCAAGCACGAGTACAGGAACGACAACTGCAATGATCACCTCCAATATATTCTTGTTGCTCTTACCTGAATAAATAATAAATGCACAATTAATTTTGGGAAATATATAAAACTACATGCCTTTAAAAAAATATATACACCTCATATCTATTATTTTAAAAATATTACACTTTGTATTCATTTTATTATTTAAATATTTGTTAGGGAAAAATATGGTGTGAGTTGCAGAAAATGATTATATTTTTGTTGCGTTTAATGGTTTTTTAACCGAGACTGAGTTTTTCTAACTTTTAAAAAAAATGTTGTTTGATTGGGGCCTGCAGTTGGAACCATATTTACTTCCAATTTGAGTTTTACATAAATTACACACACCTATTAATTAATTACTGCCTCCAAAAACCAACAAAAAAAAAACTCGCACGTTCCAATCAACCAAAGAGAGAAGAAAACCACAAAATACTTTCGCATTCAGGAAGAAGATTCAGCCTGAAATTTGCGAGGATTCCAGGAAGTATTGGCTCCCATTAACTTTCTTATGTATTTAGTGTTAAGTTGGGTTTATAAACTCTTTAAAACAGCTTATAAACTCCTACAAAGTGTTTAGCAAAATAAATCGCTAAACAATTTATAAGTTGTGAAAATAAACTCTCCTAAATATAAGTTGTTCAACCCCAATTTATTTTTTCGTAAGCTTATAAGAAATAATTTATTTATCAAAATAACTTTGTTATCGTTCGTTATTTCCTATATATAAACTATCAATTTTACCTTTCATCAATTTTTTCTCTCCAACTATGATTTTCTCACTCTAACTCACGATTTTTCTCTAGCTTATAAGCTCAATTATCTAAACACTTAAACAACTTATAAACTATTAAGACATTACATCTAATTATAAGATCTCTAAAATAAACTTAGCCAAACACTCTTAGAGAGGGTCCGAAACACACACAATAGAGAGAGAGAGGGACAAGTACTTTCTCCCTTTGGAATATCAGAAGAGGCAAGTCTGACGTGCAGCGTTGTGTTTTCTGAAACCTGGTGCCGCAGACCATACAAATCTCCTTCCCACAGCAAGCACTCGCTCCCATTAAGCGCATAAGCTTTGCAGGAGCAGCTCCGTAAGCAGGCGCGCCGACACTCCATATCAGTAGCAGCACCATTGCTTGGTTGTGGTTGATTGGGCCACTTGATATCTTTTATCTCCATAAAATCCTCCATCTCTCCTTTTGCACAATTCGGAGGCAGATCCGTCTTCCTATCACATCCCCGGCCCATTGGGTTGGGGCTGAAGCCATTCAGGCACGTGCAAGGATTATTGCTAATGCTAGAGAGAATACCATACGCTCCACAGAAAGGTTCCGTGGAGGTCAGGTACGCCGAATCCCATGTTCCCTCTCTACTTCCCCACGATGTCAGTCTCTTCAATCTTCCCTCTACATGATCCATCACCAGCATTGAGAAAACAAAGCGGGTAGAGGTAGTATTGTTATCCATTGATCTCTCAAAGACTGTGTTTTCAAGCCTCCAATAATTACTTTGTTTTTCAAACCCAAACTGCCCAGATTCCAGGGTTGCACTCTCCCAATACACAGCGGAATCATTCCACTTGAACACAATGGTCGATTCAGACGATATCTCCGCCGAGAACATCCCCGGTGAAGGATCGTTCTCGCTCGTCCAAGAAACCAGCCGCTGCTCCCTTCCAAGTGTAGCTCCGGGCAGCCAAGTATCAGTAGGGTGATCGAAACTTTGCCAAGACATGGGGAAACCCATCCCTGGCCATCCATAGCTCAGGATCAGATTTCCGTTGCCACCGAGAACCGCAACCGCGGTTTCCGGTGACGTGGACAAGGGCAAAGAAGTAGACCAAAAGAGATTACGACCGTTGTACAGTTCAAGATTTCCGTTGGAAGCTATTTTGAGCTTGGAACCGGTTGCGTCGGGCAACGGTTTGTCTCTGTTTGCGACCCAAACTATGGTATTTGGTATCAACCCGATGTAACTAATGCTTAGGTAGAATTTGTTTGTGGATGTGTTGACGAAGCCGAGTTCGAATAGTTCATTCTTTGAGGTTAAAGTCTGGCTTCCGGTAAGAGATTCCCCTTTGGAGAGCGTGTCTCTGTCTCCTGCTCCAATGGATTTTTGAGCCATGAACAACAAAAACACCGCCAAAATTATAATTGACATTAATGCTAGGTTTCCATGCATGGCTGCAGATTAATTTGGTAGAATTGATGATGAGATGGAGAAAGTGACAAAATCAAATAATATTAAAGTAATGTGCGTGTTTGGGATGTAGTTGTGAATGTTTCAGGAGTCCTACAATTTATTTATAATGAAGATTTTATCTGGTCAAGAAGATTTAATTCTAAGAGAAAAGTCTAGTTATCTAGATGGAATGCAATTCGGTGTAGGCTTCATTCATTTCCAAGAAATTGAACAAAAGACCTTGGAATTGGCTTCTTAAGGGAGATTACATATTGGATAAATGCTAAAGTCGAGTTGACTTGGGCACTTGAAATTATGGGAGTAATTATCGAACTCAAGTTCAAGCTCAATTATATATATGCTCACTCGTCTAATTGAGCTTAGAATTTAACTGAAGTTAGTTAGTCGAACACGAGTTTAGAATTACTCATGATGCCAAGCTAGAGGTTGCACCTACCAAATCATTGCAAGTTTAATTGTACAATGGTCGTGATCTCTTTTGGTCACCGGAAACTTGAGGGATGGACAGTCGGAGCAGCTCTGGCTGAGTTTCGATGAGCCTATTTTCTCAGCGGAGATATCTTAAAAAGTTAATTAGTACTAATTAAGATTATAAATTCCTATTAAAAGTTATTAATATATGTACAGGAGACCATCTCATAATTTCCAACTTCAAGGGCTTCTGTTCAATTTCGCAGAAATGAATGGTTTAGACTTGTATTATATCTAGATATACTACACTTATTCTTTATCCTAGAATTAATCACCTCATTATGATGGGGTCCAGAGTGGCATTGTGTCTAGATGACTAGACTTCTTTCTCTTACAATTAAATCTGTAAAATCTTCATTCCAGCTAAGTTCTAGGACTCTGCAACTGCAACATTCACAACTAGATTCCAAACATACAGAATTTCGTTAATAATATTTGGTTTTGGCACTTTCTAACATCCCAATTCTTGGAGTATCTATCTACCAATTAATAGAATCAGCCACACATGGAAACCTAGCAATCTCTGTTGGAAGAAAGGAAAACAAATCAAGAAGATCAATTATGAATAGCATATTCATAAGATCTTTCCTTATACATATCTTTCCTTATACATTTGTTCTCAACCCTATATAAAGGGCTTATGTAATGATCAATAATACACAACAATTCAGCCTCTTATCTCTCGATCAAACTTTTACAATTATTCATGTCTATACTATGATTTTAACATGGTATCAGAGCAGGTTTAATTCTGGGAACTCAGAACTTGCTCATCATCGTTCCAATACCTTTCTCGACCTTTTTTCAACACCAATCAAGGCAAAAGCCTTATTCATCCCTTCCTGAAACAAAACAGATACAAAATGTCAGACGAGATGCAACAGATAACCAACCCAAATTCAACAGCCCAGAATGAATTAACACTACAGATTGCAAATCTAGTGCGCAACTCTGATAATGTCACTCTCGGTTTCAAACTGGATGGGAACAACTATCCACTATGGGCTCGCCTCATGAGGGTAGCCATTGGGAGTAGGGGCAAGTCAAGCCACATCACCGGACAACCTCCACCACCAAAGAGAACAGACCACGCCTACTATCAGTGGGAGGAAACATATTTATCTGTTTTTCATGGCTGTCTGTAATATGGAGGAAGGTTAGTCACAAATTTGCACAACATCAAACCGCTGAAGGTCATGGGATAGCTTAGCAATCACATACGGGAGTGGAACCGACCCATTCGGTTATGATCTAGAAGTTAAAGCCAACAAAGTAAATCAAGGGCAACTTACCTTGGAAGATTACTGGAATGAATTACAAACAATATGGCTCACCATCGACCGAAGAGAGCCGAATCCCCTCGGCTGTTGCGAAGAAGGAATCAACAAGTATCGGAAGTTGATCGCAAATCGGAGATTATATCAGTTTCTCTCCGGACTAGATACCAAGTATGACGGTATCGGAAGAGATATCCTCAAAGAGATGCCTGTTCCCTCAGCCGAATCGGCATTCTCAAATGTGAGAAGGGAGGCCGCCCGGCTACAGATTTTGCAACCGGCAACCAACCCCGCCGACTCGGTGAACACATCATCGGGAGGAATAGGAGCCGGGCTTGCCACTCGTCCCATTTCACGACTGCAGACTACCAACCGCAAACCATCATGAGGACCACCCACCGCTCCGACAACTGTCATCGCGAAAAGGGTGGACAAATCAAGCTTTGTACT
The DNA here is from genome assembly GCA_036937905.1 of Salvia rosmarinus. Taxonomy (NCBI): domain Eukaryota; kingdom Viridiplantae; phylum Streptophyta; class Magnoliopsida; order Lamiales; family Lamiaceae; genus Salvia; species Salvia rosmarinus. The sequence continues at coordinate 11,570,499 of CM072822.1, forward strand.
CATTGTGGAATGCGAAACATACCAGGAGATGTGTTTCCAACTCGTCGGTTATCCCGGTGGGAGGATAACCATAAAATCCCACAAGCAAAGGGGAAGACGGCGATTGGGATAGACGTCCAGGAGGTGGCCGGGTCCGCGGTGGCGGTAAGCGGCGCAAGGGATGGCGAAAGAGGGATGGCGGCTGCAAGAGGAAATGAAAGAGGGACGGCGGCAGGGATAGGGTTTTTTGACCCAAACACAGACGAGAATGAAAGGGGGGCGGCGGATAGTGTTACAGGTATAGGGTTTGGTGATTTACCACTAAACCCTCCTTCTTCTACATATATACAGATTGCCCCCCTCCCCTTCAATTTAAGCCCTCTCAATTTAGCCCCCCTCAATTTTCGATTAATTCAAAAAAGGACCCTCTATTATGTAAAAATTCCTCCACTATGTCTACTGCATGTCAAGCCTTATATGATAAAAATAATAGAGATAGGGGATGGATTTTTGATTGTGGGGCTACAGATACAATGACTTTTGACAAATCTGATATACTTGGGTCATCAAAATCATTTCGAACACATGTTCAAACTGCCAGTGATGACTTAACTCGAGTGGAAGCAGCCGGAACTATAGAAATTTCTCTCACTTTACGGCTTTCAAATTGTCTATATGTTCCGTCTTTGTCTCATAAGCTACTGTCAATTAGCCATGTTACAAAAGAACTCGATTGTGCAATCTTGATGCATCCTCACTACATTTTCTCGGGATATCGGGACGAGGAAGATTATTGGGCGTGGCAATCGGCGGAGCGGATTGTATTATGTGGATGAGATAGCTCAACAAAGCGAAGATGATCTTGTCTCATGGAGCTATGACAGGAAGCTTAGCTTTAGCATCGGCGGTTAGGCATCCTTCTATAGGTTATCTTAGGATTTTATTTCCAAAATTAGTACCAACTCGGACATTAACTTGTGAAACTTGTGTTTTGGCTAAAAGCCACAAACAATCTTTTAAACCTAATAATACACAGTTAACTCCATTTTTCTTTGGTACACTCGATGTTTGGGGTCCTTCACCGCTTGTAGGGGTCGGGGTTTTAAATATTTTCTCTCTTTATTGATGATTGCACTAGGATGATATGAGTGTATTTTTAAAACATAAATCTCGGGTTTTGAAAAATTCACTCATTTCTATACTATAGTTTAAACTTCGATTTCGAAAAATATTCGAACTCTTGAACCGATAATGGGGAATTTGTCGATAATTCTATGAAAAGCTATGCTGACAAAGGGAATAATCCACCAAACCACATGTCCCCATACTCCGAACAAAATGGTGTTGCGAGCGAAAAATAGAATTATTCTTGAAATGACCCGAGCCATGATGATTGAGTCTCTCGTCCCTACCCATTTTGGCCAAGTCATTGCCACATCTCAGATACCTTCTAAACCGCTTTCCTACCAAATCTCTCATTTCAAAACCCGTTACAAAATTATCCACTGCCAAGATACCTCTTGCTCTTACTCTCCGACCTCGAGTCTTTGGTTGCTCTGTATTTGTCCATATTCCCAAACATGAAAGAACAAAACTCTCTCCTTGTGCTATTAAGTGTGTGTTTGTGGGTTATGGTGTGAACGAAAAGGGTATAGATGTTACAATCCAAAACTCACAAATCCTAACCACCATGAATTGTGATTTTCTCGAAGCGAGTTCTTTTATGATAACCACCTTACGGTCGGGGGAGAGTGAGAGGAGAGTGAAATCGACCGCTAAGTTGGTTGCCAATGCCGAACCTAAGCGGTTCCAATGAAACGATTAACCTTACCGTGAGCATGTCTCAAACACTCGAGAGCAATCAGACAATCTGAAATTCCTTTGCGGAACCAATATCTCTCCACCACCGATATCGAGGAAGAAAATACAATAGATGGTGATCTTGGGCGATATGTGCTACCACCGGAGTAATCGGGTGTTCCTCCCAGACGATATACCGAAAAGACCGTGTGGAATACTCGATATTCGTTGGAAATATTGCGAAATTTATCGAGTGCTATAGCCCATGAGCGACTTTATATGAAGAAGAGATTCCACAATCGTGAAGAAGCTCTCAAGTTCGAACATTGGAGGCACGCTATGAAAAAGAGATAAATGTGTTAGCTCGGAACCATACGTGGGAAAAATGCAAGTTGCCAAAAGGAAAAAAGCCTGTTGGGTGTAGATGGGTTTTCACAATCAAACGAAAACCAGATGGATCTATTGAACGGTACAAAGCTCGGCTTGTTGCAAAATGGTACACACAGACGTATGGAATAGATTATGCAGAAACCTTCTCACCGGTAGCAAAGATGAACACTGTCAGAGCTCTTCTCTCTATCGCTGCCAACAAGGATTGGATTCTTCACCAATTTGATGTGACAAATGCTTTCCTTCATGGGGAATTAGAAAGAGAAGTTTATATGGAAGCACCTCAAGGATTCTCGGATGAGTTTGAAGATGGTGAGGTTTGCAGATTGAAGAAAACCCTATATGGACTTAAACAGTCCCCCAGGGCATGGTTTGGGAGATTTACTATAGCTATGAATAAATTTGGATACAAACAAAGCAATTCAGATCACACCTTATTTCTGAAAAAACGAGGTAATCTAATTACTTGTTTGGTTATTTATGTGGATGACTTGATCATAACAGAGACGACTCGGAAAAGATCCGTAAATTGAAGAGAACTGCTTTAAAGAGTTGAAATGAAGGATTTGGGAAACCCAAAGTACTTCCTAGAATTGAAGTACTCGGTCGAAGAAGGAATCTTCATTAATCGAAAAGTATACTCTAGATCTTCTAGGCGAGGCAGAATGATGGATTGCAAGCCGGTGAGACACCCATTGTTGTGAATCATGGGCTACAAATTATAGAGGTCTTTGAATTAGCGGATCGAGGGCAATATCAATCTACGGTAGGAAAACTTATCTACCTTTCCCATACGCGACCGATATCGCTTATGTTGTTGGTGTTGTGAGTCGGTTTATGCACCAACCTCAGTGATCACTTAGAAGCCGCTAAGAATTGTAAGATATCTAAAGGAACTTTTGGATATGGATTGTTGTTAGAAAACCGGACATCTTGAGATACATGCCTACACGATGCAGATTGGTGGAAATCAATGAGCGGAAAATCTACAATGGATACTTTACTTTTATTGGAGACAATCGGTCTCATGGAAGTAAGAAGCAAAAGGTAGTGGCTCTCTCAAGTCTTTGAGCGAGTTTAGAGGATCGAGTGGTCTAGCGAAGTTACGTGGCTAAGGAAACTATTGATTGAATTGGATCTTCATTCAGCGAAGACATGTCAGATGTTTTGTGACAACAAAGCAGCTATCAGTATCTCAGAGAATCCAGTTCAACACGACAGAACAAAACATGTCGAGGTCGATAGGCACTTCATTAAAGAAAAGATCGAGGGAGGAATTGTGGCATTGCCATTTGTTCGATCTGAAGATCAGCTTGCAGACATCCTAACTAAAGCCATAAACTCCAAGAGTTTTGCAAAAGTTCTCGACAAGTTGAGTATCAGAGATCCCGCCAATCAACTTGAGGGGGAGTGTTAGAAGAAAGGAAAACAAATCAAGAAGATCAATTAGCATATTCATAAGATCTTTCCTTATACATATCTTTCCTTATACATTTGTTCTCAACCCTATATAAAGGGCTTCTGTAATGATCAATAATACACAACAATTCAGCCTCTTATCTCTCGATCAAACCTTTACAATTATTCATGTATATACTATGATTTTAACAATCTCAATTATAATTTTGGAGGTGGTGTTGTTGCTGTTGTTCGTGGCAGAAAAAATCATTGGAGCAGGAGATAAGAGACATGCTCTCGAAAGGGGAATCTCTTAAAGGAAACCGGACTTAACCCTCAAAGAATGGAAAGTTTGAACTGGGCTTCTTCCAACTGTGGAAAATAGTACACTTGTTAGGCGTTTATAACTCAAAAGAATAATGTAGAGATTGAAATTATAAATGAAATAAACTTAATTGAACTGAAAATAAAACAAACTCGTGGAACAAGTGCAGACAGCCGATGAGTCCTCTCTCCGCAAGACGAGATACGCCCAGTAGTGTTCAGCACCGTGAACTAACGAGCTCCGACGAACTGAAACGAGGTGAGAACTGAGCTATAACGTGATGATGCAAAAAGTGTTTTTATATGCAAAGATTTCAAAGTTTGTTGATGCAGATGCAGTCTGTCATTTATTGTACACATGTATCAATATAATATCACACAACCTCTTTCAATATGATGAGGCAAAGTTTGAACCACACAATTTTAGTTGAATTTTATTTATTACAGCAATGCGCTCGCTAGAAGCTAAGTAAGCAGGGCAAATCATCTCCAATTATGTTTCTTATTATACCTGGTTGTAATGATATAATTCGTAAACCAGAATTTGTGTTACTGAAAGATAACAAAATGAACACAGCATAAGAAGAAGAAAAGAAACAAATCATCAAACAAATCACTCGAATCTAAACGCCAATTTCAATAGAAATCTCTGGTTCTTACAATCCAACATTTCACTCAAGCTACATTCAACGTCCTTTTGTGCCAGCAGTTTTTGCCTCGACTCTAATCTTCGTTTGCCATGCCTAAAAAGGCCTGGATACTCTGCAATTTCGTCAGTTCTTCTTCCTATCACCTCTTCCAAGAACTTGATTCTTGGCCTCATTCATTTACTGACACTCTTGATCAAATCCAGAGTATAGCCACCAACCACTGCTGCTATCTGACTTGAACTAAGCCCACAAGATTCTAAGTAAATAACATTAGGACTCAGAATTCTGTTCACATCCCTGCACAGAACTGGAAAATTCACTGCTGCTCTTTGCAGTTGTGGCTCTGTTAGACCTAGTGACCTCAGAAACTCACAAGTTGGTCTTAGCCGTTTCTCAACACTATATCTCGTGATGAATGGATGTTTGGCCACAAATCCACCGACCATCCCATCTCCGGACAGATAAAGTTCGGCAAGAAAATCCACCATCTGAGAAAGCTTTGATTCAATGTTGTAACTTATGATTCTAGGGTTTAAGAGTATCAGTTTGCCAAGTTGCTTTTCGGGAGCACCAAGAACCTCGAAAAATGCAAGAAGGAGGCAGAGCTTGTCTTCCAAACCGTGCAAGAGTATGTGTGGGGATTTTGTTATGGCAGAAGCTACCTCATTTGGTCTTGTCTCCAATTTTGTGAGGCAGTGGTTCGTCCTTGCAAGTTTGTTGTGCAAGTCGAGGGTGAGGATTTCGGGGCACTTCCAATGATTATGGGAAGTTTCCCCTCTGGTTTGCTCCCAAGTTTCTGAGGCGCTTTCCCTATCGGCAAATTCAGTCTGCACTTATTGAACATATCGTGAATGCTTTTAACATCAAAACCTCTATTTTTGAAGAACCAGAGGTGTTAGGTGGCGTGTTCCGTTAGTACGACGGTGCAAGATGGTCCGAGTGTCAGCAAGGACACGTGTTGTGTGATCCTTGGTTTGAGGGGAGGTTATTTGTTGGGAATTCAACCCAAGTCCCACATCGAAAGATTAGACTAAGATGATCTAGTATTCTACTTCACTAGTATGAGGTTTTTTTTTTTGGTCAATTAATACAGAAATTTTAAAAGCTGCGTCACGGTGGACTCGAACCCGAGATATTTGGCATCGAGCATTAACCACTCTACCACTAGGCCAACATACACTCATTATGAGATTTTTTTATTGTTGGAGTATGGAGCCTGAATTTTTGGGCTTATATTTTGGGCCCGTGCGAGAATCTAATGGGATTAGGATTACGAGAATCCTAATAGGTTTAGGATTAGGGTTATGTTATTTCTCTATTTAAATAACTTCCCTCATTGTAATCGATATCCCAAAATTCATATTGAAATCTACGGCTTGCATCGTCCCCAGGCGTAGTCGCAAGCAAGGCTGGGTTAACAATTCTCGTGTTCTTTATTTTTGTCGTGATTGTGGTGTGTGTTTTCGCAACAATTGGTATCGAGCTTGAGGTTCGGAGGAGCAATCACAACGATGGATGGGAAGATTTCAATCGATAAGTTTGATGGATCGATTTGGATTACGGAAGATGCGGATCGAGGATTACCTCTACGGTGAGATCATATCGCCTCGAAGAAAAACCCGAAAAGATGGATCCGAATGAGTGGGAGCTATTGACGTGACGATGAGTGCGATCGTTTATCGTTGTCGAGGCGTAGCTTATCACACAACCGAAGCAGTCGGCATGGGAGATCTTTGGCGATTCGGAACAATTGTGCGAAGCCATCAGCGCAAACAAAGTTCATCTGATGAGACAGTTATTCAACCTAAAGATGTCAGAGGAAAGTTGGGCCGAAACAGTGACAGCTATAAGTGCGTCATCGGCAAAGACAGTGTTGTGTTTTGACGATGTGCGAGATCTGATGATTAGCGAAGAGGTTCGCATGAAGGAATTTGGATCTACCTCGGGTCACCACCGAACACGGAAGGCGGCGATCGAAGGAAGGCGGATCGAAGGAAGGCGAGCGAGGAAGATCAAAGTCTAAGGCAGAGCGACTCACCAACGACGAGGACGTCGTCAGGCTTTGGTGGGGATGGTTTGCTAGCTCCTTAAGACTTGGCGGTGAGATGTGTCGGGGCGTCGGCATTTCTTGGCACGATGGTGTCGAGTCACTTGATCTAGGTGATTCGGCGTGACCGGAGGTGGACACGTGACTTGCTCGATGTAGGGATACCTCGGTGTGGCGGACTTGTGTCGAAAGTCTTCCCAACCGGGGGTGTTAGGTGGCGTGTTCGTTGATGCGGCGGTGCGAGATGGTCCTTGTGTCGGCAAGGACACGGGTTGTGTGGTCCTTGGTTTGAGGGAGGTTATTTGTTGGGAATTGACCCAGTCCCAAATCGAAGATTAGACTAAAATGGTCTAGTATTCTACTTCACTAGTATGAGGTTTTTTATTGTTTTGGGGTTGAGCCCAAAAGTGATGCATAAGGAAAAGCACGACACGGTTGTCGACCTTCAAGCAGTGGGCGGTGTTCGCGGTGGATGATGTCCTAAAAGATCGGAGAATCCGATAGTTGAGAGTTCCCGGATGGAGGAATCAATCGAAACACCACGGCCCTTATCTTGTTGGATCTGTCGACAAGTGGGAGCTTGCCATGAAAGACGAAACGACACGGTTGCCAAGAACTCGAGCGGAGTGGGCGGTGTTTGCGAGATGGGCGAGATGGCGTCTTTGATCTCCAATCGACATGATAGCTAGTTGAGTTACCCATGGGAAAGAAGGTGGTTCACAAAGTGCCACACGTCGGGCGCGTCGAGTGCGAGGAAGCGTCGAGCATCGATGTGAGCAGCTGCCGAGGCGTCTGCGATAGTCTTGTGAGCGATGAGCACCCCACGCCAAAGTGTCCGAACGATGTGCCCACGGGCATGCAAGAGAGGCGAGGCGCCGAGATCTTGTGAGCAAGGTGGCCGGCGGAGAGGTTGTCCTTCGTGTTCGTCCAAGAAAGATGGATAGTGTGGCGGCTTTATGCGGAAGGAAGGTTTCTAGAAGTGCGATGCCGACCACTTTGTTTCTACTTGGATAAAATTGAAGAAGCGGATGTCAAAAGAATTTGACATGAAAGATGTAATACCGTGAAATTAAAAATTAATTATTAATTTATTTAGCTAAATCGAGATTTGGGTTTAGAACGATTATTAAAAATTTATAATCATCGATGTTTCGATTTTATTTCGAGCGAGAAAATTTAAGCAGATAATAAAACTGTCTGTAATCGAAGATAAATTATACCGTGATAATTGTCTCGTCATTTCAAATCCCCTCAAATCCTCAACTTTCCATACTTTACTCCACATTTTTAAAGCTTTACCATCATCTTTCACATCCTACACTCTAAGAACCCCTAGCCTTGTACCTTGTGAGACCATACAATATTCAAATACCTTTTAACCCTCATGTTGATCGGCCATTACACAAAGGAAAGAAGAAGAAGAAGAAGTTCTTTTGATTAAAGTACATAAGGTATATTCATTTTTCTCTTTAACCTCACTGATTTCATTTGTTTATCAAACTTACTCAACATCAACAACCTATTCTTGTTCTAAACAAATTCCAGAAAAACTGCAACAATCAATTTCTACCTCATTCAACAAAATCACAGCAGAAGCAAGGCTGATTCATCCAGGTTCAATATCATTCAAATTCTTTCTATTACAATTCTATGCATTCCAGTTATACAGAGAAGAACATGAACACATAAGACATTTAACAAAGCCACCAAATCAACATATTCACACTGTGCTTCTCGAATCATATGTATATAAATGACATAGTTCATCCACAACAAAACATAGTTCCTCTATAGCAAAATTCAATCTAATATAAGAACAAACAAACAAACAATCTCTGCTTAAGTACATAAAAGTTTAGCAACTACAGAACTTAGTAATTTGAAACCTACATTGGGTATTCCTGTTAAGATTGGACCGAGCCACTAGGGCTCGGCTGCCGACTTCCAGTGGAGAGAAAGACTGGAACAGAAGGACTGCCCGTTCACTGCAGAGGAGTCACGGTGCAGTTTCGGGTTGCTGACGATGGCAATGCTCCGTTCCAGAGGCAACGGCAGAGCGCTGGAGGCAGAGCCATGACAGAGCACGGCGTGGCTGCACAAGCGATGGCTGGAGGCAAGGCCGTGGAGCCAACATCGACTGCTGTCCGACGACGGTTGAAGAGTCGGCGCTCGATCGAGAAGAGAGAGACCGAGATGGGGAAATGAGGGAATTTTTGAAAATGGATATTCTTTTGAGATGAGATCCTTTGTTTTGTTTAGACTCGAGAGAAGCAGACGAGAAGGAGACGGCGACGACGCACGTCGCTGGAATAGAGGGGCCGCGACGGCGGCAGAATTGGAAAGAGGGAGAGAGAAGGGAAGAAGGTTCTATGCGCAAATGGTGAGGGAACAGAGAGGGAATGAGAAGGAAGAGGAAGATGTGGTAGTCACGGCGGCAGCGTGGCTCGCCGCCGACGACGTGCCGACCAGAGACGGAGGGGACGGCAACGGCAGAAAGATGATGGAGAGAATGATGCTCTCTTTGTGTGTGTCCGTAAGAGAGAACAGAGAGAGAAAGCACGGTCGTGGCGACGGCGCAGCTCGTCGACGATGACGTGCCGGCCGGATACAACGGCGCGGCCGGAGAGGAAGGCGGCGGCGGCGGCACAATGTGTGTGTGTATGCGTGTCTGAACTGGGTGAGGCGAGAGAGAGAGAAGTAGAAATCGGGGGCTAGGGCTTCTATTTTCTTTGATGTTGGGCCCCATTGAAAAATAAAGTTAACGGGCTTCTGAATAAAATTTGTGGGCTAAAATTTGATAATAATTTAGAATGAGCTTAAATTAAATATTGTTCTTATTCCATTTTCTTGTGGGCCGAAAGTTGGGCTCGAAATAATAATATGTGTAGGCTGAACTTATTAAAATGGGATGGTCTCCTGTGCGCGCTGCGCGTGAGACCACCCTTGATTAATTAACTTTAATTAATTAATTAATTAATTAATTAGTTAATTTTTAATCCTAATTAATTAATTCTAATTTAACTAGTTTAATAAAATTTAATTGTAAATTAATAAATAATAATTTTGAATTAATATATCTTAATTTTGAATTAGTAAACTCTAATTGTGAAATAATAAACCCTAATTGTGAATTAATAAATTCTAATTTTAAATTAATAAACCCTATTTGGAATTAATAAACCCTAACTTTGAATTAATAAATCCTAATTGGAAATAATAAATCCTAATTTTGAATAATAAACCTTAACTTTGAATTAATAAACCCTAATTGAAAATAATAAACCCTAATTTTGAATAATAAACCCTAATTATGAATTAATGAACCCTAACTTTGAATTAATAAACCCTACTTGTGAATTAAAAAACATTAATTATGAATTAATAAACCTCAATTATGAATTAATCAACCATGATTATGAATTAATAAAATCTAATTTTGAATTAAAATTATAATTAAAATTAATAAATTTAATTATACATTAACAAAATCTAATTATCCTTACTCACCATAATTAATATATAATTATTTTAACAAAAACAATTGAGCTCGCGGTGGTGAGCTCACCCAAGTTTTTGTCTATTAAAATTTTAGATGGCCCAGTTAGACTAATTTATTTAAATTCATGAGATTAAAATGGTGTTGGGCCTAATTTAGGTGGGCCGAGAATAAATAAGAGAAAGGGTCATGGGCAGAAATTAAATGGAAGATGGGCTCTTGAATTAAATTGAAGGTGGTCTTAGATTTATTTTAAATGTTGGGTTAAGAATTTAATTTGATAATGGACTTGAATTATTTATTTCTATAATCCATTAAATGAAATTAAGGATTTAACAAATTATATATTAATTAAATATGAGGTTTAATTATAGTAATTAAATTTTGAGATTAATTTCTAATTAATTAAATGATAATCTAAATACCAATTATTTAGATTGGGTTATTTAAATTCATTAGGTTGAATTGGTAATTACTAGTTGGACTAATTTAGTTCTTATAATTAAATCAAGAGGTGGAATTAATTTAATAATTAAATAATGTCTAATTTTAGAAATTGAATAACATAATTAATTAATTATGTTAAGTGATAAATTGAAATTATTCTTGTTAAGTGATTTATTTATATAATAAGATGAACCTTAAGTTATTGCTAAATAGGTGTGATTAGAAATAAATCCTAATTAGTGGATATCTAAGATGAATTAAATTAATTTGATTGATTAATCAAATATTATTGGACTTTTAATTTTGATCCATTTAATTGAACTTGTAATTATGGATTTAATTAATTAAATTAAAGATTTAATTAATTAATGATATTGATTATGTCAAGTAGATGCTTGAGAAATATTATTTAAGTAATTTTAATTCGTAAAACTTTTTTTAGATGATGATTGAATTAAGAGAAGTCTTTATTAATCGTGTAGCATAGATATGAGTTTCTTTGATAGGATATGTGTGACGTGTGAGGCGATAAACGCGGCGAGGAAATGATAGTAACGAATGAGGTATTGGAACTCGAAATCGATGATACGCGTTAACAAACGACGAAGATTAGTTATGAACTTAGGATTCATAAATTGTACGAAACGGCGTGGAGACACATCGATGGAAGAGAAGAATGCAACGACAAATTGTCATCTATTGTTATGGCGAGACTAATCGAATAGACGAAATATAGTTGTTAATTGAGTCTTATCGATAACGAAAATCCTAAAACCCAAAGACTTAAAAGATATCGAGTACGTTGAATATTAGCGATGCTTCTCGAAAGAAGCGAATGTCATACTAAATTATATTTCTTACGTTGATAAGGTCCAGAGTGGGCGTAGACGAAAACGACAAATGATCGCTAGCAGGTACTTCAAGAAGGACAATTCCTGAGGTGGGCTCTCTTGAAACAAAAATGATATGCATATCTATCTTAAATCATGATTTACAAAAGCTTTATAAAATATTATTGCATGAACTGTTATTGACTGCCAAATGTTTATGTTTTGTTGTGATCCTAGCTGAGGTTGGTATATCCAACGTGGTATGAGAATGAGTTGGTCCACCAACGTTAAAAATGGTAACGATCGGATCCGACTTAGTTGAGGACTAACTCGGATTGTGTACACGCGTGACCGTGTGTTAAGGTTAGCTACCCTGTGGGGTGACTATTTGGGTATCGGGTGATGGGTGCCGATACACCGACCCAAATTTCTCGGTGTCGGTGCCGATTACCCAAAATCGGTGTAGGGGTCGGGGTCGGGTATGTCTTTTAGGTGAGGTCGGGTATCGGGTATACCCGATCGGGTATCGGGTATACCCGATACCCAATTTTTTGCTCCAGAAACTGACAATAGCACGCAATATAACCCCAAGTTTTGAGGTGCCTTTGCTTTGACACATGTAAGGCAATTTCATTTGAGATGATGCATATCATGACTAGGATGAATTTCTTGTCGTGTGGCGAAATTCACTTATAATTATTTTGGGTTTTAACATTTATGTTACTACTATCGTATTTAGTTAATTCATATTCTCCTTCAATGATAGCACACTAGACTCGTGTTTGGAGGCCTCTTTATCAAAATATAAACTTTACATGCGGTGGTGTAGCAATTATGCTTAACATAGCACAAAAACGAGGATTCTATCACCGAAATTCGAAAATTGAATTTAGGGGTGCCCAAAAATAAAAAATGAATAAATAAACATTTGAAAATAGAAATATAAGGAGAAGAAACAACCACCACCACAGTAATTCAATAGTAGGAAACGTATTTATTATTCATAACAAGCACGCATAAAATTTGTGGTGCGATTCGGTTTCTTTGCAATTCTAGAGCGAGTTTGAGGCATTTCATCATGCAAGAGCCCGATTTTAAGCTTTTGGTGAACACCTCTAGTTCTTTTAGGCCATCTTGGTGATTTTGCATCACCAAGTATTCTTACCATGGCACTCCCAACAATCACACCATCTCTCCCCATCCGCCACTTGAATCGCGTCATGCCAAAAGTATGTCGATATCCATACGAGATAACTTAGATTCATAAATGTGTTCCCCATCAACAACAAAACAGCATCATATGCTAAACAATCTCATGTTTGAGACGGACACCTTAACATGTTACGGTTCGATATGCCAAACCCATCACTCTTGGCTTGCTCGTTGCTGCGGGAGGAGAAAGGGTGTATCAACTTCCGTCGAGATAGCCTTGATGTTCTATGAATATTGAACTTCCAAACATGGGGCATGGACAAATATATTTGAAGATATTTCCAGTTTCGGGTGAGACTCGCTATAAAATAAAAATCTTTACAAAACTAAATCGGGTATTCGGGTACCCTAATACCCGATTCGGGTACCCGACTCGGGTATTCGGGTACTCGATTTACAAAATCGGGTCGGGGTCGGGTAGCATATTTTAGGTATAATCGGGCTTGGTGCCGATTTTTTGAGTAAGTGCAGGCAGGCCGATTAGCCACCCCTAGCTACCTCGACCGGTCACGGCGACTATGTGTAGGTGGCCACCTCCATAGTGCGCTAATGAATGAACGGATGAATGAATGAATGATCAGATATGGAGTACCATGGATAAAATAGTCAGGCCTGACACTTTTGGAAAATGATAAATGTTTGATAGACATGAGTCTTTCAACTAAAATCCTCATGTGCTATTGTGGGCAGTTCAATAAATTTTATAAAGAAAATATTTTCGGCAATGAGCCCATTGAGTACTTTGTACTTAGCCCTGCATATTCGTTTTTGATGTGCAGGTTGAGCTGGTGATGAAACGGAGTGGAGTTGAGCGGAATTTCTTTTGTCGATGGAAATGGAACATCTTTTGGTTCACCTTAAGAATGCATCTTCATATGCATATCTCACACGTTTATTCTGCTGCAAACTCTTTAACTCTTTTGAATTCTAGTTATATGTTGAACTTTTGAATATTCTAGTAGTGATTACATAATCAAGTACTATATAGTCAGACTCTTTGAATCGACCTTGATATCTTTTATACTTCTGCATTTACTCATTTTTCCTTACTAATGATATGGTTAGAAATCAATACTAAGACCCCCTTTCTTTCCCGCTTCTTTAATCAAACCCCAAGTCGCGGTCCGACAAGGCAATTATTCAAGATTAGCCGAGTCGGGCTGTGACAAAAGACTTGGGTCCCGCAAAGAAGATACTTGGAATGCAAATCACGAGAAATAAGCAAAAATGAGTTTTGCAGTTATCTCAGGCGGAGTACTTCAACCGTGTTTGCAGAGTTTCAGTATGGGGTGAAGCCAAACCAGTCAACACATATTTGGCTTCAAAGAACCAGTATCCTCAGACGGAGGAAGAGAGAAGCGTCATGGCCAAGATTCCTTATGCTTCAGCCATAAGAAGTTTGATGTACGCAATGGTCTATACGAGACCAGATATTGACCATGCAGTGGGAGTTGTTAGCATGTTTATGTCAAAATCCAGGAAAAGCTCATTGGGATTTTGAGGTATCTACGAGACACTGTTGATAAGTGTTGGTATTTTGGTAGATGAAAGCTAAAAGTACAAGGTTACGTAGATGCGGACTATGGTGGTCACCATTGATAAATTGAAGTTGTGCTCAACTTCAGTTAGCCTGCTGAACTAACAACCAGAGATGATTGCCGCATTGATCGAAGATTGGAGAAATCGAAGCTATGCATAGCTTCAATTGGTCATGAAGATGAGGCCAGGCGATGCTAAGCGGATATATACAAGAATGAAAGCAAGAAGGTACGGTTACTTGGGGATTCAGTCTCCAAGTTGGAGATTGTTGGAGTATGGAGCCTGAATTTTTGGGCTTATATTTTTGGGCCCAGGCAAAATCCTAATGGGATTAGGATTAGAGAATCCTAATAGGTTTAGGATTAGGGTTATGTTATTTCTCTATTTAAATAGTTGCTCCTCATTGTAATTAGTATCCCAAAATTCATATTGAAATCCCTGACTTGGCATCGCCCCCAGACGTAGTCGCAAGACGAAATGGGTTAACAATTCTCGTGTTCTTTATTTTCTGTCGTGATTGTGGTGTGTGTTTTTTGCAACAAACCACAGTATAAAATTCGTGCAATTAACTCAATACAAGCAATCAATACCGTGAATCAAGTTGTAGGCAAAAAATATGCACCAAAACTTCGGTTCTTCTAGGGGTGTGCATGGACCGAACTGAACCGAAAAAACCGACCGAACCGATCGGTTTCGATCGGTTCGGTTCGGTTTTGAGGAATTCGGTTTCGGTTGGTTCAAAATTTTAATTAAAATCGGTTTCGATTCGGTTTCGTTTTAGATTCGATTGATAATCGAACCGAACCGAAACTATTATTTTATATATTTATATATTTTATATAATAATTAATTAATATTTTAATTAAATAATTAGGATAAAAATAGTTTTATTTAGAAAAATATATATATAATTTATATTTCGGTCGGTTTTTCGGTCCGACCGAAACCGATCGATTTTTTCAGTTCGGTTTTCGGTTGGTCCGAAATTATAAATCGGTTCGGTTCGGTTCAAAAAATTCTTTACATTCGGTTTCGGTTTTGAAAATTTCGATTCGGTCGGTCGAACCGACCAACCGATGCACATCCCTAGGTTCTTGAAAGAACACCAATATACAGTATAAAGTTTGCCATATATATATGGAGCAAACTCCGGTTCATCAAAAAGGCATTAATAAACAAAGTTTTGCCAAATTTAGAACGTCAAATTTTATATAACAAGCTGTTATATCAACGAATATCAAAGAAAATTTTCGTACATTTCGAACTCCATTGCCAATATTGATTGAATGTAACAGGCTGTTATATCCACGAATCTCGAGCATTAAATCTTATATATTCAGGAAAAATATCAAAGCGAAACTAATCTCAGTTCACGCTATGCAGACCAGTAGTTTTCAGGAAAATGGAGTTAAATTCCGAGAAAAAAATGGAGCAAAAACGTAAGACGGCAAATGAGAGAATCTGCGACAAAACTGAGGAAAAGAGTACCTGCGGCGCCGCAAAAGGGATTGCTTGTGGATAGCTGTGCTGGATATCGGATAGTCGCGTACCCGATACCCGATCTTCGGGTATCGGATACCCGATTACACGAAAATCGGATGTAGGAGTAGGGGTCGGTTAGGTTATTTAGGTGAGATCGGGGTATACCCGATTATTTAAAAATATTTATATTTTATATATTTAAATATATAATTAATATATTCAAATTAATATATTGTAAATATAGTTTTATTATTCTTAATTTTAATATGTGAACTTTATAAATGATAATTTAATATTAAAATAGCATATACATTTAAATACGTTATATGCTATCATAACTTGACAAATGAGAGTATATAGCTAACATTATACATCTAAAATTATGTAAAAAATAAAAGCAAAATAAATAAACAAAAAAATTATCATAACACCAATATCCAAATATATAGCTAACATAGTTATTTGTAGTAATACAACATATATATTGATTTATATACAAATATAAAATAACATAAATAAATATAAAAAAAACAAAAATAAAAAGTGCATGTAGGAAGAATTTCTATTATTATTTAATATTATTAATTCTAATAAACTAATATGTACAATAAATATAGAGATTTATATATAAGAAATTAAAAATTAAAAAAAAAAAGTCGGATATTCGGGTACCCGAATACCCAAGTTGGGTGCCCGAGTCGGGTATTCGGGTACCCGATTTACAAAATCTGGTCGGGTCGGGTCGGGTAGCACTTTTATGCAAAATCGGGATCGGGTACCCGATTTTTTCGGGTATGGTACCCGACCCGTACCGAATAGACAGCCCTAGTTGTGCTGTGACTCTCTTCATTATTTCAGGTAGGATTGACAATTTTCGACAAGACATGAGAATACGATATAAACACGTACAAAATTAACGGGTTAGTGTTCAGCCTTATCGTGTTCGTGTCCTTATCGTATCGACACGATAATGACACGACAATTTCATGTCGTGTTCGTGTCGGAATTGTGTCGTGTTCGTGTAACCCGATAATTTTCGTATTACATTCGTGTTCGTGTCGGATAGTGTCGTTTTCGTACAATTCGATAATATTTATATATATTTAATATTAATTTAATTATATTTTATATATTTTTATTTCTTTTATTATTTTATTTTTAATTTTTAATTAAATTTATCGTTAGGTAATAATGGTAGGTAATAGGTCGTGTCATATTCGTGTTCGTGTCGTGTTCGTATCGATGCATTCGTGTCGTGTTCGTGTTAGGTGTCGGACGGATCCTTAACGGGTTGTGTTAGGTGTTTGGCCTTATCGTGTTGTGTCGTTATCGTGTCGACACAATAACCGCCACACGCATTGCAATTGTCGACCTAATTTCGAGGGTAAATTGGCTCTTAATTTTAAACTATTATACTTTTTTTTCACAAAAATGCACTCTTAATTATTATTTCAAACAAATAAATTGAGATAATTATAATTTTTTTGTTGAGTTGAACAAAATACAATATTAATTAAATGTTCAAATTTTTAACAAAATACAGATTACTTTCTGAAATTCAAATTTTATCGTTGTATTCCGAAATATAAAAAACTTGGAAGAAAAATATATTCTGATATTTTCTTTTGCGTGACGTTTGTTGCTAATATTAGCATCATCATATGTTATATGATACCTTTTTCTTTTTGAGAAACTGATATGTGATACTTTGTTTCAAAATGATAATGTCTCAAAATAATTTTTTATTATATATTTTGTCAATTATTTACCTAAAATAAATTTTTTTATCCTAGGGTAATTAATTTAAAACTTAAAATAGTGATTTTTTAACGAAAATATTTTGAATTATTGATAATTAAAATAAAATGCAACAACTATCACAAAACTTACAAAAATATCCTAAAGATCAAGTTTTGGTGGATCATCGGATACTCACTTGGAATTTTGTATAATACTCCCTCTGTCCCATTGTTGGCTCGTTTTCTTTTTTGGGTTGTCCCATTAAGTTGACTCGTTTCAAAAAAAGAAAACAATTTTACACTAAAAAGTGCATCGAATTTCGTATCATCCACTATTTTACACACAAATTACAACTCTCCTTAATCTACGTATAAAAAGAAAGGAGCCATGATTCATGGGACGGAGGGAGTATTATTTACATACTATTTACTTCAAACTTCTAATGCTTACGTGGAATTTTGTGTACTGTCACGAAATACTATCTTTGTTTTTTATATTTGTTCTTTGATTTTGACGACACTGATTTTAATAAATGTAATGAGCAAAAAATAGGAACCATATTATAAGATATTTTATGTAAGTGGTAAGATGGGTCATGAGTGATTTTTTTGTTAATAAATGGATTGATTGTGGATAGAAATTATGAAATTTAAGCGGAGGCTATGTCTATAAAAAAAATGTTTTTATGGACGGACCAAAACTTAATTAAGTGAATATTTTTCAAAGACGGATGATGGAGTACTATTTATTTCAGACACGATAATTACAATAAATAGAAGGCAAAGCCCCAAATATTCAACAAAATTTGGAGAAGAGCTTTTCTATCTCAAATATAACTAGACAATATTTACCACTGCTAAACCACATGGACACGGACACGGACACGACACGGATCAGTCTCAAATGGATGTCGTTTTGATGGCCGTTGATGTTATAAATTCTTCGAACCTGCAAGAAAGTCGACATATAATCCTTTACCAGTTTCTATTTGGTAGTACAAGAAGATACATCGATAATTTAGGTGCATGGAACCATAGCATAAGAAAGATATTTGCAAAATTCCCAGTATGGTGCGAAATAAAAGTTTTTACTACTTGTGAATCTAGAAATTAGGTTGCATTTAATTAGATGAGCTTAATCTGTTAACTAACCAACCTTTCTTAGCAAACAACATAAATCTTTACCGTCTTACATTCCCAAAGCAAGCCAAACTTGTAAATCTAGTTTGTAAACAACTAAGACGTAGTGTTTGTCAACACTTCAAAATTACTTTCATTGTTCAAGAAGAATTTACAAGCATTGCGTAATTGTACGTACCTCCGTCCTAAGGACTGAAGCGCCCCGACTCTTTGAAAGCAATCTGTGATTTGCTTAGCATTTGAAGCCAATGAACTTTTCATGCCCTCAAAATCTACAATGTTTGCCTTCCAATTTTCAGCCTTGAAAGAGGAAAAAGGTGCATACTGATATGGATTTTGTAGTACTTCAGAGATGTTGGAACTAATCTTGCCCCAGCCATCACTTTCAAGACCCCTCTTCCCAAGTAGAACTCCAGCCCGAGCAACATCCCACGCACCCCTCGTTGTAATAGTGACAGCTAAAACAGAAAACTTCGAATCACCCATTGTTCTATAACTTTACTCCGCATAAGAATAAAAGGGCTAGGTGCAAACCAAATATTCCAATCACATAAATAAGGATCATACTTCTACCTTTCGAGCGTTGAAGGATGCTCTAAAACAGAACTTAGAAGTACACATTGTTCTATAACTTCACACCACATAAGCCTAAAAGGTTATAGGGTGCAAACCAAATATTCCAATCACATACTTAAGGATCATATATACTTCTATCTTTTGCTGTGTTTCAGCATGCTCTAAAACACAAAAACCACATAAGCCTAAAAGGATAGTTGCAAACCAAATATTCCAATCACTAAATAAGGGTCATGCTTCCTTTACTAGAAATTTGTTGATAAGCAAGAATAAAGAATGTGAAGTATAGAGATATACCACTAGAAGGGAGTTGTAAAATGTAGTTAGCCGGAAGGCCAATTCCAAAACCAAGCAAAGTGAAGCCAACACTAAAGCCAGCACCACAGCCAGCTCCAACATAACCAACTACGTCGGGGCCAAAGCCGGGACCCCATCCTATGCCGCAGCCAATGCCTACTCCGACGCCCCAAAAGGCACCGGATGTTGGATGCACAGGATTCCACCTCTCATATCTCCTAAAGATACTCTTTATTATCATTTTTCTACATCAAACTTAACAATGCAGAGAGATAACAATTAGGGGGGAATTCTCAACTATATCCGTAAAAGATGCAGGGCAACTTTAATTAGTGCAACTTGAAATGGCTAATTATGCTAATTAAATGAATATAGACGAAATAAACAAATAAAATTACGAAAAAGGGGTAAGCTGGTGAATAAAATATAACCAGGGAAACCATCAAATTGACTGATTAATCCTATTTCTTATTGATCTTTTCATACATTGTTCAATTTTTTATCAACACTGTACGTAATGCAGCAAAAGTTGCACATATGAACCAAAACAACACACAAAAGTTGCAGACTGCTAGCAAAATTAGTTTAAAAAATGTTAACAAAAACCCCAATTAAGAAAATAATTCAATACCAGAAACTTTTGCAGAATGCATGAAAATAGAAGACGCATATGTATACTTTTAAGAAATAACATATAAAAAAATACACGCAGATTTCCAGAGATACAGACACCACGCCAGCATCAGACAACCGATAGAACCAAAATTTGTTAGAAGCGGGTATGTAGAAATGCGAATATAACGTATAAAGGGAATGCTATATATAACCGAGGCAAGAGTTAGACTCTTTCTCCATGAGATAATATTGCTCCATTACAAGCACGCGGTTCAACAATTATCTCCAAGATACAACGGTTTAATAAATACGAGTAGTTGCACTACTAGGCGTATTCCGTGAACTACTAGATAGTCGGGACGAGAGGATTTTGAAGAATGAATGAGTAGATTGATTATCTTCGTTCGGTGTTTTAATCATCTTCTGCAGGTCCTTTTATAGCCCACGTGCGCTGTTCGCGAAGTGGTGCGAAGGCTCAACTGACCCGAACCGGTCGTCGATCCAAGGCCTATCAGTTAGCCGAACCGGCGTGATGGTTCGTCCATGCACGAGCCCAACCGTCCGCCACGTAGTCGAGTCCGACGTGTCGCCGAGCCATCTCCGGTGCCATGTAGGCAAAACTTTTGGCTCCTCGCGACGATGCGTGCGTGCGCAGTGCAAAGTGCGCCTAAAGCGCCCAATGCGACAAGTGCGGCGTGCGTGCTCGGACTCGGATGGTCTTGCCACCATCCTCGTAAACATTGGGTTAGCCATAAAATAAATTAATTAAAACCTGATTGGGTCTTGCACTATAGATGGTGCACACTGATTATTCATATTGATGTGAACTCATTTATAAATAGCTTAGAGCTTCCTTATTTTTTCAATGTGGGATAGAAAACTTATTCCCACCATTAAAAGCCATCTTTGTGCATTAATTGTTCATTCATCCCACAATGGATTTGAACACATAAATACACTATATTGATCTACACAAAATGTAGATTCCAAATCTAAGCTCATATATAAATTTATTCCAACAAAATTGACATCAAAAGTATCAGACGAAATTCTTAAGAAAACATGGTAAAGTTGCCTTCAATACTAAAAAAAAACTAATTCAATAATCTCGTCGTAATCTGGGGGCTGCATGCTGGGAGCTGAGATTGAGCGACAGCTGATTACAAATAACATATAAATTATTCTGAGAGTTTTTAGAAAAATAGATACATTTGAAAGGATTAGAGAAGTACTTGCGCATGAGCATAAGGTGTGAGTTTCAACCTTTTACGTTTTGAAGCGACACCGCAAAAATTTGAATGGATAAATTGCGATATTGGATAATGACGATGCCTTTTTGTTTCGTATATTTTCGGATTTGGGTCGGATATGGCCCACAAAAAATCGGGCCTTAACAATTGGTCTTAACCCTCAAGGATTCAGCCCATTGTGGGAATATATATGATCGTATATTTTCATCTTTTTTGGTTGATCGAATTTTCTTGTGAAAGTGTTCTAATTCAAATTCGAAAGTTTTATGGATTAGAAATGTATAACGATTATGGTGATCTTAAAATTTGGCTTTATTATTTGAGAGGTAGGTTGATCTTAAGATTTGTCAAGCACAAGAAAACAAATTGTATGAACGATGAAGATGTGTTATCGTCAGTGGTCGATCCAAACTTTTTGTTTAGGGGGGTCCAACATCTTTGTTCTTTCTAACGTTTCTCTACTAGATACAAACACACTCCTTGTACTCCCTCAAAATCGTCGCATCTACGGGTGAGCATTTGGATTATCGATCCGAAAATCCGAATTTTGAGAAATAAAAAATACGATCCGAATCGAATATCCGATTTTTTTATAAAAAAAACCCGAACCGAACCGAAAAAACCGAAATTATGAAAAAACCAAAAATTCAAAACCAAATTATATTAAATTTAAAAGTATTTAAATAAAATATTATTTTATATATATAATTCGGATTTAAAAAATCAAATCCGATCCAATTCGAAAATCCAAAATTTTGAAATTTTTTGATCCGATCCGAAAATCCGAACCAAATTTTAAATTTCGGTTTGATTCGGATCGGATATTCGATTTTCGGATTTTTTGCTCACCTCTAGTCGCATCTCCGCCTCCTCTAATTCTTGGCGCTATGATCATAATCGACGCATCCGCCTCCTCTAATTCCTGACGCCAGGACCGGATTAAGAAAATCTGGATTCCTAACGCCAAGACCGGATTATGAAAATCAGGGGCCTTAGGCTATATAAAATAAAACTATATAAAATAAATGTTCCAAAAATCAATTTCAACTTTCGTGCTTTCTCAACCACAAAATTATTTATTAATTTTTGACAATTTATTTAATCTATCTAGCTACATAGTTGATTTTTTGACGAACTTATTTAATCATCTTTTTTATTATCTGTAATGAAACCAAGTGCTCTATTTCATAATCACTTTCATATTTTATATTATACATATTTAGTAAAATTATTCAAAAAAGTATTATAGACAATAATCACAATAACAATATATCATTATATAAAAACTAAAGAGATATGTTTTGTTTCGAGAAGCTGGTGCTTCAAATTAATTTATAGACTTGTTTTTAGATTTATTCTGTATTAGTAAGTATAGAGATGTGTAAGACAAATTTGATAATAGAAACTAGGTTTAAAAAATTCTAAAAAAATAAAATAGATCTATACAAGAAAAGCTAGATATATATAAATTCTACTACATAACCATTTATAATAAAAAAAATTAATATTAAAATAAAAAAGACAGTCTCAATTTTGAAAAAAGAATAGTTAATGGGAAAAAATCTATAACATAAGTTACATAACTAATTAATACAAAAACTTAAAAGGGGAGGCAAATTATAATACCCAATTTGATAATATACATGTGGGCTATACCTAATTTGATAAAAACATGTAGCTAGGATATACCCACTTAGATTAAAATAATCTCAAATGTCCCATCAATTCAAACTTCAAGAAAACACAAACAAATTTCGAAACATGCAATTATATTCTATGGAGATAAAAAAGTATAATATTCTTTTGACAACTTAATAATATTCTTTTAAGTTTTAATTCAAGCCATAACTATCTATTTATCCCCCTCTTCCCTTCAAACGCTTTTATCACAATACGAAAGCCCCTTTATCAATTCCATAAGTTCTCCTTCAATTCTATTAAATTAAGAGTGTTTTTGTGGACGGGAGAAGGAGCCCAAGCATCAATCACTACCCCGACAACAAAATAATGTATGAACGAGTAAGTTAACTTCCTTTCATATTTTCCGTTAAACCTTTGGAATTTTCGTTAATCTAGTCGATAAATCGAACGAATTTTAATAATTTCCATAAAACCAGTCAAAGTTTTGATGAACCCGTCGATTTTTCATAAACGCGGACAAAGTTGCGATAAATTTTATCGATTTTCCATAAAACCGGTCAATTGGATTTATCCTTAAGTCAAACACAAGATTTACAAGATTAATTTAAAATCGATCGATTGGATTTATGCAAAACTCTCCTGTCATACCTGGTTTTCCAAGTGTGGTTTACCTGTCCTGTGTGGTTTGCAGGCTATTGCACAGGAACGTGGGGTTTATCCAGTGCGCACCTAAGGTAGCGGCTACGGGTTCCCCATGATACCAAAAAAAAAAAGATTAATTTAAAATCGATCGATTGAATTTATGCAAAACTATACCTGTTTGATTGCCCAATCGGTCGGTTTTAAGTAAATTTGTTAATTTATCACTCATTATTGTTTATACGTGTTTATACGTGTTATGATTTGTAATTTTACTACGTTAATTTATTGTTTTTAATCTCGAAAAATTGAACATAGGCGAACAATTTGATGAATAGGTGATAGTGCACAGCTTATAATTATCGCCCATAATTTTTATTGTTGTTAATTTATTGTTTTTAATTGGAAAAAGATCGAGCATAATTAGATAATTTGATGAATATGTGATAGTACATAATTTATTGTGTAATTAGACAATAGTTGATAGTCCGTAATTTATTGTGTAATTAGACAATAGTCTAGAACTTATTGTTTATTGTGGTAGTGCCTAATTTATTGTATGATTTGACAATAGTTGATAGTTCAAAATTTATTTGTTTTAACTTATTTTTGTCGTTAATTGTTAGTAAAAACTGTAGTGTGCGCGTTCAATAAAACCGGTCACAGTTTATTGTTAATTGTCCTAGTCGGAATTAATAAAATCGGTCGGGATTCCAAAAACCAGTCAAAATTTGATAAAACCGATCGTTCTATTCCTAAAATTCCGGTCATTGTTTTCAATTTATATTTTAAAATTTATAACCAATACTTGCAAAAATTTCTATTATAAAATTATTATTTATAATTTCAATTGATCATAGTTGTTTCGGAATTTCTATTTTAAAATTTTTAATTTTTAATTTAATAATGGATCATAAATTTATAGTTTATAAGTTTAAGTTGTCGCACATCTTAACACAAAAGTTATAAATATAAAATAATAATCATATTTCAAATAACATAAGTGAAATTTCACATAAAAATAATTAAAATTAGCAAAACTGATCGAGATTCCAAAAATTGGTCGAAATTTGATAAAACCAGTCATTATATTCCTAAAATCACTGTTTTTCAATTTATATTTTAAATGTATAACCAATAGCTGCAAAATTTTATATTTTATATTTATTATTAGTAATTTAAATTGATCACATTTGTCTTCGAAATTTCTATTTTAAATTTATTATTCATAACTTAAATTAATTTTGTTATTCTAAAACAGTAAGGTTCTAATTACACAAAAAAAACAAGAATACCTGCAAAAATTCAATGATCATAATACAATCAGTAGTACGAGAACTTCCATAGAACATGTAGGTGTACTACATCATCTCTCAAATTATAATATTTTATTAATATAAGGATGTAGTATACATACATGTTCTATAGAATTCTCCACTAGTACAATCATGACTAATTTTGTTCCAAAATAAAAATTTATTCAGTGACACTGAAAAACATACTGGCACAATTAATTGTAGTTTCGTCACTCCCTTCAAAATTGGTATACACAACATTTTTTTATAACTTTTGGTATTTTTGTCATACTACTATGCTATTTGGATATTTTTGCCTATTAACACAACTTTAAAATTATAACAAAATGACAAAAAAAAAAAATCTACAAGATTACAATATAACTAATCAATACAAAAACTTAAAATTATAACAAAAAAGCTTTAGTTGGGAATGAGAGTCAAACCCAGGACCCTTGAAATATGCTAAGAGTGTTTTTAGCACTATCATGTTCTTTTATAAAATAAATAACATATATATTCATATAGAAATCAAATAAGCATATATACATGAAATTACTAATATACCTCTGGTCTAAAAATCCAGGAGGGCCCAGTGCCCGTACCCCCATTTCCGCCCAGGTTATCGTGTTATTATAATGTGCTTAAACTATCTAAATGTGAAATTATAATACTAATCAATGTGCCATTTTAAGTCCCAACTTCATCAAAACGCAAAATCTGTCATGGGCTTAGGGCTTTTAAGTATACATGATCACGAGTTATAATGATAAACAAGTGATTTTTCAAGTGAATTTAATCTTACATTTATACATCTAGATTTTCAATGAAGACTTGGAAGCCTTTTGATCCGTGGAAGAGTCTCTTTTGTTTTCCTGCATTCTTCTTTATTAACAAAATATATTGGTGAGTATACAGTAGGAGTATCAAATAGTTCAGATCATATATATCGATCAACAAAAGTAGATATGTAGGGCGCGTTTGGTAGCAGTTATCCCATCAAAGCAGATACATACGAAACTAGATTAAGCGAGATGTGTAAGCAATCAGGCGTTTGCTACTGACTAGAAATTGAAGAATTGTTATCCCACGGTTTGATACCCAAGTTAACGCAGTGGATTAAAATAAAATAAGACCAAATTACCCTCCGGAAAGCTTGGCGAGAAGCAAGCAAGCAGTGAAAGCGACCTGTTGAAATCTGACAGCGCATTCCCTCTCTCGATAATATACGAACCAACTCCATTCCTCCTCTTCAAGCGAGGTGCCCAACCCCATCTTGAGCGGCGACGGCGATCGTCTCTCCAAGACGAAGGAGGTGCGGTTCGCAAAAATAGCACATTCGAACTTGAAGAGCGACGGTCTTCGCCGCCGTCTGAAACCTTAAATCGGACATTATTGAGGTTAGTATCGTATGTTATCAACTACTTAATTCAATGTCGATTTTTGTGCTAGGCTCATAGTCGTAAAGGATTTTTTCGATAATTTCAGAGCTCTAAATAACAACCAACTCGTATCTTTTTCGAGCCAAGTCTGGGCTCATAGTTTGTTAATTAAGTTCTTCTGTTGGTGTATGCAGCCCCTTGTAAGGGGACTAAACCTGTTATAAATGCTCGATTTTTCAATATAATGGTTGTAGAATCAGTAGCCTGTGTATAATATGTTATGTTTAGTAAAATCTTCATTTTTTCGATTGCATAGTTGTGAGCACAGGAATGTAATTCCAATGTTGAATATCATGAAGGAATTGTGCAGAAAATTAAATAATTCACTTTTGAGTTCGAACCTGTTATAAAATTTCATACGAAATGTATATTCTTTGATCTGATTTGTTATTCACGAGTGCAGTGTTTGGGTGATACTAACAAAGTGTATTGGTAGAAGGGGTATATTGTTTAAAGATGAGTGTACGGAGACAATGAACACCTTTCTTTTTCACAGGATCCAAAACCATTTGGGACTAGGTTTTTACAACCATTCTCCTCGGAAGAATCCAGCATCATTCCCACTGGTAGCCACGTCGCCGTGAATCTATAGCGATATGAATTTTGGACAAGAAGGTTAGTAATCGTTTGCATTATATAGAGGGTTTAGGATTACTGGGGGATTGGAACTATACAGATGTTAAACAACATCAATGCATTATATGTGGGGTTCGCAAAGGATCTATGTTGAGGATTATCTGAAATTGCATCTGGCTATAAATAAGCATTAAAGGAGCTCCTTTTAAATCAACTTTTGCGTGTGAATTGAGTTAAAGGAGACAACAAGCTCCTTTTAACTGTGCAATATGAGTTAAATGAGACTCGATTAACTTAAGCAGTTATGTAAATTTAGCATGTTTTAAAATCTGGCCAATGTTATGTGCTTTTGCAAATTAGAGATGTGAAAACACATCATTAAGGCTTAACTGCATTGTTGTTACAACTCGCATGATAATTTACTTTTGCATCAGATTTGGCTACACACCATGATGACATACAACATGTTTTCTCAATTGCAAGCAAACTTAAGTTTGAATGGCACCCTAACGTCGTACCATAATCCATTACTACTCAGTAATATGGTATTGCATGTTATAAAATACAGTGCTTCGTACCTAAAATCGGGCATGCAAGTTTTTGTGTTTTGTCTACTTATTTCAATATCATAATCCTCTATTCCAGAATTATGATTGAACTAATTTGTTCCTTTATTATTAGCACATATTATATGTATGAAATGGCATGAATAGTTCAAAACATGGCTGCTTCTTTTTCTTTCTTTTTTTCGACAGTTTGTAAGGCATGAATAAGATTGAGTCAAAACTTTGTTGCTAAATTTTTTTATCTGATCGTGTTTGCTCTGTGTGCCTGCATCTGTTTGTGTAGCAATGGACCACATTTACATTTGACTTCTTGAATTCAATGGTAACCTGGTCCCTAACCCTACTCTTAAGCACACCCGTCCCTCACTTTAGCTATATGCTACCATTATCATTCTCTCTCTCTCTCATCATTTATTTTGGCTGCTCTTGTTTCATGGTTGAATGTTGAATTCATTATACATATTTGAGAATTGAGATCACATAATAAGTTGTATTTCTAGACTAGAGGTCCAACTAAAGTGTGTACGTTGGTTCTCAAATCTGTGAATGTCAACTCCTTCATCAATGATCAAATGTCAACTCCAATTGCTTTTCTTTCAAGGTATGGACACAAGTACTAGCGATATGGTACGTAGCAGGGGAAACAAAACTGATAAGACAAGGCGTTGTTGGTCGCATAAAGAGGAGGAGATCCTTATTACAGCATTGAAGGAAGTTGTTGCACAGGGTTGGAAATCAGACAACGGCTTTAGACCTGGTTACTTGAAACGACTAGAAGATGCCATGAAGAAGGAATTTCCCGGAACCGATTTGAAGGGAATGCCACATATCAACTCAAAACTGAGTACTTGGAAGAAAAATTACTATTCTCTGAGCCAAATACTGAGTAGAAGTGGAGTTGGCTTCAACTTGAAAGGGAACTATATGATTGACTGTGACAACGATCTATGGGATCAAATTGTGAAGGTAAACTTTCATACCTACGTTTTTAACGTTTGTTTAAGTTTGTATTCGTGCACAAGTCATTTCTGCAGAGGGATTGTTGCAACTGTCTACAACTTATGATTTGTAGTACTTCATTTAAATTAGCATTGCGATCCAGACTTGGGTGCCTTAAACTCTACACAATAAATACAAGTGTAAATCGGTTAATTAAATTAAAAATTATAGTTTACCATGCTGAAATTATTTGGGAAATGGGTGTACATATATGCTTTCTCTTCTATCAAACTTGGAAAACTACAACATTTGTCTTCACTAATCTGCAATGCTACTGCGTTTAAAATAGGTATTGAAATATGTTGATAGTTCCATTATAATTACATTAGTAATAATTTCCCTATATAAATGCATTTAGCTATATTGCCAGAAGGAAAATGCAGTGCTTATCACTTTATACAGAGACTCATATCTCAAAGTTTGATTCTCAGAGTGATAATAATGCGCGTCTGATGCGTTTTAAGTCATGGCCCTTCTTCGATGATTGGAAAGAGATTTTTGGTAAGGACCGAGCAACTGGAGATAATGCCGAGGACATTATGCAGGCGGTAAATGAAATGCTACAGGAGGATAACATACAGGCAAGGGGCATTGACGGTGACTATCATGTTAGCTTGGAGGATATACTACCAAACGAAGCTGCGGAAAACAGTGTATGCCAAAGTGAGAAAGGGGATCGCTTCCACGAAAACGATAAATAAGCAGCGAGTTGATTCCATACAAAGTGTTTGTGATATGTTGGGAGAGATTAGTCGCAATACAAATGCGAGATTAGAGAACTTGGCGAATCGGATTGGATATGAGTTCGATTTGGGAAGCGAGAAAGGAAGTGTTTGATCTCATGGTAATATCCTCGGTTTGTCACCGGATGATAAATTCGAGGTTTGTGAGATCCTGGTAGACAAAGTCGAACGTCTAGAACTATTCATGGGCTGCTGATTACGCTAGGCCACATTATGTCATGCGTCTTTTGAAGTCGGCCCGAATGTAGCAAAGATGTAACCCAATTTGCGTGCTCGTAAAGGTTGAGCTGCTACATTTTGACTCGATTTTAGCAATGCTAAACACTTCTCACTTTTGTACCTAGCACCTAAGCATTTAGCTATGTGTATCTTGAAACACGAAAACAATTGAACAAGCACTTTTGATGCTACTTCTGCAGCTTATGTTTAATCATGAATACAGATTATTATGCTACTTCTCTGCAGCTTATATTTAACCATACAGATTATGATACAGATTATGTTCCTAGCACCTTGAGCAAACTTGTATATTGTGTTGATACATTGCACATAAAACATTACAGCATGTCAAGCAGCCATGTGTATTTTTTCTATGCGTGCAAATCATTATTTCAGGTATAGATAAAATATTTTTATACCTTACCCGGTTTGAAATGTATATTAACTTGCGCTTTTTTCTACTTGAATTTATTGAAGAATTAAAATAAGATGGAATTTGTGCAAAGGTTGAACTGCTACTTTTAGAGCTGTCTGCATTTGAATGCACTTGGTGAAATTTGGTTGCTTTTGTCAATCTACCAAACGTTTCCTAGGGTAGTGTCTAATGATAACTTTTGATATAAATACTACTGCATATTATTTTCTTCAAACATCCTTATGGTATCTACTCCATGCATCTCAAGCTTTACGTACGGATATCATTTATGAATCCACTAGTTATAAGCGGTGCATTTTCGGGTAAAACAATTAATCGACACCATCTTGCATTCTTTAGGGACTCGCGGCAAGGTATGAAAAAAACATATTGGATTACTTGCATTTTTCCATTACTCGTATTCAACATCTATCACAGCTAAAAAAGAAAGCTTCCTAGCAGTTTTGTCTTTAAGCCGCGTGAACATCGTTAACATGGTGCACTACAACTATCATAATTCCACCATAACATATAATGGAATTTACGCAGCACATATATATATAAACTATTAAAAAAATTGTAATAGTAGTGATTTGAATTAGCATGCAAACATAGGCGTGAAGCCATAGAAATGGGTGCGTGAAAGTTTGACCAACAAATAGCATCGAGCAAAAACACATAAAAGTTTGTTAACTACAAAGTTAATTAAACATGCGAAGAAGCTTGAAAAAGTAAAAAAAAAACAATTACATCATTTGGTACAATGTTCGGACGAATTGATAATTCCATATAAGCCGCGTGGATTACTACGACTTATTTGAATGGGTTCTTCCACCATTTCGATGGGCTTGAAGATGCACAAGAGCTCAAGCCGCTCACTCTCGAATGCTTTTTTCCTTTTTCGTCGGATCTGCCTGGAAAAGCATTAGTTAATGGATAACGAGAAATAGATCCATCCATACCTTCCTCCGTAAAATAATGCCCTCTATCGTTCGTTGACTCCATATCCTTAGGCTGACCGTCATCGCCCAGCAATCTACTTCTTGATTTTGCAGCCCGTGTTGGAATTGGAGATGTTATTTCATCATCGGACGAAACATAAATAGTTGTGTTCTTGTTTATCCCTCCGGTTTGTGTTGAGTCACTTATAAGAATTACGTTGTCATAATCCTCTCGTTTTATGTTGTCTTGACCAAACAACATTGCGAGCTTAGCAAACTCGGGCTCCCCATTATGATAGTATGCCTTAGCAAATTCGATATCCTGCATAAAGTATTCCATTACGGTTATGGTAAAAAAACATTATATGCTATTTGCATCTAGAAGGGAATGGGCTTCTACCACACTAGCCCGAAGATTAAATTTAAAAAACCCATCTGTTTATTAGATATTATGGCTTCAAAAAAATGGAAAAACAACAACAAATTCAAATGATAGAATATCACTTTTATCGGTATTATCATGAACTTAATTAACCAAGGAAACGAAGATATATTTTCAAGTACCATGAAACCTATAGTTTCTTATATGCGACCACACAAAATTATGGAACGTATTTTATGATCTATGGGATGCCTGCCTTTATGAAAATGCGAAAATAACAGATATAATTGCCTGCGAAAATGCCTGACTTTATGAAAACAACAACTGGAGCCTTAATTTTGCCACTGGAGCATATACAAATATGATAATTCCCAACTATTATTTTCCCAGTAGCTGGATAAAACCATAGTCCAAGTATTCCTTCCATTCTGCGTGGTATTAGAATTCCCAACTATTATTTTGCTAAAGTATTTGTAAACAACTGCAAGCAATAGAATATCATCTCACCTTGAATATCGCCTTCCAAATTTTTTCAGCTGTGTGGATGGAGTTATCGCGGACATCCCAATGAGTCTGTGGAATATCAATAATTCGTTTGAACGTCTGATATCGGGTCTCCAACACTTCCAACCTCGCGTAAACATCGTTCCAACTCAGTCTAGTTTGGAACTTTTCGAACACAGCTCCTTGCGCCTCAAGCAAGGCATCAGTCGGAACATCGCGTGATTCCCAGTTTCCATGATTTCTATGCTGAATTATTGTTGACATGAATATTGTATCCATCTCTGTTGTCCATGTAGAGTTGTATAAAAAATAAGCTTGGGGTGGTATGTGCATGATGTTTGTTTAGTGGGAGGGATTGAAATGCATATATCTTTCAATACTGTGTATGCAAAGGAGGAGGTTATCACGAAATAGCTAAAGTATTTTGTTGCTAAAGGAAAGAAAATTATTGATGTATGACCAAGCATGCAAACTTGAAACCCAATAACATCTCCGTGACAAGAATACCTATATCATCATCCCAATGTCTATTGTCTTTGTCCATGATGGTGGGCTCTCATCTAGTGTCTGTCCCCTACTTTGGACTTGAGTACCTTGCCATAATCTGCATTATTTCCATTTGACTATTCAAATAGCAGTAAATGGATGGAATTGCCATCACATGTTATTTGCTCGATTATCGATTCAAATAGCGGTAAAACTTTGGGATCTTTTGGCACCTTGTTATTTGCAGAAATATCGATTTTTTTCATAATTCAAATATTATATTTATCTTTAAATTGAGTTTATGGGTCAAGTCATGAAGTATAATTTGCATAATTGATGTACCGGATCGGCTAATGCTCCTGGTTCATTTCTTCTTTTTTTCCGAAAGTTTTCAATAAGTAGAGAATTACAATCTTATGGAGATACCACTAAATGCAATTTTGAAAGAAATAGCTAATGTATGGTGAAGAGTCAAGAATATCATAAACGACTAAGCTGTCTAACGTATTTATCATAATTTATCCTTTTGCAAACAATTTGCAATATAAAGCATTCAATTGCCATTTATGAATTCTGTAATTGGTGTTAAGTGCCTCTTGGTTGATGGTACGAACTTCTAAATAGTTACTACTCTTCTTTTGTGATAAATAAATAAATGAGATTATAATGCTTTTACCGACACTTACGTTTTTTGCCAAATAGATTATGTAAATTACATAATCTGTTGTTGCTCGCCATTGTTTAAAAACTACACCACACAACTTTTTTTCTGCTACTTCTTGTCTTTTTCATGCAATATATCAATGTACTGACATGAAATATATCTGCCGACCACAGTTATACAACCACATAAATCCACCAGCTGATGTAGATCGGTGGAAAAGTGGTGGGGTAGCATCATATAGCAAGCACACACACTTTATTAAAGTACATACATATCAAGCAATATCGTGGAGAGAACCAATAACTAGTCATCGAACTATTTCATTACATTATATGTAGTGCAGCTTTGAGTCCTAATAGAAATGATTTATTAAAGTACACACTATCACATGTTGCAATTATATATACTTTATTCAAGTATATATATAAATAGCTAATTAAGGAGTCCAAATAGAAACATATTTGACACTGCAATAGCAAGAAAGTACTGCTCATGTTGTTTTCATCAATCTGTATCTGCAAAATTATACCATGTCTAACGTATTTTTTTACAAAGATTAAAAAAATAGCTTCATGCCTCATATTGAACATCTTGAATCGTGGAATAGTGTTAATACCTTTGGATTATACTAAAGCAGTAGATGGACTTTCAATACACAACGTAAAACCCATCACAAACAAAGAACACAGCTCATGAACCATTACAATATTTATATAACAAACATGTCCCTACAAATAAGCACTGGTTCCCAATAACCACATCACATTTCCCATAACCTTATACATAATAATGGGAATATAGCATCCTAAGTTCAGAAAGGAATACAAATCCAACACAACTACATACTACATAAATTTTCCAAGAATCACTCCAAACAAGATCCACACGATTGACATGAACATAAATGCAATATAAACTTCAATGTCACTCCTTAAACGCATTGGTGTGCTAACGTTTGCTCTTCGCGTATCGGTTGCTAAACTAGTTGATGGTAGGCGGAGTTTGATGCAAGTTTTGGGGTGTAAGCACGATTCAAGCGTAAGTTGGAATTGTACGATGGATGACTTTGGTGATACTCATCACACCATAAGAAATCTTGGTCATGCTTGATATTTTCCGGACACTTGTAATAGTAGCGGCCGAATGCAGGCCTCCTTGCGGCACACTTCAATATCATCTTTCCTCTTCCACACCGACATTCAGGAATCAGGTCCATGGCTATTATAATGAAAATGTTATAACAATAAGCTGCTTTTTACGTATGCAATAATTGTAAACCAATGTAGTGCCTAAAGAAGAGTATAAGAGACAATCACAATAGGGATAAATGACATAATGACTAGTATTTAATACTGGAGCAACTTATAATTAAATAGGCATAAATGTCCACATCATGCATGCTTTGATATGTCAGAACGATTACTGAACAACATAAAAGACAAAATAAACGACCAAACATTAAAATACATCCGGGGTAGGCTCGTAGTCAATCTAAAAGTCTATACTTGCCACATGGAATGTGCTATTGCATCTCTAGTTCGATTCCATTCAACACTAGTTTCAACTGCATCAACAAAATCCCCATCATCGTTCTGTTCTTCATTTTCAGTTTGAGGAGGAAGAGCATCTACCAGTTGTTCAATGGGGTCAACCACCATCTTAGACCTTATGAAATTATGGATCAAAAAAGCAGACATTATAAGTCGATTTTGGATCTTCACGGGATAGTACATATGACTTCTAAATATTCCCCACCGTATCTTCATGATGCCAAAAGCACGTTCAACCACATTGCGGGCTTTAGTGTGCCTCATATTGAACATTTCTGCTGCATTTTGAGGCCTTACGCTCTCGGCACCCCATTCCTTCAAGTGGTACCTCACATCTTTATATGGAGATAAAAAACCTTCGCTATTTGCATACCCATTGTCGCATAAATAGTAATTCCCTAACAAAAGTTCACAAATCAAAAACCAATAACTTGAGTAACAAATTGTCACAAACTTTATTTGGTTATAAACAAAAATATTATAAATAGATTCAAATTGTTTATACCCTTTGGCACTTTCAAACCATGAACCCTATTAACTGCATCTCGTAAAACCCTTGAATCAGCGGCAGATCCCTCCCATCCAGGTAGGACGTAAACAAACTTCATGTTTTGATCACATACAACCAAGGTATTCGTGCAAATCGACCCTTCCTTGTCTATATCCGGGCTTATCCATATTACGAAACCATAACGGGAATATAAGTGCCATCTAATGCACCTAAGCACCCCTAAAACATAAGATTAACGAATAAATAATTAAGTCAGAAATAAAATATTCATCATATTTAGAACATTAATTAGGTTTGATTCTTTGACGTCCCTACTGTATTATAAATTTGATACCTTAAACCACTTCCATCTAGGATCATTGCAATCTTCATCTCTGAGCGTTGGTTTGACCAAGATTATTCCATGAAGCTTTAAAATAGCCTTTAAAACGATATGAACATAGTACGAGATTGTTTGACCCGACCTCCAGAAATCAAAGCCCACGAGTCTATTTTTCTTGTGATGGGCGAGAATTGCTAAGAACATTGCGACTTGCTCTTCAACACTAACATATTTGCCGTCAGTCAAACCTCCTAGTTGTCGCAATATATGACATAGTCTGCCAAAAGTGTTCCGATCCATTCGTAGATTTACTATGCAATCGGTATCACTAACTCCTACCATTCTATGTAAGTGTTTAATTTGGGCAGGAATCCGCTCAATCATACAATATGGTGTCGCTATGTGCGTACGTTTTCTTTTTCTAGTTGTCATCTCAAGTAGGAGATAAATGGCATAAAATATATCACGCAGGTACTCATCAAATATCTCCTCTATCAATAAGGAGTAAGATGTGAGTCTATCACTATTAGGCGGCATGTCTTAGTTTGGAACAATCTAGTTGTTTGACAAATCTGCAACAAAAACATGTTATACAACATTAAAAAGGATAGTGATGTCATCCTGTTAAATCATGATTTCCCACACATATATTGCGTGAAGGAATCATAATCGTACAATCCCGACGTGGGCAAGAACCATAGAGTATTCAAGGGATTTTTTCTATATAGAGATGTGGGTAAAGCTTGAATATATAAAAGACTCCAGATCACTATTAACATGTTCACTCCCTAATAAATAGCAACATCCAGGGTATCAAATAGACAAATACATTATCTCAATTATTTGGTCGAATCAATGGATTATCATCTCACCTTTTTGTGCTGCAATTGGTAAGCAAAAAGTGTACAAAAAGAAGTTAACACAAAGTCAAAGAATAAGAGTCACTTCTAAGACTAAATAGCAAAAAAAATGTATACAAACTAACGGTCAAAGGAATAGTCGTCAACAAAACCCGGACATAAATTTAAATACCCTAATAAAAATGCTCGATTATTTCTGACTCATATCAAGGTCCACAGCCACGTACAAAATCTTGAGTGTTCCATTAAGAAGCAAATTGAAATTAAGATTGGCATATGAAATAGAATATATAATCGTGGTACAGGTCCCTATATTTTTATTGTGAACAGTACAACAAAGTGTATGCTCGAATAATACACGAATAGAAAGACAAAGTATTTTGATCTGATTAAAACAACAATTCCCCCCTTTTTTTATACATCTCACATTGAGCTGTAGTTTACTTTCACAGATCCGTTAAAGTTTCAAATGTTTAAGTTTGAGACCTTGAGATAAGAAAATAGATTGTTAGCTTGATAAGGGTGTGTTTTTATTCAAACATATGCAAAAGACATCCAGTTATGTACTTTGTTTGGTCGATTTGTCAGATTTGATTCAAAAAGTCTGCTTGTAAAGAATTTTAACTTTTAAATATTAGGTGTATGGCATCATCTTCCGCATTTTTCAAGACATTCATCTATGGGAGTGTACTTGCTCCTAAGGCTTCGAAGACCAATACCGAAGTTTCGAATTTTTCAATCTAACTAGTAATTTTATGGATTCCAATATAATTATTTGGGACCGTTTTGCATATGCCGAAATATAATGTTCATGGGCATTTCCCAATGGGAAAGCAAAGGAGTTATAGGTAAATAAGTAAAGCCCCATGTAAAAACAGCAACAGATTCCCAAAATGTGTTGAAAAAAAGCAAACTCATTCCCAAGTCTAAAAAACATAATAAAACTAAAACAGGCAAATGTTGTTGATGAGAAACACATCTTCGCCTGTTTGGTGAACTAAAAACACATACCCCAATTGTAAAAACAGCAAACACATTCACAACATGTAAAAACATCATACCAATTAAAAAGATAGGCTTGACAGCAACATGAAATTATTCATACAGCATGTATACAAAACAACAATTATTCCCAAAATGTAAAAACAGCACATACAACTCCCAACATGCTTTACAAGAACCCCAACAATCCAAAACAAAGAAAGTCATTATTCCATTTCATGTATACAAGACAGCAATTATTCCCAAATGTAAAAATAGCACATACTGACTCCCAACATGTTTGACAAGAACTTACCAAGACAAGAAACACATACAACCCCATTATTCCAACCCGTGTCAAGACAACAATTATTCCGACTATGTAAAAAGCAGCATACAACTCCCAACATGTTTGACAAGAAAATTCCAATACAAAGAAACACGTATAGCGGTAAGCAAACTAATCCACTCGCAATGTTTAAGTCGATCCATATGCGTGTAAATTTTAACTATTTGGAAGCGTATGCACAAAAGACTCACAATTTTGTCAAAGTATTCATTTCGCAATATTTGAGGTGAGCAGAGGACATTTGTTGGAGGTAAAATACATGTTGGGAAAACACATAAGATACATGTTTGACACAAAAAAAAACCACCAACCTCGAATCGGATTCAAGCTATATACGAAGCAGAAATAAATCGGAGAATATCGACTGGTGCGAGAGATGGTTGATAGAGAAGGCGTATGTGATAAAATCCTAGGTGCAAGTGCTTCAAGAGTAGGGCTCGTTTTTGAAGGACAATCGTAAGCAAAACGTTGGGAATTAGATACATACATACATACCTACATACCACAACAAGTTGAGTAATCAAAACCGTGAAACCTATAATTATAAAGCATAAGCATCGCAAAGAATCGAGTCTGTTTGAAACACGCGAAGCAGGCTTCGATTTTAAGCCATTGCTCAATGCCCTCGGGACCAAACACGGACGATGAAGCTCACGGATAAGCGGGCGGTAGTCGGAAAGGATTTTATTGAGGCGGGGGGATTAATTAAACACTTTGCATTGAGTTGAGGTGCGAAATGGGAGGTGACGAGGTTTGGGAAAGGCGGACGGTAGTGGGAGGTGCAGCAAAGTATTGTGCTTTCAGTAGTGTGTGTCTATTTGACATACAATGATCATAGTTTTGTGATAAATTATGTACGTACCACTTTCTTTGTTACATTATCTCAAATTTACTCTTCTCCTTTTATGGCCTTTCACTCCAACAATAATTTATAGTACCTTGCAATACTACACAACATATGATAGATAAACAAACACCGAATTGGGCTAAAGTCATAGCACTAAAACAAACAAGATTTCGGTCTCTCATCAACTCGACAACGGGGCTTGGTGGCGATTTAAAGAAGATAGATAAAAAGCGACAATAGTATACTCATGGCTTAGCTAGCGGACACACATCCGAGAGCGCATAAATCAGACATGGAATAACACCCGCACAACGATAAACAATACTTGGAATATGCAATTGGGAAAATTTCTTACCTCGAAGACAGAATTTTGACAGAGTATTTTGGGAGAAATTAAACCCTAGGCGCGTTTAAAACTGGTTTGTCAGCTTCCAGTTCGTAAATGTAAACTTTGATGGTAATTTTGCACATTTATTCCAGTCCAATAATTTATATTTAATGAAGTATTTTTTATTTTTATGTTTGTTTGTTCTTTTTTAGACAAAAGTAATATATTTTTTTTGTATAATGGGAAACTCGCGGCCTTACCTTAGGTGCATACTAGGTAAACCTTACGTGTCTGTGCAATAGCCTGCAAACTATACAGGACAGGTAAACCACACTTGGTATCATGGAGAACTCGCAGCCGCTACCTTAGGTGCACACTGATAAACCTCATGTTTCCGTGCAATAACCTGCAAACCACACAAGGACATGTAAACCACACTTGAAAAACTAGGTGATGTGACAGACTCAAATTCATAGAGATGTTTGGTGGAGTTCGAACCTATGATTCTACCGTCATAGAAACTCATCTTAATCATTGGGTTGTCTAGGGGACAAGACAAATAGTACTCCCTCCGTCCCGCTATTCATGGCTCCTTTCTTTTTGCACGGAGATTAAGGAGAGTTGTGTTTTGTGTGTAAAAAGTAGGTGTCACGAAATTCGAGATATTTTATAGTGTAAAATTGTTTCTTTTTTGGAAGCGTCTTAAACTTGTTGGGATAAGCAAAAAAGCGAAGCGAATAAAAATCATGGGACGGAGGAGTATTTGATATTTATATTGTTGGTGTATGGAGAAAGGATTAAAAGGTAAACATCATACACAAAACAAAAATAATTGTAGCGGATAAAATAATGTAATCAATCATCCATAATAGGGAAAAGAGAAGAACCTTACTCTCACTCCCACCGCGGCCATCCACAACCACCACTTTCCCCTCCGCGTCGCCGCTTTCGCCGCCGAGGGTACTATTTCTCTCCGCCTTCCCTCTTTTCTGTTCTGTCTCAGTTATTCTCTCCTTCTCCGTCTTATGCCTTTCCAGTTTGGTTCCGTTTTTGTTCGAATTTTTTTCTCGGAATTTAACTCGATTTTATTTGAAGACCACTGGAGTTTGTCGACGATTTCGTGAAATGCGATTAATTCTGAATTCCGTTGAATTTATTTTATAAGTATATGAGATTAAGTACTCGAGATTCGTTGGTGTTACAGCCGGATATATTCGGAAACTTTCGCTTATCGAGTTCGAAATGTATGCAAAACCTACTGGAATTATTGACGTGCTTGCTGAAAATCGCTGGAATTTGATATCATGTTACTCCAAATTGATGAACCAGAGTTTGCTCCATGTATATAGCCTACGGTGTTTGAGGAACCGAATTTTGCTGCATATTTTGTCTACAACTTGTGGAATTCACTGTGTTGAATTTATTGCAAAAATCATATCTTGTGGTTTGCCTTCTTTCTTCTCTCTTCTTTCTTAAATATTATTAATGTAGGATTCTGCTGTTTTTCTTCTTAAAATTTGGTCGAATGCATGATGAAATCATGAAAATCCTGGAGTAACTCAGAATTGGAAATACCATGTGTAAGCAGTAACCAAGCCTAACTTTACCTTTTCGTGGAAGCAGTCCACATATCATTGACCTGGTATATTGTTTTAAGTATATCCATGGTATAAAACGAGAGCATGAGAGTTGACATTAAGCCATTTAAAATTATAAATGTTATATACTCACAAGAGTTTATTTCTGAATGCATTGAAGTATATAACAGCATTTTACTTTTGGTGCGAGCAAGGTTACATATGAAGAATTTGGTTTGATGCTTTTGTGTTCTATCTGTATTTTTGCTGGAAAGCTGTCTCAAGGCTGATTTTTAAATGTTTTCTCACAAAATCCGACAGAAAAATGGACACGGGTTTCCAGGCTAGTGGCATGATGTGGTTCTTCAAAGACAGAGGTTTTGATGATAAAAGTATTGATGATATGTCCAAGAAGTGCAAGCGGCTTGATGGTGTCGATAGGGAGAGGGCCTCAGAGACTTGGGAGTACTTGAAAAGCATAGGCATACCCGAGAGGAAGCTTCCCATGGTTATCGCAAAGTGTCCCAAAATTCTTACTCTGGACTTGCACGACAAACTTCTGCCGATGATCCAGTGCCTTGCAACATTGGAGACAAAACCAAAGGAGGTAGCTTCTGCCATAACAAAATTTCCACATATACTCCTGCACAGTTTGGAAGAGAAGCTCTGCCCCCTTCTTGCCTTTTTCGAAGGTCTTGGTGCCCCAGAAAAGCAACTTGGCAAAATGATCCTCTTAAACCCTAGAATTGTAAGTTACAGCATTGAATCGAAACTTTCTCAGATGGTGGATTTTCTCACCGGCCTTGGTCTCTCCAAAGATGGGATGATCGGTAAAGTTCTGGTCAAACATCCGTTTATTATGGGTTACAGTGTTGAGAAACGGCTAAGACCAACTTGTGAGTTTCTGAGATCACTAGGTCTGACAGAGTCTCAGCTCCAACGAGCAGCAATAAATTTCCCGGAAATTCTATGCAGGGATGTTGACAAAACTCTGAGACCTAATGTTATGTACCTTGAATTGCATGGGTTCAGTCCAAACCAGATAGCGGCAGTGGTAGGCGGCTATCCTCCAGTTCTGATCAAGAGTGCAAGTAACTCCTTGGGACCAAGAATCAAGTTCTTGGAGCAGGTGATGGGAAGACAAATTGACGAAGTTGCTGAGTATCCAGAGTTCTTTAGGCATGGTCTTAAGGGAAAATTGGAGTCGAGACAAAAGCTGCTGACACGGAAGGGCGTGGAATGTAGTTTGAGTGAGATGTTGGAATGCAACCACAAGAAATTTCTATTGAAATTCGGCGTGTAGATTCTTAGTGATTTATTCGAGGGTTGTTCTCCTTTCTTCATAGGCGGCGTTCGTTTTGTTCTCTATCTTGATGTTCGATTTGTTACGTGTTCTGACATTAGATCAAGCAGAGATGAATTGGTAGGCGCATAACCTGAGTTTGAGGATTTAGATGATTCAGGTTTTGCAGCAGTCTGTTCTGCATCAAGCTCAACGATATGAGAATTCTCATTTCATGTATATGAGAGTTCTCAATCATTCTGTAATTTATGATAATATCTATACGTTTCCTGATCTTAATCGTGTTAAGGAACATTGTCATGTTATACTCGTTGGTTTTAATTTGAAGCAGCCTAGTGGTTTCCCTGCCCTCCCCATAAAAAGATGAAAGCAATCATCAATGAAGCTTTGCCTACCATTTAGTAATAGGAGTGAGTCAAACTGAGCCGACAATCGTATAGTCGCATCGAGTTGTTAAACTCGGTTCGTTCTGTTTTTTAGCATTTTCGGTTCTGATTCAGTTCGTATTTGCAGAAGTCGAAATTCATTCAATTTGGCTTGATTTTTTGTTTAAGAAACTCTGGTTTAAATCGAACTTAATCTGTTTATTTATATATAAAAAATCTAAACATAGATCACTTCACTCCCCTCCCCCCATATCCCAACTCGGTCGGAGCCTCACCCCCAAGATGGTGATACCTGATCTCAGTTATTTGTTTTAACTTCATTAGAATTTTCGGATTATTTTTCAGAATAGATTTTATTATTTTAACTTAAAAAATGACCTACGCTGTAATACCTAGGTCAATCAAAACCAGAATTGAAACTGAAATTTGACATTCGATCGGATCCGTTTCAAAGAGAAAAGAAGTTAGAGCAGTTCGATCGACTGTTCAAAAAGATTTTGGCAGTGTGTGTGTAGCAGAAAGCATACTAATGGTATGAGCGAAAGTCACTGGTCCAACTAAAACACTAGACAAAGGACATTTATTCAAGATTACTGAATACGAACCAGACAACTTATGGAATACTGAATGCCGATATCACAGAATCGAATGTTCGGATGATTTGCAAATTATTGTACACGAGTATTCTTGAGATACAACACAAGCCAATAGCAGGCACTGCTGATTGGCTCTCGTATTCTCGCCATCCAGCTTCACGCATCTGACATCAACAAAACGAAAAAATCATTAAACTCCAGTGATTTTGAGCTACTACACACTGCAAAAGCTCGACTCACCATTTGTAGAGTAAGCAGTTCCTAGAGCAAAATCAGAGGATGCCCTAGGAATTGACATAGACAGCTGAGTAGAGGAGAATGCAGTTTGGTTTGATCCATCGTTATCGAGATTGGACCATGATTCCTTAGTCGTAGGCCACTCCCTGAAGAAAAGATGTTCCTGCTTCACTGTTGTTGGAGAACTGATCTCACTCCCAAATAAGCCCTGCTGCTGCTGCTGCTTTGACAAGCTAGCATTGATGGGCTCAAAGGCATGAGTCATATATTGTTGAGCAGAAGAACTGGCTACATATCGTGAATCGGATCCTTGTTTGAACAAGGAGCTAGAAGAAACATGAGAAGGCATGAGACCCCACGTGCCGCTGCCTGCACTAGGACCTAAACCCAGACCTCCTGCCCTTTCAGAAGCTTTGTGTGAGTAACTACCCCATCAGCATTACGAGAAACAAAGAAACAAG
Organism: Salvia rosmarinus; assembly: GCA_036937905.1. Classification (NCBI taxonomy): domain Eukaryota; kingdom Viridiplantae; phylum Streptophyta; class Magnoliopsida; order Lamiales; family Lamiaceae; genus Salvia; species Salvia rosmarinus. The sequence goes on from CM072822.1 coordinate 11,613,530, forward strand.
AGAGACGAAGATTAGAAAAGTATAGTATCTCGTTCACTAAGATTCGGATCAAATGCCTGCACAAATGTCTCGAGAAAGAATAAATTAAAACCTACCAGATTCCACTGTGTTAAACTGTATTCATTTTTTTCATATAAATTGATTTATTTACACACTACACAAATCTTCAGACAGAATTTAGAGTGCATTTTTCATAATATAACGCACAAAGTGCATGTAAAATCTAATACACTAATCTCTTAGATATTATATGGTCCTTTTAACATAACGTAAGATCCTTTCCATCACCAACTCTCACCCCAGTCCCCATTTTAACCAACCCCACAAAAAAAAGAATACACAAAAGGCCCTACCAGCAAATAAGTAAAGCCCAAATAGCAGAATATGAGCTTCCTCAACACAAGAATAACAAATAAGTCACACTGATCAACAGTCAATTGTGCGTGAAGTGGCTAACTCTTGGATAATCCCATTGCTTACGAGTTAGAAACAGCTTGGTTACTATTTACCTTATATACATTTGTGGATCCATTCATATTGTCATCCCCCACTTAACTTCCACTGACTCAACTAGATTACCTCAAGTTGATGGCAACAGATTTTGCCCGATTATACTGTGTTTTTAGATCAAGAGCATGCACAACTACCAAAAACCATAGGCCATGAATTCACTTGAGGTTGTAGGATGAGTGCCACGATGTTATTTTTCATACGAGCAAAATTTAATTATAGCATGATCAATTTAAACTATCAAGCATCTGCATCACTAAGTACCTGAATTCCCTGCTATCGCTTACACAGGAGATCGACCCCATATGCAGCTTTGTTGCATTGCTCCCAACAGATGATCCTTCAGAATTAGCACCAGAGTACAATGGCATCTGTTGAGAGCTTCCATGGTTGATACCACCCCCAGTAGAGGAGTGGGGTAGTGCAGTCAGTAAGGACTGTGATGTTGATTGAGATTCCACAGGCTTTCTTGAACGATTGCGTCCACGGTGCATGTGCCGCTCACAATACTTTGAGTCTGGATGTGCATCTTTCGAGCACCTCCACTTCTTTCCATCAGTTCTCCGGCATCTATCCGGCTCGGGATCAAACTTCTTCCCATAGTAGGAACAGTAGCCCACTGCATGAAGAATACCCTAAAAGTTAGAGGGCACGGACAGACATTAAAAATGCGTGCATTTTAGCTTACTAGAGGCATAAACAACAAACAACAATGTTCTATCACGCGAAACACCTTTATTTCAAACCAATTAGCATTTTTTATTAACTCAGTAACATCATGGATTTGTTCCCTAAAGACTTATCACCCATAAATTCATCTTACAAGTCAACCACAACATGAGAATAAGCAAATCTATTTCTCAATAAATGATGTAAACAAGTTCTAATTAGAATCAACATTTGCAATTCTTGTCCAAAGACACATTATTCAAAGAAAAAAAACGTATTTGCTGTAAAATCTCAGATTGTGCAACAGAAAGCTCACCAACATCAGCAAAACAACAAATCTTCACTGTTGAAGTACAGAAACCTACACACTAGGCTACACAGATACAAGTATGCATACACTAGTTAAACTCTCCTAATCAAGTGGAGCTTGTCGCCATGCCTATTAGTTAGCTATCATCTCTTTTTGTAAAGGTACACATAAGAATGCTCAATGACAGCAAAATAACAAATTTTCGCTGTCAAAGTAAAGAAGCCTACACTTCACTACAAACATACAACTAATAAAAGTATGTTTACACTTTACACTAGTTAAATACACCTAATGCAACTGCAGCTTGTTACTATGCCTTTTGGCTTTTAGTTAGTTATCATCCCTTATTTGGTAAAGGTAAACATAAGAACTCTCAACGTGCAAGTGTTCATACAAACAGGCATCAAGAAGTCAGGAAATTACAGGCGGGATGGTTGAAGATATGGGCAGGCAGTCCATCGAAACTATGCCGAAACGGCCTAACGAGGTCCGGTGGGACCGGCAGGCCAGCCAGCAAGTACTTGTATATCATGGCTTGCTGCTCCAGCTCCTTCAACTGCACTTCTGTGAATGGTGCCCTATAACCACCGTACCCCAGCTCTGCCGCTCCGACCAGCGCTGTCGCCGCTTTCTCGCTCATCTTATTTCCGCTCACCTATAATATCTCTCCTATCTAACCGACAACCCGAGTGAATACAGCAGTCCGAAGGAATCTGCAAAAGTTTTTGACATGATAGCAGTAAGCAAGCGCATAAACATGACAAACATTGCAAAGAAACAAGAGGGTTTCAATGGATGTTTCTTAAATCTTCCTAGTTTTCTGGCTTTTACTTTTCCAAACTTCTCTTTATCTCCTTCTTTTGTTCTCTTTTTCCTTTTTCAGTTCTGGGTTAGGCATATTAGGGTTCAGGATGGGATTTTTTGTCAATTTTCATAAAAGCTGCTACCTAAACTACGCACGATTTTGCAGAAGAAACACACACGTGCAGAAATTCTTGCCAAGACACTGCAATCAGTCCGGAAAATCAAGAACACAGACAAAAAAACACACATACACACACACAAGTGCGCATGCACGCAGTGTGGTCGTGTCTTCACCTGCAGTTGGGCAGATCTAGGGTTTGGCAAAACATGGAAGAACAATCACAGAGTAGAAAATGGGCATTAAAAGCTGGTGAACGAGGGATAATAAGTGAAGATGTTCGAGCGCAATGAGACAAACCGAGAATTGATGATGCTTTGCAGTAGATACATTAATGGGAGGACAAATTCTTGGGTGAAAAGGAGGGTTCGAGAGAATTTAATAGGAGAAGGCAGCAGGTGCTAAAATTAGAGGAGGCAGCCTGCGATTGGGGGGGATTGGGGTGGCCGTGGTGCAATTAAGGTGGTGGGGTTGGTGTAGCTGCGTGGTGGCGGTGGAGGTGGTCCAGTGCCGGTTTAACTTGTTTTCACAGTTTGATGGAAACATTACATAAACTGGCGATATTTGTCCTTTTGTTTTTGCGATAGTTGGTGAAATACATCTTGTCTTTGTTTGATAGAACAAATAATTGTGTTAGAATTTATGATAAACATTAATATAAAATTACAATTATTTTAATATCATCAATAATATAATTACTTTTTAAAATTTTGAACCATCAATTTGTATTAATTATGATTGTTAAATACAACGTGTAATTCGTTGAGTCACATCAATTTTTCGAAGCTAAAAATGAACGAGGATAAAATTAATATAAAAATGATAATTCAAAATATTTATTAAAAAAAAAGTTTCGATAGCATTGAATATGATTGATAGCATCAAACATTATGGATTTATAGTGTTTACCTAAATTTTAGAAGAAGTGACTGTGAATTATATTTAGATTTTGTACCATATTACTATTAGCAAGAGCAGTAGTTTGTAGATATAATTGCAATCTAATTTTTTGATTTTTCTCGTAAACTATGTTTAATTTTTGTAAATGTTTCTATATGTATCTGTTTTTTGATTTACAGTAAATTTATCTTTTATATTCTTCATAAATTTGGAGTTGAGATTTAAATATTAATACAGTAATGAGACTCAAAATTGATTGAGCGCTTTTAATAACTTATTATTTGGGTTGTCATTCGCTATGTTCAATTTCATCGTTGGATATCCGACAACTGAGTAACTAAGTAAGTCAAGAGTTAAAGTGGTTGAGTTAGAGAGTAATGGCTCAATTTGTAATTTCAAATATCCGACAATAAAATTGACAATAAGTGAGAATAATAGAGATGATGAGTTTCAAAAACCCTCAATCAATTTTAAGTTTCGACTTCGTATCATTGTCTAAATTTGAACTTCAAATTCGTGCAAAATGATGAATTTCCTACGAATCGAAAAGTTTAGGCATTATTAGTAGGGAAAATGCACGATTTTAACTTGATAAATTGACTTTGAAACAATTCTAATATAATAAATTGACTTTGTGACAATTTTAACCTAATAAATCAATAATACTTCAATCAACCCTAAAAATTAAATTTTATGTCAATTTTGACCCGTAAGTGATATTTGGTGCTGGCAAGCAAAGTTGACACCGGAAAATGATGTATGTAAAACTATTATTTATTGTGTCGATTATTCAGATTATTATTTCTTGTGCTCGATGATTTTGATTTACTTGGTACTTATATATCAATAATTATAACGTTATAATTTGTAAAGTCAAGATTCAACGAATATTTCAGATGGTGCAGTAGCGACGCACTTCTTATATAAGTGCTAAAGGACGAACGTTGTCCCCTATAAGTTATTTTTTATTTTCTTTTTAATTTCCCTCACTTGAAACAATGTCGCTTGGATATTGAGTCGAAAATAAAATTCCACCTCATTTAACAGGCACCGCCAGAATTTGGGATGCAGGCCATAACATAAAAAATCAACAAAGTTCAGGATTTTCAAAAAATAAATAAAACTTGAAGACATAAATAATAAAATCTTCAAAATTATAGTCACAAACTACCAATCACCCTTAAATATATCATAAACTATCGCTCACTTTCAAATTTGCGACCATCCACTTAGCTTTCAAAAATTCAGAGTACAATTGAAAAAGGGAGACAATTTAGAAAACATTTGGGAGCATTTAGCCTTTCCAAAATCCACAAAGTTTCAATTCCTTGGGGCCAAGAATGGTGTAATTAGAGAAAATTGACAGGCACATACTTCTATTTTCTGAACTTTTTTATAAAAAGGGAAAAAACAAAGAAAATGTTATGTATAAGCGAAGGGCATTACTCCAAGTAAAAAGCACTAGTCATCAAAGTACATTTATTCGAACAAAACAAGCAGTCGACTCAAGGAATGCTCAATACCGTTAATGACAATCCAATACGCAAGAGTTCTTGAGATACAACACAATCAAGCAGCACCCACTCATCACCCCCACCTTCACGCATCTGCTATCAATAAAAACCAAAATTTAGTAAATTTAGTGATTTTGAGCTACTACCATTAAAAAATAAAGAACTTGACCCACCATTTGGAGAGTAGTCAGTTCCGGAAGTAAAATCAGAGGATGCCTGAGGAGTCGACATGGAGAGTTGAGTGGAGGAGAAGGTGTTCTCGTTTGTTCCATTGTTGTCGAGATTGGACCATGATTCCTTAGTTGAAGGCCACTCACTGAAGAAAAGATGTTCCTGCTTCAGCGTTGAAGGTGAACTGATATCGCTCCCATATAGGCCATGCTGCTGTTTGGACGAGGCGGGCTCATAGGCATAAGGCGTGTACTGTTGAGATGAAGAACTGCCTAGCATTCGGGAATCAAATCTTTGTTTGAACAAGGAGCTCGAAGGAACTTGAGAAGGCATGGGACCCCATGTGCCGCTGCCTGCACTAGGACCTAAACCCAGACTTCCCACCCTTTCAGAAGCTTCTTGTGAGAAACTAGGACCACGAGCATCATTAAAACAAACACAAAAAGAGATTAGAAAAGTATAGCTTCTCATTAACTGAGGGTCGAATCAAATGACTGCAGATATGTGATAGACGGATAAATGGATAAAAATAATATAGGCTAATCTACCATTTATTTTGATGGATTGATTATTGTTGAACTTGTTTGATCATCTAATATTTCAAATACTGAATCATATTTTTATCTATTCATCCTATCACACAAAGTAAACTCCCCCAAAAAATAACATCAAACCTGTCAAATTCCACAATGTTATATCCTTATGTATTTTTTCCAAATAAATAAATTTATTAAATACTTTAAAATTATGCAGTAAGAAATAAGTTTCATTCTACAACAGCACAAAATGCACATTAACATTTATATACTAACTTCTGTATTCTAATCATCATTCAGATTTTATAAGTTCCTTCACATAAGATTTTTCATCACCAACTCTCACCCCGTACCGAATCCCACAAACAGAATCGTCAACAGACAAATACCAGTAAATCAGTAAACCAAAAATAGCAGAGCAAGAGCTGTCCCGACACAAGTACAACAAATTATTCGCGTTGGTCATCAGCCTCACTGATGCTCAAGCCGATGAGGAGGCAAACTCTTAGATAATCCTGTTGGATAGAGTTAGAAACAACTTGAACACTATTTACCTATGACTCACTTATGGATCCATTTTATATTCCTCTAACCCAAATCATTGCTTCAAGTTGATGGAATTAGAGTTCAGTCGATTAGACACATGGTCACGACTCACAAGTATGCATAACTACCAAAGAGGCACATTCTGGTGCATCTGCCATAATTAAATCCTAATTGCCAATTAATAAACTCTAACTAGGGATTAATGAACCCTAATTGGGGATTATAAACCGTATTCGGGGATTTGTGAACCCTAATTGGAGTGGATGCCCGGTGCATCTGGATGTACACAAGCTTTTGCCACTAGCAAAAAGCATAGGCCAACATCAGCTTCACAGTGACACTTTGTTACCATTAGTTTACCTTCTAAATTAGGTTGAGCATTAAGCTGTTATTTTGTTGTACAAACAAAATTTACTTTTAGTACGATCTAACTAAACTATCAAGCATCGCTAAGTACCTGAATTCCCTGCTACCGATCCCATAGGAGATCGGCCCCATCTGCAGCTTTGTTGCATTACTCCCAACACACGATCCTTCGGAATTAGCACCAGAGTACACTGGCATTTGTTGAGAGCTTCCACGGTTGATACCGCCCCCAGTAGAGGAGTGAGGTACCGCAGTCAACAAGGACTGTGATGTTGATTGAGATTCCACAGGCTTTCTTGAACGGTTGCGACCACGATGCATGTGTCGCTCACAATATTTTGAGTCCGGATGTGCATCTTTTGAGCACCTCCACTTCTTTCCATCAGTCCTCCGGCATCTCCCAGGCTCGGGATCAAACTTCTTGCCATAGTAGGAACAATAGCCCACTGCATGAAAATTTACCAAATATAAATTCCAAAATAAGTTAGATGGCATCAAAAATGCATTTTAGTGTACTAGAAGCACAAACAGCAAGGAACAATGTTGCCATCACACGAGTCTCCTTTATTCAAAACACATAAAACTTCTTTATTACTCAATCACAGAGCAGATTTCTTCTCTAAACACTTATTATCCAAACTAAGCCTTAGACATATTCATATCCCAATGCATGAAGTAAAAATCTTTGACTCAAACTCAATATCTACTAGCAATTTTTCTCCACAGATGCACCATTCAAAGAAGAAAGCATATATAATATTCTCAGATTGTGTAACAGAAGGCTTACCAACTTCAGAAATCAACAAAGCATCCAACATTACAATACAATTAACAAATTTTAACTGCCAATGAACAGAAGCTTACACATTCCAAATTTCCAATAACATACTACACAAACACAAGTACTTGTAAGCAGGCTTCAAATTAAATACTCAAGTGGAGCTTGTTGACATGCCTATTACTTAGTTATCATCTCTTTACACACATAAGAATGCCCAATGTGCAAGTATTTACTGCATAGACAAACATCAAGAAGTCAGGCCATTACACGCAGGATGGTTGAAGAGATGGGTGTAGAGCCCCTCGAAGCTGTGGCGAATCGGCATCACGAGGTCCGGTGGGACCGGAAGGCCAGCCACCATATACTTGTAGATCATGGCTTGCTGCTCCAGCTCCTTCCACTGAACGTCTGTGAATGGCGGTGCCCTATACCCTGGTACCCCAGCTCCGCCCCCATTCCCAACACCGTGATTGGCGCTTTCTCGTTCATCCTCCTCCCTCCCTCCTCTCAACTATACTCTTTTTCCCCTATTTCAACCGATTAAATACAGCAGCACTAAGGAATCTGCAAAAGTGATTGACAAGATTGAATTAGGAAAAACATAAACATCACAAGCATTTCACACAAACTAGAGACTTATATCAATGAATACATTTTTTCTTATGTTTTCCTTGTTTTCTTGATTTTAGGGTTCAAGATGAGATTTTTATCAATTTCTATAGAATTTGCAAAAGTGATTGACAAGATTGAATCAGGAAAAACAGAAACATGAAAAAGATTTCACACAAACGACAGACTTATTAATGGATATTGTCTTCTTGATTTCAGGGTTCAAGATGAGAATATTAACAATTTCTATGAAAGTTGCTAACCTAAAATGGCGCACGTTTTTGCAACAGAAACACACACACGCACAACTTCCTGCTAAAATGCTGCAACCAGACCCGAAAATCAAGGAGGCAGATTAGGGGAGGGGGAAAAATAAAATAAAATAAAATAAGAATCACCCCCAACTCCCCACCCCAACACACACACGCACGCACGCACGCAGTCAGTGTGCTCGTGTGTTCACCTGCACCGGGGGGCAGATCTAGGGTTAGTCAAAACAAGGAGATGGATCTGAGAGCAGTAATTGGAGAATAAAAGCTGGTGGGTGAGCAAATAATGAGTGAATATGTTGGAGCGCAGTGAGACAACTGAGAAGTGCTGATGCTTTAACTTACATACAATAATGGGGGCCAAATTCTTGGGGGAAAGATGGGGATCAGAGAAAATTAAATGAGCGTAGGGATAAGCGAGGTGGAGAGGAGGTGGGGGCAACCTGCGATTGGGTGGGGTTGGGGTGGCAGTGGTGTGAGCTGCGGCGGTGGCCGTGGCGGTGGTCCAGAGGTAGTTTAAATTCTTGCTACCGTATGATGACAAACAGTGGGCAACTGGCAACCTTCGTCGTGTTGTTTGTGGGGTTCATATCCTCGTAGCAAGGAACTATGAAGGAAAGCCCAACTCAAATACTCTTCTGCTTTGCCAAAAATAAAATCCTGAGAATTTTCATAATAGATTTTAATAAAAGTTGTTAAGTATTATGAATAGATGATCTCCTATACATCCATATGTATATATCAACTTTAATATTTTTTTTCAATGTAAATGATATTTGATATTTTTCTTCAATATAAATGATACTTAAACAAATGATACTTTTTTAATATAAATGATATTTTTCTTAATAATAAATTATACTTTTATTCTTCTGTATGGTACGGACGGATGTACAGAAGTTTATGTGTTTTGTGAATTATGTAAAAATATTAGTATAGTGTTAAATTAATTAGTGATAGATTATGAGAATTTTCGATGTATATTTTAATAAAAGTTGTTAAGTATTTTATGAATTGTGTAAGGATACAAGCGTAGTGTTAAATTAATTAGTAATATATCATGAGTGATAAATTAGGTAAATAAGTAATGTTATTGATGATAATAAGTAAGAATAGTGTCAAGTCATATGTCTTAAAAGATATAAATACAAAATATTGTTGAAGGTAATAAATATGAAGTATTTTGTGGGATAATTTAAATTTATAGAATATATCAAAAAAGGAAATTAGAAACAAATTTTAGGAATAAAAGATAGTATATATTTTCTATATTATTTTTCTTTTATACTTTAGGAATTCAGGAGGCTCATTACTTCAATTAAGATAATGAAAAATCATTTTCCCTTTTAATTGGAACTATAGGTGGTTATTGAAAAAATAACGAAAAAATACACATTCCACCTATAATCTCTATGCCTGCTTAAGTCAGCTATTCATGTTCAGGTATTTCATGTCTAGTTTGATAGAACCAGGAGTGGGAGATGGAGTCAATTAGTTGACTAAGTAGAAAAATTAGACTTCTAAATGAGTTCAACATTTTTCTAACATGGATACGACCTTCTCAGTAGACCGCCAAGGTGAGACTATTGAATCAAAGGTAGACAACCTAAGAGGCTTAATTCCAAGGGGCAAATAGTAGTTTATTCAAGAAGATCTGGGCCAAGCCAAGAAACGGAAGATTTTCCCGAAAGAAAGATTGTTCTCAATTAGTAAGAGAATCTCAGAAGCTAAGCTTTGAAAAGACACTGCTCTAACGACGTATGTGCCTAGATTATGACTAACTGCTTAAACGGCCACTTTACTCTTTCCTATCCCTATGGGAAGCATGAAGGAGTTCTTCTATGACTCATGCCTCGAGGCCATAGATCACTCTTAAGAGAAATCCTTAAACTCATCGGTTGTTATTAAAACATTCTAAAGTAGCATGAGAAGGAGTCTCTCACAAACATCTATTAGTCTATTAGTGCTTCTTGATATGGAAAGGAAAAGAAGAATGCACTGTGAGAAAAACTTTGAAAGAAGTGCTTCTTGATATGGAAAAATAACTTATAAATTATTTTAAAGGAGCTAAGAGCTTAAGAAGAATGCTTCAATAGAGTAAGTAGTGGCGACAATAAGAGCTTAAGAAGATGAGGGCTTAAAAACCCTCAACAGCGAGCAGATAATTTTTTATATAAACCTCTTTCAGATCAAATATTTTTGGTCTCAAAAACGCACATTCCACCTTCAGGTAATCCACGCCCAAAAAAATAGAATATGGTGTGTTTGCGTAGATAAATTAAATTATTATATATTTAGCCTTGAAATGATTATTCACATTTATGGCGATGAGAATAAGCTCCGTTTTAGGATAATTATTCAAGTCATTAAATGCATAGAAAATAGGAAGACAAACTTGAATTATGACGGATGAATGAGGGAAAAATGTAGAAAACATTCCCTACTTGTTTCTAAATTTTAACTGTAAGCAGAATCTTATTCTCAAAAATGGGGAAAAATGTATAAAAGTGTATTGAACTATGTATGGTTATGTGGCAAGAAGGATATTGAATGATAATTTGTTTAAAAACGATAATAAATTTACTTAGCGATAGAATAGTTAGTGTTTCAAACCAAATATTTTATGTTTTAATCTACCGTCATACGATCTTGAAAAAACTATTACCCAAAAATACGATACCAAATTAATATTTTATTTTATTTTAAAAACTGTACTATTATTCTTCGACCAGCTCAAATAACTTGTCAAAATAGCTCAAGGAATCTTCAACCAAGTCATGCTATATTGGGCTTAAAGTGTAGTACATGAATCCTTTCCGTAGTTTAAGTTCAAGCCCATGAAAAAAAATACACTAGTCGCGGTTTACTATATTATAAGATTTGAACACAATTAAATTCCTAATCTTGAGTTATTCATTGATCATTTCTGGTATGGAATACGTATTCCCTTCTTTTTTTATGACAAATGAAATCAAAAGCTGTTAGTTCGAGGTGAGCACCAAATAATGTGCTATAGCTATGGGCGAGATTCGGATTTTGGTTCGGATTTTTTCCAAATCTAAATCGATTAAAAAATCCAAATTTTGAAGGGAAAAAAAACTGAACCAAATTGAACTATCCGAAAATTCAAAATAAAAAAAAACGAAAATTTTATAACCAAACCAAATCGATTCAAAAAATTCGAAAAAATCTGATTACATTCGAAAATCGAAACCAATTTTTTTTATTATAATATATACATTAGAGAAAGAAATAAGTAAAAAAAAAATATGATTTGAATATGTATCCGAATTTTTCACTGTGATATAATTAGAATAATTATTGTATAAATGTTCAAATAAAGTATTATATATACATATTATATAACTCAGGATTTTGATTTTAAAAGAATCAATCCGAAAATAAGAATTTTGATGGAAAAAATCCTAACTTAATTTAATATTTTAATTTGGTTTGGTTCGACTATTCAAATTTTGAATATTTTGCTCACTCTATAAACAACATAAGATCGAGTATAGATAGAAATGCACAATGGATGAACTCCGCTCCGCTCTTGTGCAACAACATAAGTCTGAGTATATCGCATCTAGGAGTGGTGCTCTCAGTTTATTTGGATTTTCTTGTTATGGCCGATTGTATTGCAATTGATAGTGGGGGAGATAAATCACACTTGTGAGTATATTGCAACTGAGAGTACGGGATATAAACCATATTTAGAAAGAGAAATGTGATAAACTCAAAATGTATTAAAGAAATTTAAATTTGAAATCTTTAATTTCAGTAATATGTACTCAATTACTAGACCATCCAAAAATAACTGAAATGCATGTTTCTTGAAATATCTTCTCAATCTCACCTTCCAAGCTAATGGGATGGCTGACTTTTTCAATAAAAAGTTAATAGTTCTACTTTAATAATCATCGTATATTCAGCGCACGCATAAGACAATAAATTCATAACACAATCTGAAATGTTGAATTTCATGCCGTACTGTTTTACTATCTAATTCATTTAAAAAATGTTAAATTTATTCACTATATTCAATATAAAATACTCAAAAAATTAATGTGCATCACCTACATTACTAAAATATTTGAAAACGAACAAGAATTTCAATTGGAGCTTAAGATAGGGATGAAGGGATTTCTTATAATAAAATAGATGAATATCCCATTTGAAATAAATTTTAAATTTGATACTCAATTTGATATAAGTCATGTCAAAATAAACATGCACCATCATCTTTTTCTTTTCTTTTTTGGTATCATGGGGTATCCGTAGCCTCTACCTTAGGTGCACACTGAGTAAACACCATGTTCATGTGCAATAGCCTGCAAATCACACCAGACAGATAAACCACACTTGGAAAACCAGGTGTGACAGACTCAAACTCATAGAGACATTTGGTGGGGTTCGAACATGTGACCTCTCGGTCACAGGAACCCGCCTTAATCCTTAACCACCATCATCTTTCAATTGATAGTCGTTGTCAACGGTTTCGAAAGGCGAAAGGCGAAAGGCGAAAGGATTGGGCTATCATTTTACATTTTTTGTTTTTTTCATGGGAATATCATTTCTATTTCGTTTTGTTGTAAACTCGATGTTTAATTTAAGATTGTAGAGATTGAAGTTGGGAGATTCGATGCGAAATTCGGACTGGAAAAACTGTCATAATTATGTTTAATGGTAACATATATTGTTTTTGTGGCAACGTAATTATATTATGTGTTGCATAAAATGGAAGTTAAAATATATTTTAATTTCATTGAGGAATTGTGCAGTGTTCATCAATTTTGTTAATGCATTTTCTATATTACATACATTTAAGTGAAATGCATCTTCCCCACAGTAGTAACAAATAATGTTATATTGGGGGATTGTGCAATGCTCATTATATTGCCGACACATTTTTTATGTTGTATGCCAAAGAAGTTATAGGCATCATTCCGAAATTAGAGGGTGTTTGACTGAGCTTATAAACTCTTTAAAACAGTTTATAAGTTGTTTAGAAACTTATAAGTTGTTGCAAAGTGTTAGGTAAAATAAGTTCATAAACAACTTATAAGTTGTGAAAATAATCTTCAATAGCTTATAAGTTCACATAAAAATAAGTTGTTCAATCCCAACTTATTTTTCATAAGTTTATAAGCAACCATGAATTTACCAAAATAACCTTATTATAGTTCGTTATTTTCTACATATACACTACCAACTTCACATCTCGTCAAATTTATTTATCTAACTATGATTTTCTCTCTCTAACTCACGATTCTTTCTCTAGCTTACAAGATCAATTATCCAAATACTTTAACAACTTATAAGTTCTTGAGACATTACCTCGTAAAAGCTCTTGAAACATCTTATAAGCTTTTGGAGCTTATAAGCTCTATAAAGTAAGCTTAGCCAAACACCCCCTTAATAATATGTTTTGATGATGCATTTTTCATATTGCATACAATAGGATTGTGGATGAGTTAAATAAGATTGATAGAATATAGTAGGATGTGATTATTTGGATTGTTTAATCTTGTGTTTGGATTGATTGATTGTTATGTATGATAAATTGAATGATTATGACTAAAATATAGCTTAATACCAAAATTACCCTTTTAATCTATTTTTCTTTAATTTACAACCACATAAAAATATAATGACATATATTATTATTATTATTATTAAAATTAAAAAAAATTAATTATACCTAATAAATTAAACCCATAATTTAAAACTAAAATTAATTAATTTATTTAAAAACCAAAAAACATATTATTCCAAACTTAAATTAAATTTGCAAGTCAAAGATTAAAATCAACATGGGCCAAACCAAACAAAATATAAAAAAAATACCCAAAACTTTTTTCGCCCATCTTTTTTTCTTTCTTTGTCTCTCTATACATGCCTCTCTCTTTCCCCCTACCATCGGTCCATCACTCTTTCAAACCCGGATTCAGAATCTCTCTCCCGCATCTCTCTTCTTGTCGCCGCCGCAGCCGAGCGTCGTCACCGCCGAGTGCATTTCTCCTTATAATATATCTCTCTTTCAACACCCATATCCCTTTCTCTCTCACTTCTCCCTCTCTAAATTTTTCGGCGAGGAAGCTTCGCCTTACCATTATAGCCGTTGCCTTTCTCCTCTCTCGGTCGGACAACAGCAACAAGGCCATCACCGCCCGTCGCCTCCATCTCAGCCCACTTGCTACACCGTGCCCATCTCACGGTCCTTTTACACATCTAGCTGAATGACTGACAACAGAAAGCTGTCACCATCTCCCTATCCTTCTTTCTCCGGTCAGCGCCACCATCGCCTTCGTCGTTGCAGTTGTGCCACCACCTCCGCCGTCATCGTCAGCTCTCTCGATGTCCTCTCTGTTCTAGCAACAATCCAACTATAATAAGGATACTTATGAAATTTTGATTTTGAAATGTAGGATGATTAAATAATTCACCTAATTGAGGTGAATAGTTATCACCAATTGCATGATTAAGTATGGGCTAAATAATCAATCAGGGACTTGATAATATAAACCAAACTTATAATTAGTCTTAATTATTTTATCAATCATATCTAATCACTCAAACCAAACACTACCAAAAGTTAAAAGACATCGTCTGCAACATAATAACATGTAATGTTTTTATTATTGACTTTTGAGTGCTCATCGTATTGTTGATACATTTTACGTTTTATATATAAATAAAATTAAACATCATTATTCGAATGCAGTTTTATAAATATGTAAATAGTATTTTAAATTTTAATTCTTAATAGTTTTTAAGATATTGTAAGTTCTGTTATCCCAACTATATCTCAACTATATAATTTCTGAAATCATTATTATTAGTTTTAGAAATCTCACAAATTCATTTCATCTAGGTATATCACTAATAAAAACACACAATAATTTGGTTAATATTTATAATTAGTTCCATTAAATTTTTGAAGCAAAAAAAATGTCAATTAGTATTGAATAAATTTATAGTTCTAAAATATATTTTACATGATTCAAGAGCGTCCAAAATTCAAAACACGAAGCTCAACGAGTTAGAAAATGAAGAAATATTGTTTATCTTATTGAATTACAGCGAAGCCCCTGGCGCTGTTTCTGTTAGATGCAATCATGCAAACGCGAACTCAGTGCTCGCCGGCTTATTCCGATACTTCCATTAATTTCACACACACACACACACATATATATATATATATATATATATATAGGGTTGGGTTCCCGTAATACCCGATCTTCAGATAGTATGTAGTACTTAATCTAGACCATACATTTTGAACACGTGGACGCACCAAAATTTGACACATGGCAATCAATTTTTCGCTGAGGGAAAAATGGAACGCACCAATGGCGCCGGGTTCCGTCCGTACGGGTAGGGAGTCCACGAGCGTTAGGGTCTCCGCGGGCGCTGAGTTTGGGGAGAGGCACAACAAAACACAGATAATGCATACAGAATAACATAACAATGCATTTAAAATAACCTAACAATGCATCGTGCCCAACCGGCGTTGGGTGCGAGCCGACGCTGGGTAGGGACGCTGGGTGGGCTCCGACGCTGGGTAGGGGCGTTGGGTGCACGCTAGCGTTGGGTATGGATGTTGGGTTTGGAAAGAGCGAACAAAACACAAAAAATGCATATGGAATAACATAACACTGCATTCACTTGAACATAAAACTGCATCGCGTCCCAACCGTGCTGGGAGGCACACAATGAAGCGCCGAGTGTGTTTTCAGCAGCACGCAGCGCCTCACAGCAGCGCAGCTGGGCGTGTCCGCGCGCTAGCGCGAGCTTCCAATCACATGCATTATTCTCTTCAACTGCATGCATTTTTTGTTCATTTGAATGATTATCCAGTTCAACTAAATGCATTGTTTGTTTTTCGCAATCACATAACAAATCAAATTACTAATCTACCTTTAATGAAGCGAAAATTAGTGAAATTAAGCTTAAAAAGTCCGAAAAAATATGAACCATAGGATCTAATAGATGAGTGGATGAGATTGAGTACTACATACTATCTCAGGCTCGGTACTATTTGATCCCTTCTCTCTCTCTCTCTCTCTCTCTATATATATATATATATATATATATATATAAGATGGGTCAGGTACGTGGGGTTTACTCAGTGCACACCTAAGGTAGCGGCTGCGGGTTTCCCATGATACAAAAAAAAAAAATAGATGGGTCGGATAGGAAATGATAATTTAGTAGGAAATATGAATGAATCTGGACCTTTGATTCTTTGGATCAATGGTTCGGACTAGGGTAGATCGGTCGGTCGGTCGGTTCGATCGACCAAAAATCCAAAACCGAAACCGAACCGAATTATGCTTTTCCAAACCGAACCGACCGATCGGATTGTCCGACCGATCGAAACCGAACCGAAAAATCGGTTCGGTTTGATCGGACCAAAAACCGAACTATGTGCAAGAACGGAAGGAGAGCAATCAAAGGTAAAATTTCCACCATTTGGCGTCTCCTTAATATCCAAAGAGGTTCTACATTTTATTGCTATTGATTCCTGTGTGTTTAGCAATTAACAATATATCAAATCTTGAAAACAAAATTCAATTGCAACTCCTCAAAAGTCCAAATTTACATAGAGATACCAAACAGAGAAACCCAAGAGAAAAAGGAAAACGCGTGATGGCGACATACAGATTGTGAGCAAGCGAAAGCTGCCCCAAGATAAACGAAGTTAGCAAGAAGAAGATAGGTACACAATTTATGATTTATGTCAAAATAGGAAGAAATCAAAGATTATCGGCTATTCTTACCTCTAATCAACAAGAGACCGTGGAAGGAGGAGGCTGAGGCGGTGGGACCGTGGAATGAGGCGGTGGGCGGCGGCAGGAGGAAACCCGTGAGGACCGAGGAGACGGTGGGAGGCGCTGAGAAACTGTGCGGACCGAGGACGGCGGTGGGAGGAGGCGGTGGGAGCCGGGAGGAGGCGGTGGAGGAATCCGTTAACGTGAGGACCGAGGACGGTGGGAGGGCAGCTGGAGGAAATCGTGAGAGGAGGCGGTGGGAGGACGACACAGGAGAAACCGTGGTAGGAGGCGGCGGGAGGCGGCGAGAGGAGGCGGGAGCCCTAGCTTGTTGAGATTTGAGAATTTGAGAGTTGAGAGGCAGAATGGAGGCGGATGGGGAAGGACGGGAGTCTTTAGGTTTATTTTAGAATTTTAATTAAATAAATAAATAAATAAATATATATATATATATATATATATTAATAGTTTCGGTTCAGTTCGGTTACCGACCGAACCAAAAATTTAAAACCGGTAACCGAACCGAAAACCGATTATCTATAAATTTATAAACCGAACCGCTAACCGACTACTTAAAAAACCGAACCGAACCGACCGAACCGATTCGGTTCGATCGGTTTTTTCGGTTCGGTTCAATGCTTGCACAGCCCTAGTTCAGACTTAATTTCGATTATGTTACAGCTTTATATTTTATGTCTTCGCAGACATCGACAACACTAGAACCATTCTTATCTTCTGTCGCAATTAAAGATGTGCTAAACTAATATATTTAACATATATGCTATGAAGAGATGGAGTATGTACTAAACTAATATGCGTAACATAATAATTCTGATTGTGCTATATAAATATAAAAGATATGATAGACTTACATATTTATTCTTATTTCCTACAATTATTTCTATTCTCATGGAAACCATCACCTATATATATATATATATATATATAATATGTACGTGCACACAAACATAGTCATTGTGCGTATATTCAATAATCTTCACTCTTGATCACGCGCTCTCTCTCTCTCTCTCTCTGAAAAGCCATGAGTATCTTTGGCCTTGGCAGGTAATTTTCCCCATATACCTTTTCGATTTTGTTTTCGATTTAATGCCAGGCCATCGCCTTATTTGTGATCCGCCATCGACGGAGCTTCCCGTTTTGGTGAATTTTCTTATATGTTTGCATCTCGGTTGCTGTCGTAACATTATTTGTGTTTGGGTGACCTCTATTTTTCCTGATAAATTGGAAGAAGGAGATCGAGTTGACTTCGAAATAGTGAAGTTCGAATTGGAAATGGGTGCATAATCAATAGAATTTGTTACATTCTTACGTGGTTGAAGCTAATCTAGCTAATTAGTTATTATTGCTTGTTGATCAAAATGAAAGCTGAAAGTTCCAATTTGCAAAATGTTATGGGAGATCGCGGACAAAGAGTTATTAATGAATGAAATTTCCTGCGAGTTGCAGGAGTTGGAAAGTAGGCCAGTGATACAATCTTTTTTCATTTTATTGATCGTTGTTAATTATCTTCTGATATGGGTAGGGCTCAGCACAATTCAAGGTGCCTGAGTGCGAGTACTGACAATGTTAGTTCAAATCGATGACTTCATTTATGTTTTTCTGTATGATTGTCTGACTTGTTTTCCTGTGGTGTTTATCTTGTTATTAATAATGTTTAATTTGCTGTTTCTGATCAGAAACCAAAGAACATTTCGCCCCAAAAAAAGTGCACCATCTGGCAGTAAGGTGATTTCTTTTTCAGCTACCATACTTGCCTCCCCCTATCATTTCTTTCAGTTTTATCGGTTTTGAAAATCACTGCCCTTAAGTTATCTTTCAGCTTGTTGAATCATACCAACATATTATTTTTCCAAAGAAAACTATGATTAGTTTGTTACTCATTCTGGCATAAAAGTAAAAATTTCAATGTATGTATTGCAGGGGGCACAGCTGAGACAGCATATTGATGCCACTTTAGGTAGTGGAAACTTGAGAGAAGCTGTAAGGTTACCACCTGGGGAAGACTTTAATGAATGGCTTGCTGTCAACAGTATTCCTCCCTCCCTCCCTCCGTACCTCTCCCTCTCTCTCTCTCTGTGTGTGTGTGTGTATAGGGATTTATATAGTACATATGTTTATCAGTCAATATCAGTTTGGGTTGTTGTGTGTGTGTTTCCATGTTCATGTGTCCTTGTGTGTGAGAGATATGAGCCTATCTGCGAACGTGATTAGTCTTTTATAATTTATACACATGGCAGGCTGGCAGCTGTTGGTTGAATGGGTTTGTATATTTTAATATTGAGGTTACATGAAATTCAAAAGAAACATCGACAGGACAAACAATTGGGGGTAGAATTTTGGAAGAGAATTAGCAACTTGGAAGTAGCAAGTAAACATGAAAATTTTGGAAACATGACAACTTATGCTCTGTTAGTCTAGTGACTTTCTGCCTGAGCACATCATATATGGTTCTCACATTATTTAGAAGGTTGCATTCTATGGACTACATAAGATACATTTATCTCCTTTGAGTTTTCTGATGGAGAGAATATTGGAATGATGAAAACTGATGCATCATGTCTGTAGGATATCAGTACTAATGCTCTATACTATATAGTTTGTATTCTTTGCTTTCATGTTTCAGCTGCTATAAGATTCTTCGTGAGCATGAAAATTGAAAACTTCTTTGACTTTTACTTTTCAGCTGTGGATTTCTTCAACCAGGTGAATCTGCTTTATGGCACCCTCACTGAGTTCTGTACGCCTGAGAACTGCCCTACCATGTCCGCTGGCCCTAAGTATGTTCTAGCTTGATTGTTCTCTCAGAATTCCTTTTTGCAAAGATATGTAGTATGGATGTTTCTCTCATATAAGAAGCTAGAAAGAAGAATATCTTAATCTTCTTGTCACTGCAAGTATTTTATGAGGAGCTGTTGTAAGTGTTTCTCAAACCTTCTCTTTTTTTTGTAAACTGAATCGATAAATGAAATGTACTTATCCCAAAAACTGAAACTATCTTTCCAATCTTAGCTAACTGATTCACTGGATCAGTAGTCAAACAAATACATATTTCATGCATTTATTGATTAAAATGTTTTGTATGAGCACTGTTTTCTTACAGACTAAAATCTGCAGTTTAATAAAAAATTAATGATCTCAGATGTGCTCTAACCCAGTTTGAAAAAGATATGTTGACATTGTTTTGTGCTCTGAATTCCTACTATTTTGGGAATTTGCTGGACTTGAATTAAACGTAACAGTATGGCCCTGTATATCATTCACTAATCTGCATTTTACTTTCTAGACAGTTCACAGAGGATCTGAGGAATAAATATACTGCAGCTGAAAGGAATTTTGAAATAAGATGGCCGTGACCGAGTCTATTTGTTCATATGATCACTTTTTTTTTTCTTTGGAAGCTGCTTGCCTGCATAGAATAGTTTGTGCAGTTTGTTTTATATGGATTTTATAGCCTTACTCCTCCATTGATATCCATGCGATAAGCTTTAGTTAACCTCTTTATCATCCATGTCATGTTGCCAATCATTATATCCTCTTTCAGGAGAAACTTAGTTATGCTTTCAACTTTTTGGATAATTTATGTAATAAAAAGAACACTGACAGAAATTTTCCTGATGTGTATCAATATTTTGTAGGTATGAGTACAGATGGGCTGATGGTGTGCAAATTAAGAAACCCATCGAAGTTTCAGCTCCTAAATATGTTGAGTATTTGATGGACTGGATTGAGAGCCAGTTAGATGATGAATCCTTATTTCCTCAAAAGCTAGGTAAAGTCTTTCCCAATATCATTATCTTTCGGGAGAAGCCATTTGTTGTTTATAGGCATCCTCTCTCTTAACTATTTCTTTATTGGGGTACAATAGTACTATAATCTTAGTGTGTGTGTGTTGGCCTAGTGGTAAAGTGGCTAAAGTCTAAGCCAAAGGTCTCAAAGTTCGAGTCCATTGTCACACGGTCTTTAAAAATTTAGTTATCCAAAAAAAAGTACTCTAATCTTAGTCTTGTAAATGTTGGTAGCGTTCTCTCTTATTCATTGCCCTTTTCTTGCCTTCTTTTATACAATGTCATAATTCTGATGATTGATGTGAAAATTTTTGCAGGTGCACCATTTCCTTCAAATTTTAAAGATGTTGTAAAGACCATTTTCAAGCGTCTCTTTCGTGTATATGCGCACATATATCACTCTCATTTTCAGAAGATTGTGAGTCTTAAGGAGGAGGCCCATCTAAATACATGCTTCAAGCATTTTATTCTGTTTACATGTGTAAGTTTTCTATCTGTTTTCTTGATATGTTTATCATCTTCCACTCAATTCCTTGTTTATTAAACTATGTGAGCCGTAATTTATAGATAGGTGACAAGGTTTTTGGTTCTAAAGAGGAGATGATTTATTACTTTGTCTTGTTGACCAAGAATGTATATAGTGCTCTTGATTCTTCTAAAGCAACTGACTTATGCTTCCCAACAGAGTAATTCAGCCACTCACCTAAGAGCAGCTATGGATGGCATTCAATGTCCACTTTTTCTGTTATGATTAAAGAAATTTAGGTTCTACTAGATTTGTCCTTTCACAAACATAATATCAGCCAGTTTCATGCCCTTATTGACAAGATAAATAAAAGAGAGAATAGAAACAAAATCAAGGTGAGGATGCTATTTTTGTGAATATGGCTTTTCCATTGAAGTTTTGGTTCCAAAATATAAAGCACTTAAGGCCTTTCGTTCCACTGCAACTTGATAGTTTATTTATATGATAGAGCTTATACTGTCGGCCTTCCAAAATCAACTGGTAATGAAGCATTTATTTTTTCTGAAACTAAAGTCTGTGGTGTTGAATGTGCAGGAATTTAACCTGATTGACAAGAAGGAACTCGCACCACTGCAAGAGCTCATAGAATCCATTGTCCCATACTAAACAAGTTTGACGCTCATCTATCATAACTAGCGTTTTTAGAGATATATACGTGTTTGTTATAGTCCTAGTAACAAAAAATTTATTCGTGTCTCTTTGCAGCTTCAGTTTCATGTCTTGTTAGAATCTAACATTTAATTTTTAAATAAGTGTGTTTACAAGTTTGTAAGTAATGTTCTTCCATGGATCAACCGATGAGCAAGGTGGTTTCGTTTCACTATTACATGTGGTCGCCAATGTGGTGAGAGCTGTGGGTCGAGAACCGAGATGACCAGTTTGTCTGTGCATCCGATACATCTTGTGGCCTAACAATTTGAATAATATTGATTGAGAATTTCATGCACATTCTGCCTCGTTGCTGATGGCAATTCCACAATTATCTCAGATTCGTTTTCTGCGTGTGATTTTCTTCATAAAAGCATACGGTTTTTAGCACTGTTTTTGCCTTCTTATCATCTCTAAACTTATTCTCTGTTCAAGCATTGTTATTTTGCTTACTTTTAACAGTGCACTGGCGATGTGCTGAGGCGAAATGAAAAACAAGATGAAATAATTCCGATCACAATGGCTAATGTTTATAGTTCACTTCTATATTTCAGTTTTAACAGATAATAATCTCTACTTTATAGAGAGCCGTAGAAGAAATTCAATACTATTACTTCCAAGTTGAAGATTACACTCAACCTCATACCTCCAACATGTTACGAATTAATCACAAAAATATTTCGAAAGCAAGATTAACATATGAACAGTACCAGTTCCATCATAATGTGACTATGTGCTGGGACTCCATCAAGCTAGAGATTTTTCACTATAATATTTCCGGATTACTTGAGATTAAATGTGTATTTTTAATAAGAATTCAACCCTAATCCTACTCTAATTAGAAAACAAACAAAACCGGGCGGGTCGTCTTTCGTGTGCGTGTCAGGCTCTACAACTCAACATAACACACATTGAATATAAGCGTATATAACAAACTCAAGAGATAACATTAAAAAAAAGGCCAAAATTTTCTAAACCGAATGGTATTTCTGCAAGAATAAGGAAATGCTGCAATTCTGCTATGACCTTGGCTCTGATATTACTCTACATGTAAAACTACAAAAGACCATGAACATGTAAAACAGAGTGTAGATACATCATACATCTATGTCCAAAACAGAGTATCGTTCATCTACACGCTGCCACGTCAAGCATCGGAGAAACGCGCCACTTCGAAAAAGAACATGTCATCTGGCTGAGGAAAGGATCTTCTGATCTTGGCCATCATCAAGAGCATGTGAACCGACGGTACTAGAACACCCATATTTTGGCTCGATATAGATATACGCTCCAGCAACAGCTCCAAGAACACTGAAAACTTGTACAAATAGTTGGAAATTCGCCAGCAACTCACCACGGATTTCATGTTCTGTGGAACGACATTTGACCTCGTTGTCCTTGAGCAGACAACCATCTGGCATCATTGAACCATAGAGAGTGAACGCCGTCTGATAGAACCAAAGGCCTTGGAGCGTCATGGCAATGCCACTGCATAAATCTGCTGGGAAGCTCGTAGGCATGAGAGCTCCGGCAATGGTCGACAGTATACAAAGGCCGATTAGGAGGACGAGGATGAAGTGATACCATCCCTCGAGGCCCTTGTGAGTGGTGGAGTGAAAATAGAAGAGAAGATACTCCGCTGTGAATGCTGCTGAAGCTACAAAGCATAATGCCCCCTCTGGCAATGGCAGGTAGCTGAGAACGGAGCAAAGATAGAAAATAAACAAATTAATCTATAGAAAAATCGAGCTCCAAATTCCTATGAGCAACTAGAAGAAGATGGCTTTATATTTGGATACGACAAAAGCAAACTTTAAGCAAAACTAAGAAAAGCAAAAACTTGAATGTGCAACAGATTGCAGCAAATGAAATGCTTTTGACAATAACTCTTGTTGAATTGAGGATGAAGTTTTCATTTGTACATGCCACATAATGAATAAACAAACTTATCCAATTTCCACAATTGCACTGAGTTTCCAATATAAAACTTCACGATTTCCATGAGGCCTCTATCAAGAAAATCATGAGAGGTTTAGTTGATCCACAATTTATGTTTCATGTCCTCTCCCCAAATCAAGATATCAAGAAACAAGACACTCTAACATGCTGAGTCACCAAATCTAACAGAAACCATGGGAGACGAACCTAGTCTTCTCAGAGAGAAGTGCAACAGCGCCAAAGATGAAGAACATAAGCAGCATCCCGGAGTGCTCAAAGTCGTTCATGTGAGAAGGGTTCAAGACTCCATGAACAATGATCTTGAGATGGGTCGAATACAAAAACTCTATGCATAGATCGAAAAAAGCCCCGATTGCAATCACATAGAGCTCCAAGTACTTAAGTCTACCATCAAAACCAGGAACAGGGTTCCAAACCCTGACTTTGAAAGATTTAGGATTTGATGCATATCTGTTTAGAGAGTACCACATGTGCCACAAACCAATAACCAGAAACAATGTCCCAGGAATTGCATGCCCTGGAAATGAACCCATCTTCCACAACTATTTTCTTCACCAAGATTTTCTGATTTCTGCTAAATCTGCCAACCCAAATCCAAAACTATATAATAATAGCCAAGGCAGAAACACAAACACTCCCTTTTTTGGTAATGAGTAGATTTCTTAAGGAGAAATTGACAGTGACATCAAAATCTTATTTCTAAAAAACTCACAGTAATTTCCATGAACATTCGGTATCGAAAATCTAACAAACCAATACAGATATAACTCTTGATTTCTGCCAAATAGTAAGCCTTGCACCACCTGTGGCAGAGATTTGAATAAGATTTTTTATTTTTCAGAACAATTTCATGATCAGTTGTTAACATAGAAATCAGGGTAGAAAATGCAGAAAAGTAAATGGGGAAGCACTTGAGTTCATGCAAAAAATCCAATCTCATAAAAGTCAAAATTCGAACACATTTTGAGAGCGAGATTTGTCGATACGAAGTCAGTAATGATGGCTGATAAAGGATTACACCAAACAGTCGACAAGAAAAGCAGCCAAAATTGAAATCCCAGAAAGATAGATCTATTGATATTTCATCAATTCGGCGAAATAAAACAGAACAGTATAACATGCTTCTTTTTCCTATGCGTTTCATCACAAACAACAATATTTTGACGATTTTCTATTATGGTAAATTGGTAATAGAGATTAAAGAAAACAGGTACCTGGATTTGGTGCAGACGCTTTTGATTATTAGCAAAATCGAAATGGCAAAGGTCCTTTATTAGACAGAGAAGAGAGAAGTTCGGTGGGGTCAAACTCAGACGGCAATAATAAAAGCATCATTGAATGCAGGAATCTAGCTGGAGTCTTATATATATAACTCTCTCTCTCTCTCTAGAAGTGCATCATCAAAAAAAGGTAGGAAATCATACACATGGATAGAAGACATTTCTTTTCAGAATTTTGATTGCCCTTTTGTGTTTTGCTGCATGGGAATGATGATTCATGTGGCATGCAGCTTTGCACAGTTTATTAAGTTAATATGATTAATTTTCCCTTTTTCGCCACTTCTATTTTGGGCATAGTCTTATTTTGAGAAACTAATCTATGAGTTTTAATTGTTGAGTAAATGTTTTAAATTTGACCAATTTATGATGTTGATATTGGAGGTTACGCTTCCCCAATTTTGCTGCAACTTACGTGTAAACTTGTGCTCTATTAAATTTTGTTGCTTCTAAATCATGTGTTCTGAACTACTTATTAGTACAATATTAAATAGATATTGTTGCATGAGTGTGAGAGTGTCTTGGTACACATTTAACATTTACCTCGAGAGATTTTATCCCGATCTCCTCTTCTTTTCAAATCTATTAATTCTTAATCAATTGAGCTAAACCCGTAAGGGTAATTAAACCCCGACCAAAATATGCATATGGAGAAATGTCTGTATTTACTATGTGGATATTCTTGAATTAATCAACTTAAAAAAATAACAGTAATAACAACAAAGATAAAGATAAAAATGTCTCTAGGTAGTATATAATATCAAATTTAGACTATATATTATGTTCACGAGGATACACTATATAGCCCATACATAGCATACCTTTTTCTAGTTTTTTTTTTAAAAGATTTCGCTTAGGGGCTACTGACAAAACTGTCAATCATTATTTTTCTAGTCGACAAATTAAATCCTTTGTTCTTCATGTATTAAATTATAAGGACATAATTATTTACAATTTACAATTTTTTCCTAGAAGATTTACATAAAAACTATGCTTTTAAATTTTAGAAAGTCCATACAAAAAAATAAAGAAAACTCATACGAAAACACATTTCATATAAATAATACAAATAATTATAAAAAATTTATGAAAACACATTTCATATAAATACTACAATTTCAGTTTTTTTATGGCGTATTCAATCAATATGAATTTTTTTACAATAAAGCTATATAGCCACACACCCTTTTTTCATCTATTCTGAAAAATATTAAATTATTAAATTTAAATTTAAATTTAAAAATTCATTCGATATGTGCAAAATTTTAATTCCATAATATGGTTTTAATGTAAAATAAATTTTTTAATAGATCAAAAATTAAATAAATAGTTTTTTCATTTAATAAAGTTGATTATGGGCCGGCCACATTATAGCCGAATAGCATCACTCTTTTTTTTTACTTTGAATATTGTAAGCTATTATAGTTCAAGCCATCTTTCTCAGTACTTTTTTTTTTTGACATATACATTCGTTATTCGTATATAAACATATACCTAATATCTTAAACCACCCAAGACCAATTGAGATCAAATTAACACTCAAGGAGTTTAGTAAAGGATTTGCAATGTAAGAGTAAAAGAGTAATAGATTGACCCTTTTTCTAATCTCTGTGCCGTTTCTTATCTTTGAACTCTTTACGTTAAATACGAGCATTTGAACTACTTGGCAGTTGTAACTCAGGAATCCTTCAATTATAGTTCCTTGTACTCCAGCATAAGAAGAAGCCTTGCCGTCCACTGTCTGATTCTAAGTGTTGGTTCTTTTTGAAAAAGCAATTGATAAACTGTCTATGGTCCCACTTACTCGAAATTAATATTTTTTTGTTGTTCACTTTTACTAGATCAGTGTCACATTAGCTATCTACTTTTACTTTGTTTACAGTAATTCCGAGGTTTTCTATGTACAATTTTAAGCAAGCTGTTACTGGACAAACACAATCAATCAATATAAAAACGTGATGAACTACCCGTCTAGGGCGTCAACGACCACATGGATGACCGAGTGTTAGCATGTCAATAAAAAAAAACACTTGCTCCGCCCGGTCTGTTCTTCACACTAACCATAAAAACTGTAATCACTCCATAAATTCTTGATGTATACTCTGTTTGATAGGTGCGAAATGAGGTTACTTGCTTATAAGCTCAATCAATGTCTTGAAAGATGCAGCAGAACTGGACGGATAACCACCCTCAAAGATGCCTCTCAATGCGATCGCTCGATCAACAACTTCTCCGTCGTCCATTAGCTGCTTAATTCCCTGAATTATATCAGTCTTCTTCACCATTTCCGATAGATCATCTATACCCGGAACCATGTGGCCAACTTTATGATACTTGACCACCAACTTGGCATCATAAAACTGGTCTCCTCTGATCGGCCACGCCAAAATCGGCACGCCGCAGGCGATTGCCTCCACCGTCGAATTCCACCCACAGTGCGACAAAAACCCTCCTGTCGAGGATGACTGAGTATCAATAGCTGTGGCGCCCATCCCTTTATGATAAGGCCTCTGTTCCCAACTCTTTCTTCCAAGCCATGTGGGAGATACCCTTCTTCTTTAGAATCTGAAGTGGCTCTACCGCCAAAAATGCTGGCAGGCGGGCCGGGCCTTCCGGCTCCGCGCTGGATGACCCATATGAACGATTTCTCTGTCTCTGCCAAAGCCTCCGCCAACTGATCATACTCCTCCAGAGATGGACCAACTTCAGTACCAAACGACACGTATATGACAGATGCACGTGGCTTCCGATCGAGCCACTGGATCACCTCGTCTTCCGTGTAGTTCGTCTCACGGTTCGGCCTACTATCTCTGTCATGAACAACTGAACCAACTGATTTCCAGAATGTCTCCGGCAGCAACGGGCCTACGCCTAGAACGGGCTTCTCGACTTGGCTGGTAAGGTACTTGAGAAACGGAGCTTCAAGACCATCACAAGCAGTGACGGAGCCACGTTGGGGCCTGGGGGGCCCTTGGGCCCCCCAACATTTTTTAGTATTAGTATTATATACCCATGTAAAAATAAATAATCTGTAGTAGCGCAGTTGGTTTAGTGATGTCTCTCATTCCATTTGGGCAGGGTTCGAATCCCTCCTGAGGCTTACCTTTCCTTTTTTTTCTCCTCTTTTTCCTACTTTGTTTTCATTGTTTTCTTTCTTTTTTTCTCCACTTTATTGGTGTGTTAAAGTATACGATGATTGATGTGCCAAAATTTATGAAAAGCAATTACTTTCGGGAATGAGAAATCAAATTTGGTGAAAGGTCTTCCATCATGTGCGATAGGGTTTTCATTGAAGATAATTTTAATATGAATATATTAAAAATGACTTCACATCAAAATAATCTAAAATAAATAAATAAAATTTTGACCAGAGATAGTTTGGATACTTAATTATGATTATATATAGTTTGCACATTAAAAGTTAATAATTTGAATATTAAAATATAATTTTCTCTTAAAAATATAGCCGTGGATGACTAGCTTTTACATGTTTAACTATCTACTCTAATTCAGTTTTATTGGTCATAAAAATAACATGTTATTGCAACATCTCCAACACTCGTAATTTTTACATAAATAAATACATTGTTTGAGCGTCATTAAATTGGATGTTAATAATCATTCTTGTGAAATGATATTTACACTAATATATGGTATTATATATACACTTATGTTTGGTCTATTTGCTCAAAAGATAAATAGTAAGGGAGGATCTGCTCCTCCGATTAAATCAACCGTGTGTTTGCATCTTATTTTAATAAATAAATACGGCCTATAAAGAATTCTATTTTCCGCAACGAACCATAGAAAATGCAATCTAATTCCAAGGACAATCTAATGATACTATTTCAAGAACATAATGAAAAAGAAATTTAATATAAACAATTACCTCTATTCAAATAATATTATACTATTATTTAAATTATTATTATTATTATTTAATTATTTTAAAATTATATTTTATTATCTTTTAAAATTATAAATAATTGGGCCCCCAATTAAAATTTACTGGCTCCGCCACTGATCACAAGTGTTGATCAACAGAGAAGTGGAGCCTTCAGTCTCATCCATCCAGCGTGTGGCCTGCCCTGTTCTCAGGGGACCAAAGTTCGGCCCTCCGGGCCTCGAGCCTCTGCCTCTGCCTCTGCCGCGGCCCTGCTCATGCCGCCGCCGGTCCCGTCTCTTAGTGTCCGAATAGCTCAGAGCCATGCTCTCAGGCAGCCCGGGCAGTATCCGGGCCTGGTCGGGCCCGATGTTATCTACATGAGCTTTCCATGCAGCATGCTCCATAGCGGCTGCGCAAGCGCCGGAGGTGAAGAAGGAGACAATGGGTATGTTGGCTTTCTTGAAAATCTCTTTGCTCCAGTTCATCATCACGTCCATCACCACGAATGCGGGCCGAAGATTCTTGAACCTTGTAGAGAGGAATGATTCAATCCCCTGTCCCAACTGCTGCTGGTGGTGGAGGCCCGGTTTGGTACCCGGTCCGGGCCAATCTCCATCGGAAGCATCCAGTGGCAGTGTCGTCTCCGGCGGAGGGGATGAAGGCGATGATTCGATATGGACGACTTCGATTAAAGGGTGGTGGTGGAGATCGGAAGGAATGGAGGAGGAGAGGTGAGAAGGGATGATGAAGATTGAGTTGCAGTTGTGAGAGGATAAGTGTTTGCAGAGCTCAGCACATGGGAAGAGATGGCCTTGACCAAAAAATGGCAGCACTAATATATCTGTTGTTACACCTCCCATTTCTTGCTTTCCGAATTAGTAAGTTCTTCTCAATTCTTGATTGGTATAAATATATAGTGTTCCACACACGCATACGTGTTTGTGTGTGTGTGGACGCAATGCAGCATGACAAATGTGTGGAATGATTCTTGACTTGGAGGTGAAGGAATTAAATTGATGAAACACAGGATGTGGAATGAGATGTATTTGTCAACGAGATTTAGTGAAGTAGTCAACAAGTAACGTGTTGGTTTTGTAGTCTGTAGATAGGTGGGGTCTAAAAAATAAAAATGTATCGGCAAACTTTGCGTAGTCACCAAACATCTTCATGCGTGTGCAATGACGTGGGCATCTGGGCCCCTTTCTATTTTCAAATATTTTTGTATTTTCCATTTGTTAAATCTTACCTTAATTTACCCCAAGTCGAAGTGATTTTGCTCTTGGGTCTGACCGTAACAATTGAAACAATACGTTTTTTTTAATCTTTATAAATTTGTTTTGGTATAAGTGTTTACTTTGAAATATCGTTCATTATATGCTTGACCTGGTAACCCCCGTTCCCTCTGATAACCTAAAACCATACAGACGGATAAACCATACTTGGGCGTTTGGTGGAGTTGAACACGACTTTTCGGTCACATGAACCCACATTAACCATTGGGCCATCTCTAGGGACGCGTTTATTTCTTCTTCAGTGGTGGAAAAGGTGTGAGACAAGAAAATTTTACTTTGCTTGCTATATACGCTGCCTGTTTTCTTTGTTTCCAATTCAGATAATGTCTTTGGTCAGTTAACCATTACTTACGCAAGTCAAATACTCATTTGGTAATATTTTTGAAGCCCCTAATTTTGTAATTAAAAATACAACAAGGTAGAGAAGCATCGAAGAGAGAGAGAGAGGCATGGGATCCTGCTGCTGGGCAGCCTGACATGATTTAATTATGAATTAATGTTAGTCGTCAATAGTCGATCTTCAAATTATTATCATTATTACTATTATTATTATTATTAGGGGAAAGGAGCGGCACAAATTGCTAGTTAATAAACTAAGGAAAGAGTCAAGTCTTGAACTGTTGTAGCAACATGATTCGTTATTACATAAGCCCCAAAGTTTGTATTGCATACAATTTTGGATCTTAATCCGAAATCCGAAACATGTGATAAAGATATTCTACTTATCCTCTTAATAAAGGTTTTAGCTTAAAAGTCTTAAAAGTAAAATCTCGTTAATTTTAGCAAAATATAATTAAAATTAAAGGACATGCTAGACTCATGCATTTGTGTATTCATAATAATTCAAAATAAAATATTATGATGATAAAATGTACGAATTCGTGCATTCGCGTGTCCGTAGGAGACATTTTAATAAATAATGTTTTTTTCTTAGGGTTATTAGTGCATAAATATATCGATTTTGAGTCCATTTTAATTTTTTTCATGAACTTTTAAAATTATCACAAAATACACAATCTTAATCACTTTAGTGATTTTAGCACGAGTTCAAATTCAGACCAAATTAAATCCGACTTAACATCTCGAAAATTTACTGTAGACAAAAGTTATTGATGTAAACGACATCGTAGGGAGAGGACATCGAATGTTGTGATCCCAACGTGAACCATGCGATGAAACAACGATGTTTTATGTTATTTCTCTACAACATCGCTTATATCATCAGTCGTTTTGTCCACGGAAAATTTTCGATAGATCAAATCAGTTTTAATTTGGCTTGAAATTGAAATCGTGGTAAATCACTAAAGTAATTAAGTTTGTGTATTTTGTGACAATTTTTAAAATTCATGGGAAAACCATAATGGATCCAAAAAATCAATGTATTTATACACCAATAATCCTTTTTTATAGTCATTGCGATATTTTTATGGAATCTTGAACAAAATGATTATTATCAAATTTGCATCTTTAAAGTATTTTCATTAAAAATATTTGTGTCTGTTGATACAAAAAAGTTACTGTATTTTATATGTTATTATAATTATGACTAGATTTATTATAACTAAGTCAAATCGATTATATTTTAATACTTGACTCATTTAATTGATCCCAAATAGTATCAGGGCCCTCAGTTTGTAAAAGATTTCTGCTGCTCAAATCCATTATCCATTCCTTTTTTGTTAGTATTGTACAATATTCATTTTGAGATAAATCGCAGATCGGCGAATTGATCGAGTCACGGCAGGGGTTTCATTTTTTGGTTTTAAGCTTCAGAGCCTTTTTTTACTTTTTACTTTTTCTTTTAATTCGCTTATCGGCTTGTTTTTCTTATTCTCCCTCTCAATCTTTTCTGCTGCAATTTTAGCTAATTTATTTATTTCATGCCTTATTGTCTTTTCTTCTTACATTGCATCAGATAGATCTAACTCCTAATGTTGTTCCTACATTTTTTTTTCTTTTTTAAATAAATATGGTGGGCTAAAGATGGAAATCTGTTGCATTAGGTATGGCACCTTTTTGTTTGTTTACTGTTTTGAGAGAAAATACGTATTCCCTTTAGATTGATACGTGAGGTAATAGGTTGACTGTAAAGTTTCTTGTAGCTCCAAAAACCAGTTGATAAGCTTTGTCTATGATTGATTAAGAATATTTTGTTCTTCATTTTACTGCATCAGTGTCACTCTTTTTTACACTTGTGATACTATGAATAACAACTTAGATATATAAAAATAATTCACCTTATAATTTGATAAATAGAACAACAAATACTTTTACCGTGAGGGCAAGAACGTGTAATCTTGAGGTTTCATATGTAGTCTCGACTGCAAAACACCTTTGTATATAAAGATTATAAAACGTGCAGAACTTGGTACACTTGATAAACTACAATTCATACTAATCACTCATAAATTCTTGATGCATGGTTTGTTTGGTAGGTTGAAAATAAGTGTACTCTACTTGCTTATAAGCTCAATCAATGTCTTCAAAGATGCAGCAGAACTCGACGGATAACCACCTTCAAAGATGCCTCTCAACGCGATTGCTCGATCTCCAACTTCTCCATCATCCATCACCACCTTAATACCTCGAATCACATCAATCTTCCTCACCAATGCCGATCGCTCATCACTAATCTCAACCTTGTGTCCAACATTCAGATATTTAGCCATCAAGTTGGCGACGTAAAACTGGTCTCCCCTGATTGGCCACCCCAAAATTGGGACGCCACAACAGATGGCCTCCAGAGTCGAATTCCACCCACAGTGCGACAAAAATGCTCCCGTTGATGGATGACTGAGTATCGCTAGCTGCGGGGCCCATCCCTTTATGATGAGGCCTCTCTTCCCAACTCTTTCCTCCAAGCCATGGGGCAGATACCCTTCCTCGGAATCTGACGTGGCTTTGCCACCAGACAGGTTGGCGGGCGGGCGCGCCTTTCCGGCCCCGAGCTGGATGACCCATATGAATGACTTGTCCGTCTCCGCCAATGCTTCCGCCAACTCATCATACTCTTCAAGAGATGGTCCGACCTCGCTACCAAACGACACGTAGAGCACAGAACGACGGGGCTTCGAATCGAGCCATTGGATCACCTCGTCTTCCGTGTAGTTCGTGTCATGGCTCGGCCTACTATCTCTGTCTCGAACGACTGAGCCGATTGATTTCCAGACCGAATCTGGCAACAACGGGCCAACCCCGAAAACGGGCTTTCCGGCCTGGCCCGTGAGGTACTCGAGAAACGGAGCTTCGAGAGCGTCACAAGTGTTGATTAACAGAGCCACAGAGCCTTCAGTCTGATCCATCCAGCGCCCAAGCAACCCTGATTTGGGAGGGCCGAGTCCTGGGAATCCGGGACGTAGGCCCGGTCCTCGGGCCCGGTCTTTCCGCCGGCGATTCTGCCTCTTAATATCGGAATCGCTCATGGCTATGCCATCGGGCAAGCCGGGTAGTGTCCGGGCCTGGTCGGGCCCGATGTATTCTGCTTGGGCTTTCCCTGCAGCATACTCCATAGCTGTAGCACAGGCGCCGGAAGTGAAGAAGGAGACTATGGGTACATTGGCTTTGTTGAAAATATCTTTGGTCCAGGTCATCAAGACGTCGACCACCACGAATGCGGGCCGAACATTCCGGTACCTTCCGGAGAGGAATGATTGGATCCCGTGTTCCAGGCCCTCGGAAGCAGTATCAGATGAAGATGATGAGATTTGGATGACTTCGACCGAGGGGTGGTGGTGGAGATCGGAAGGGATGGAGGAGGAGAGATGAGAAGGGATGATGAAGATTGATTTGCAGTTGTGAGAAGAGAAGCGTTTGCAGAGCTCAGCACATGGGAAGAGATGGCCCTGCCCCAAAAATGGGAGTACCAATATATCTGTTGCAGCTTCCATTTCTGGCTTTCCTTATTCTTTGCGATTCTTGATTGCTATATATATGCGTGTTTGTGTGTGGGGGTGGAAGGAGAAGTCTATAAGAATTGTTGTGTGGGAGAAGGAAAATGTTGAAAAATTAAGGATGAGTGAGATGGAATGGAAGAATGGGATGTTTTTGTCAACAGACCATATAAGAAAAGAAAAAGAAAGGGTAAAGCAGTCAAAAGTAAATAAGCCGCCGGTGATAACAAAAGTAATGTTTCTACTTTTGCAATTAAAAATAAAATAACAAAAATCACTTTGTTAATCCCCAAGTTGAAATGATTTTGCTCTTGCCTTATACTCGTACCAATTGAAATAAACAATATTCCTTCCCTCTCCAATTTTCATATTTGATTTTCTTTTTAGTTACATCATCAAAATTCTTACTATTTCATTTATGAAAACTATTTCATAAAATACTACATACTTATTATCATCATTAATATTTTTTATTTATATTTTTTACTATCTATGACCCACCATTATCTCTTCTTTTTATTCTCAACAACACAACTTATTTACATATTTTATCATTTATGATCCAATATTAATTAATTTAACACTATACTAATGTGAAATCCATACTTAGTGTAGTGGCTTACTCTACTCATAATATACTTAATAATTTATATTAAAATCTATATCGAAAATTTTCAGAAAAAAATTTCGGTTGTGCTACGTTGGGACAGAGCAACACTAGAATCCTTATATATATATATATATATATATATATATATATATATATATATATATATACATATGTGTGTGTGTGTGTGTGTGTGAAATCTTTCTTTGTCGGAAGTGGGAGTGTTTACATGACCATTCCCAGGAAGGGAAATTACATTAGAGGCTTGTTTTGCTTAGTTTCCAAGGCAGTTTATGTATTTGGAATTTTGGACTGTTAGCCATTACGCACCTAATTTTGGAATTAATTATAAACAACAAGGTAGAAGTTGATGGAGACTCGATTTGGAAGTAGATATTTTGTATTAAAATATTATACAGTTAGGGTTATCAATTTAAAAAAAATCTAAAAAAGAAGATCCTAGAATGAATGCATGTTGCTACACTGCCACTTTGAATTGTTTAGTCAACCCACATTCACCCACTAATCAAATATATATATTTAAAGGTTTAATTATAGTATATAGCTTCAACTTTCAGCATTTTTAGTTTATAATCATAACTTTCAAGTTTTTTAAAATGTTTTGAATTTTGAGAAATATACTAATTTATGACCCGATTATTTTCTAATATCGGAATGTTGATTAGAACGGTAACTAATTTGAAATGGATTTTTTATTTTCCACATGTACTTGAAATGACATCGTTTTGAACTTCCTTATTTATTTATAAAAAATAATGAAAACCTTACCCCTTTCTCATGTCATTGTATCTTTTCATCTAGCCACTGCACGCCATCTCGTCAAATCCATCGCCATGATCCTCCTGTTGCGATCTGAGTCGAAGAAGTTGAACGTCTCTCTCATTTCACCATCTTACGCTGACAGCGCGAAG
The DNA here is from genome assembly GCA_036937905.1 of Salvia rosmarinus. NCBI lineage: Eukaryota > Viridiplantae > Streptophyta > Magnoliopsida > Lamiales > Lamiaceae > Salvia > Salvia rosmarinus. The sequence goes on from CM072822.1 coordinate 11,649,230, forward strand.
GCTGAGCTGATGGCTTAGAATTCCTCGAGGCAGATGCAACGTCGCATCACAATTCACCTCGCTCAACATCAGCTTCAGCTCCTCCTGGCTCGGCTCTGTTCCAACGCAACAGCCGCTCGAGCTATTCCTTCTCGATCTTTTCGTAGTTGTCATGGTTAATCATCTCGAAGGCCTGTTTCAGCTCGAGGTGGATATCGGTGGAGATCTCAGGTCATTTTCCAAATGAGGAGGAAGGGGAGCACGTTGTTCGGCATGGAGGAGCCGTTCGGTTTCGACATCTTGAAGTGGATGAAGATGACGTCGTCTGCGAACTGAACGATGATGGATTGATGTCGGATCTGGAAATAAGGTGAGATTTTTTCGTTTTGAATCGCTTTACTAGTAGGATTTTGGCGAGCTTTATGGCAGAGTAACCAGTGTTGGTGAGATGGAGAGTGAGTAATTTTTCATTTTATTCTTTTTTTAGTGATTTGGACCGAAACAACGTCATTTCCAACGTATAGGTGAGGAAAAATTTCAATTCAAACTATGTTATCGTCCTAGTAAGCATTTCGTGTCGGAAAATATTTTCATATCACAAATTAATATATTTTTAAAATTGAGAATATTTTAAAAAAACTTAAAAATTGAAGTCATAAATTATAATTAACCCATATTTAAAACCATGCTTTGTAATTGAAATGGAAGTGTGAACAAAATCTTCTTCTAAATTTGTAAAAGAAAGGGAATGTTGGGGATTCAACCATTCCCTCATTATTTAGGCTGAAGAGTAGCATTTCTCTCTCTCACAATTACTATAATAGCCATACACACATACATAATTACACACAAATATTTAATCCTCCAATATTCATCTACATTCAAATCCTCCCACTTAAATTCCTATATTCCAACGGAGAATCATGTTGCTGACAGGATTTAATTGAGAATTAATTCTAATCATTAATAATCGACAATCAATCTCCAAATTAATATTACTTGTCATATAGGTGGTGCTCAGATCTATACCTATTTAAAAATATCTTGTTTTATTAAATGCAATATGTCTACTAGATAAAACAAATAATTCACTAAGAATTAAGCTTACCTCGTATTACTTTAGTTTGTCAAAACTTTATTGTGAATAATCTTTATGCTAGCTCTTCTCTCTTTGACCTAAGCTCGACATTGAGGGTGTTTGGCTAAGTTTATAAGCTATTTAGGAGCATATAATGTCATGTAATATGTTTGTCAAAATAAGCTCCTAAACAAATTATAAGATGTCAATATAAGTTCCAACAGCTTATAAAATCCCTCAAAAATAAGTAGCTCAACTCCAACTTATGTTTTCATAAGCTTATAAGTAACAATGAATTTACCAAATAACCTTATCATGATTCGTTATTTTCTACATTTATATTATCGACTTCACCTCTCGTCAATTTTCTCTCTCTAATTCATGATTCTTTCTTTAGGTTATAAGCTCAAGTATCCAAACACTTTGACAACTAATAAATTCTTCAAACATTATGTCTTATAAACTCTTGTAGCTTATAAGCTCTTTAAAATAAGTTTAGTCAAACAACCTCATAATATAATTAATGAATGGAAAAAACTTGGGTGTGGCCGACCGTCAGCACGATTAAAAGTTAAATAAATTTTTAATTATCAATTGAATAATTATTAATTAAAGATTAATTATATGGTCAAACTTGTCTCACTTCTTCTTGAACAACTCCAAATGCATTTTGACAAGATCTCCAAGCACCGTAAAGCATAGACAACCATTATTTCCCTTGATAAGCTCCTCATTAGATGAAGAATGGCAACTAGAGAGCTATCAACATCTACTTCACTTGACAAGCACCATACGATTAAGCTTTGACAAAAATTTGTATATATTCGGATGTACGGTACATCCACTAATTGATTTATTAATCCCAATTAAAGTTTATTAATCATAATTAGGATAGAATTAGAATTAATTAAAAAAATAATAAATAATAGAGTTGGGTCGGCCGCACATAATTAGAATTAATTAGAAAATAAATAAATAATTAAATAAATAATAGAGTTAGGGACGGTCGCCGCACTGTGCTACCGGCTGCAACCCAAACCAACTCTTAAGCTCAATATAGATTTTCCCAAAGAAATACTCTATTGATTTCTCTCTTCTCTCTTTAAAAATTCAAAATGGAGAAGCATCTAATTATACAAATTTGATGGTGCACCAACTTTCTGCATCTTCCATATTTTTCCTGATATTAGGGTTAGGGATAGTGACACTGTTTCTGGTGGTTCTGCTTAATTACTTAAGAGTGTAGAATCTTCAAATATAACAAATACAAAGTCAATTTTCGGAAGTTGCTTACCAAGATACATGACAAGAAATGAACGTCAAATTCATACCTCATTCTCTATGACAGCACTCCACTTCCCATGTTGATACGTAAATATATGATTCAAAAGCGTGGTCTGCAACAGTATAACCTTTGGGAAGAAAGAGTGTTTCATACTACTTACTTACTCAGGATGCGTTTGCATTTCATATGATTGAGAATTTTAAATCTCGTTACTAGGATTTCTCAAATTTTAACCTTTTAATGGGATATGAATCAAATAAAATTTGCTAAATGATATAAATTATAAAGGGCCTTGGGATATCCGAAAATTCCAATCTATCTAAGTTAACAATGGATTAGTCTATACCATTTTTATCTATCTTGGTTAATCTTTAAAAGTAAATGCCCCCTTATTTTATTTGATTCTTCATTTGTTTGTTTGCTGCTGAGAATGAGGATGCTACTTCAGTTATGTAGACAAGGGGTGGGAGAAGATGAAGACGAAAATGCATATGCCTCAGAGAAGTCAGTTCATGCCGAATGACAAGAGGGTGGTTCGTTGAAGCCGAGTTCAACTGAATGTGATCAAGCATCCGATCCTTCAGCTTCAAGTAGAAAGATTCACCTTCTTGTTATTGACACCCTGACTTTCAGCAGCAAGTTCTCATCAGTGCTGCTTCTGATTTGCAGGTGCAGTTAAAAACTTTCAATGACAAGGATCAGAACAGAGATGGACTCAACATGAAAGAAATGGATCATCACTTGGATTTAGTAGAGGTTGAGACGCGCCATCAATCTTCATTCGCTAGCAGCTTCTTGGAGAATCAGGATGCGATGGAAATAGTGCTGATGGATGTGCATGTGCAGCTGGGTTGTCAATGGAAGCCCCCTAGCTGAGAACGCCCCGTTTGTTAGCCTAAGGAGTGAGGCATATGCCATAGCAGTCATAGATTACCCCTTGGATGTTGGAGTCGCGTGCCGGGCTTCCAAGCAAGCCGGTAAAAATGTCAAAGATGCGATGCTCAGAGACGAGAAATCCCTCATGAAGTTGCTCTAGAATTCAAAGCTAGGGAAAAAAGCATCCAACAAAACTTGTGTTTCTGTGCAGCTTATTTTCAGTAAGATACTAGCAGCAGTTGATTAGTAACAATCTCAAGCCAGGAGATGTAGTTGGTTTCTATAGTTTAAATTAGTTTTGATCCTTATGATAAGAATTTATTTGATCAAATTTCTATCAACATGTTTTGCTACTAGAGAAGATTTTTTTATTTTTCTATTTTTCCCCTCATTTTAGGATTTTGTAATATAGTACTGGCTTTTTTTGTGAAGTTGTAGTTTCAATAGTTTAGCACAAACCATTTCCCTCTAGTCCTGTAAATCTCAATCTTCTATTGCCTTGAGTTTCTTTTATTTTGACCTTCTTCCGAACTTTCCAATAATTATTTTGGTTTTTCATTGAGATTTAAATGATACTTTCCCATTTTTTAATAATGATGCACTTGATATATTTTGCCCGTGTCAAAAGTTAGAACGGTATCCAAAATTTGAGAAAAAATGTATTCGACACTCAGATCCAAATTTGAGAAAAAAATGTATTCGACACTTAGATCCGCATTCATAAAATTTGAGAAAAAATGTATTCGACAATACAGATTTGAGAAAAAAATGTATTCGACACTCAGATCCGCATCCATAAAATTTGAGAAAAAATGTATTCGACACTCGGATCCAAATTTGAGAAAAAAATGTATTCGACACTCAGATTCGCATCCATGCCCATGTAACATAGATAAAAAGCTCAAGCTAAGTCCTTGTGTTGCATCCCATGTCTCTTCCTATGAATCTATTCAAGCTACTACATCCCCTACAATTATGTACATTTATTTCATTGTGGTAACTATTGTCCTAACACCACACTAGCTAATGCAAAAATAGGTGTTGTGTATAGACATGATTCAAATCATTTGCAATCAGCATCTGAAAATGCTGCTTTAGTAGCTTAATCTGCAGTTAGTTCTGCCCAAACCAAGCAAACCCCTGATGCTCAAAGCTCCAACTCAAACCAATGTTCAGAAAAATGTCTCAAATCTTCCAACTTGTAAAAATGTCTATAAAAATGTGTCAGTCTGGTTTTGGTAACCATCCAATGTACAATAATCTATCTCTGAAAACAACAAAATCTCAGCTAAAACTCTTTTCATGGCTTCAGAATCAGGATGCGATTCATCTGCAACAAGAAACTCATGAAATTTCCCCTCCACCTCGATCAAGCTCGATCCCGGTGTCTTCTTCACACCTTTCTCTCTCATCATACTTCTAGCCATCCTCACATCGCCCCATTTCTTCTTACCGGCACACAAACCAGCTAGAAGCACGTATGTTCCACTATCTCCCGGATCCAAAACCATAAGCTTCTCGGCAGCAAGCTTCCCCAATTCAACATTCGCATGCATCCTACACCCGTTCAGAAGGGCACCCCAAATAGCTTCATCCGCCTCCATCTCCATTGACTCTATCAACTTATACGCTTCTTCCAATAGCCCTACTCTCCCGAGTAAATCAATCATACACGCATAATGCTCCATTGCAGGAGTTACATCAAATGACTCCATACCCTTGAAATAACCCCAACCTTCCTCGACTAGCCCCCTATGAGCACAAGCCGACAGAATGCCCACAAACGTGATATTATCAGGCTTAAATCCAAGCCCTACCATATGCTCAAATAGGGTCAGGGCCTTCGCTGCATCACCATGAGAAGCATACGCCACAATCATGGAGTTATACGACACCAAATCTTTCTTCATCATCTCATCAAATATCTTCCTAGCCGTATCAATGCCCCCACATTTGGAATACATATCAACAAATGCATTACCTAGTATGATACTAAAAGGAATCCGTTTCTGCTTCACATAGTGATCATGAACTCGTTGTCCTACATCCATACAACCAGATTGAGCACACGCTGAGAGCACCGACACCAAAGTACTCTCCAGGGAGCAAAAGCTTCTTCTCTCTCCATTTCACAAAACAATTCCAAAGCCTCCATTGGCCTATTGTTCTGTGAGTAGCCTCCTATCATCGCATTCCAAGAAACCACATTCCTCTCCGGCATTACATCAAAGAGATTCCGCGCCAGCTCAACTTCCCCGCTTCTCGCGTGCCCGTTTATCATGCTAGTCCATGAGAAAACATCCCTCACCTCCATCTTCCCAAAGATCTCCTTAGCCTTCTCCACATCTCCACATTTCACATACATATCCAACATGGCATTCATCATATTCAAACTAAACCTAAACCCACTCGTCTCTGCCAACTCACGAACCCTATCTGCAGACCTCAAATCTCCCTTGTGAGCACAGGCAGAGAAAACAGCAACCATTGTAACATCATTAGGCTCCATCCGGCTGTCACGCATTTCATCGAACACCTTCAGTGCATCATCGATCATCCCATTTCTCACATTGCCATCAATGATACTAGTCCAAGAAACCACATCCCTCATCTCACTCTCGCGGAAAACTCGATCCGCGCAGCTCAATTCCCCACTCTCGCAGTAGAAATGGATCAAACCGTTCCTCACAACAACATCCCCCACAAACCCTACCTTCCAAATCCTACAATACACACACTCTCCCACTCTAAAATCCCCCAAACCCTCACACGCTTTCAGCCCAAAAACATAGCTTCTCTCATCCATCTCCACGCGATCTCTAACCATTCTAACAAAATAACTTAATCCCACTTCGAAAAACCCTTTTTTAACGCAGCCCCTTATGATTGTATTCCAAATATACACATTCGGTTCGAGAATTTGAGAGAAAAGAGCATTGGCATATCGAAGATTTCCGGTTTCGTCCAGTGCGATAAAAGATAGGAGCCTGCTGATCGGAAAGAGATGGAAGAGGAGGCCGGTGCGCGTCATGTGGGCGTGAATTTGCTTCGCTTGTGACATGGAACTGCAAGCTTCTACGAGAAGAAGAGTTGGGTGCTTGATTATGAGATTCGGGTTCGGATTGGAGTTCCATTTCTTGGAATTTGAAGAGAAGGTTTTCAAGTTGAAACGGCTGTTTAAGGAGAAAATTTGTTTCAGTCGAATATGTTTCATAGAGGAGAAATTTGGTAGATTTGTGTGAATCTGGAGGTTTGCTCTTCTCCATGGATATGCAGCAAACTTAGAAAACTTGAAGTCCTAGAGTTTTTGTAGCTTGTTCAAGAAAAATGAATTTTTTCGTAAAAAAATTGAAGTCCTAGAATTTTTGTAGCTTGTTCAAGAAAAAAGGAATTTTTGTAGCTAAATCGAAGAACGCGCATAATTTGATACTAAGTACTAACCGTACGGGACACTTTTTTTAGATATAAACATATATATAATTTTATAAAATTTTATTCTAGTTTTTGGCTCAACTTTAAGCACTTTTAATTTTGTTTCAATTTTTAAGATTTTCATAAATATCCTAAACTTTAATATATTAACTTATGACCCTTTGATGCTGAAATGATTAATAGGACAACATCTTATTTGAATTTATATTTTTTCTATGATCGGGATGAAACAACATCCTTTCTATCTCTCACATCATAATAAAAAAAACAGATATACCATCCATTGTGGCCACCTTAACCCATCTTCTTCTCCAATCCCTTCTTCCCCAACTCAAATTGCAGGAATAAAAAACAGTTGTGGCCGCCACCACCTAATCTAAGATTCATAAAAAAAGATCTAGTGCTCTCTCTCTCTCTGACCTGGAATCTATTCGACTGCACTCCAGATTTGATGCTTGAATGCTCGGTTAATACAAGTGACGACGAACAATAAAGATCAGATTTACAGAGAACGACGGCAGCATAGCTGCAATAGACGACGGGGGATAGGGAGGAGAGTGGTGTTGCTGCAACAGACAATGTAGGAAAGGGAAGAGCTCAAGTACAAATTGTTGTTGTTGCTTCTTAACTATTTTTACTAAAGAAAGACGAATTGTTGTTGCTGCTATAACAAGGAAGGTTAGATGAAAGGAATGGGGTCGATCTGATGGGATTGCTTAGATTTGTGAACTTTTTTCTTTAATTGTTTTTAACTAATGTTGTAGGAGAAACGACATCGTTTCATAATGAATATGAAGATGGAATGAAAACATCCACCTCTATTAAAATGTTATCCTATTCAGCATTCCGACACCGAAAAATCAATTGTGCCATAAATTAACGTATTATTATAGTTCAAGACATTCACGAAAAACTTAAAAAATTAAGATCATAAAGAAAAATGCGTTCAAATTTGAAACTATGAACAATAATTAACCATATTTCAAATTTAAATTGCATATACGTAAGATCCTTCCTCGCCAACTTCGACGGCAAATTAGCAGCTACAATCACTCAAAAGGACGAGTTTCAATTTCAGGATTCATCGATAAATAAATTGCAACATTCTTTGAACTAGGTTGAAGAAATCAAAAAACAAATTTTGAGCTTTTAAAACAAATTTGTATTATCACGTGCAAAACAACAATAATAGAAAGTTATCCCAAAAATTCATGTATCTTGAGATTATTATTCATTTAACTAAATAAACTTCTGCCATGTCAATTTCGATTAGGTTGGAAATTTCAATTGTGATGAAATTATCAAAATGTAAGATTCATGTACTTAATGTCATCAAAACCAAAATCAGTCCAAAATTTGTGTATAAATATCCCCTATTTTAAATCAACCATAAAATTTGTTTCATCAAGTATCACTCTAGATGAAAGATACGAGGCCAATATTCACTAATTCACATTAAGCTACACGACTATCTTTTGCAGTCGATTTTACCCGTATTTACATAATAATGCCACATCTCATGTTCGATCACACCATTCACCACTAAAGGCAAAAGGTATAAAGATAAGCTCGACTGTTTCAAGTCTCACTAACGTGCAGGCATCCGCCAGCGATATCGATTGTCTTTCAATAATATTTCCTCACCAAAATCAAACTACTGATAAATGACTAAATATGAAATTGCATTGATAAAAATAAATTTAATAACCAGATTAACATGGAAGCAAAAATGAAAAGGGGGTGACGACGAGCTACCCTGTCACGTGCAACCAACAAAAGTGAAACTAACCTGTTTTCTCAAGGAAGAAAAAGGAGCAACACAAAGAGAGACTTTACATTGGTATGCCTAAGATGAGAAAGCTTTTTTCCTTTGTATTAATCACCTAGATGGGGTTTCTGATGGCTGACTGTTCAAAGCAGAACTCGAAGGAATTGAAGGCAAGCCCCCGTTATCATGAGATGTTGATCCAACCCATTTCGTCTCTGCATCTGATGGTTCAATCACATGAACTGCACCATCGCTCATGCCAAGTGCAAATTGATTTGGATCTGTGGGATGTGCTGCAATAACTACTGGGAAGGGATTGCCGTTGCTGCATGCAAAGAGATATCAATGTAACTTATTGAACAAACAAACAGGAATCTATAAACACTCCGATATCTTAATAGTACAAGATTAAGCACCAATCAATCTTGCACTATCTTGTTGTTCGTGAGGCACACTCCGGTACATCCACCCTAATCAAATCCGAAATGTGATTAATAAACCCTAGTTAGGGATTAATAACCCTAATTGGGGATTGGAGAAACCTAATGTGGTGGATGCCCTGTACATACAGATGTAGGCAAGTTTTTGCCCAGGTTAGTAGAGAATCAGGAACTACATAGCAGTGGTTGGCTCATTTTTTCCATATAATTTGTCATTCATATGGAGATCCAAACATCATATTTTCTGGAACTCAAAACTTCATTCTCCCAAAACATAGTGCAAAATTGTGAGCCACTATCGAAGAGAAAAAGGCATCATATATTTCAACAGTATTATGAATTTCTTTCAATTTTCATACCTGGCTGATGATATATACGCAGAGGGTGCTATCCGGCATCGAAGGCTCAAACTTTCGGAGTCAAAGATTCCAACAGCACCATCACAAAACCCAGTGAAAATTGATAGCCCATCACATGAGTATATAGCGCTTGAAATAGCCGAGGAAAGTGAATCTCTTGGATACCACTGCAATTTATAATTAATCAATCATAAAATTCTCAGCCATTAAAAATGCATCACCATATAAGCATGAAAAGGTGATTGACTATCCAGGTTATTGACCTGGCTTCCAACCAACTAAGTATATAAATGTTCACAAGCACAAAACATTTATCATTGCCTCCGATTGTAACTATTAGAAGCCCCGTTCCTAATATTTTATGGGTCCTAAGCAAAATAAGAAATATAGGGCCCCATAATTATAAAATAATCGAATTTATAAATTTACGTAAAATTCAAATTCAAATGATCTAAAAACATAAACTGATAATAAAAAATTGTCAAAAATATGTACAACTTCTTGCTATCTTCTTTATATTTCTACATCTCAACTCTCATATATAACAGAATACAAACAATACAATATCATAAGAAATAATTTTTTCGAGCATCTACATATGCAAAATCATTAATAATCACATCAACATCAATAGTTTCTAACATATTTTAGGCCCAAGTGAAGATATATATCTATAAGCAAAATATAAAAAGATGTAATACTTTGGGCCTTTAAAAAAATACTGTATAAATACATCACACAATATTTTGGGCCGAAAATAAAACCATATATCTATACGCAAAATTAATTTTTTAAGATCCAAATATATATATATATATATATATATATCTATATATATATGTATGTATGTATGTATGTATATATAGGGGATGGTTAACGTGAGAACTATTTTATTGTGAGAACATAAGAATGAATATGCTATGAAAGTTAATGAATACGCTGCGAAAGTTAATGAATAAAAAAAAAATAGAATTTTCGCCTCTCATGGGATTCGAACCCTGGTGAAAATTCCAAATTTTTGGATTCATGAACTTTCGCAGCGTATTCATTAACTTTCATAGCATATTCATTTTGTTCGTAAAGAATTTTCGTAGTTCTTAGTTCTCACGTTAAAATTGGTTCTTATTTGAACCTCACTCTATGTATATACAGATATAATTATTTGGGCCCTCAAAAGAGTGGGCCTTGGGTGATCGCCCAGGGTGGCCTACCCTCAGGGGCGGCCTGTCTATTAGTGACATGGAGATTTAGAAAAAAATTGAAAATGTTATCAGATGCAGAAGCAGAATAAATTTTTTCAGACTATTACAATTGGTAATGTTTCGCATATATCAGTAACGCGCATGTCAAATATATGTAACCAGCAGGGACACACAACCGAGGGGTATGAACTTCAATAAGCTCTATTCAATGGCAGATCAAAAGTCTTTCGTTCATATTATAATACTGTTCCTACAATGTGACACAAACTTGGTTTGAAAATTCAGCTTTTCACCTATTTCTGGAGGAACATGTGCAGTAGATGTTGCACAGCACGAATAGCAATTGTACGAACTGCTTTGGGGGGAAAAAAAAGTACTCACCGAACGTAAACAATCAAGTTGAGCATCATATATAGCAATTTGACTTTCATGAACAACCAGTAGATGAGATTGACTGTTATGGAACTGAACCCTAGTTTCTCCAACCAGGGTAGTTGGGTGACCAGGAGGTGGCTGTATTGCCCGTGATTTCTTCTTCTCCCATCCATCAATGCTCCACATGCACAGCTGAAATCGAGATTGGAAAGTAAACATACTGGTTCACAGATAATCTAAGTTGGCCATTAAGTTATTAACATACTCCTAAGAAATCTTAAACACAAATAACTTGGATATAAGTTCAAACAAGCCTATGCTGGGCACGACTTGCCTGAGCATCAGCTCCAGATGAAACCAATATGTTCAAACTCTGCGAAAATGCAAGCCCTGAGATCCGTTTCTGATGGCCCTTTAGCTTTGTTTTAACCTATAATGTGAACAGGCAAATGACAGAAGATAATAATACAAAATTAGTCAGTAAATCCAACACGATTAGACAAAAGTAGGACTGTAGGAGCACCATATGCAAGCATGTCAACACACGACAGCATGTCAGACTGCATCATTCAGAGATTTGACATATATTGAAACAAATTAAAGCACAAAGCAATTAAGCTCATCTTTTTGCAGGTGTACGGTCGGTTTGGTTACAAAAAATTTAAAATTTCAGTCGTTGGATTTGCATATTTTGTATCGGTTAAAAACCAACCAACCAACCATGTATTAATATTTTAGTATTATTGATGATAATCTGTAAAACAATCCCTAAATTCACAGCGCTGCCTCTCTCCAGTCTCCATTTCTCTTCTCTCACTCTCAAGATATTCTTCACCTATCACCTCTCCGATTCCATTCTCCCCTCCACGCCTCCATTCTCGCCACCATGCCAGCGACTCTATCATACTCGCCATCGCAAAAGACGTGCCTCCGTCCTCCCATACGCCATTCATGCCTTGCAGCCCTCAACTCTCTACCACCCTGCTGCAGAGTAGCGGAAGGGCGCTGACTCTCCGTCCTTGTTCCAGACCAGGTAAACATCAATTACCTATGGGCTATAGAAGGTTGCGAGTGAAGTTCGTGGTTTGACCATTACAAAAAAAAGGCATGACCATTGATCAGCTGTGGGCACTAATCTTGTGAAGGTGAAATGTGGTTGGTTCAGTCGACCGAAAACCTACATCTAAGGTTGGTTCAGTTGTTGTTCGGTTTTCTTACAGTGTGGGTGGCCGATACAGTCAAGAAAATAGGTTTGCGGTCGGTTGGTCGGTTTGGGTTTTTGGGGTCTGTTAGTTCCGACTAACCGTGCACACCCCTACCCAGTACTTTCAGGTTCTATAACATATATATTCAAAGGAAAGGGTGTTATGTCATCATTCATCTACTCCTACATTGCTGAAAAGTGAAAGGAAGGAACAATCCCTACAGGAAAATTGCTAAGCAATGCCAGTGACCTCAAACACTCCGTCATAACGCCTAGAGTACGTACTGCAAAGGACTCCAGACTGAAGATAGAGAAAAGAAAAGAAATCAACTTACTAATAAATTTGCACCCCAGCTGCTAAGGGGAGAACAATGGCTCCATAAGTATTATCTAAAAAATGTGTCTCTGTGGATAAGCTCCGCTTCAAGACCTTATCAGAAGTTTCAACATTAAAAGGCCCCAACATTCTGAAACGGTTGTTATAAGGATTTTAGAGGATCAATTGGTGTTCTTATATATTATTTTAAGCACATTCAACTTTGGATTTTACCAAAGAGTTCAAACGATCTCATAAGCTCTTTAATGCCTACCATTTTTTTCCTTTTTACTAAAAAAAAAAAGCACAGCTAACTACCTAAAATCCTCTTGAAGATAGGTGAGCAAAAGGTTGGCTCAAAACAAGCAATAAGCTATACTCTGTGCCCCTCTGATGCACCGTGCACGATTATAAATGTAATAAGCATATATATCATTCCCTCTAAAACGCTAGCACACTCCCCTATCACAATCAAGATACTTACCTCATCAACTCTAACATTGTAAATCTGTATCGTAGAGTCTTCCATTCCAATAGCAATTATATTGTTGTCCTGAGGATGAAATGCCAGATAAGTTGCAGCAGGAGGTGGTGGCATGAAAGTTGTCATGACCTGACCAGAATTAGTACGCAAGTCAGTTGTTGAGCATATATAAAGTCATATGGGACATAGAACAGTCCAATAATTATGACAATTTTGGGAAAACTCAAGTAAACATGTTAGCACACCTTAAAGGTCATCATGTTGAACAAGGAGACTTTTCCCCCCGATGCAGACATGACATAGGAATCGTTCTTAGACAAGGCAATACATGCAACGGACTCTTCAGCTGCTTTGGAATCACTCACATCATTGGACATAAGAGCCCCATTACTTGGCTGCCACAACTGAGGCACACTAGAGGCAGAAGACTGAAAATACACATCAGATCATTCAAATTAATTCAAGTGAAGAATGCAGAGCAAGTTCTGTAGCAAAGTAAATGATTAATCAAATTCTGACTTTTCCAGATGGATTGCGTTCATTGCGCTGCCACTTCCACAGCTTATGAAGAGCATTAGAAGCCAGTGCTAAGACAGCTAAGCCGGAATTTGTGTACAGCAACCGCACAACCTGTAATACATCATAGCGATTAATGCCAAAAATTTAAAGCAGAATAGATAATAAAGACATTAAGTTTGAAAGAACACAAGGCATATATTGACAACCAAAAGCAGGGTCCACAAAGTCCAGATACATGGATATTGTAATTGAACATAACCGAAACATCCATCAGATTCCTAAATAAGAATATACCAATCTACTGATCAAGCAAATAATCTTTCAACCTAAGGAGATCACATGTCAAGTCAACAAATTGTCCACATGACATACTTTGCTAGGCGTCAAAGGGTCGGGCAATTTCAGAGTCTTGAGTTGAGATGATTCAGATATGTCAGAAGACTTCCAGCTTTTGATTTTTTCAGCGTTCTCAATGATCCTCGGTTTTACATCAGCTCCCCTGCTGCTTTCCATGCTAGCCTGTAATTTTGTCCGAGCAAAATGAACTGAATATTCTCACTATTAAGAAGGCAAGGATCAATAGAATCAACTAACTAATCAATTAAGGAAAGTGAAATAGATTGATCAACTAATTATGGACCATTACCAGAAGGGACATTGGTTGCTGGATTCTGTCGTTGCGCTCAAGTATGGGGGATACAGAAGCAGAAACATTAGCGATTGGACCCAATGGACCAGCAATAGCAGGCTGCAAAATAGGAGAAATTGAAGCCAAAATACATTAAGCAAACATTAAGTGTTGGGGATACTGAAGCAGAAACACTAGCAATGGTACCCAATGAACCAGCAAAGCAGGCTGCAGAATAGGAGAATTTGAAACCGAAATAGATAAAGCATAGAGTGAAGGAGAAGGAATCAAATAGTAAGAAAAAACTAAAAATTACTTTGACATTTGCTTCAGAATGACCACGAGCACCATCAAATGTTCTGCTTTCCAGCATTCTCAACATGCGCTGCCCATCAGTATTAGCCAAGATCTTAATTCCATTATCACTGGTTGTAACAGCCAGCAATGAACCTTCCTTATTGAATCTTAATCTAGGGCTTGCCTGCAAGTATAGTGCAAACCAACTTAAGGATTCTAATATCAAGGCAAGAAGGTCAATAAGGTGTAAAATGCTAAAGATACTAACTGGCAGTCCACCATCAGCATCGGTATAAGTAAGGATATTGATGTTATCCATGTCCCAGAATTTTATCTGAAACTCGTCACCAGCTGCTAAGAAACGGTTCCTTGTGGTGTCAAACTGCACAACACCCAAAGAACGCTTCCGGAAACCAGAATATGTCCTCTTAATAGCTCCTTCACTCTCATTCCACTCAACCAGGTGAGATTCACCTTCTTTACTGGTTCCACAGGAGAAGAGCCTGAAAAGAATGTATAATAAATCAATATCTAACCTAATTAAGTGTGAATGATCACGTTGTAGTTAACAAAACAGGGGACATTGCAGAGAGTATCTTTGGAAAACTCTGACAGCAAAAGAGCCTGTGCAAAGCAATTAATCACATATTTTCCTACTTAAAACCATCATTTTTATTTTATTTTGCCCTTCATGAAGAGGTACTTGGGAGGATCTAGGGTGATGTTTTTTTACCTATTTGAGCCAAAGGTTCCCTATATAACTGTTTTCTGAGACAGGTTAGAGATTCTTCAGGTAGGGACATCAATTATTAACAGGATCAATTTCACCCTTACCTGCTCGAGCTCTTTTTCCATTTGAAACATTATTTTTTTTATTTTTGTAGGAATCAAGAAAAGTTTATTAGTTTCTTTTAAGGCTCGAGTGACACCCTGAAAGAGGACAACACCCTGGCTCAAAATACAGCACAAATCTCTAGATACGTATAAATTATTTTTTAAAGAGAGAGAGAGAGAGAGCCTCGAAATCTTTATGATATAGACCCACCAAAACTCCAAACCTAACCCTACCCCACACCTCCTCCAAGGATTCGTCTTGATACTCAAAATTTTGGCTATTCCTATCAAGCCAAAATGACCAACAAAGAACTGCCAGGTTATTCCCCCCCCCCCAAAAAAAAAAAAAAAAATCTGCCCTAATGAAGGAAGGATCCTGAAAAGCTTATGAAAATGCAAAGCATTTTATCTCTTTTGCATACAAAACTGCCAAGATTTGAGCGAAGATGTCATTGCCTAAACTAGATTCCACCTAATTCCCAATTCCTTCAACACTCTATGCACAAACTAAGGAACAGAGCATCATCTTACCCAGAATTTGCTCAAAACTACTAAGAGTCCAATTAACTATGTCCTGATACAAGGATTTCATATACTACATCTGCCTGCAATATGAAGCCTGCTATGCTAGTGAGGTAACACAAATAATTGGCTCTGTATAGTCAAAGGTGTTTCAGCATATGACTGAAATTTTCATAAGACATAAAATACTACGATCAAAAGATGAATTTACAAGATTTGTAAGTGTGTGAAACTAACAAAATGCAGATTAGGCTGAGCAACCTGCATATATAAATTAGTTTTTCAACATTAGATTCTGGAAACTGTACAATCGTCTTCATCCATAAGCCCCCTAGATCATATTTAATGTTTTGAATTTCAACATGCTTAACCATATGTGTGAAGGATCAAAATCCAAGGAATCATCTTATGCCCTTTGCTAATAATCAAACTATCATTACTTGCAGATAATATCATGGAGATCTTAGACAATGAATGTTAGCAAAAGACAAAAGGGACAAACCAACAAAGAATTTTAAAAGTACCTGGTACCATCAGCACTATAAGCCATTGTCGTGCACCAAAGTCCAGGAGCATCATAATCTACTCTCGACCCCAAGGAATCATAAAGCCATGCTTTTATTTTCCCATCAATTGCAGTAGAAAAAATAAACTGCATACAGACTAGAATCAGATAGCCCTTTTATCATTTCTACAAATGAATAAGAGCACAACGCAGTTCATATACAACTCAAAAAGGTATCCAAAGAAAAGGAAGATGGGCATCTATTCACAAATAACAAACCTGAATATTCTCTTTATAGTGAGGACAGACAGAATATACAGGAGCTTCATGACCTTCAAAAGTATACTGTCTACGTCCTGCTACTGCATCCCATATCTAGAGGCAAAATTATTTATATAAATCAAGGGAACTAGCAGTGGACACTAATAATAAAAGCAGTTACCACCTTAATTGTCTTATCATCTCCACATGTAACTATGCAAAGTTGCTTATTGGGATGAGCAAAAGCAATATCATTCACACCACCAATATGAGCATCAATCTACAATTGGGGAAATTATCAGTAATTTGCAACTCTAACCAGTTCTCATGCTGGGTTGGAGAGAGTGAGCACAGAGAAGTTAGGAGAATTCCTGACCTCTAAGTGTTGTCTTATCTCTCCAGCTGGATTGTAGGTATATATCTGAACAATGTGCTTGGAAAAGGCAACACCTCCAAGATTGAAGCAAATAAAATATCAACAACTAACAAACAAGTATAATGAAGTGTAGAATTTAACTGCAAGCAGGTCGCATGACAATCTTGTATACCAAGTATAGATCCATCTGGGCCCCATACGCATCTATTGACGGATATTGTTGCATCTTTAACCAAAGTTGTCTGGAAGAGTATATATAAATCATTAATTTCATAACTAGAACCTTGTAACATAGAATTGAAATTTAAGATATAAAAGAAAAATCAATTGGTGACTTAGAAGGTTTAGGCAACACAGGAGAAGGCAAGCACATTAGATACTCACTTGGAATGGCATTGAACAAGCTGATATATCCCAAACCTTGAAGGTTTTAAGTGCTAACCTTTCTCGAGAACCAACTTCCCAAATGCTAATATCACCAACATTTGTTCCAACTACATTGGAGACAACAATTGGTCACATATTCAAAGAATAGCTTCGTCATGTTTTATAAATGACAAATTTTCAATTCTAGGATTTCTCTACAACACTCTGAAACAATATAATAAATTAGAAGTTGCCTAAAGATAAAAAGGATTAAATCAATTAAAATTCAAAGAAGAAAGAAAAATTAACTGAAGGATCAACCTAGAAGAACAGTCTGTAGTTGTGGATGGAAGTCCATGCTCATAACATTAGATCCTTGACTAAGGTTGCGTATAACAGTTTTGGGAAGGTCATCTGGTGAATAACTATTAGGTGGCTGGGTTGAAGCAGAAAATGATACCTAGACAATGTCAAACATCTGTCAGACGATCATAAAAGAATATATAGTTTTCCAGATTAACAGAGTTGCATCGAATTTCCAAACCTCATCAGGTTGTCCTGTACGGAGACGTTTCATCAAATGCTCAGAATCAGCAGTCTGATAGTCCATTACAGGGCCACCTGGGGGGGTTCTTGGATGTTTCAAGAAGGCAGCTGGGAGTAACACGTCAAAGCGCATGTTTTAACGAGTCAATACTTCAATACTTTTATGTACCGAGAATGATTGCAAAATAAGTTCAATCTGATCATTTTAATCCTAACCAGAACTAGGTGCCTGAACAAGGCCAGGAGGAGCAGCAGCAACAGCAGCATGAGGCATAGACTGGTTAGCAGTTGACATCCAACCTGCAATAGCACTAGGAGGGGGAGAAACAACAGGCTGGAAAGGCTGCAAAAATAAAGAAAAGGGTAAGAATAGATGCCAACAAATGTATCTCAGTCAAGAGCAAGACAAAAACGAAATACTTTACTTACACCATGGGCTCCAAGAGGAGGAAAAACACCAGGTTTAGGAACAGGTCCTGCAAGAGGGTTGATACCAGGAGGGGGTGCACGTGTCCCGTTACTCGAGGAACAAGTATGGTCAGTGAAGAGTGTTTTAATATCAGGGTTCGGGCGTGGGTTCTTGCACAGTTGATGCTGCCAGTTAAGACTGCAAAACCATCAGATATAAAATGATAACAAAACACTATCTAGGCATTAAATGTTGAAGTGGTTCTGAAATGGGAGATAAGCTATAATGAAAATTCAAATAAACACAGATATGTACTCCTGAAAAATGACAGAGATATTAAGCAAAGCCAAAGTCCAAATTGTATGCCAAGACTGGATTGTCACCTCTGGTTGATTAGTGTTCTCAATCTTGAAGCCTTAAAAGCAGGAAAAGTAAGTTTGTCGCGGAACAAAGGATTTGCCTCTATCAGCTTTTTAAGCTCAACAAGCATTATGTTGCGTGCTGACTTTGTGTCACCATATTTGGAGAGCTGCTCATTCTGCCTATAAATGTATTTTCCATATAAATTAAAAACTGAAAAGGGTGAATGACAAATTAAATCAAACTAAAATATAACCTGAAATTGTCAAGTGTCAACAGCTGGGTGATCTCTTTAAATAGATCTTCATTGAAAGAGGCAAACACCTTCAGATCTTTAACAAGAATCTCAACAGCTTTTGCTCGATCTTGTCTGAAAAATAGTAGATAGATTTGACAAATGCCAGAAGACATACAAGATTTCAGTATTATATGATGATACTGAAATACAGCATACCTATCAAGAGCTTCAAGATATTTCTGCTTTCTAATCTCAAAGAAGATTTTCATCGAATAGCGGTTGTCCTCAACTTTGGTGAATCCACTTAAATAACGCTCAACTTCCTCCCATTCACCAGCTTGGACTGTATCCTCGAAGTACTTCATATTGAAGAAAAATCCAGATTCTTGCTCCAACCTATACAAATTATACATGCAAGTAAACAACAAAAACCTTCGTGTCCAAAAAAAATGGAAACCAATTAAGTTTTGTTGACAAGCATTTTAAAAAGAAAAAAGTGCAGCGGTCCAAGCAACGGCATAAACCAAAAACATTACTTACTTATGGACAGTCTCCTTGAATTTCTCCTCATCCAAGAACTGCAATATTAAGAAAACCAGTTCTCGACTCAAGGACGACATAGTGACGCCTCCCGGCACCCCCAGCCACTCCAGCGCAAATACCAACTAGTATCCAAATCAAATTTAAGGGAAAAAGGATGGAACCTAACCTCTCCACTTCTACCAACAGAAAGAGGAACACAGAAACCTTTGCTCTCGAATGAGAAAAACACAATCTCGCAGAATAGATAAAATCATTCCATAAATTACACTAATAAATTATGTAGCAACGTGAAATGTATCTGGACATATCTAAACGTACAAAATCTTAACTCGAATTCCAAAAGTAATCTAATGAACCTAAATTTCTCCCAATTATTTCAACTCCAACAGCAAAACAAACACCCTTATCTATCTCAAGACCAAAAGTCCTATCTATATATATGACAACAAATTAAACCCAAAAAGGAAAAACCCTTCAAACTATAAAATCAAATTCCTTAAAACAAAATAAGCCTTCATAATTCAATCCATAACCATATCACAAATCCCCAACTCTTTTTCTCTCTCTAAAAAAGCCTCTACCATTCGAAACCCACAATAATTAGAGCTGAATTGCACTGTTCCCAGATCTGGCACGTTCTATTGCAGCGAAAAGAAGGACTCGTTTGCACTAGCCCAGAAGTCAACAATGCAGAGGCTAGGGTTTTACTTGGAAGAAAAGAAGAAGATGTATCCTCCTTTCCTTTTCACTCAATTTCTTTCCTTAGTTGTCTCTGTTACATTTGCACCACCCCACTTTCCTCTTCTGGTCTTTCACTCTAATCTATTATGGTTTTTTCGGTACGTAAAAGTCTCTCAATTTGTTTTTCTCTCTAGAACAGTAACCGCTTCTGATATATAGTAGGAGCAATTTGTGGACATGTGCATTAATAACAACTTTAATGGGAAAAAAATGGGAAAGATGATTAGGAGGGTGTTTGGTTAACCGATATTTCAATAATTTATAAGTTGTTTCAAAAATTTATAAGATGTTAAAGTTTTAAGAGCTTATAAGCTGTCAAAATATTTTGATAATTGGATTTATAAACTAGATAAAGAATGTGAGTTAGAAAGATAAAATTATAGTTTTCGAGAGAAAAATGATAAGATGTAAAATTGATAGTGTATAAATAGAAAATATCGAACCATAGTAAGATTGTTTTAGTAAATTCATTATTGTTCATAAGCTTATGTAAAAATAAATTAGAGTTGAACAACTTATTTTTAGAAGAAATTATATGTTATTAAATTTATTTTGTTTATAAACTATTTAGGAACTTATTTTATCAAATACTTTACAAAAATAATTTATAAACTATTTTGAAGAGCTTATAAGCTCAATCAAAACCCTATAAAATTCTTTTGGAAGTTTTCTCATAATTAATTAAAAATAAAAATATATCTATTAACTGTGTTTTGTCATGAATTATATGCTGTGTTGTGTTTTTAATTTAAGAAACGCCTACCTACTTTTGTTTAACGTTTATACTACAGAGAGATATATATTTTTCAATTTGAGAACATATAAAAATAAAACCAAATGGTGTCTAATATTGTTTTGGCTAATATTCTCTTCGACCCATTCTAAATGGTCCGTATTCTTTATCGGTTATCCTAATTTTAAGTGACTCGTTCTAAATAATTAATCATTTTTACAAATAATAATATCTCAAATTTTGCAAATCATATTATTTTACATACAAAATACAACCTTTGTACAACCTTTGTTAATTCACATGTCCCGGTTGGTTTTGATTGCTTTAAGGTTAATTTTGGTGTGACTTCAAGGTTTTGTTTGATACGTCAAAAATGATGGTGATAGTGATTGCTAATGACTGGAAAATTCGACTTTCTTAAAGTGTGATAGATAATTAAATCATATACGGCTATTATCTGTTTTCCTTTTTCTTTTAATTAAATGATATATGGCTATTATCTGTTTTCCTTTTTCTTTTAAAATGATGGTGATAGTGATTGCTAATGACTAGAAAAATTGACTTTCTTAAAGTGATATAGATAATTAAATCGTTTATGGTTATCTGTTTTTCTTTTTTTCCTTTCATTATTTTTTATCTTTTCTTTCTTTTTTGGAGGAAACTGGTTTTTAATTATCTCCATCTTCGGTTTGATTTAGGCATAAGGAGCATGAAGATGGACTATAATTATTTTTTCTCCTTTTCTAGAGCCCATGCGTGAGAAAATGAAATATAAAGGGAATTTTATAAGCTCATTTCTCGTGCATGTGATTGTCTTTTATTTTTCTTTGTTTGAAGGAATTTCTTTTGCTCTCTTGTCTTATTATACGGATTAATTAAAAATTCGTACACGTACACAAGTAATGGGTTTAGAGGGTGTTTGGCTGAGCTTATAAGTTGTTTATGAGTTTATAAGATGTTGCAAAGTGTTTGGTAAAATAAGCTCTTAAACAGCTTATAAGCTGTGAAAATAAGCTCCAACAGCTTATAAGCTCCCTACAAATAAGTTGGTTAACCCTAGATTATTTTTTCATAAACTTATAAGCAACCATAAATTTACTAAAATAACTTTATTATAGTTCGTTATTTCCTACACATACACAATCAACTTCACCTCTCGTCAATTTTATCTCTCTAACTATGATTTTCTCTCTCTAACTCGTGATTCTTTCTCTAGCTTATAAGATCAATTATCCAAACACTTTAACAACTTATAAGCACTTGAGACGTTACCTCTTATAAACTCTCTAAAACAAGCTTAGCCAAACACCCCCTTACTATGAATAGATGTTTATATATTTGTATGAGAAAATGTAACCTGATTTCTAAATGGTGATAAAATGTACAAGTCAATGCATTGTTAGTTTAGTAAGCATACCATAATAGGAACCTAAAGAGGATATGAATGGCATGATTCCTAATTTTCGCTTAAAGAAAAGCAAAAAATAATCACGCAAACTATAGTTAGATTACAATATATATAGGGTGACATAGAGGTTAAATTTTATTCTGCATAATTGATATCTGTTTCATTTCACCTTTTATTTTATTTTTAATATAAAAAGAAATAAATATATTTAAAAAAATGTGCAGGCTGAACACAAAAGTACTGCATTTCATTTGGTAAAGACAAATCATAGAAAACCAAAAAATATTTAAATCTGAAACATTAATCGTATGAGTATCAATCATATAAACTTTTTTTTTTGAGAGAATGGTGCCTTCTTGTAAACGCTATTGCTAAATTTGGGTTGAAATATATATTTTGGGGTCAAAATGCTACAAAACAAACACAAAACTTTATGTTAAATAGTGACAAAATTTAATATGTAACGGAAACTTAAATAATTTGATCAAAAATTTCATTTAAATCAGTAAATTAGTTAAATGGCATATGTGACAGACGTTAAAGATAAGAATTTGAAATATGTATATACAAATGAGATATGCTATTTAATCATCGTAAGCATCGTTGATACATAATCTGCATTAGCATATATAAGTTTGTTTTATAAAATTAGAAAATTAATAGTGGGATTCAGATTTATAACTTAACAACAAATCAACACTACTAAAACACCAACAAAAGAAAAGGGAAACAACTTTGCATCTATATATGTGAAATTTTGGATATTGATCGACACTAATTTGCAAAGTAGCCTCGGATGACACCACCTCTATTGAGAGACTCATAGTTGGGGGCATAATCAACTGCAACCCAAACATTGAGCTTAGGTTCCCATCTATAAGCACTGTCTTCGTCAAATCGCCAGTCGCATTTCTCGTACTCGTCGCAAGTGCACTCATAGTCATATTTGTAGGCGACAAAGGTGCCCATGTTGGTGGAGCAGTTGAACATGGTTGAGGAAGGGTACACCACGCGCTTTGTCACCTTGAACTCGTACTGGCCCCACGACGGCAGGTGGTTCACCGTGAAATCATCGTTGAACGAGAAGCACCGCACGCTCAGGTAGTTCGTGTGGTTGTTCGTCACCACCACCGACTTTGCAATGGATTTCAGGCTCGCGTGCGTTGGGGAAAGGAGCAAGAGGAAGGCAGCCGCCACGACTGGAAGGAGGGTGGTGACACTTGTGGATTTCATGGTGGTGGCTGGCTTTGCTCTTCCTTCTCTTTTCGCCCTTCGCAAATGACTCTATTAGGATTAATAATTTCAATAAGAGTTAATGAATCAAGTTATTCATTTTGCTATTATAAAGATAAAGAATAGAAAGTCAATTTGGCTCAAAGTACTATTTTGCCCTTAATTCACGTGAATTAGCCTTAGTTCACGACTGAGAAGTTTAGTGGTTGTGAATCCTAGACAAAATATCATCAATTCATGACTAATGAGATTCTGGTTGAGAATTATTATAATAATCACAAAAACTCATGTCATATTTCTCATTTTGCAACTAATAAGTGTCATTTACACCAAAAAATATCAATAATATCACCAACCTACGAACGTCCTTATAGGAGCACACCTATAATATAATAAGTTTAAATTGTAAGAGTGACTATTTTTTATCTTTAGTGTCTTAGTGGAAATTTTTTATTTTCACAATAGCACAATGAATATTTTATTAGTTCACTATATTTCATAATTAGGATTTGTGATATTTGGTATTTCAATTTTTTGACGATAATTAATATTGATTAGTGTAGATGATGTTGTTAAAATTTAATTTTTAATAACTCTTACTAAGGTAATAGATTTGACAATAAAATACGGAAATGGGACACAAAAATTGGACTTAAGGGTCTCATCTCAATCTAGATGGAAGTAAAACAAAAATTGGACTTGAGGACACATCACTGAAACTTTTCCTTGGAAGATTGAATAAGCTTTTTGTACCTCGTGTGTATTGACCCAAAGATATTTTGTCTTCACAAAACTAATATGTCAACGTTCAAAAATATCATTTATATTAAATAAAATTAAATAAAAATATCATTATTTTATAATTAGTAATTATCATTTATATTAAAGAAAATTATCAATATCCATATACGGATGTCTGGAAGACCACATCCTCTTTCTTCTCTTTAATTGTAAACACCCCTTTCGCATATGCATCTTGGGAAATTCATGCATGAGTCCAATATTTGGAATGCGCCCACAAATGGTAAAAATATCAAATATATTGATGACAAAGCCTCGTGCTGATTAACATTTTACTATGATTAAATAGCAAAACAAAACAACTCAACGTGAATTTGATGTGTTGCCGATTCTATTGGATTCAATGAGCGGATTATATTTGGTAAAGGAATTACTCATTAATTTATGCGTATGCAATTAGGGATAAATGCAGAAAAAATGGGGAGTTAAAATCCGAAAATTTCTGACAACGAGAAGTGTTAAAATCAAATATATATTTTTTTGGATAAAATATGAAAGTATAAACAAGGTTAAACAAATAAAAACAAAATTGGCTGGGGGGTGCTCAAGCTCCCGCAACACCCCGCGAATCCGTCAATCCATATAATTAACACACATTGCGGGCAGGTGCAAAATAAAATTGACAACGTATTGTATGGCAACCTTCCTTTTACCGGTAACATTGACTGAGGATCTTGAGAAATTGATGAACGCCTTCTGGTGGGGAAACAAGGGTAACGGTGGCAAAAGCATTCATTGGATGCGGTGGGAACGTTTATGCAAAGAGAAAAGGAACGGAGGTATGGGCTTTAGGCATATGCATGCCTTTAATTTATCTATGTTGGGAAAGATTGGATGGAGAATTCTAAACTCCCCAGACTCTCTTGTATGCGGGTTCTAAGAGCAAAATATTTCCCACATTGTGATTTCATGAATGCAAAAGTAGGCAATTCTCCTAGTTATACATGGCGAGGAATTTGCAACACAAGATGTTATGAGATGTGGGGTAAGGTGGAAAATTGGCAATGGTAAAGATGTAGGCTTTCACTCATCCATGGCTAAGGAGATGGACAGCTTTTTGTGCGATCAAGACCACCGACTATGATATGAATATGAAAGTGGCGGACCGATCTTAGAAAATCCAAGAAGATGGAACTCACCTCATACGGTCTACTTTCAACAAAGAAGAAAGTCAAAGCCATCTTGAATACCCCTCTTCGATGAGAGGAGAAGAAGATAAATTAATTTGGCACTATTCTCCCAAAGGTTGCTACACCATTAAATCACCACAAAGTTGTGAGTCGCCTCACTTTGACCTACCTTCATCTACCCAAGTCAATCGGCAAAAGTGTGGACCACGAAAGTAATACCAAAGGTCCAACACTTCATTTGGAGAGTCGCCAATCACTACAAAAATACAAACCGATCAATGACGGATTAGCGACGGTCGAAATGCGGGTCGTGAATCGACGGATTAGCGACGGAATAAAAGGAATTTTTTGCGACGGATCGAGACGGATCGGCGACGTAACATGGCGGGATTTCTCATGAAGTATCAACGACGGCATTTCCGCCGCTATTCCGTCGTTAAATTTAACGACGGACACTATCCGTCGTTAGAAATAAATTTTTTGTTATTTTTTAATTGATAACAATTTCGTCGCTAATCCGTCGTAAAATAAGCGGATTATTTTTATTTTTTTTTAAATTTATTTTAACGACGGACAAACTCCGTCGTTAATTTTAATTCTGAATTTTTTTATTCCAAAAAAATTTAGCGACGGATTGTCCGTCGTAAAGCAGTCGCTCATTTAAAATGTTTTATAAGTGTTTGTCCGTCGTAAAGCAGCCGAAATTTTGTTAGAATTGTTATATGAATAAAATGTTTTATAAGTGTTTATCTGTCATCTAAAAATATCAACCAATTTAAAGATAGTTGCCACCTAGCTAGTAGTCAATATTTTTAGGATTAAATAAATTTATATTATAGGCAGCCAAACGACGTTGATTTAATACTAGCTCATTTTTCAATATTTTTCAATAATATAAACTTGAATTTAGGGACATTTTATCATTTTGTGATAGTTTAAAATTTAATTGTAATTGTGAATAATTTGGGGTTTGTTTGTTAGCATGTCAATAGTTTGGGTGTGTTTGTAATTATATGTAATTCGATATATTTCTATTAAAATGTCAATAATTTGGGATATTAAACCGCAATTTTCCTTATAATTATAAACATGAAATAAATAAATTTTCTTACTCATGTATGCGATGAAAGGATTTTGGGTCTTGAAATTTTATGAGTGTATAATTAGTTTATATTGTACAACTTATGTTGAACATGTTTAATTAATTATTTATAATTAGGAGCTTGAAGAATGAATGACAATCGTGAGTGGATGTATAAGAGGTTTAGTTCGGTTGGTGGATTAAATATCAATTTCTAGATGGACTTGAAAGTTTTATCAATTCGCTAGTGCTCGCTTTTATTCGCGGATGGAGAGAAAATCAAGTGTCCGTAAGAAGTGTAAGAATATACCTTATCGAAGAAAGATATCGTATGATATCACTTATCAAAATTTGATTTATTCCAAATTATCACACATGGATATTTCAAGGAGACAACCACAAGTAGGCACAATGTTGTGGATTCGGATGTTAACCGTCAACCAAATACGATCATACGATGGTAGTGGATGCCGCCGGTCCACGCCCAATTTGACGAGATCAAGAGAGCCAAATTCGATGCAAAAAATTTTATGATATGTTGAATGTCGCCGATAAACCTTTGTGGCGGGTTGCTCGGATCATACACAATTATCATTTGTGGCTCGACTTCGAGTTGAAAGCAGAGAACAACATTACCGAGAAAGGTTTTGATCAAATATCGAATCGATGAAAGAGTCGCATCCAGATGGAAATTGCGTGCTCGATGACTTCTACAAAGACAAAGAGATTGTTGCGTGGCATGGGGTTGCCGCACACAAAATTGATTGTTGTCCATTTAATTGCATGATTTATTGGCGCCAAGATTCGAATCGACGAGTCAGCAAATTCGTAACCATCCTCGCTTCAAGAGCAATACTCGAGTGGTGGAAGTCGACCGAAAGCACAAGTAGCATATAAAAAGATGTATTATTTTCCTCTAACTCCTCGACTACGAGATTATATGCATCCAATGCTACAATGAAAATATGCGTTGGCATGCATCGTCGGTCGATGATGGAGTCATGCGTCATCCGCGCACTCAATTGCATGGAAACATTTGAACACGAAGTTTCCTTATTTGCATCGTAAATTGTAACGCGCGATTGGGACTCTCAACCGACGGTTTTCACCATTCGGTCAATCGAAAGCAATATTCATCATGGCCCGTTATATCGACCCTTATAATCTTCCCCGGTGGCGTGTATGAAGGAGCAATACATGTTTCTACGATCTTAGTGCCCGGACCGCGTAATCCGAAGGAGAAGATTGATGTGTTCTCGCAACCATTGATAGCGAGTTAATAGATTTGTGGGATGACGGCGTTTTACTTATGATGTATCGTTGAAGCGAAATTTTCAAATGCACGCATTACTTTGGACAATTAGTGACTTCTCTGCATACTCTATGTTGTCCGGATGGAGTACAATGGAAGATTAGCTTGTCCAAGACCGCATGGAGTATACCGATGCTTTTACTTTAGCTAAAAGTGGTAAGCGGTCATGGTTTGATAACCATCGAAATTTCTAGCTCCTAATCACCCATTTCAAGGGATCAAGAGGTTTCGAAAGAACACGTTGATTACTAACGATCCACCGTAAGCGATCGAGATGAGCTCATCACTAATTATGGTATGGGACTAGTCTCCGTAATGTAGATTGGCGTGATGAAATAAATAGCGTAATATCCAAGCGCTTTGGAACCGGATGGAAGAAAAGAAGTATTTTCGGGATCTACCATCGGAGTTCTCTTTGATTCGCCATAATTTGATGTCATGCACATAGAGAAGAATGTGTTCGATAATGTCTTCAACACGCCATGAATGTCCAAGGAAGACAAAAGATACGAGCAAATCTAGAGAAGAACTTAATTTATACTGCTACGCACGTAGTTGACGATGAATGAATCAACAGAAAATATCCAAAGGCTTCTTATACACTTGACAATCGTGAGAAAAAGTCTTATGTGAGTGGGTAAGAGGTTTAAGATTTCCGATGGGTACGTTTCAACATGGATAGATGTGTACATGACAAAACCGAAGATGTTTGGGATGAAGAGTCATGATCATCACATTTTCATGCAATAATTCTACCGATTGCATTTCGCGAACTTCTCCCACCCAATGTTTGGAAAGTCGTAATGTAATTATCTTTATTCTTCAAAGATTTAACTTCTCGAAACATAGGGCTTGATGATCCGTGCGTGCTCCAAGAAAATATTCCAAAGATTTTATGCAAGCTTGAGCGCATTTTTCCCTAGTTTCTTCGACCCATGGAACATCTTCCGGTTCATCTAGTGATGAAGCCCGTATTGCGGGGCTCTGCTCAATACCGATGGATGTATCCATTTGAAAGGTATTGCCGTACATTATCACACATATATATATATATACATATATATATATATATATATATATATATATATAATTGAAGAACAACGTTCTAAATTTTGTAGATACTTACGTAAGTTGAAGAACAACGTATTGAAATAAAGCCGTGGTTGAGGGTTCTATCTGCAATGCTTACTTAGTAGAAGAAGCATCGACATTTTGCTCAGATTATTTTGATGATCACGTAAGAACGAAGTTCGTAGATTCGCATCATGGTCAAGCGGAGATTAGGCACGAAGACTATCCGGATATGCTTCAAATCTTCAAGCAAGATGGCGACCTTTTGGAAATATGTCAACGAGATATTTGGATAGTAGAGAATATGATGTCGCTCGCTTATACGTGTTGCTCAACCTGTTGAAGTTGCGAACATTTACATGGCGTAAGTGTCGTGTTTTCTTAGAATTCATTCCACATTATTATTATTATTGTTATTATTAACTAGGCTCGTAAATATATGTTGATGTAGTTTATTCACCGAAGATGTGAAAAGATCAAATCCACTGATCTCTAGCTCTGATATTCAAAGGTCGATTGAAAGAGGCTTCCGCTTTGGTTTGAGGCATATGTGAGTGTTCGATGATTATTAGTAGAAAATATTTAATATGTACGCTTAGTCATTCTAATCGCTTTTTACTAATAATAGGTCAAAGATCATACTAACAACATTGTGAATCCGCTCATATTGTCTCTTGCCAAAGGGTCTTCACTCTAATTAAGACGCACCTGTGGTATTATATAAATGGTTACAAATTTCACACATTAGAACATGGGTCACAAAGATCAACTATGAATAGTGGAGTGTGCATTAAAGGTGAAACTTATGGTACGTATACGCAAGAACTCGATTTTATGGGCGATTATTTGAGGTTTGTGAGTTGGAATATCCTGGCTACCAACGAAGACCACAACATTGTTTAGATGCGAGTGGTTTGATCCTTCACGATTGGGGTTATCAATTCATTCCGAGTACAAGTTGGTTTCGTAAATCATACCGTAAGATATAACAAGTTCGAACCGCTTATCCTCGCCAATCAAGCCATTCAAGTATACTATTGTGCATATCCAAGTTTAAAACAATCTATGAAAGAGTGGTGGGAAGTATGCAAAATTAAAGCTCGATCTAATGTGGAAGTTTCGATGAGAGTTCAGATCGATAGTACCTTCCCTTTTCAAGAGGATGCATTAGTTCGATTACTAATGTCGTTGTGGATGAGGACACGACACTAGTTCATCCCGATGGTACACTCATAGACATTGAAGAGACATCCGATAATGAGGATGATGAAGTTGAATTATCGTAGTCGAAGACAATCATACATCGGATGATGATGATGACGACGACGATGAATAGGGTTTGAATTTATAGCATTTTTTGTATGCACACAAAACATTATGATATGCATTATTTGTGAATTTATAAGATTTTTAGTATGCACACAAAACGTTATGATATGCATTATTTGTGAATTTATAGCATTTTTAGTATGCACACAAAACGTTATGATGAAGACGACAATAATTGTCACTAGTATACACAAGAAACGCTTTATTTTCTAGTATGCACACAAAACGTTATGATATGTATTATTTGTGAATTTTAATACAATATTTTTACATTTGTTTGCGGATGTCATCACGTAGGAGGCACCTGTGGTCATACACGCCGTCGCGCTTTCACCCGCCACCTAGAAGAAGGCATGGAGGCACTCTCTCACCCCGCCTCGAGCAAGAAGGGAGTGTCATCTAGAGGGATGAAGAAGATAGCCATTGTGAATGGGTATGACGTTATCTCAGATGTCTCGCTTTAAATAAATCAGTAGCATTCGATGTCTTTATTTCCTGTAAATTATAGCATTTTGTGTCCGAGCAATGATATAGCCCGCGTGATTACGGAGTCATTCCGTAGATTCATGAATCACAACGGCTTCAATTGGAAATTGGTACCTCAAGAGTTCAAGCGTATGTATTTCATGAATTCAAAGTTCGTGTTGTTTATACAAAGTCATTTATGATTCGACCTTAATTTGCATATTGTAATCATATATTTTTGCGTAAATATTTTTATTGGGACGACACGATGGACGAGGCCTCGTCTACTCCCATCTGCGCGCAAAGGCCGAACGCTATAAAGATCTTGTTCACAAGATCAAGCGGCGTAAGGACTCGTCTAACCCACCTCCATTTATCCCCGAGCGAGATCGGGATAATCAAGGCATATCGGGCTCCTGACGCACGCCCAAGAGAAGGCGGCAAAGGCCCGCAGCAGAATGTCCGAGCCGATGGCGAGGTACCGATAGTCAAGCATCGGGTGGCTCATGCTCGCACTCGAGTATGCGAGAGATTGTAAGTACTTTCAAGTTTTAGATATAGTAAATTTATTTAAGAATCGTGATACTTGTTAATTATTTAATTTGTTTGACTTATTTATAGGCAAGAGAGCGTGGAGTAGCCGTAGAAGATGTCCAAGGGGATGTATTCCGTAAGTATCATGCCACCGACGACGGAGCTATACTGACGGAAAGCTCTGAGTATCGCGGTAAGTATATTCAATAAGCGCAACAACGAGCATTTAATTAAATAATAATTGTATGAAATTATATTACAGGCAAAGTTGAGGAACAGTGACCCAGCTTGAGCCAACTGGGAGTGATGAGACGCCGATAGGACTCAAATTCTCAAAATGTCCTCGGAGCTCCTCAAAGAAAAGAATAGGACGCTTGGAGCCGGTTCTCTATCACGGCATACATGCAGAGCGAAGCGTCGTCTCATTCGGTGGAGAGTGCCCACCACGATCCCACCGCTTATCAACAATGATATCGATCCGAGGCCCGATTGAAGCCGAGCAAAGCAGCAGCACCGCATACGAGGCCGAATGCAAGCCGAGCCGAGCGCGAGATAGCGTGCAAGAACAGATTCAGCTCAAAGGCCAGCAGAGGCCCTAGAGCGCTTCATGACCAGCTCCGCTTCCCCCCCGTGATATGAGCTCCGCTTCCTCACCTCGCCATATTCGGGTTGTATTATGAATTTGTTAACTTATCGCATGATTTAGAATTGTTTTTATGGGATTGTTTGGATATTACAAGATTTTGATCGAAATGCTTTGTTTGGATTGAAATGCGCCGTTTGATTGAATTGGTTTATTTCGATAGTTTGTATTATATGGATTGAATTGGTTTGTTTTCATAGTTTGTATTGTATGAATGGAATTGGTTGGAGGTTGAAATTGGTTTGTTTGGTCGATCAATAGATTGAATTGGATGGAATCGTTGTTTGTATATTTGTTCGGGTTGGTTGTTTGAAAACAGTTTGGTCGTCAAAATTGAAATCAAGTCGCAGTAATCAGAAATATAGCGACGGATTAGCGACGGATTAAAGACGGATTAGCGACGGTTTAGAGACGGATTAACAACGTGAAATAACCGAACCAACTCAGAACTCATGACGGACTTGCGACGGACTGAGACGATTCTACGACGGATTTACGACGGAATTTTTTACGCAATAGAAAAAACTATAAATTTAGCGACGAATTATTCCGTCGCTAATTAACGACGGATCGAGACGGATTAGAGTCTAATAACGACGGAGTAGAGACGGAATTTTAGCTACTAATAAGTTTGTCGTTAATCCGCCGCTAATTACGACGGATTAGCATCTCATTAACGACGGTATTTATATCGCACGGCCGCTGTGAGGTCGCAGATTAGCGATCGAATTTTCCGTCGCGATCCGTCGCTATTTTTAGCGACGGACACAATTCCGCCGCTAAACGCTTACCAACCGTGTTTCCAACGACCCCTGTTCTGTCGCTAATCCGTCGCTAATCCATTTTAGCGACGGATCGACGAGTTTGCGACGGAATTTTCCGTCACGATCGATCGCTTTTTTGTAGTGAATGACCGCACTCCAACAAAAGATAAACTCGTCCGGAAAGGGTAAATCTTGATCCTTTGTGCACTTTTTGCAATGTTAGCGAGGAGAATAATAAGCATGTTTTTTATGAGTGCAACTTTTCAAGAGCATGCCGAATCTCTTCATATAAAAGCCAAACGAGGGATATTATGGGTCTAGATTAAATTTTAGTGCTATCATGCATAAGATTGTGGGTGGATAACGATGGCATAAAACCGAATCCTTGCTGCTTTTTGTGGCAAATATGGAAGGCTCGTAATGCAAAAGTTTGGGAAGGGACGATTCTCATCCGTAAATTGTGATTAGAAAAGCGCTTTGGACTCAATGGAGTGGTCAAATTCCTTATTACTAACAATGTAATCGGAGCTCGCAAACACGAGGAAATGTAGAGGATGGCATGCGCCAACCGATGGCGCACTAAGACGTGGTTCGATGCGGCCTTCTTCAAGGAGGAATTCTTCAGAGCAGGAGTCGCTTTTACTCGAAAACAATGGGAAGTTTGTTGCGGTGAGGGCTCAAAATTTCTTGGCTTGTTCAAAGTGGACGAAGGAGGCTATGAGTTTCGCAGAGGCTCTCACTTGGCTCAAAGAAAGAAATGAAAAAATGTTGAGTTTCTTATCGACAGAAGAGGGTGTTTGATGCTATTTGGAACAAGAACTTTGACGATACGTAACTCGGCGATATCATTGAAGATTGTAGAGCGTTCATCAAGGATGAAACGGGCTTTGTAATCAAGTTAGTCCGTAGAGATGATAATGAACTAGCTCATAGATTTGCGAAAGCATCGGATGATGTTTTTACAATGTATGTTTGGGATGAACCTCCGATGTTTGTGGAGGGTCTTCTTCATTTACCATGCATTTGCAATCTATAATAAAAGTCTTTTTATCAAAAAAAAAATCAATTAACAATATGACATTACATATATCGATTTTGAGCATTACTAGGAGGACGCAAACCTAAATTCAAAATTTATACATTTTAATATATCAAAGAACATGGAAACAGATAATTGACGCAATAATAGAAAATAGTTACATACCTTCTTCTCTTTTCTCGAAGCGAAAAGCACAAGAAAACTTTCCTGTGCAATGAGGCTTCGAGAATAGCGGGGAAGATGGAGATTTGGAATAACAAAAAGAACAGGAGGAAAATATGTATGGGTTGCTTTCCCTTTATTAGTTTTATGATGTAACTAAAGGCTATTAATTATCTGATATTTGGGCTTTTTCTTTTGTCTTTTAATTCTATATATACTATTTTTGGACTGGTACCAAATAACTATATTAAGTCTAATAATGTTTTTTATATTTGCCTGTTATGTGAAGAATAGAAGTAATGCATAATCCATTCGGTGACTACCACATTTTAGGTCAAAGAATGATTCTCCTGTGGTTTTGGAGAATAAAATCCAAACCTTTGGATGAATGTGCGTCGTTTTACTCGATTATATATACATATATTTTTTTGTCAATTAATACATAAATTTTAAAGACTACGTCACGGTGGACTCGAAACCGAGACCTTTGGTCTCGGACATTAACCACTAGGCCAACACACACAATTATATATACATATTAGTTGTTAGTTAAGTCACCAATGTAAATTAGTTGCAATTATGACCAATTTTTGCATTTAATCACAAATAAGTGATAGCACGAAAAATAGATTAGTTATAGAGGGAATCATCTTTTAGATAAGAAATAAGAATCAATAATTACCATTAGATTAAATAAAATCGGACGAGTTATAATTATTTAATAAAAATAGTTAAATTATCTCTATTTAGATCTTTCACATTATATTATCGTTTTCGTGTAATTCATGTTGTTATTCATATAATTGTAGTTTTTGTACATGCTATCACATTTCAATTCATTGTTATGTTCATGTAATTCATGATTTTGTGCATGTAATCGTTGAGATTGTGCTTATGAGAACAATTATCGTAAATGAATATATAAAATCCCTTGATTATAGGGTTAAACGGTTACCATTAAAATTTGAGGATGATAAGCTATTTATGATTAATCTTGTCAGTTATATTATAAAAAATGAACGGACCACATTAGTTCGAATTCTAAAAAATTGAAATTCCATTTAATCCACTCCCACATGACAAATATATCTAGTACAAAATTAATGAGAAGTGAAGGGTTGCCTCTATTTGTGAACATTTATCAGCATTTTCTATTTTATTTTGAACTCTAATACATTATCAATCATAATAAAGATTATTAAAATTTGCAAATTACGTAAAAAACAAATCAAAACATAATTTATTATTTTATTCATCCGTTCGAAATTAAAGGAAAAAATTAGAACTTAATTTTTATGTAAACACATATAATTTATTGTTATATTCATCCTTACGAAATTAAAGAGAAAAAAAATCATAACTTTAACTTTTATGTAATTTGTTTATTACATATTAAAGAAAAGAAATACTGCATGGATTAAACGTCACTGATGCATACGAAAAGTGGTTAAAGCAACATTTCTATTCTCGTTAATAGGAAAAAACAAAAAGGTTATATTAAGATCTCTCGATTTTGGCAAAGTTATTGAGCCAAAATTACAACCAAAATGTTAAAATCGCAACACAATTTTAAAAGGATAAATCAACGCAAATTCGCACAAAGTTTGGCCTCTTTGTATGTGTGTGTTTCCGAAAAAAGAACTTACAGTGGTAGAGTGGTTAACGCTGATTTGCGCCAAAGATCTCTGCCATCATATTTTATTTTAGCTAATCCACCGTAACATAACCTTTAAAATTTCTATATTAATTGACAAAAAAAAATAAAATTGGCCTCTTTGTTTTCATCCCTATGGCTATGTATGACCTATCCAACAATATGTAGGGCAGTTAATCGAGATGGGTCCGGTATTCTATCTGACATTATCGGATATTCGATCCCAAAGAATTTATGATCGATACTCGATCCTGACCCGTTTAAGCAAATCTGCAAAAACTAACACCCAGGAAAATCAAATCTTAAAAATTTGAATCTGAACTTTAACATTAATTTCCCTTCAATTTCACCAATCGTTTTCTTCTCTTGAATCTATGTCTAATGTCTATGTCTCTCAGAATATCATCAAGCTTTCAAAATAATTAGCAAATATTCAAAACAAATTTCATAACTATTTTTTTTTAACAAGTTCAAAGCATCACCTAGGATTTATCACAAGATTTCTATTCAATTCCACGAATTAAGCACAATAAAACGATTAAAGATGATAATACTCGGACAAAATCAGACCCTTCTAATGGGCGATTAAAGATGAAATCAAAACAAAAATGCTAATACAAAATTTCAACAACCGTTGACGAAAGAATCCCAAAAAATTAGACAGTTCCAGATACCTCTAGGCAGGAGATATCCCCATAGTTTTGTCTCTATGCATCTCACTGAAAAATGGCTGCATAGTTCCTTAATGTCTCCGGAGACTGTTTTCGAAGCTCGCAGTTCTGTTATTCTTCGAGGAGTAGGCGGCGGTGGTGGGGAAGGCGAGAGATTGGATGCCTGGGTTGGTGGCGGTGGCTTTGCGCTGGAACTAGGACAAGAGGTGGCTGGCGAGCGAAGAGAGAGAGAGGGAGACTAGACAACCGATTGATGGCGGTCGGTTGGATCATCATAGTATTAGATTACGAGTATCTGTGATCATCCTATTGTTATTTAGATCTCTAACATTTCAAAAAACCTTCGATCAATGTTTTGTGATCGATTTCGGATGAAAAATACTTACATGGCTACCGGAGAGTTATGTTGAACATCATGTTAATTAGGTAAAAGAAAAAAAATGCAAAAGCTCACAAAATGACATAAAAACCAATCTTGAGGCGGTTGTTTTTTATCATTTGGTGAGTTTTTACGCATTTCTTCTTCTTTTACTTATTTGACATGGTGTTCAACATGGCTTTCCAACAGTCACATAAGCGTTTGTTCACCGAAATTCGATCGTCAGGATATTAATTGAAATTTTATTAAACATTAAAAATCAAAATAACAATATATTTATGTTAAGACATTAACTAAAAAGTCGTGAAACACTATGACATACATTTACATTTCCCCTATTTAATTAATATCTCTCTCCTCCACATATCCAATCTTCCCCCAATCCAACCAAATTTATTTTTAGTGGTTTATCCCTGACAATCCCAATTATCCAACCACATCATTGTATATTATGATTTTAATAAAAATTATGAGTATTAATAAACTTAAATTAGTAGAAAAAAATTGTAAAGCTCAAAAAAGTACAAATGAACATACAATAGAAAATATAACAATCTAAATAGAGAGAGAGAGAGAAATAGAATTGTTGAGAGAAATATAACTTTTGCAAGAAAATTGAATGTTATTGGTATAGAAAATGAGAGAATTTTAGTATATGCATAAATATGGAAAATTTGATATCTGTTTATATAGAACAAAAAATATAAATTTTAATATTTTTTATTTTAATATAATATACTTCATTCGTCCACCAAATACGTTCATTTAATTTCATTTTGGTCCGTCCATAAAAAATGTCCACTTTCCGTTTTTGGAAACAACAACTTTACATTTTTATCATAAAACTATCGACTTATTTATAAAAAAACCACTCATGGCCTATCTTTTTACACTCACTATCCATTAATATATTTATTTATTATTCATATGGCTCATCTTCTTACACTCACTTACTTTATACTCATTACAATTTATTAAAACTTGTGCCACCAAAATCAAGGAACGATTTTGGTGGACGGATAGAATATAAAAAATTGAAACACATGAGACCATATGATGGGTTTTTGACAAACAGACCACGGTCGATCTCTCCAATCCAATCATCAATTATTTTAACTTTTTAAAATAAAAATAAAAATTTCAAATCTGGTCGGTCGGTTTTTTTGTGCCTATAATGATGGTCTTAATCTCATTCATTTTATTTATTTTTATTTAAATTAATAATTTAATATCTAAAAATTATACTCCCT
Organism: Salvia rosmarinus; assembly: GCA_036937905.1. Lineage (NCBI taxonomy): Eukaryota > Viridiplantae > Streptophyta > Magnoliopsida > Lamiales > Lamiaceae > Salvia > Salvia rosmarinus. The sequence goes on from CM072822.1 coordinate 11,686,832, forward strand.
CAGTCACCAAAATTTGTTCCTATTTTTTTGGTACGTCCTCCAAATTTATTTTATTTCCATTTATGTAAACTACCGTGCAAAATACTCATTTATCTTATTACATTCAACAACATATGTTATTTACATATTTTTATCATTCATGTTCCACCACTATCCCTACTTATTACCCTCAATAATACTATTTATTTACATATTATATCACCAATGATCCACCACTAATTAATTTAATACTATATTAATGTGAGATTCTTACTCCACTCACAATACACTTAACAATTTTTATTAAAACTCGTAACGAATATTTATAGGAAAATATTTTGGAAAATGAGGGAATAATAAAACAAAATGCAAATATTCGGATATATGCTATACCAATACCCGATTGTCTAAAATATATTGATAACAGGTAACCAACGAGACGGGGTAGTGGGTACCTTATTATCGACCAGGTGCGGATCTGGTACTTGACACCCTACACTTGATTAGCCACCCCTAGCAATATGTACATTCAGCGCGTTATATTATGTCCGAGTTATTCAAAATTCACAGATAAATAAGCTCGCAACATAGAAGAAAAAGAGATTTTCAGAAAAGCTCTCAACGTAGAAAACAAAGATTTTCAAAAAAAGTTCACAACGTTGAAGAGCGTGACAAACTTTCACTGTCAAGGAGCAAATATTAGTCAATTAATTTGGACCGTTAAAACAGTCGATTTTCTCGATGATAGAAGTTTTATTCCAAGTTCGAATGCACTTCTAATGAAACAAGGAATTACCAATGCTCGAAGCAAATATTTGAGCCCATGTTTCTTGGTCCGGTGTAGGAATGACAATGGGTCGGATCTGGTTAGGTCCAGATCCAAATCTGATTTTTTTTTGCTTTAATCCGGATCCGGTCCAGATTCATTAGATCCAAAAATATTAGATCCAGATCCATAAGATCTGCAGGGTCTAGACCCGAATCCAAATGTTTTCGTTTCTAAAATAAATTCTAAATCAACTATAATTCACAGTAACACCATAATAAACTAAATACAAAATAATACTATAACAATTATTTAGAATTTCTATAATTATCACTATATTGGAAGACGTTAGTTACAAATTTACTATAAGGTATGAAACAACAAACAACTCAATCGTTGGTGGTGTAAGTGGCGCGATCCTGTAGGGAAATCTGATTTTAACTCTCTCCCGATGATCTATCTTGGATGTTTATTTCATCATACATTGATTATATGCCTAGCATGCACCTATATAATTAATTGCAACACGTAGGGTTTTCTCGTGTCGACCGCGAATCTGTCGGGATGAACGGATCAAGACTCGTGCTTTGATCTTCTCGAATCAGATCCTCGTTGCCTAATCTCCAATGTCGAGCGAGGACGCCTATGGAGAATGCTATAGAAAATCGCTCTTCCTATGCTCAAAGTTTTCAAAATCTCACCCTATTGGAATAGGAATTCTCGAAAATATTAGCTAAGCATTAGCCTTGATTTTCTCTCTCACCTTATATTTATAATGCAACCCTAAACCCTATCAAGATAGGATTTATGCATATCTAATAAATATAATAATATCATTTAGGATAGAGAGGATCAAGTTAGAGTCCCAGTATGACTCTACATAGAGGGGGACGAAATTCCACTTAGCAACAGTCCTGGATGGGCCAGCCCAGGGATCAAATGCAAGGAATAAAGATGAGCCTCAAATAAATTAATTATCTTATGTTCAAATTTAAAACATAAATTAATTCATAAACATTTATTCATGCCACTAGAGAATAAATGCCGACTTACCCTTTATTTCCGGTTGAGTCGGGCTTGCACTTAGACTTCACGAATCCCGTATTTAAGATATCATACGTCCATTAATTATTTACGCTTACGACCGCTTAAAATAATTAATATCTTTAATTCCTTAAGTAGTACCACTCAACCTTATTATTGTACTTGAGATAACTCAACCCGCAGGTTTAGTACAATAAACCTTTGAGCTCCTTAAGGGACGCCATCATCCTAAACGGATACGGTGACTGATACGATAACTAGTATGACATACAAGACCGCCACCACCCAAGATGCAGAGTCTTGGGTTAAATCATGTAACTCTCACCCATAACAAGTCAAAGTGATGGTCAACAACTCATACTCACCTAATATCTTATCGAGTTTTAGATCATCGTAAGTCACCGAGATCTGTGTTCTTCACGACGGTCGATAGAAGAACTCATCTCACCGTGATCCATCAATACGCCGAGACGCATCAAGATAGACAAACAACCAAGTCAAGTCACTTCTTTTATACCGCAGCTTATACCGACAACTCGTCCTCAAGTTGTCTCACCGTGATACTTTTATATCTCATTAAGCTTGACCAATCATACGGACTTCGTGATCTTCTACACAATCGTATGATCTAACTTAAATATGAGATAAGGGAACTTAGATATATGCAATCAAGTAATCAATTCGATAGGAGATTGTAATAGTGGTAATGAGAAACATTGTATACAAGCTCAACCAAACTGCTTTCAAGATACAACCAACAATCTCCCACTTATACTAAAGCAAAACTTTTAGTATACAATGTGTCTCTACTAGCTATTACAAACAACACCATCACTTTACTTCTCCCACTTATACAAAAATTTCCTTTCTAAGTGGGTGCCATCTTCTTAATCCAAGTCCTCAAATATGCTATTCGTAGACTTTTTGGCGGGCTCTTCGTGAATGGATCGATAGGTTATCCGCAGCACCAATCTTCTCAATCAAGACATCCCCTCGCCTAACGATTTCTCGTATGACATGGTACTTTCTCTCTATGTGTTTCGTTGCCTTGTGGGTCCATGGTTCCTTCGAGTTTGCATCGCACCGAGTTATCACAAGAAACTATGATACTCTTGGGCAAACCAGTACCACACCTAGATCCATGAGGTAGTTCTTGAACTATACAGCCTCCGAAGCGGCTACATATTCGGCTTTCATGGTGGAGTCCGCAATGCATCGCTGCTTTACACTCCGCTAGGATACGGCTCCTCCTCCCAAGGTAAACACATAGCTTGAGGTAGACTTCTTCTCATCACGGTCAGCTTGGAAATCCGAGTCTGAATAACCCAAAGGCATTAGAGTATTTGCATGGTAAACCAGCCTATAATCTCGAGTCCTTTTCAGGTACTTGAGTATATGCTTTACCGCAGTCCAATGAGCTTGTCCAGGGTTAGACTGATATCTAGCTACTATGCCTACCGCATAGCAAATATCGGGTCTCGTACATAGCATTGCGTACATGAGACTTCCTATAGCGGAAGCGTAAGGAACTTGTCTCATTTCCTCTATCTCCTTTGCAGTCATAGGTGACTGCTCATTAGATAAAGGAACGCCATGTCTGAAAGGTAGCAATCCTTTCTTGGCGGTCTGCATACTAAAACGAGTAATCACAGTATCAATGTAAGACGCCTGAGATAAGCTCAACATTTTCCTCTTGCGATCTCGGTAAACCTTGATCCCAAGAATGTACGCATCTCCCAAGTCTTTCATTTGAAACCGATCGGATAACAAACTCTTTACGCCCGATAACAACTTCACATTGTTGCCAAGCGTAAGGATGTCATCTACGTAAAGTGCAAGAAATACCACATCACCGCCGACATCTAAACGATACACACAACTTTCGCTAGGTAACGGGTAAATCCATAGGACTTTACCACCTCGTCAAAGCGTAAGTTCCAAGATCGTGAAGCTTGCTTAAGTCCATAAATGGACTTCTTAAGCTTCCAAACTAGATGCTCTTCACCCTTCACCACATAACCTTCGGGTTGCTGCATATAGATGTCTCTACCTTCTTCAAGGTAACCGTTTAGAAAAGCGGTTTTCATATCCATTTGCCAAACCTCAAGGTTTAAGTGGGCAGCTATGGCCAGAAGAATTCTGATGGACTTGAGCATTGCTACAGGCAAAAAGGTCTCATCGAAATCGATGCCCTCAATCTGAGTGTACCCTTTCGCCACAAGTCTGGCTTTAAAAGCCGAAACCTCTCCATCTGAATCTCTCTTCTTCTGATATACCTACTTGCTACCTATGGCTTCCTTGCCATCTGGTAGAGGTGTCTATTCGTATACATCTATAGTTGTTATGGACTCAATTTCTAAGTCCATAGCGGTGTGCCATGATCTTGCATCAATGTCTTGTATCGCCTCACTGTATGTCCATGGGTCGATTATTGCCTGCTCGTTTCCTAGGACTAAATCTGAAGATTCACCCACGAACATAAATTGCTCGGGTTGACGAACAACCCTCCCACTACGACGAGGCGCTACTGGCACAATGGCAATGGTGGGTGCAGTAACTTGTGGTTCTCTATCTTGCACAACTTCCTGAATAGGAGCCACTTGTACGGCCGGTATCTCCAGTGGAACTCGACCCACTTCAATTTCTTGAAGTATCCGGTGTCGATCCCTCCCACTAGACACGACATCTCGTACCTTTGGCTTAATCGGTGGTGGAATACGATCATCTTCTAATTCTTGAAGAATGATTTCAACTTTAGATTTATGGTTTTTTCATATAATCATCTTCTAAGAATCGGGCATTAGTACTAATAATGACTTTTTGATCCTTAGGACTATAGAATAAACCACCTTTCGTCCCTCTAGGATAGCCAATAAACAGCCTTACGTCGGATCTAGCCTCCAACTTGTCAGCCTTCTTGTTCAGCACATGTGTTGGACTGCCCCATATCCTTATGTGGCTTAAACTGAGCTTCAGTCAAACCACAACTCGAAAGGGTCTTTTCGATGACTTGGATGGTACTAGATTTAGCAAGTATGTCGCCGTTTCTAAGGCATACCCCCAGAACGAAATAGGCAATGTTGCATAACTCATCATCGATCTAACCATTTCTAAAAGAGTCCTATTTCTTCGCTCCGAGACACCATTTTGTTGTTGTGTGCCTTGTAGTGAAATGGGAGGTAATCCCACACCGCACCAAATAGTCCATAAATTAATTCTTGAGGTATTCGCCACTTGATCGATCGCGGTGACTTGATACTTTTACCAAGCTTCGCCTCCACTTCCGCCTTAAACTCTTTGAATTTCTCAAAGCATTCGGACTTGCGGTGAAGCGGTATATGTATCCGCACTCGAGTAATCGTCAATGAAAGTGACAAAATACTCGTACCCTCCACGAGCTTGTGTTGACATAGGTCCACACAGGTCAGAATGGACTAGCTCCAACACTTCTTTGGCTCTATAACCCTTCGCTTTGAAGGGTCTGGTCGACATCTTTCCTTCTATACAGGATTCGCAGATCGGAAGGGAGAATCGTGAGATCACCCAACGCTCCATTCTTAGCCAGTCTTTGGATCCTATTTAGATTGATGTGACCTAATCTAAGATGCCAGAGAAACGTGGTGTCATCTTGCGAAGAAAACTTTCTCTTTTTAAGGTTTGAAGAAGATGCAACATAGTTATAGGTATTATGTTTGGCAGAAATAGTATAAAGCGAATTATATAATGTGCCACCACAGATAACTTCGTCATTTCTTATGATAGAAACACCACTATCAAAAACAACTGAATATCCATGAATAAATAGTTTCAAACGAAATAAGGTTTCACGAAACTCCGCACATATAAAACGTCTTCAATACTAAAATAGTTCTATCAAAACATAAAGTAACATCTCCATTGCAACGGCCTCGACTTTCGCGCGTTGCCCATGGAGATCGTTATCTCGCCATCACACAGCTCCCTTGTCCGCAGGAACCCCTACAAGGTGTAACAAACATGATCAGTCGCACCCGTATCTACTACCCATGAATGAGTAGAACAAGTCGCTAAACATGTTTCCGTTATTAAGGCAAATGGCGTACCTTGAGCCTTGAGCATATGGCACTTGGCCTTGCAATGCCCAGTCTTGCCGCACTTGAAGCACTTGCCCATCTCCTTTGGCTTTTTCAAGGCTCCGGTGGCAGACATGTTCTTGTTCCCACTGCTCCCATTGTTTCCTTTGCCTCTACCACCTTTGGTGCCCCTTTTTCTTCTTCCATTTTTCAACGAAAAATTTGGGCCCCTAGATGTGCTAGCAAGGGCATGTGCTCCTTTACCCATGACTCCTTCCGCGGCCACGAGATCATTAAGCAACTGACTAAGTGTATACTCGGTCTTGCTCATGATCGCATTCACGCGAAAATTCTCAAAGACTTGGGCGGTGTGTTGAGGATGATATCGACCTTGGCCGCCGTCAATACCTCCTCCCAATCGATCAAGACTATCCATGAGATGAGTCATGTGGAGACATCTTCATGGACCGAACTTTCTTCTTCCATCTTACACGCCAAGATTTCTCTCATTGTGTGGAAGCGATCGTCCGATCCGATCGCCCAAACTTACTCGAGACTTGACCATATTTCGCGCGTCTACCATCGATCGATGTTGCAATCGCAAGCCTTTGGACATCGTAGTCATCATATAGCACTTGGCCATATTGTTTGACTTATGCCAAAGTCCGCTTGACTCTCCGCTCATTAGTCGATCGTCGATAAGGGCATCGGGTTTGGGAGTAGTGAGAACAAACATGTGTTCTTCAATGATAAGAACATATTCCATGTTTCGCTTCCACTTGATAAAATTTGGACCGGATAGATGATTTTGTGCGAGCATGTTGATAATCGATGTAAGAGACATATCCGAAAAGTAATGTAAACACATAAGCATACGATCGCACATAATTAAGTAACAATAATATTGTAACCTTTTGATAAAACAATATTAATTGAAACCTCCAATCGCCCAAGGAATCCCACACGCAAGCCACGCGTGTGGGCGCTACACATGAACCCCGACCGGACTAAAATAAACCTTTAGTCGTTTAATTTCAATCCATATCAACTTATCCTTACGACAAATGAAATTAATGATTGGACCTTACTAGACCACATCACTATCGCAAGAAGGGACTTCATGGGAAGTTGTACTGAGGTGATGTCTAAGCAATGACCACAATTTTAACAAAGAGAAATGAATTCTTAGAATTGGCATAATCACTAGGACCATACCGCTTCAATCCAAATTCCTTTGTTATCTCATTTTAAATCTATCTCTAGAGAACTTATGAAAAATCGCATATGAAGCCACGTGTGTGGATCGCTACACATGAAACTCCCACTTCTCAATAGATTAAAATGTTTTATTTAGAAATCTCATCTAACAAACTTATGACAAACAAGGTGCAAGCAAGCAATGCGTGTGGACGTTTACTCACAGTGCGTATCACTTTGTTTAGAGATCAAAAAGTGGAGGTCTTGACATTTTAATTTAAAATTAACATGTCGGGTTACTTGCTTAGTCTTTTGTTTCAAAAGGTTTGTCCATGTAGATCACGTAATCCTAGCATGATTTTCTATAGAACTCAACATGTAAAACATGCTCGCAGAATTTTAAAATATGCTTGAAAAACGCGATAAACCTAGCATGCTTACTATGCTCATCCAATCACGAAAACATATAACATGTTTATCTACGTAATCAAACATACATAGCATGCTACTGCATGATTTAAACATCCACGACATGCTTTGAACGATAAAAATAAAATAAAATCGTTCATCACGGCCCACTCGTGGATCCTGTACTTCCTTGCCTAATTTATTACATAAATTTGCAAAGAACAGATCTTCAAACTCGGAAACGGGCCTCGCGTGCACGGGCACGGACCGGATTTGTCAAAACAGGATTTGGGCTGAAAAATCGAAAATGGGCCGGATCATTGGAACGGGCCGAACCGGTCAAAATCTGAACCGGTCAAAATTTTAGATTTGGGCGAAAAATCGGTCGTGGCCGCACCGGTCGGGTCACCCCAAACAAACGCGCGGGTTAGCATAAAAGGGTTGGACCGCTGCCACGACCCGACACCGACGCCGCCCACTGCGCCGCGTCGCCCGTGCCCGTCGAGTATGGCCGAGAAAACCCGGCGACCTTGAGGTTTCTGCGCTGAATCTCGCTACCGAGGCCGCCAAGAATCCCAGCAGCGACGCGCGACCCGCGATCCGAGGGCGCTGCCGAACGCCGCCCGATAGCCGCCGAACTTCGCCCGGCCACGTCGCCGGTCTTGCCGAGCTTCCGGCGAAAATCACACGCCCGCGTCACCCGGCGCCGCCGAGCACACACCGGGCGTTGAGGTTTCTCTGCTGGCGCTTCATGTTGAGGTGGCCGAGCTACCGAGAAATCGCTGCCGCATCTGCCGAAATCTCGCGCGACGACGCCCACCCAGCGGCGCGAAGCGCCGCCGCCGCCGCGCAAGACTTATGCGCGTGCAATGCGTCTTCTTGCCCAGCGCCGCGCTGCTCGCCGAGGGGCGCCGCAGCGCCGCCGAGCACCACCGAGCACGCACGCTTAGCGCCGAAGCGGTGCCGGGCGTCAGCGCGCGCGCCGCGCGCGCCCGCTCGGCCGCCGAGCCGCGCGCCCCGCCGCGCCTGTCGCTGCGTGACATGCCGAAACGCGCGATGGCGCGGGCGCTACGCCACGCCGTGCGTTCGATTTTCCGGTGAACTCCGGTCGTCTCGTTCTTCGTGCTTTCATCTTGGTTCTTCTTTTACGGATAAGATTTACGAAAAATCTAATCTAACCACGGATTTTATCGTGGTGAAAAACAAAATCCGATAAAAAATAAAACGAGCCACGATGAACGACAGATTCACAATTAATTAATTGCGCGTTATAATCAAACGTGAATTAATCCAGCAGAGCGAATATCGATCCCGTGCTCGATACCAATTGTAGAAATCGATTTTAACCCTCTCCCGAGGATCTATCTTGGATGTTTAATTCACCATACAATGATTATATGCCTAGCATGCACCTATAAAATTAATTGCAACACGTAGGGGCTTTCTCGTGTTTACCTGCGAATCTGTCAGGGATGAACGGATCAAGACTCGTGCTTTGATCTTCTGGACTGTATCCCGGTTGTCTAATCTCCAATGTCGAGTGAGGACAGTCTATGGAGAATGCTATAGAAAATCGTCTCTTCCTATGCTCAAAGTTTTCGAAAATCTCACCCTATTAGAATAAGAATTTTCGAAAATATTAGCTAAGCATTAGCCTGGATTTTCTCTCTCACCTTATTTATAATGCAACCCTAAACCCTATCAAGATAGGATTTATGCATATCTAATAAATATAATAATATCCTTTAGGATAGAGAGGATCAAGTTAGAGTCCCAGTAGGACTCTACATAGAGGGGGACGAAATTCCATTTAGCAACAGGCCTGGATGGGCCAGCCGAGGGATCAAATGCAAGGAATAAAGATGAGCCTCAAATAAATTAATTATCTTATGTTCAGCCCAGAACATAAATTAATTCATAAACATTTATTCATGCCACTAGAGAATAAATGCTGACTTACCCCTTTATTTCCGAAGTTGAGTCGGGCTTGCACTTAGACTTCACGAATCCCCGTATTTAAGATATCGACGTCCATTAATTATTTACGTTCTTATTGCTTAAAATAATTAATATCTTTAATTCCTAAGTAGTACCACTCAACCTTATTATTGTACTTGAGATAACTCAACTGCGGGGTTTAGTACAATAAACCTTTGAGCTCCTTAAGGGGCGTCATCATCCTAAACGGATACGGTGACTCGTCTGAGATAACTAGTATGACATACAAGACCGCCACCACCCAAGATGCAGAGTCTTGGTTAAATCATGTAACCTCACCATAACAAGTCAAAGTGATGGTCGAGAACTCATACTCACCTAATACCTTATCGAGGTTTAGATCATCGTAAGTCACCGAGATCTAGGTTCTTCGGATGGTCGATAGAAGAACTCATCTCACTGTGATCCATCAATACGTCAGAGACGTACCAGTATAGACAAACAACCAAGTCAAGTCACTTCTTATCTATACCGCAGCTTATACCGACAACTCGTCCTCAAGTTGTCTCAGCTGTGATACTTTTTATATCTCATTAAGCTTGACCAATCATACAGACTTCTGTGATCTTCTACACACTGTATGATCTAACTTAAATATGAGATAAGAGGACTTAGATATATGCAATCAAGTAAACAATTCAGATAGGAGATTGTAATAGTGGTAATAGGAAACATTGTATACAAGCTCAACCAAACTGCTTTCAGTATACAAATCCAACAGATCCACCGTAGATGCCGACTGATACATAATTGAGAGAAATTGAAATGAAATTGGGAGCAAATTTATTTTGGGAGAATTTGAAAAAGAAATTTAAAGAGTTTTAAGTTGGGTTATATATTTAATTATAAATGGATTATATATATATAATTAATGGATCTGCGGATCGGATCTGGATCGGATTCGGATCTCATTTTTTTTCCGATTTAGATTCGAAATTTGGAGATAGGATCCAGATCCATCGGGTCCAAATTTTTAAAGATCCAGATCCTAAAAATGAATTTGGATCCACGAATTTGGATCGGGTCCGAGATCCATTGCCATCTCTAGTCCGGTAAAATCCTAATGAGTTTAGGGTTAAAGTTTTTTTATTGTTTTATTTAATGATATTTTCTCCTTATAACCTACATCTGAAATATCATAGTGAAATCTCTGGTTTGGCACATCACCTCCAAATATAGTCGCAAGACGAATTAAGTAAATAATTCCCGAGTTCTTTATATTATGTCATAATTGTAGCGTGTGTTTTTCCTAATATTATGCAAATGGATCCGACTCGAAGAAAGTAACAATTATCCTTACAAAACTGACAATTTGTTTTGCTGAAATTGCTAACAAAGAATTATCATACATCTTGTTAAAATATGACTTGAAATTCGCTGAAGAGTGCTCGCGAAGGGTGCTCGCGACTGTGAAAGATCTTGGCCATGAGGCGTGAAAGCGATTTTTACGAAGACAAAATTCATTTTGTGCAGTGTAGTGCAGTGCGTTGTTCTTCTTCAATTTATTCACTGTTCTTCAAGAAAAAAAATCTCTCCCAATCTGTAATTTGTACTTCTCATCTCCGATTAATATAATCATTCTCGGTTACGCCGTGGATGTAGCCAACACAACGTTGGTGAACCACGTATATCTTTGTGTTGATTTTACGCTTTACAAATCGATTTACTTTGTCTTTTGATCTACAATCTTATTCGACTCTACAATTGGTATCGAGCTTTCCGTGTTGTCGTCCGCTACTGTTAGGATTTCTGTTCGTTCAAAAGATGTCTGCGTTTAACGTAAAAGTCGACAAGTTCACTTTGGGAGAAATAGTTTTGGTCTATGGCGATCAAAATCGTTCGTTGCTCAAACAACAAAGTTTGTGGGCTCCGTTGTCCGATAAACCGAGAGGAGAAGTTGATGATGTCGAGTGGGATCTTTGCGGAGGAAAAGGCTCACTCGACTACCATGTCAGGTCTCGTCCGATGACGTGCTCATCGAAGTTGCCAATCGAGAAACAACCATCGGTCTCGGAAGAAGTTGGAGAGCTTGTACATGACAAAGTCTTTAACCAACAAGTTGCTTCAAGCAACGCTCGTCTCGTCTGCGTGTGCGTGGAAGGTACATCTCTACGGATCATCTTGATACATTGAATACGATTTTGTTAGACTTGAGAAATATTGATGTTAAAGTTGATGATGAAGATCTTTGCTTTAATTTTTTGGTATCATTGCACTTCATATGAGAATTTTGTTGAGTCCTTTATTACGGGAAAGATAATATGTCTTTAGAAGAGGTTCGGTCGCTTTCTTCATAGTAGAAGACCGTCAACAGGCATCTGGTTCAGTTCTATTACGTAAAATCGAGCATCCGGGTTGAATGTTACGGGTAAAGGGTATAAGAAGTTTGGCAAGAAAAAGAAGTCGAACTATAAAAATTTCAGAGGTCCTAAATCCGATGATATTTGCAACTACTGTAAAGAACTAGGACATTGGGAAAATGATTGTCCTAAGAAGAAGAAGCATCACCAGGAGAAAGGTACCGTACAACGGGTGCATGAGTGGAATGAGAATGATGGGAGTTCTAAAGAAGATCTTGCTCTGGTTGCTGATGAACTATCACTTCACAATGGTGTGTGGGTTCTAGATTTTGGAGCATCCTACCATATTTGTCCTAGCAGGGAGTGTTTCTCGACTTATGAGCAGGTAGATGGTGGCAATGTTACTATGGCCAACAGTGTTGTCTGCAAAGTTGTTGGGATTAGCTAAATCAGTATCAGAACACATGATGGGGTTTTATGCACCTTGCGGTCCGACATGTTCCACAGATGACGAAGAATCTGATATCTCTTAGTCTACTTGATAGCAAGGGTTTCGGTTTCAAGGCGAAGGTGGAGTCATGAATATTTATCGAGGTTCAAGTGGTTCTCACCGGCAGGCGTGGAACCTTATATTTCTTGAGAGGTTACGTCGTGACGAGTTACATTTCATTGCATCATCGATGTTCGAGCTAAGGATATGACCCGACCGTGGCATATGAGGCTTGGGCATATGGGAGAAAGGGATGCAAATTCAGCCGAGCGGGATTTTCTATCCGGGCATCAAGTGCGAGAATCTTGAATTTTGCGAACATTGCGTCTTTGGGAAGCTCCACCGCACCAAATTTCCAAAGAAGGGTGTTCATCAGACCAAGGGGATTCTTGATTACATCCATATGGATTGTTGAGGTCTGTCTCGAGTTGAATCTATTGGAGGCGGTAGATATTTTGTATCTATGATTGATGATTACTCAAGAATGACTTGGGTGATTATGATGAAACATAAGAGTGAAGCTTTCAAGCGATTCAAGCAGTGGAAGGCTTTGGTAGAGAATCAGACTGGAAAGAAAATCAAGAGACTCCGAACTGATAATGGTTTGGAATTTTGTTCAGCTGAGTTCAACGAGTTCTGCAGGGATGAGGGCATTGCTCGTCATCACACCATCAGAGATACACCGCAGCAGAATGGTGTGGCAGAACGTATGAATCAGAGACCTTTGTTGGAGAGGCGAGATGCATGCTCTCTAATGTTGGTTTAGCAAGAAGGTTTTGGGCGAGAGTCGTAAGCACGGCGTGCTATCGATCAACCGTGGCCCTCATCTCGGCATTGATCGCAAGACACCCTATGAGGTATGGTGCGCAAACCCGCAGATTATACCGTGTTAAAAGCTTTTGGTTCTATTGTGTATTATCATGTAAATGAGGGGAAATTAGAACCACGTGCTAAGAAGGGTATATTTGTGGGTGCGAGGATGGAGTTAAGGGTTATAGAATTTGGTCATCTTCTGAGAGTCGAGTCATACTGAGTCGAAATGTTGTATTTGATGAAAATTCTATGCTTAACCCCACTGTCAAGCCTGCTGTTGTAGAAAATTGTAGTAGTAGTGTTGATAAACAGGTGGAGCTACAAGTTACTCCTGATGTGAGTAAATTACAACTCCAAGGTGGAGATGATCATCAACATACTACCACTACAGAGAGCAGTGGTTCAGATGCCCATTTAGATGTTGAAACTAGCTCAGACATCCATCCGGAAGCTCGGTAAACAAGCATAGTTGTTCACAGGGCCAGGAGAACTGGCGTGAAACCTCCTTCGAGGTATCGGTTTGAGGATATGGTGACTTATGCCTTACAAGTCGCTGATGAGGTGGAAGATGACGAACCATCTCCAAACGAGCCATCCACATATAAAGAAGTTGTTTGGGTAGTGAGTCCGCTAAATGGCTCATTGCAATGGGAGAAGAAATGGAATCATTGGCGAGAATATGACTTGGGAGCTGGTCAAACGGCTAAGGGAGAAGAATTGTCACTTGCAAATGGATTTTCAAGAAGAAAGAGGTACCACATCTGCGAGGGTATCCGATCTGAGGCTCGTCTAGTTGCAAGAGGGTTCACACGTAAGGAGGGTTGACTATAATGAGATTTTTCACCGGTGGTCGACATACTTCCATCGGTGTTACTAGCAATGGTGGCACATCGAATCTGAACTTGAGCAACCGGACGTGAAGACGACCTTTCTACATGGAATTCGGAAGATGATATTTATATGACTCGGCGGAGGGATTTCATATTCCGGAAAGGAAGACTATGTTTGCAAGTTGAAGAAGTCCTTATATGGACTAAAGTAGTCTCAAAGCGCAAGGTACAAGAGGTTTGTGACTATATGCTCCAAATGGGTTACAACAGAGTCCGTATGATTGTTGTGTTTATCATAGCAAAGGCGATGATGGTTCCATAATCTATCCGGTTACAGACGTGGATGATATGCTCGTGGTTGCTAAGTCCAAATCGATATACAAAAGTGAAGGACTTACTCGGTCTTTGAATTTGACATGAAGGATCCAGGTGCGACTAAGAAAATTCGGGTATGGAGATCTATAGGAAAGGGAGCGGAGGAAGCTTTTCTTGTCACAGAAGAGCTACATTCAGAAGATATTGTCTAGATTTGGCATGTCTACCGCCAAGCCTATTGATACTCCGAGTGCAACAAATATTCATTTATCCTCTGAATATGCACCAAAATCTGTCGAAAAGGAGTACATGTCTCGAGTCCCATACTCTAATGCGAGGGGAGTTTGATGTACGCCATGGTCCATACTAGACCGGATCTTGCACATGCTTTGTTAGTGTTGTCAGCAGGTTCATGAGTCAACCTGGAAAGGAACATTGGCAGGCTGTGAAGAGGATCTTCCGGTACCTGAGAAGTACATCTGATGTCGGTCTCATCTATGGAGGTAATGCTCATTGTACTATGACTGACTATTCGATTACGATTATCTTTGGTGATGTGGATGCAGGAGGTCTATGACCGGTTATGTTTTCACTTTTGGGGTTCATTATTAGTTGGAAAGCAACTTTGCGGTGCGCAGCTTATTTTGTCGACTCTTGGGCGAGTATATGGCATCGATGAAGTCGCCAATGAGGAATCGGCTAAAGGGTTAGTCGATGATTTGGGTCTACATCATGATCAGCTCTCGTTTTACGTGATAGCTTGAGTGCTATCTGTTTAGCGAGATCGGGTCCATCACGAGAGGACCAAGCATATTGACGTGAGGTATCATTTTATGAGAGAAGAAAAGAGAATCCGGTGATGAAGGTGGAGTGCTGCGATAATCCTGGCGATATGTTCACCAAGTCGGTTCCTCATAGCAAGTTTCGACATTGTTTGGACTTGCTAAACGTCACAATCTGTTAGTTGCCCATGAGGGCAAATCTGAGGCAGAAGGAGAAGTCTGGCTATCTGGCATAGTAATGATGCGTCTGGAAAAGAGATTTGAGAAGTCTGGTCATCTGGCATTGTAATGATGCGTCTGAAGGGAGAATTCAAGTCAAGGTGGAGATTGTTAAAATATGACTTGAAATTCGCTGAAGAGTGCTCGCGAAGGGTGCTCGCGACCTGTGCGAGTGCGCGCCTCGCGAGGCGTGAAAGCAGTTTTTTTACGAAGACAAAATTCATTTTGTGCAGTGTAGTGCAGTGCGTTGTTCTTCTGCAATTTATTCACTGTTCTTCAAGAAAAAAAAATCTCTCCCAATCTGTAATCTGTACTTCTCATCTCCGATTAATATAATATGTTCTCCGGTTCTGCCCGTTGATGTAACCAACACAACGTTGGTGAACCACGTATATCTTCGTGTTGATTTTACGCTTTACAAATCTGATTTCTGTTTATCTTTTGATCTACAATCCTATTCCGACTCTACACATCTCTACTTATTGCAAATTACATCAAAGTGAACATTAACATGAAATACACAAATATAAAGGGTAAAAATGTTAGGCCATCTCAAACTCCAACAGATTCCTTCGAGTCATCATCAAACTTATGCATTTCTGAACTATCCTCACTCTGGACAACATGCCCAGCTTCTTCTGCTCCTCTCAAACTGCTGATATTTCCAAATATCACAATAATCATCCCAACAATCCCCGTACAGAATGATACTCCAAACGTTTTACCAGTATCTCCGGGTATTGCCGTTGCCAGGCCGAACCCGGCACAGGCCCCGACCGCCCGGGCCCATGAGAACCACACCGAAAACGTGCCCTCCTCCCTCTAGGGGAGCAATCTAGCCACAACACCCTCCCGAATGCATGAAGCAACCCTGCAAAAAGCCGGGTGAGATTCTATGACAATCTGTTTCAATCTAGTACTTCATTTCAAACTGAAAGGAACTAAACAAACCTGCTGAAGTCCCTTGAACGGCCGCAAAGAAAAAAAGATGGGATTTGCTCCACACACTACTCCGGTAATAGAACCCAAACCCCGAGGTGAAAATCGACAGCAGAAATCCGAGCAGCTGCATTTTCTCTGCATCCAGTTTTAAGAACTGCTGCAGAGGATATGTCAGTGGGAGAGAAAACACAGGTAGCAAGAAATACATTAGCCACAAATACAAAACACTTTGTTTATCCACACAAATGTAGCCTATTGCATAGAGCAATCCTCCACCAAAAACACACATCCCAGTGAAAGAAGACAGGAAAACCCCCACTAGTCCCCTCGCAGCGTGAGGGTACTTAAAAATCGAGACAATACGTCCGATTTTACTGTGACGAGGAAAACCAGCAGCCCCTACTCTGCTGGTGCT
Source organism: Salvia rosmarinus (assembly GCA_036937905.1). Lineage (NCBI taxonomy): Eukaryota > Viridiplantae > Streptophyta > Magnoliopsida > Lamiales > Lamiaceae > Salvia > Salvia rosmarinus. Next base: position 11,703,382 of record CM072822.1, read on the forward strand.
GAAAATGTGGATCATTCCCAATCCCCATTTCAGGCCACTGAAAATGGAAATGACCCACAAAGCAGTGAAACGGTCTGATCTATTAAGCATATGATATGTGAAGGAAGAAATAACAGCAGCTCCCAAGCATCCTGCAGCAGTGGAATGCAGAGACAGCCAGCTACCAAAGGATCTTCTATCAGGGAAATGGCGCTTGGGGATGGACTCGCCGGTGAATCCGGTGATCATTAGACCGAGGTGGCGAGCGTGGGAGGCGCCGACGACGGCGCTGGCAGCCACAATGGTAGCCACGTATGGCGGGAAGATCCATGACTTCCTGAGAAAGCCTGCAGGGAGGCAGAAGAGGGAGCCGACGCCTGTGGCGGCCGCGGCTATCAGCTGGTGGTGGCGGCCGTGGTCTAGGCGGATCGAGACGAGGCAGAGTATCGGGGAGGAGACGAGTAGGCCGGCGATCCAGGAGATCGAGGTCCATTCCAGAGGGGAGAAACTCATGCCTCCCACACTTATCGCCCTCTGCACCAATGCTGCATAACTGCAACAAAAATATGAGACTAACACTATTCATGTTCATATTTTTCAAGATAAGACCAATAAACTTACATCTGCATCTGATTCTTGCTGCACTTCAAATCCCTAAAGCTTGCGAGCCAGCCCTGCAGCGGCTCTGTCGGATCAGAGACGGTCTGGCTTATTATGAGCGGGAAAACGATGGGAATCAAGACAGTGTGGATGAAGTATGAACAGAATTCATACAAGTACCACAGCAGGATCTCGACGTGTGTTGGCTTCTCCTCGTACTTTTGGTAGACATGTCGAGCCCTCTGGATCTTCATGGCGACGCCCTGAACATCAGGCGTCACCATGTCATCGTCGTCGAGCATCCGCTTCTGCTTTGCTTGAATGTGAGGACTGATCTCCGACGCCATTTCTGCAACTTAGCTTTCTTGAAAATGAAAAAGTTTGGCTGTATGCAGGTTTTGATGTATCTTATAGGAATAATGTGTTAGCACAAAACCAAGAAATGCTATGTGAATGTGTGTAACAGTGGCTGTAAATTAGCCATGGCTGGAACAGCTGGTCATTACAGAAACTATCGAGGGAGGGGTGAAGAAAACTTTGAATTTTTTGCACTTTATTTTTGTATACTTGAAAAGGTACAACAACATTATTCTGTTTGGTGGCATTGTCTTGCGACGGTTGCCAACTGTAATAACTGTGCACAACATTGGTCCAACTGTCATGAGATACGATGTTGGGACTCTCAACCGTTTTTATGAAGGAGATGTTTGGTTTTTCCTTTGTCCCTATTCTATGTTATGCGGTATTGCAGTTTCATATTTTAAAAATGTGTCACGTTAAAATAAAATATAAAATTTAAACGTTACATATACTATAGATTCATTATGATATGCTTTGTAATCTCCATCAGAGTTAGACGCAATGTGAAGGACAAAACTAGGCAATTATTCTACTATTATACTACACTACTCGTTGCATTAAAAAACATCATAATATGATTCTCAATTTCCCATTGTCCAACTTCAAAAATAAAAAAATCATAACTAGTGCAATAATGCTGAGAACGAAATCGACATTTTGGCATATGTGCCTCCATTTCAACCAGATCTTTAACTACTATTGGATTATTTAACGTGCTTCTATTCATTCTTGATCAATGTTTAAGGAAAGTTTGTTGAGTAAATGATAAATTGTAGCTCGAAAGAATAATCATAATACTAGCTTACCATGCCAACAAACTTTGGGCTCGAACTAACAATATCAATTTTATAAAAATAGATGCATGGATTAGCATTAGAGAATATTCCAATATTCACCAAAATTCTTTGCATATAGACAAACATATACATAGTACAACCCAGATTTAAAAAGTAAGATACACTCACACATATTAATATGTATCTATATGTATATAAAAGCAGAACCGAAGCAAAAAATTCATGCCTAAATTTTCCATATTTATATTTAGTAACTTTTAGCAATTTCTATCATTTAAAGTTTTCATACCAATTGTATGTATGTATGTATCATACATATACTTATATATATGATACATTACACGGTTCACTCCATTTCTTTTAAGTTTTAACATAGTTTTTTATATAGCTTTAATTTTTAATACTAATATTCACTTTTAGGTATGAAATTAAATTTTGTTAGTTATTAAATAACAAATATCAAATTAAATATATAAATGAATATTACAAATAATTATATAATATGAAAAATACTATAATTATTAGGATTTGAGATTTTATATATTTTCTTATTCATTATAACAAAGAAAAATAAAACATATAGTAATCATTAAAGTAATAACCTTTTAATATATAGCATAAATTTAACTAATTATATATCCACTTCCATAATAATAATAGAAAATTAAGTTTGGTGATTAGAATCTAACTTTATAAGTCTTGTCTATCAATAACTATACTATTATATATATAGAATCAAATTATGATGACTTCATTAAGAACATTTATTAATGGAAGTTCATTTCAAGTGCGAAAGGCTTTGTTTAGTGTATCACACAAGTTCATTGATATTTATCTATTTTGACATGTTATAATTTTACAAAATAAATAAATTATCATTATACATTTAAGTCATATTTTCGGATGAGTTGGTCTGAGTTACATGTTTTCTTTTAACAAAAAGTACTAAATGAGAAATAAGATGACTACTATAATAAATTGTCGACTGACAATACATGCTTTATCCATACATGAAAAGATAACAAATATGCATATGAAACTTGACAAATATGATGGCAATGTCTCATCGTTTCCACCGCGTCGATTTTTTAAAATTTTTTAATGATAACAATATGCATATGAAACTTGACAAATATGATTGCAAACTCATCGTTTTGTCGATTTCACTTTCAACTATTGATACAAATAATAATTGTGCATCACACGGGAAGAATTCTAGTACTCGTAAAATGATCAACATCATTAAAACTTGATTTGATGAGTTGGGAATTAAAACCTTCTTTTTTTTTGATTTCACTTTCAACTATTGATACAAATAATAAGTGTGCATCACACGGGAAGAATTCTAGTACTCATAAAATGATCAACATCATTAAAACTTGATTTGATGAGTTAGGAATTAAAACCTTAGCTGTACGTAAAGGTAGCAGGGAATTAAATGACCAATCATCGGTTAATGCACGTTCTTTCACTCATCTTGCAATTTTAGTATTGAAACATTCCAATAATATGACCCTTCAATTTGTTGTAAAATTAACATTCCAAAATTTTCTTATCATCGGACGTGGCATGCCTCATAAAAGTCAACATCACACAATTGCTACACAACTCTAAGGTGATGGTTATTGGTTGGTTGGTTGGTAGTTGGTACGCAATAACGAAATTAAATAAGAATATAGTCGTGATAAGGATGAAACAAAATAAACATGAAATTTATATGATTGATATGTACAAGGAATGAACAAGTAAAAATGAAATGAACAAAATAATCATTATTCTTATAATTTATGTTATTATTACTTTAATAATAATAATAATAATAATAATAATAATAATTATTATTATTATTATTATTATTATTATTATAAATTTTTATTGTTATTATTTTCTTGTATTGTTACTATTATTATTATTGTGTTGTTGTTGTTATTATTATTATCATTATTAATTATATAGTTGTTATAATTATAATTTTTTATTAATATCATTATTTATAATTATAATATTTTATTATTATCGTTATCATTATTATTTGTTATTATTATTAACTTCTTAAGACAAAATAAGAATAGCTAATTAGAAAAAAAAACTAGTAAATTTAAATTTAACTAATCTGATGTTCCTAGAAATAAGTAATAAGGGATGAGAAGAATGGTTAAACCATGTTTATAGGAATGAACATTTATTTGGAAATGGTAATTCTCGTTGTGAAAATCTTAACAACCATATGATTGGAAAAGGATGCAGAAAACACTATTCTATATTTATATTCTCATTCTCATTTCATTACTTCATACCAATCATGCCCTAAATATTTAGGATTCGGTTAGTATTACACTTAACATGTCAATTCTCCGTTGATCTAAAAAATATGGATATTAATTTTACAATAAATTAGGTTAACATGACAAAGGAGCATAATAAACAAACTAACAACATAAAAGAAATAGGCAGAAAAGACAACTAAATTAACAACCCGACATTTACAAGGTGATGAGATTAATTTTATAATATTTATGAAGTATCTATCTAACAACATGACCTACTCCTAACTTATCATCTCGACAAAAACTAACTCCACAATTTCCTCACCAAAATTTCTACCCAATTTGATGGAGCACATGAAGAAACGCAGCCGTAAGCGAGCTTAAACGATTTCGGGCAGAACCACAAAAACATCAAAATAGTTTGCAACTCAACCTTGGTTCCATACTTCCATTTATGTTGGTGCAGCAACAACAACATGAACACCATCCTCAGTCCTTGTCGACTCGGACTTCCTCAGCCAACTCGACTCCTTCGATGGAGTGGAAAATCGGGTGCAAGTACGCGTCCATCAAGTGAGACATGAATTCAGCATCTGATTCAGTAGCACCATCTTCTAGATCTATGGTCATGGCTTCCTAAAGAGGTCAAATCAAGAAATAAATAAAAAGTGCATAAACATTTGAACTCTGCATATCCTATCCCTAGTTCACATCTAAATTTGCGAAGATTGTGTCAAAATTAGAGATTTTAGTGAAAATGGAGAACCTGACATGTTCATGTATGTTCGTACCTCAAGAGGGTCGTTGCGGAATGCCGGTTCAAAGCGATGTCTGCAGTACTTATGAAAGGTGAGAGTTAGAATAGGCAAAACTACAAGCAACGGAGTGGAGTTCACCGCCTTTTTCGTACTCAATAGCCCCATTAGAAGTAGTTGAGATACTACCAAGCTAGCGATGATTCGACTGTGAACTTGTGGCCAAAACGCAGCAGAGCTCTCATATTTCTGGTTATACACATTGATGACCTGTGTAATAGTAATGTGGAGCATAACTTAGAATGGATTTCACCACAACTTTGAGAGAAGTCGAGTCCTCATACCTGATGGCGATAAACAAAGTAGGCGAAGGCAAAAAAGATGAGAATGAAAGGAAGAAGGATCGGACTAACGGCCATGTACACTATGCCAAGAAGAAAATACAGCTGAAGGCTTGGTAGAGTCTCGGGAAAATCGATACCCTTAGGGTCCATCGCCTTCTCCAAGTCCCTATCGGTTTTCACGATGAACATGTGCTTTAGGTGGAAAAATGCTAACGGCTTCAACCGGAGGATTTCTCCAGCGATTCCAGCCCAGCCGTCGATCATTATATATGTGATAAAGAAACTAGCTTTCATCGGTATTGAGACACCAATGGTTCTCGGGATCCTGCAACCAAAAAACTTCATTCAGAACTGAAACCAGACAGTGGACGAAAAGGCATGCAATCAGACGATGATAGATATTGGGAACATTACTCGGTAGCTGATTGGTGAAGAAAAGCATTAAGTTGCTGGAATGCCGTTCCTGTCGCTATACTTCCCAAGAACACGTTGACTAGCATGAAGTAGTAGTACTTTGCAGCAGTGTTCCGTTCTAATACTGATAGTGCAACGTGCCCCTCTATCTTTGACATTACCATTAAAATCGAAGGAAGAAGAAGCAAAAAGATCTTGAGAGCTAGACTAGGAACGAAACCCTGCAGAAATGACTTCACCAGCTTCCTGCAGAACACGTCAACTGCTTTAATCTATCAATAACATAATTAGGAAACGTATTTCCCAGCTCGTCCCTTGAACTATATATAGCCTATAACTCATTCCTATCGAGAAGCAACACCACTCGTTTTACAAGACACATGTAACAAAATTTATACTACATTTGATTGAAAGCCTCCACAACAACAAATCGGACCTTTTTCTATCGACAAGTCACAATTTTTCAACCTAAACTGCAGAGAGCTGTCAAGAATAACTAAGATATTTTTCATCAAGATTCTCTTACCTGTCAAGGATTGGCCTCAGAAAAGGAGCTGCCCTCCCCAGTCCTTCCAGATTCGCCAGTGATTGGACAAAAGCAACAGGTATCATGTAAAAGAAGACTAAAGCAAACATAGCTATTGATATGATGAGTCTACGAATGCTTAGGGAAACAAACGGTATTGCTAGATTCTTCCAATAGATATCGCGGGGTTCGGGGGCCCAATACGTCAACCACAGAGTCGGATCTTTGCTCTGTTGGGTTTGCGCACAAACAGCTGCTCCCCATCTCGTTTTGAATGACACAAATGCAGCTCGAGTGACGGATTTAGGGTCTTTCATAACTTTCTCACGTTCCACTGTCAACTGGCAAAGGAAATAAGTGAATATATCCAGCAAGATAAGATATAAAAAAATCAAATGAACACGAGCAGCTCGTCTGAAGCTAGTTGGCACACTTACTTTATTGTCAAGATCTTTAATTTCTTGTTTGTAGTAGTCAATCGAATCAACCCTTTCACCCCAAAGTCCGGAAATCCTTTCTGAGTGACAAAAACATCGTACATCTCATAAAAAATGCTGATGCCCCCCACTTTACATAGTTTTCTCATAATATATTGCTCGAAGAATATTAATTGTGAAAGCAGAATACCTTTCTAGTAGGCCTCTTTTCCGGATTTCTCTCAAACTTCAGCTGGTTGTAATCGAGCCAATTTTGAAGCTTACTTCTCTTTTTGACAAGTTTCGCAAACTTTTTAGCTTTGTACACGCCCTGGATGGTAATGAAAATAGGCCAAACAACCCAAAAATTGTTATAGATACGAATGTTAACATTGTTATACACTGACTGCAAGAACATGGTTTCATTTAATATATTCAAAATCAGATCAGTTACATGAGGAAGAGTAATTTAATTTTAAATATGAGAAAGGGGCAATCTATCACCTGATGACAGAGATAGTGATCCGGATGGTTTCTCAGAAAGAAGCTGTCAACGGTATCTGATATTGAGCTACCAGAATCACGAGGAACATTCCGCACCAGAACCTGATCAAGAGTATTCACAACTTCGCATGTAGGTTGTAATAAACATGGAATTGAGAAACTGCAGCTCAAATAATAACAAAGACTTACAATCTGGATTTGGTTATCACATATATCAAATTATTTTCTTGAATAGCAAGTCGTCTTTGTTATGTACCCCCCACATAGAATATATTTACTTTATCTTACATTCTATTTCAAACATCTAATAGCCAACATGGTAGCCGAGAAGGTCATTACAAGATATTAAAAGGCAGCAAACGGAAGCTACAGTCTTCAGGTTATATCAATACAGTCTTCATATTCGATAACAATAGCCATTAAAATTAGAAAACTAACCGTGAACTGAGCAGGATGCCGGCCACGTGAAGCCAAAAAACTCAGTCTCATTGATGCAACTCTATCATATTCCTTATAAAGCATGTAACAAGCCCAAAAGGTAAACAAGTACTCAAGGCTTATGTGGACGAAAAACCTGAAACTCTCAAGACATATTATATAGTGCAGGAAATTAGGATATGACAGAGAAGATAAAGAATAGTGCACTAGAGGTTTCACTTCATGCTATCTCATTGGTGAAAGTGTGTTTCATCATCTATTACAACTATTAATACTGCTTAAAATTGATGAATAAATGCAGTTCCATTTTAGAGAATTATATCCAATCACATACTTAATTGCCAAACGAATTTTACAAATAAAAAACAGAAATTCAGTTCAGACATCTAAGAATAATTTCGGCATGCAACCAATAAGGACCCATTCATATTTTATTTAATAAACTCAGTGTAGTGTAAAATGAAAATTTCCCCCCTAATACTAGCTTATTTTTAAAGTGATCAACAAACGTCACGAAACTGTTTCTACGCAGTCTCTTGTGTACAATAAGAAGCATCAAACTTACTTATTAGATTTGGGATGAATATTAGATATAGAGAGCTTGTCAATGTCGTTTACAACCAAGTCGCGCTGCAGAAAAAATAAAGTGCCGCCAGATGCATTCACTGGAATCAAAACTAGTATTGCAACAATGGCTATTGGTCCAAATATTTTCAACCTGGCAGTGGTGAAAAAAATCAACCATGTTAAAGAATTAGTTAAAATAAATTTTTGTTGCAAATACAAGATAACATGACATTCGAGATCAAATAGAAGTAACTGTCTGGACACTAAATGAGGAGCTTCATTGTAGATGGAAAAATCAAACACCATTGATTCTGCTGAGCCATAAATGAAATACAATTTCATGAAAATCGTGTCACATAGATCATCAATGCTAGAGAGCATACCAGGGCAATTTTTGACGACTATTGTTCAGGATAGAGGAAGACAAAGACCAAAAGAGGTATAGGGATATGAACATATTCGAAAACCATGACAAGTAATCATCCAAGATTGCTATCCATGTTCAAAACTTGAAATCTTTAGATTAGAATGATAAGTAAGGAGAATTGTCAAAACTGAAACCTGATATTCGCTGAATTGGAGACCAGATATACTTAATCCTTCCCAAGTGTCACAAAAATCATCCATGGAGTTGCTCCAATAACACTCGTAAGACATTTAAAAGAAAAATGGTGCATGTCTTACTCGAATTTCAAGTCCTAAATCAATAGCTCTACGAAATAAAGGACAAGGACCCATGTCCTCAGAGGAGGAAAAAATAATCCAGCAGCGTGCTTTCTTCTTCTTCTTCTTCTTTTTTTTTTTTGTGCATTTTTAGAGAGACTACGTAATTCCAGGATGATAACCAACATTTAGACTATTGTCCACCCTAAAATAAATTCCCTCCAAAAAACTTCTTTTCTTAAACATTCTTTAGTTTTCGACAAACTAAAAATTTACTACATCCAGTTATGCTTATGCATTACTTTCATGAATGTCTAATATCTTTATTAGGCCGAAACTAATACTAATTGAAATATAGCTCTGACATTGCGTCTATAAAATAGGACTATTCCAAAATTAATCTCATGCAACTACCAATAGCACTAACACTCACACGGAGATATATAAAAAAACCATAATATTTCCAGAGGAAGCAAAAACCAATCACAACCATCCAAGTGTGTAGATCCTCAAGATTAAAATTAATAACAACATTTTTCTTTAAAAAATTTAAATAAAAAATGTAATCTTGAAAATACCCAAGTGTGTAAATCCTCAAGAAAACAGCAGAGTCAAGGCCGGCATGCTCGATAATCTGAGACTCACTCATCTGCAAAGCCTGAGGCATCCAGTTGAGGAAAGTTAAATAAGTCCTGAAATTGAGATTGATAAATCTGCCCACCAAGCCACCACCCAGGCTGCTGGGGCTACTCCGCCGCCCTTCAATGTACCATTTAGTAAAATACACTCTGTCATTCACCGGCTGAAGCCTCAGCAAAGCAAACGCAAGCAAGAACGCAAAAGCACTCAGAATGTTGATCAGCGCTGACATCCCAATATCACCAAGCGTCGCCATTTTACTTTCTTTTTTTTGGTGACGTTGAGCTCAAACAACTTAAAGAACCTAAAATTAGGGGAGAGAGAGAGAGAGAGAGAAAGCTTTGGAGAAAGAAAAGAATATATTTTTGAGGCGGGATTTTCTGAAAGAAGGTGGTTGATGGATGGGGATCCGGGCTGTCTTTGGGTTAGTTTTACGTGGTGTTTTAGTGTGTGGTGTACGTGAAACTGGGAAATGCTTATTCCGATTCCGAGGTTTCTTCTGGAATTGGGAATGACAGGGGAGGAATAGAGTAAAGGTGGTGGTTTTGTGTGTGTGGGTTTATTTTATTTATTTTTGTTTTGTTTTAGCTTATCGAGGTGCTGTGTTTGTGCTTCTGCTGTAGTAGACTGAAACGTCAGAGACATTCGTGCTTTATTGGCTGTTTTCTTTATTTGGGGTTTCTTCCGGCAGCGGCGCGCCCAGAGGCAGTGGAAAATCAAGAAGAAAGTTGCTGGTTCGTAGCCGTGATTTTGGCTCTCACCAAATACATTGTAGTAATATTTTATTGTCTTTTGAGGGTAAATTTTTGCCGTTATATAAGCGGTGCGATGTGACCTCCTTTGTAAAAAAATTAAATTAATAGTGGACTTCTTTTGAAAAATATGTGGAATATATACTTTTATTACAAATCTACTATAGGATAAGCAGGAAAATAAAAGGTACAAAAACTATCATACTTTAATGTTCCCAATTTTTTCCCATGCTCTTTAAAGTTAAAAAAAAAATCTAAAAAAAATATTATCACATTAATATCTTATAATAATTTATTATAAATTGGAGAAAAAAAGAGTTGGTTGGGAAATTTTGTCATCCTACTCGAAGAAGAAAACTTCCACTCTACGAAACATATGAAAAGAATAATAAGATAGTGAAAATATATATCTTCTACCCTTTTCCATTAAAGGAAAAAACCCACTCTTAAAGAGTTAATGGTTGGAAGAATCACAATCTAAACTTATCTACAATTTCAATATCATTTAATCTCTTCAATTATAATTTTATCTTTCGATTTAAAGTAATTTAAACATTCATAATTTATTTTACAAGGTTTGTTCGCATAATTGTGCACCTACCTGTAAAAGAAGTGTGGCCACATCGTATTCTAATTATCAGAAAATAAAAGAAAAAATAGTGTGATGTATTAATGTTCAAGTCAAAAGGTGGTCTTGCAATTGATTGGGTTCAGAAGTTGTGCTGAAAGCGTAAATAATACGCGTAGAGGTTGTAATTAACAATTTTTTCATAAAAATTCTTGTATGAATATTCGAAAATATCAATTGTTGTACATAAAAATATCATTCATATTTTTTATACTATAATTCAAAAGTATCATATACAATAAAAAAAATACTTACGCTAAAAAAAATATCAATATTCCCACATACGAACGTCCGCACATAAAACCACTTTTTTTTAATAATAGCTTAATACTTCCTCAGTTCTAATAAAAGTAACTCCTTTTTTTCTTTGTGGGTCGTTACTAGAAATGATTTAACTATAAAATGGCTCAAATTTGGTGGTTCACGCTACTTTTGACATAAAACAATGAAATATAATTATCCTTAATTTATGTATCGTAATTCGTAATATTGTGAGTCAATTATAACAGGACGGAAGGAATAGTATTTAGAGGTTATTAGAAAATTAAAGCACGGTTAATGAATAATATATGTAGACTCTAGAGCGTATGTAATTTGATTTAAATACTTGTCGGTTTTTGCTTATTTCCACCCACATACCAACTATTTGTGGATTTTGTTTCTTTGAAAGAATATGATTTGCATTTGTTTATGTAAGACGTAAATTTCTATAGTAAAATGCAACTGATGCTACCTGAATTCTAACGAAACTAGCTAGTCATTACTTTTGAGTTTTTAACGAGTAAAATTTTTATATTCATGTTTGAATAATATATTCATAATAGTTAATGTGATATTTCGACATTAATACTCACTTTTGCAGATGTGTAGTTATGAGCTAAACATAATAGTTAATGTGATATTTCAAGATTAACTATCCGATTTACGCATGATTACAATAATTACATCATGGATTACATCTTTAAATGAAGCTCGTGCCTATTATGTCAACAAAGACCCCTAGTTTTGCAGATTGTAATAATAATAATTACATATTTAACTCAAAGCTTGTGTATTTTTTTCAAAATAAATAACATAATAAATCGAGAACGCCACATCATATTCATGACAGCTTTAATTCTTTGTTAATTCTTTATTTTTTTGTCAATTTAATGCGAACTTAAAGGTCGCGTCATCATGACCTCGGCGTTAACCATTCTACAATTCACACATTATTTGTTAATTCTAACAAACAGAAACAGCAATGGAAGTAAATTACCTCTAATCCGTCCTTGATTCCTCGTAACATTGCGAGAACCTCTAATCCGTCATTATTTGGTAAACTTTTTGTAATAGTAATTGTTACAATATTTCGAGAACGCCACATCTATACAGCTTTCATGCTCTTTGTTAGAATTAACTCATCATCATATTTTACAACTAACTCTTAAAGTCATCCTAATAATTTTGCATAAATAGAGATAATTACTGAATTTCTTTTCTTTATATGCATTCATATCTTGTAAAAATAAAATAATATTTCATTCATCCACCATATTTATTCTTTAATTTTAGTGGCACGGGTTTTAATAGATTGTAATGAGTATATAGTGAGTTGAATAATAAATGAATATGTTAATGGATAGTATGAATATGTTAATGGATAGTATGTGTAAAATATGGATCATGAGTGAGTTTTTGTAAATAAGTAACACGTTAAGGATAAAAATATGAAATTAATGTTTTTAAAAAATAAAAATAAATATTTTTTATGAACAGATTAAAATAAAATTAAATGAACGTATTGGATGGATAGAATAAGATTTATTAATTATTTAACAATCAATCAATATAAAGAGTTTGCGAGCCAATATGAAGTACCTGAATTTCCTATGCGAATTTAACTTCATTTGCTAATGTCCAGGTAAATGCTGAAGTCCAAAAGATCTCTCTAGCTCGTGAATCGTACCTAAATTCATATATAGAAATAGAACAAGACATTTTAGGGCATCTTTAATAGGGGTGAGCATTCGGTCGGTTTGGTTGAAAACGAACCGAAAATCAAAACGAAAAAAACCGAACCGTTCAAAATTTCAACCGAATCGAACCGATTTTTACTCAATGAACGAACCGAACCAATTTTAAACTTTTAATTTTAACTTTCTCAACGGAACGGTTCGAACCGAACTTTTAATAATTTAATATATATATATATATATATATATATTTAATGAGATTTAATATATATATATATATATATATAATTTAATTTAATAGGGTAATATTTTAATAATTTAGTTTAATATATATATATATATGTGTGTGTGTGTGTGTGTGTGTGTATATATATAAACTTGGTTGATTCGGTCCGAACCGAAATTTAATTACTAACCGCAGGCAAAAAAAGTTGGTTTCATTTTTGCATCAAATTTTTAAAACCGATCCAAACCGACCAAATTGCTACGCTTGGTTCGGTTATTCGGTTTTTTTTGCAATAAAATGGTATAATTAATTAATTCGAGTTAATTTATTTTTATCAAAGTGCAGAATATTTACATTTAATAGCCCATGGTTTAGCGTTAGCCCCACTAGTGTCTTCTTATGTGTCACATATAAATCAACTTTAGGAAAAAGAAAAGGGAAATATTTAATTTCATCAAATACTGCTTTAGCATTATGTAATATACAATTAACATAGTTTTTAGGTTCGCTTGAAATTTTAATTGGGGTAGGATAATACATTTGTACACTTTTTAGTGTGTGTGCAGCAAAGATTAGCTAGAATGCTCGATCTAAATCTGGAACTGATGATGGTGTGATTTTGGCTTGATAGCATGCACAAATCTGATTTCTTGAGATTTTATTATGTATTTTCTAGTCTACATTGTCATTTTTAATCATAATTTTTCCAATTGAGTGAATTGCGACTAATTTGCGGCTCATCGAGCAAACCTTTTTGTTATGAGCAAAAGAAAAGAAAAATCTTAATTTATGTAGATGTAACTAATTGTAATTTGTAAGGCACTCTCCGTTCATCTGAACGGAAATAGAAGATAAAACTAATAAAGTCTATAACAACAACTTCACTCAAATGGGAAAAAATATAACTACATTAATAAAAAAAGCTTTTTTGTGATTCTTCTATTGGGTCAATTATTTAAAATTATTATTTCTGCAGACATGATTGGGATTTTTTATTTTTCTATTACATTTGGTTTAATTTACAAAGAGAAAAGGATGAAGAAAAGAGATGTGTGAGGAGAGAAATGAAGGAATAGGTGCTGGTGGCAGTAAAACAGGAGAATTTCATAAAATATATAGGTGTACTACATATCATAAAGTTGCAATAAAGCAACTTTGTTGAATATGTGTGTCGATCGATACTTAATGGCTTTGTCACTGCCCTTAATTGTTTTGGAATTTTGATTTTTTTTTAGTTGTACTCAAAACTATATTATTACAGATTTATAAGAATATTTCACACTTTTTTTTAGTAATATTATATGCTATGTTGTCCTTAAATTTATATCATGAGAACTAATATCCCTTAAATACTAGAGGCGCATTTTAATATTCTCCACGTGGCATGAGATGATGGCTCATCCTCCTAGTCTTGATCGTGATTCCATCCAAGATTTGTGACAAAACCTACCTAATTTCCAGAATGTTCTATAAAACATATAAATATACTATATCATCCATCACATTATAATATTTTATTAATATAAATTAAATTAAAAAAATATTATCACATAAGAAGTGAGTATAATACACTTATATGCTCTATATAATTTCTAATACAATTCTTACCACCAACATAAAAGAGAGAGGAATTCTTTTATTTGCTCACATGTACTTAACTCAATTGGTTAATAACTAATAGATTTGAGACAATAAATTCTTTTATTTATTTTTTAAAGCTCAGGAATATGTGACAAAATCTATCTAATTACATAAAGTAGCAGCACAAAACCCATAAACCAAATTCTAATACACTAAATCACTGTGTCGAACTATCTCAGAGAATAAAAAATAGAAAATTGTCGATCCAGCAGAAAAATATATACTTGGGAGAAGCGAGTAACTAATCTCAAATTACAAATTATTAAGCAACCAGATGAATTTCTGTAATCATTTGTTTCCCCTGAAATAGACATATATTTTCTGCAAAAGAGATTCCAAGTCAGCATACAATAATCTACAGACTGAAGTAAAACGTTTCAATATGTATTCCTCTCTAAAAGAGTGGTTTGAATTGGTTTTATCCATATCCTTAAATTAGGGACTAAAACCTGAATCTCATTGTAAAATTTCCAAAAATACATTTTCATCAATTTCCAAGATACAATACAAAATAAAAAATAAATAAGTCCTGACCGTTGTTATGTATGGAGGTGTATACATTAGTTATGTCGTATTTTAAATTTTTTATTAATAAATTAACATTATTTCTTCCAGTTATTATATTATTATAAAAATTAAAATATAACATTATAGAATGAAGACGTGCCACTATCTAACAGGCAAGGAATAACAGATACAAGTAGAAATCATCATCCTCAAGCATATATGATTACATCAAACTCCCAATTTTGTTCATATTCCAATCAATTTTAGCAAAAACAATGAAATTAACCATAATTTGGTCCCACACTACCAGAAACCCGAAATAATAAAAGATTATATGAAGAGGTGACATAAATCTAATATAATAATCAACAAAAATACATCATAGAGAAAATGCTCTATAAAATGCAGTAATTAATTCTCTAACCTGGAGTACCCACAAGCTCAAAAGTGACTCCAAGCAGAATAACGCAAATCCAACCAGGTAGAAAATCTGCATGAAAATGGAGCATAAATCAACACACAGCTTCTAGTAGTCGAAATCTTTGTCATGTAGTTAATATGATACTGGAGCGAATAGAACATAACAGAATTTATTACTCAAAACAAATGCATAAATCAATAATTTAAACTACAAAAGAAGAAAAGCGAGAAAGAAAAAGAGCTGAAAGTAAACAACTATGATAACGTTTCCTCTTCAATAAAGAATTAAGTAAACACATTGGAGGTACTCTAAAATCTCAATGATTGACAGACTGAACATTATAAGCCGAAGATCATTTCTGCACAAGTGTCATGAGGTATTGAAAGCAACATTGATCTTCATGCAAAACAATTCTTTTACCAGGTGGAAGCTAACTGATGAAAAAACCCAAGCAACAATAGAAAAATACTTACCCCTACTAGCGCATTGTCGGAAAAGACATCAATCGCAGCAAGAATGCCCCTGATACCATGAACATATAATTGTAAGGTTTGATTGGTAAAAGTGATAGAAAACATACTATTTTGCATCTTCATTCAAGCTAATCAGCACACTAAGTTGATTTTGATTCACAAAAGAATGACACAACTTGCAACCCTTGCATGATTAAGGCAAATAAAAGTTCTCTAGGCAAAAAAGTAAAGGTTAGAATCTTACGTTAGTGATTTTCCATGAAAGACTATTGGAGGTGCGATTGCAGCAAATATGCAAAACCCAATATGGAGCTGCACATTGATAGTGTGTTCAAGGTGTAAAAATAGATAAGCTATGGACATAAAAAAGCAAAGTAATCAACGATAATAAACAAACATACCAAATACAACATGAAAAACCAGCCAAATTTCAGTGCACTATCAGTCCTGAACAAGGAGATCACATAGATTGTCATCAATTTCAAGGTATTAGGAAACCTAAGAAGAATTGTAAGTAGATTTTGTTTTACCTCATGGCACGATACAAAGGCCTGTACCATAGCACATACGAAAGGGGGCAACCAAGCAGCGCATAGATTATAGCAAGGAAGAATATCTTGACCCCTAAGACAGCAAATCATGTTTTAGCATACCACTTAAACCTGACAGCAAAGATCTAGAAAATGCAAAAGAACAACAAAGAAAGAAACTTACCACCACCCTTCACCCAACAAACAATGATGGCAATGACATTGAACACAAGACAAAGGACGATACCTGTTCAAAAACCAAGAGAAGACGCACTCAGTCCCTGAGGATAGCACAACCCGAGTTGCAGACTTGGGGTCACACAACTCATTTACAGTCTTATGGTCAAACATGGATATATCAACCCAAGGACAAGTACAGTATATTCAAGCCAATCAATCATAACCTTTGAGTACTTTATGACAGAGAATAAGCACTGTTTTCAACTCTCAGTAATATGAGGGTAATTATCTGATATGATAAGTAGCTTCTGTATTTCGAAAGATAAACTGATTCCAAATTAGTACCAACCAACATAACAGATAATGAATCATCGCAAAGTGAACCAAGAATGTAGAGACTGAATCCTTAAGAATGTATAAACTGAGGAGGGGGGGGACTCAAAGAACAATCACTGGTCAACCTAATATGTGGACAATCATATTGTGAAAAGTTTTAAGATGTCAATACTACATGTAGGTAGCTAAAGGCTGGAAAATGTTGGGGGATTGAACGATGGTAAACGATACATGAAATTAAAATAAAAAATAAAAAATCAGGCTGTAATTGTCTCAAGAACAGTGAAACTACTTCCACTAACAGACCTCAGTAAAAGGTGTAGAGAGCTAGCAATAACAATGATCTTCACTATCTTGATTACTTATAATAAATCATCACTGATTTAAAAAGGTAACCCATAGATTAGAAATAAATCAGAAAATGCAGCCCTATGAGGCTTTTGAAAAGGAAGGCACCAGATACAAACCTAACCAACTTGCAAAAGCCAAATACTGCAACTTCTGAGCATGAATTGGTATTTCATTGGCTATATCATGGTGAATAATGGGAAAAAAAGGGGGCCAATTTCTATCATCCACAGGAACACCAGCTGGAAAAAAGATGAAGGTTACAAACTAGAAGGCAAGAGTAAATTATTCTGGACAGAATACTAGCCTTAATCCCATAGCTTACCTGCAGCAACAGCATCTTCCCTTCGTTTGATTTCCTGAAGTTAATAAAACGTTGATTAGAATAAACAGGAGCAGAATTCCAAAGAAATACGAACATGAATCACACAGATGAAAGCAACACAAAACTGAATGCATTTAATGCCTAGGAAGATCATCTGATGTCAGAAATATCTAATTTTCCATATTAGAGGAACTCCGAATTATTTTGGTGGCTTACTAGCTCGTCGATGAACATTGGTGAATATGATTGTTCCTTCTAGCATAGATTTATAAGCACATAGCAGAAAAAGTAGAATATCACAGCCAAGCACAGGTATATAAATGGATTGCTCTTCTACGGAACTAGAGTAGCATGTCAAGACTTGAACACCATGGCATGAGATATATCTAGGAGCAGTGTTGGACATATTAAAAGTACATGCATGGGGTATTTATCGTAACCCTACCCTAATCTACCAATAATAGTTGACCTAATAATAATAATATAATAATAAAACTAATTAATGAATCAACCCATACAGCACTGTAAAACACTGCATATCTAGTGACTTTAAAGCCCAAGAAGAAACTTGCCCTTTCTCTCTGGTTCAAATCTGCCTGCCAAGCAGCAAGTTCTTTCTCCTTCTTTGAATCCTGAAAATTTAAGCAATAGTACACACATTAGAGTTTCAGATGCGAGTTTGCAAAATATTACAAGAATACGTATAAGTTTCATTACATTGATGGTGTCTAATGGTATATCCACATTGGCATCATGTTTTTGACCAAAACCCAGTGTATTAGCAATTGCTTGAGGTACGCGTGATTTTGATCCAGTGGCTGTTTTACCATTCTGCAAGGCAGCAATAAAGTGTAAGTTTCACAAACATCAGCCAGATTGCTATTTATTTTAAAAATAAATCATTTGCACAATATAGCACAGGGATTCTTCGAGATCAGCCAGATTAGATCAATTCATTTCAGATAACATCATGTCTATTACAACCAAAGAAGGTATCCCATTGACGTTATGCAGGGTGGAATCATATTCATCGTAACAACACCTTTGGATATGAATGAGATCAACTCTGATAAACACTACGAAATCAATTACAGTAGTAGTTCCTTATTTAGAGGATAATTAGTTATTCTTGGACAATTACTCAACATAAACTGACCGCATAGTTTCAGTCCAAATCTTTCAATAGCTATCTAGACAATAGAGTATATAAACTAAAAAGATTGCTCATTTAACCCGAACTATAGTTAAATTAATCACTATTAATCCTTCCGCCATCACTATCCAAATGACCAGTCCTTGCTTCATGCACATTATGTAGTGGAAGCATGTGAAGCCCAAATGCTCCATCAAGAGAACAATATGCTTAAGGCATGTCCTTGCCAATGCATGTCAGCCGGCTTCATTACTTTTTTATCCATTAGGTGAAATGGGAAATTAAATCCACTTCAATCAATCCATGTAACCCCATATGTATTTCTGTCCTTCTTTCTAGAGATGCCTTTCCAACAAAAATTAGCAAAACCTTTGAATTGCAATTACATACTATATTTCAGTTCTTCTGCCAGTGCAGACTTCTACTACCTCCGTCCACCAAGTGATCAAGATTGTGTCACTTGGTGGACGACAAGTGTTTTGATAAATTTTGGTAGATATTTTTTGAGTGGATAAAGCGTCCCACCATAGATGCTTTTTGAGTGGAGAAAGAGTGATTTTTAGATAAATAACGAATGGTTGTGAGGTTGAATAATAAGAGTTGAGTGTCCTAAAAAAGGAAAATGACATACTCTTTGTGGATGCCGAATAAGGAATTGTAACACACTCTTTTGTAGATGAAGGGAGTACTACCCATTCGTGGAGCGCAAATTGAATTCAAAGCAACTACAGCCTTACTTTCAAAAGTCCAAGGCATACAGGGCGCCAACATAGAACAAAACTAGTGGTAATACAAGTTTATATGTATGAATATATGTAAGTAGGGGTTGGTTCTAGTTAGAATTTTATTTTTCGTGAGAACGTGAAGATAATGTACTGAACTATAAAGTCAATGCTTTCGCGGTGAAAGTTAATATATTAAAACAAAATGAAAATTTCATCATTCATGGGATTCAAACTAGCAAAGTGATCATTCACTATAGATCTTCACAATCGAAGAATTGGAAATAACTCTCACGTTCTCAATTTAAATAAGTGTTCTCATCTGAGCCTTCTTCTACATAAGCATTCTTTACTTATTAACTAAGTTCCAACAACATATTAATCTTATCGTTAATATCCCAAAAACAAGGACTAATCGTCAACTAGTATCCTCAAAAAAATCAACTAAAATAATTTAGCAAAATAATTGTGGTCTTAATAGCTAAGTTTAGCGCATCAACTTTCTGCGTTAGGCCTATAGCAATTCTCTCTCAAACAACGCTATTCGCTTCAAATTTGAATATCGAATTTAAACACCCCTTAGTTCTCGGATCTGCATCATACAATCCAAATTTAGAAATATAAGAGAGAGAGAGAGACATGACATGCCCGCATTGGAATCCCTGATCACAAACAGTCAAACACCACAGAGCTCAAAAGCAGAAATAGTCCAAAAAAATGGGAAATCTAGATAAACTGAGAAGGCGGTACCGCAAATGGATTGATTTCAGGTTCCCCCTCATCAAACGGATTCGGATCGTTCCGCCGATTCATTGGTAGAGCGCAAGTTTTCCGGAACTGAGACGAGAAATATACCTGTCTTCTATATGTACTTACAGATGTTCATATATATTTTTAATTAATCTATTTAAAAGTTGGAGATAGTGTGTCAAGTAGATCAGCACTGTCATTGTACTGTTTCTTCGCTGCTTTGGATGCAACGCGCAATGCGAAGATTGTTTTGGAATGCCACAAAATGTTGGTTTATATTACGGCATATGCCCCTGAGTAAGCGGTGGTTTTTGTTTTTTGGAGGTGGGGTCCACGTACATCATTTTTATATTGATACTCTTTTAAAGTCTTTAAGAAAAAAATAAAAAAGTAGCACGCATGGAGTGATAACTACGAACAATAATAAGATTTTTATCTTATAAACTAATCTTTAAAAAATTATTATTTCCCTCTTATCAAACTTGGGCTATATTTTTTAATTGTTTTCCCACCAATTTGGTTTATCTATTTCTAAAAA